>CM057349.1:99978785-100644365 GCA_030015575.1 Agapanthus africanus
GATCCGTGCAATACCGCACGTATCTGATCGGACCCTGCCATATCTCCATACGGCCTCTACAGCGTTTCGCCCGAAAGCTGAGTAACTGAAAGTGTGGTGGACTCTAAAGACTCGTCAATACTATGGCTGTGGATTTAACCACTAGCACGTCAGAGGTATAAGCCAATACGTGACGGGCCACAAGCTATTGACTAAAAGGGACGTCGATGAGCGAACTCATCCTGACACCCTACTGAGCCTGTCAGTGACAATATCCGTACAGTCCGGTCCGTTCGTCTATGAGCATCGCATGTCGGGCCTAGGGGGTTGGTAAAAGTCAGACCCCCAAAAGCGGTACAAGTCGTGTCGGAGTGTAGCCCAGAACACCCTGAGATACTACTGGAATACCTACCAGTAAATCTCCTGCCTTGGCCAAGGACTTCATGTAATGGCTCTCCTAGACACAGCGCGACCTCACCCCCAATACCGGGAGAGACGAACCCCCGAAGATCCGCTCACTGCCTCCATATGGCTCGGGACTGTACCCAACTAAAACCTGTTTGCACGACTCCTTTGATCCGTGGTAGGGTAGTAATCAAAGCACAGTGGGAACTCACACGAGACAAATGACGATCCCCAGGTCGATGAACTAACCTGTACACATGTCACCTGGGAACTGCTATCTGACGTCAGGTATAAGACCAACTAGCATGTTCCCGGCGAGTCCTGTCCGGTGTACTCATAACCCAATGAGCACCTGTATACATCTTAGGTGATCCAACTAACACCAGTGGCTTGTGAGACCGGCCACCGCCCCTCGTCGGGGTCTCGACTGTATACACTAGTCTACTCTGGAGAATCGATGCCCTGTCTCGAAACTCCCACGACTAGGGACCTTTTAAGGATGTGCTTATAGAGACTCCAGCTCTCAGCTATATGATACGCCCTCAATACTGCTGGCAGCCAAGCAAGATCCTAGGGCTCTATCAACGTGCAATAGTGACATGTCAGGTCACCTAAAGCAGAACACGATGATAAGGTAAAACCAGATAGCATATTATCATCTCGAGTAAGACTGTCATACCGGGATAGGTCCTCCCTCAATCATTGCAATCACGTGCCTGTGATCCAATAATTGACTCTGAGGGCACTATCTCCAACAGCAACTCACCCCCGTTGTGCCACAGCCTTTTGCAGGTCCACTCCGTCAGTACAGTAGCGGCGGGCGCACTTGCTTCTTTTGCCTCTTTGCCTGGACTTGAGGTTTTGGTCTTAGGTGGTTATATTATTATTTTTGTACCGCCTTGTATATTTTTGTATCTAGTGTACTCCATCTACTGTATCTACCAGTATTGTTGTATATTGACCTAGAGATGAGACTGTGAGATTTGTGGACTTTTTGCTGTATTTTGGGGTCGAGCTCACTTGAGTCGACATGCTGTTTTTCTCATGCTTCTTTATGATTATTTTGCATGTTGTTGGTTTATATTGCGTGGGATTTGTGACCTCCTTATGGCGAAGAGCTAGCTCCCGTTTGGGGATGGCCTTATTTGTTGGATTTATATATATTCTTGTTGTACCCATTTCGGGGCCAGATTTACAAAGAAGACTCTGCCGAAATTTTTGGAAAAATTGATATTGTTTTTAAAAAAGCTTGATATGACTCATTTGATAAACTCGCTTTCAATTGATTGGTTTTCCTTCATTCTTTTGCTTATTTGGTTTTGGTTTCTGGGCTTTGGGCTTACTTATTATACGGATGTCTTGAGACGTTTCGTAACTTAAGTGCCAGTCACGTTCCGTACCCTGCGGGTCGTGACAATAGTCATCGTCATCTATCATTGACCTAGGCCGTGATCGTCAAGCGTAGTACTTCTTCAGGAAGCGACCATTTATTGGCCTGAAAGTATTTCGCCATGCATGTCCATAAGTAGATAGGCTCCACCCTGGTAGACCTTGTCTATGATGTACGGGCCTTCATAGTTCGGCTCGAATTTTCCTCCCTTGGCACGATTGAGGATCATAGGTCTTTTGACTACTAGCACGAGTTCGCCTTGGCGGAATGTCCTCGGCCCAGTCAATCTTTCGTATGAGCGTGTCATCTTTTCTTTATAAGCCTTCAGATTTTGTTGCGCTATGAGTCGGGTTTCATCGAGGGCATCAAGGCTCCTCGAGCCGAAGGTGAGCCATTCTCTTCGTCCGTTAGCTCGTAATGAACTTGCCACTCGTAAAGAGGGTAATTCTATCTCGAGGGGGATTACTGCTTCTGTACCGATACCAACGCGTACGGCGTTGTGTTCGTGGTCGCCTGAACGTAGTTCGATACGCCCAGAGAGCTTCTTGCAGTCTCTCATGCCAATCCTTCTTATTCGGGACACCGTCTTCTTTACGATCTTTGTTAAGGTTTTGTTGAAAGCCTCAGCTAGACTGTTAGCTCGGGGATTATAAACTGAGGAGTATCTCCAGTCTATGTTGTGCTATTGTGCGAAGCGGCTGATCTTGTGGCTTCTGTAGGCTGGCCCGTTATCGAAGATGATCCGTCTCGGTTCCAAACCGATAAATGACGTGTGTCTTGAAGAAATGGAGGATGTTCTCCGTTTTCACCTCCCTCAGCGGTACTGCTTCTGCCCATTTGGAGAAGTAATCAGTTGTCGCCAAAATGAAACGATGTCCTCTGGACGATGCCGGTTCGATGGGGCGATTATGTCAGTTCCCCACATTTCGAACAGCCAGTTAGCCACTGTCGGATGTAACGGATTCGGATGCTTGTGGATAAAGTCCCCATGGATCTGGCACGAGTGGCACTGCTTCGTATACTCGAGGCAGTCCTGGATCATCGTGGGCCTGTAGTAGCCCATCCGTTTGATCTTCAACTTCATCTTCGGGCCCGCTTGGTGAGAACCACAGAGTCCGTCGTGAGTTTCTTGGACGACTCTCTTTGCCTCTTCAGGTCCCCAGGCATCTCAACCACAGAGAATCAAATGACCTCTTGTACATAGTATCATTGACGAAGGCGAAAGACAGAGCTCGTTTCATAAGCTGATGTCTTGAGGACGCATCTTTAGGCGTTCGACGGGATTTGAAGTAGTCTATAAAGACTTCTCTCCAATCCTCAGCCTTTTCCTGGTCTTTTATTTGCATAGCCATTTTCTCAGTCGCTTCCTTTTCCTCGGATGATTCCGGAGATATTTCTACCGGTGCAAGAACCCGACGGCTTTGTACTACGATTCTGACGTCATCGAGGTTCTCATCAGCCAGTTCTTTTGCGAGCTTGGCTAACGCATCCGCCTTGCTATTTTCTGCACGCGGTATGCTTTCCAAGATGTAGGAAGGTATTTAGGTGAGCAGCTGCTGTACTTTCTCGCCATACTTCACCAGTTCCGGTTTGCACGTTTGATAGTCGCCATTTATTTGACTAACGACCAGTTGGGAGTCTCCGTATATGAGGAGGTTCTCAATCCCCATGTCAATGGCGACCTCGAGGTCTGCTATCAAAGCTTCGTATTCGGCTTCATTGTTCGTCCTCGGCTCTGTTAAGGAGAAAGCAAAGCGCATTATCCCTCCTTGTGGGGTCACGAAGATAAGGCCTACCCCTTATTTGATTATAGGCGCGCTCTGTTTTCACTTCTTCATGGAAGATGCTCCGTCAAAATAAAGTTCCCATCGGGTATCGTCACCGTCGATCGTATCAAATGCATGTTCGTCTGGCAGTTCGCAATTCAAGGGAGAATCGGCCGGTATCGGATGTTCGGCGAGGAAATCGGTGATGGCCTGGCCTTTCACTGCCTTAAGAGGCTGATAGGTTATTGAGAACTCCATCAAGAGCAGGGCCCATTTAGCGAGCCGCCTTGTCAATATGGCCTTCGACATCAAATATTTGAGGGGATCCACCTTCGATATGAGACGGACTTCATGCGCCAACGCATAGTGCCTGAGCTTCGTTATCGTGAAGATCAACGCCAGGCAATGTTTTTCTATGGGAGAATAATTGCTTTCTGCCCCCAGGAGAACTCGACTCAAGTAATAGAGAGCTATTTCTTTCCCTTGGTCGTTCTCTTGTGCCAATAATGCGCCTAAGGAACCTTCGAGGGCGGTTGTATAAAGAATGAGAGGCTTTCCCTTGACCGGAGCAGCCAGCACTGCGGATTCTTCAGATACTGCTTGATTTCATCCAGTGCGCATTGGCATTTATGATCCCAGACAAACGGGGTTCCCTTCTTCATCAGGTGACTATAAGGGCGGCACTTGCCAGAGAGATTAGCTATAAATCGTCGGATATACGCGAGCTTCCCTTGGAGAGACCGTAATTGCATAAAAGTTCTTGGCGGAGGCATTCCTATAATTGCCTTGATTTTTTACGGATCTATCTCGATACCTCGGTGGCGGACGATGAATCCTAGGAATTTGCCCGAGGAAACTCCGAATGTGCACTTGAGAGGGTTCATCTTCAAGTTATATTGCCGAAGGCGTTGAAATACGATCTTCAGATGTTCGAGATGTTCCTCGTATGATTTGCTTTTCACCACGAGGTCATCGATATAGCATTCGACGATTTCATGTATGAGGTCATCGAAGATCTTCGTCATGGCCCTCTGATAGGTGGCGCCGGCGTTCTTTAGACCGAAGGGCATCACTATGTAGCAGAATATACCCAAAGGGGTCCTGAAAGCGGTGTGCTTTTGGTCTTTGGGATGCATCTTTATCTGATTGTATCCTGACGATCCGTCCATGAAGTAGAAGACTTTGTGAGTGGATATATTGTCTATCATCAGCTCGGTGACCAGTACTGGGAAATCATCCTTCGGGCAGGCTTTATTGAGATCCAGAAAGTTTACGCAAATGCGCACTGTCACATTTTTCTTCATCACCGGGACGATGTTGGCGATCCAATCAGGGTACTAAACCTCTTGGATGAAGCCAGAGTCAATCAGCTTCTTGACCTCGGCGTTGATGCTCATCTCAAGCTCGAGCCGCATTCTTCTCGGTGCTTGTTTGATTGGCTTGATGTCCGGAGATATGGCCAGTTTGTGGACAGCAATCTCTGGGTCTAGTCCTGGCATCTCAGAATAGTTCCATGCGAAGCAATCTCTGTGCCGCATAAGCACGTATTTTAGCGCAGACACCCTTTCTTCAGATAACAGCTCACTGAGGAATGTAGGTCGCGGGTCACTTGCCGTCCCCAAATCAATTTTCTTGAGGTTATCTGCAGTGGTGTGTATTCCATCTTCCAGCTCTTTTGGCGCCGGTGGAAATTCTGAGATCACTTCGTCATCATTGTTTTCGAAGTACCAGAGGAGGTTATCCATATTCTCGGGTTCCTCTCTTGATATCGTTATCATATGACAGGTACGAGCTCGCTTCCAAGACCGATGTTGATTCGGCTCTACTCTTGTGGCTTTGGGTTCATGCTTCTGCGGCGGAGTTATCCTCCAATTGTCGGATAGAGCGAACTTGCTGAGCTGATATTGGTCTTCGACCTAGTTCTTGAAGGTGAAACAGTCTTCGAGAGGATGTCCTATTGCCCTATGATAGGAGCAATAGTTTGGGTGAGAGACGTCGCCTGCTTGCTTAGGGTGCTTAGACTCCGGGAGTGTAAGCATTTGATGTCTTATGGCAAGATCAAGTATCTTCTTTGTCTTGTCTTGAGGAAAAGAGTATGCTCGACTCATCTTCTTAATAAGGGACAAATCCAGACCGCTCTATTCATGATCGCGTGACTTCTTGGTCCCGCTTTGTCGTTGTTGAATGACTTTTCCGTTTTTTGACTTGTTTCTGCCTCTGCGTCGGGCCTTTTATACAACAGGTTGACAGGGAGGGGCATTTTCCTCTTTCGCAGCTTGTTGGAGAAGGCGTTGCGTCCTGGCTTTCTCGTAGATGGCCATTTCGCGGTTATGGCCGTCTCGAACTTTTTGACCAGCTTCCCTTATAATCTTGTCTATTTTTTCTTCGAACGACGGACTGGGCATTTTTATGTCTGGAGCCTTTTCCGATTCAGGGTTGGCATTATCCCATTGAGCATCTCCTTCTTCATCAAAGTCATGTATGACATAGCAGTCGCGGAGTAGCTCCCGTTTCTTGGACCGAACATATCCAAGCCCGATCGCTTCCATTCTCCCGTTGGGCAACTTACCCTGAGTTCCGGGAACGTTCCATATCCTGTCATAGAACTTAGCTTTCCGAGCGGTCTGTTTGAAGGGTATCCCTTGGTGCTTCAACAGCCTTTTCAAGCTTTCTGTATAATATCTAGGCAGACGGATGGGCTGAAGCCTGTCAAGTGTAGGATCCGCGCCGTGCCAGATTTCTTTTTCCACCTTAGTTTCCTAATAGGATCGCCTTTTCGCCTTCTCGCCTGTGAGGGACATAGAACGTCTGCAGCTCTTCCACACTGTAGGTATCAAGCGCGTCCAGTTCTTTATGATGTTTGGAAGGAACCATGGCAACTTGCAAACTTTGCTCTTCATCAGCGAATGTTTGTATTGGAGACCGAGCAGAGAATATAGCATGGACCTCATCTTCCGAGTTGCTACCAAAGATCAACATAGGAGCGGATGATCCTGGCTTATTGTGCTGGGGTGGACCTGAATAAATTATCACTTCCTCTTCTTCAATATCACTCCCGAAGACTGGAATGGTGGTGATAGCTTTGTTCTCCGGTTTGTGGCATCTCTCCGTGTCCTCAAAATCTGGCAAAAAGTATTTTGCATCTTCGTACTTACGGACTTCGTTCATGGAGAATGGGTTCAGCTCTCCCGTTACGGTATACTCGAGACCATCCTTAAAGTATTTCATACACTGATGTTGTGTAGAAGGGATGATGTTGTACTCGTGTAACCAAGGCTGGCCGAGTAAAGCGTTATAGCACGTCTTGGCGTCAATGACATGAAATTAAATATCCGTGACAAGTAGCCCGAATCGTAACGTCAGTATCACAGACCCGAGAGTTCGCGATGACTGGGAGTCAAAACCGGAGATGGTGATTTTATCATGAGCGAGATGCTGGACGCTCATGCAGATTTCCTTTAACACTCGCACATTGAGAAGATTGACGGAAGACCCATTGTCGACCAGGATTTTGCCTATCTTTATATCGTGGCAGTACCCTGAGACATAGAGGGGACGGTTGTGCTCGCACGTGCCAAGGAGGAGGTCTTCGTCGCTGAAGGTGATATCGGCTGTGTATACTTCCTCCATCTCGTCCTTCATCTTTTCTTCGGCGAGAAAAGCTTGGAATTGTTCTGGCTCTTGCAGCGCCTTGACCAATGAATCTCTCGCTTCTTTGGATAGAAAAAGGACGTCGAGAATGCTGAGTTGTGAGGGCAATTTCCTCAAGTGCGCCAGGACGTTGTAGTCCACCTTGTTCTTTCTTGGCGGGTCCTTGGCGGTCAACTCTTTCATGACTTGGTCATCGAGGGCGATATCCTCGGAGACCGTTTCTTTTCCTTATCTTTTTTACTCGTAGATCTGAGATTCTTTTCTGGAAGCGTGCGATTGCGCAGCTGGATGTTTTCACAGGCCTTCGGTTCTTCCTCCTCTCCCAATGCAAATTCTTTAAAGAGGGGGTCAAGAGCCATTTCTTCATCAGAGTCGCTTCCGAAAGTGAGAATTTGCGATCCCCCGGTGTTGACCATGCGACAGTTACCGGTGTGTCTTTTATACTCCTCATTCGCACTTCTTTGCTCTCGCTGAGTTTTGCGTTTCATCCGCTTAAAATGTTGCCGGTGAGCAACATATCCCTGCCACCATCTTTTAAAAGCATTGCACTCCTCGGTGGGGTGCTAAATCTTTCGATGATATGAGCAGTAGCTAGGATGGATCTCTGCTTCACCGGGAGTGTTTTCTTCGGAGGGTGGTAGCTTCATTCCCATTGATATGGCTTTAGTAAACCTTTTCCCCGTCTTGAACTTGTTTTTATCCGCAACGGATGTCTTTTGATTTGGCGGGAGTGTCTTGACTCTTTCATCCAGTCGCCGGCGTTTGGCTCTTTCAAATATGGCCATCTCACGCTCCCGATCGGCTTTCTTTTCAGGAGGGCTTCATTGAGGAATGTGTCGATCATTTCATCTGATGGCCCCGGAAGATCTGGTTCAGGGTCTGCCCTTAGTTTCTCAGTGCAAGGAGTTTTTTCGTCGTCCGTAAACGAGCGAGAGATCACATGACAACTTGCTACGTATCCCTCAGACTCATCCGACGAGCTTTCTCCATCATCTTCCTCTTGAAAGGCGTGGCTGAGGAACTCTTGGAGCGTGATGGGAGTCCATGCCTTCTGATTATACTCCTCCAGCGCGTCGATCTGTTTCTGCAGGTCCGTGCGCTTGTCACCAGGCTTTACGGGTTTTTTGGATCTCTTCTTCTTTTTTGAAGATTTCGACGGCTGAGTGTGAATGCTTGGGTCATCACCACCAATCTTTTGAGCTGGGCGCGGCTTCAGCATCCCTTCGATGATCTGGGGTTCCAGCGGGTTCTTCCACCTGATCGTCGGATATGTCTGGAGATCATTCAGCATCTTTTTGGTTTTGGCTGAAAGCACGACCTCCCATGGAGCTTCTTCAACAAAAGAACAAGTTTTCCCCGGTGTTTCCGTCTTCTTAGGAGTATGCGGTTGTGGCGGCTTTACCTTCCACTTCTCAGACAATGCAAACTTGCCTTGTAGGTACTGATTTTCGATCCATCCCTTAAAGACGAAGAAATCCTTGATCGGGTGACTTACCGTTTGGTGGTAGGGGCAATAATTGGGATTATTCACTTCGCTGGGTTGCGGTGGTCCCCTTGGATTTGGCAAGTTGATAAGCCTGTTGCGCACCGCCAGCTCGAACAGCCTCTTCGTTTTATCCCGTGGGAAAGAGTAAGGACGCTTCATTTTCTCATTGTAATAGCGCCGTCTCTCCTCCAGTTGATCCGCTAGCTTTGAGGCACTGGGCTACTGTTGAGTGTTTGCAACGAAGGTCGCCTTTCCTTTACCCTTGCCGTTCCGCGGTTCTGGCTTCGGGGGAGACGGTCTGTGGCCCATTTGATCCATCTGGGCTAGCTTATCAATTAAAGCCTGGAACGTGGTCGGTTTAAAGAACATCATGAACTGTGAAATAGTTGCATGAGGGTCTAGGGTGCCCACGAACATGCCCACCGCTGGTGCTTCTTCGATGCGCTGTTCGCATTTTGACCACAGGTTCCGCCATCGGATTGCATATTGGACCCAAGTTTCGTCTGGCTTCACCCTTGCATTAATCAATGTCATTATTGGGGTGCGTTCGCAGGCGCTCGCGAATCGCTGAGTGAATAGCAACTCCATCTCTGCGGAAGTTTTGACGGAGTCGTTTGGAAGCTCAGAGTACCACTCAAACGCCGTCTCCGATAAGCTGCCGATGAATTGGCGAAGCAGGAGCTTATCATCGCCGCCGGTGTTACCACAAAGAGCCCTGAACTGGGCAACGTGTTGATGGGGATTGCCTGTCCCCTTGCAGACATGGAATTTCGGGATCGTGTAGCCCGGCGGGTATTTTATCTGATCATACCAGCTCGGATATGGTCACCCCGTTTTGACAATTTGGCCGGCTGCCTCATTTGCCTGGTGAACTCATATTTGTTGAGCAATATAATCATCCAGGACGGCCTTAGAGATTGTTTCCTCTTTGGCTGTTGAAAGAGCCGGAGGTGGATTCGACGTCTCTCCTCTGTCGTCTTCAAGGATAATTGGAGGATCTTCTACTGGTGGATCCGGCCGGATCATCATACCCACCATATCCTGGAACAGAAGAGCCATCTGCTTTATATTGGCCGCTTGTTCTGCAGCCTCCTTGTCCTTCTTTTCAAGCATTCCACGAAGGAATTCAGCATTGGTCTCATGTTCGCGGTGTTGTTCCGACGACGCCTCCGGGCTTTCCTTTAGTCCGGTGAGTGCGGCCATCGCAGTTAGCATCTCCTGGAGCTTCTGCTGCTGTTGTTCTCGGGCTCTTGTGATGGATCGGGTAAGCGGTCGGTGGCTCGTCGAAGCACGGCTATCTTCCTTTCCAGATGCCATGTAAACAGTATGGACCACCATGCCCCCAGACTTGGGGCGTTTGGGCTCAGTGCCTTTAACATTTGTTCCAGGCATAGGGGTCTTCTCCGGCCTTCTCTTCTTGTGAGCGGTCGAAGTTGAGGGGGCCGTCACAGTAGGCACCCAGACAGCTTTTCGTGGCTTGGCAGGATAGCTTACTTCCTGTTGGACCTTCAGCTTCTTGTGCTGGCGGGAGAAATTTGAATCGATCACCGAGTCTCGGACCTGCCGCCAGACTTTGTAGATCTTGGAGGACAACTGCTGCGGAGACCGTTCTAGCTTTGCTTCCGCGAGCTTCTCCAGTGGAGAAGGAGACATTTTCAGTACAGCGGTAGGAGAATTCCTACGCACCTTATTCAACAGCTTAAATCTGTTCCTGGTTAGAACAGTAGCATTAATTTCCGCCGTCGGGGCCGGTGGAGTTTGCCCAGAAGGGGAGTTGCCCCCAGCCCTCCTTACTCGGCGCCAGTGGCGACGTCGAGCGTGTCGAGCTAATGGAGTTGGCTCGGTGACAGGGATCGCCTTGTCTTGCCCCCTGCTCAGGTGAGGGGTTGTTGCCGGTGTCAGCCTATTAAAGACTGATGTCCTTTGAGTAGCGGGAGCGGGAGTGGGAGGTGGGACGGTCAGTCTTGTAAAGACCGACCCCTTGGCAGGAGAAGCCGTCTTGACAACTTCAGTAGCAGGTTTGGTTACTCTCTTCGGAATAACCTTCTCTGAGACTGCAAGCTTCATTGTGGGCCCGCAGGAATTTTGGCCCAATCTGGAGAAGACCGAGGCGCTTGTGCTGGACGACCCGCTGAGAGGGGCCACAGTAGCTGTAAGTCGATCGAAGACCGACTTCTTGGGAGCTTCTGGTACGGGCACAAGGGCGGTGAAGCTCGTTGGTGGAAGCATGGTTTAGAAAAACAGCCCAGTGGTGGCTTGAGTAATCTGCTCCACGGGCATCGTGAACAAAGAGGCCGCTTGGGGCCCGTAGGTTATGCCCCCAGTTAAGGCAGGACGCGAGTTGCAGCTGCAGTTGGAGCACTTCGAGCAGGTGAATGTCATCGCTGTTTTGCTTTCTGCGCCAAGCAAGAGACCAAATCTTAGTAACTTGAAGCCCAATGGCAACTATTAACAAACCGCGATTCGTTCGCTAATACGACACACGAAGTGTGGAGTGGAAAGAGGAAAAGGTCCCACCGGGCGTGCCAGAATTTGTTCCCCTCCGAAAGATGCGGCAGAGACGCGGCGGGCGTCTCGCCCGAAATTCGGGGCAGATGCTAATTGGTGCTATCCGTCCACCTCTCCGAAGATGCCAAGTTGATTTATGGCACCATGTATCGAAGGTTTAAACGAATGCGGCCGATGTAGCAGACTTCGTCAGATTCCCCCTCGTTTGAGGGGTTATTGATTGTGGGGACGCTCTTCCCTGTAGGCGCAAGCCCCTGCAATTAATTACGCTACCGCATCGCGGTAACAACTTTCTCCTTCTCCATGTGATCACTTCGTGTCGTGTGTGTTTTTTTTGTGTTTGGTTGCCCATGGATTGTATACGGAGACTAATTTGTGCTGTCGCCCGTAGGACGTGGATTAGTCCAAATCCGTATCTTTCTTAGATTTGGGTTTGGGGGTGTGTGTGTTTAAGGATACATTAGCCTTATTCGAGGGTAAGATCAACTTAAACGTTCGTTAAGGACACGTTAGTCTAATTTTAGACTAAGATCGACTTAACGGGATCGTTTAGATCCAACGAGAGAGCAATTGGGGGCTCTATTGTTTAGTTTAGTGACGTTGCGGTCGATAAGTAGTTTAAGGACATTGCGGTCCAATGTTAGTTTTAAGACGTTGCGGTCAAGGTTAAGGACGTCATAGTCCATGAGTTTAAGGACCTCACAGTCCGGTGTTAGTTTTAAGACATCACGGTCGAGGTTAAGGACGTCATAGTCCGTGAGCTTAAGGACCTCATAGTCCGATGTTAGTTTTAAGATATCACGGTCGAGGTTAAGGACATCATAGTCCGGTATTAGTTTTAAGACATCTCGGTCATGGTTAAGGACATCGTAGTCCATGAGTTTAAGGACCCCACAGTCCGTTGTTAGTTTTAAGACATCGCGGTCAAGGTTAAGGACATCATAGTCTATGAGTTTAAGGACCCCACAGTCCGTAACAGTGTGTGGTTGTCGGGACCCGTCACCTCTCTAACGACGTTGAAGGATTACAATGACAGATGTCAAGGTGTAAAGAGATGTACCCTCGAACCGGGTGTAAATTGAATGGGAGAGCGGTTGTGCTCAGTTCAATTTAAATTGAGGACTTATGGCCAGAATTGGGCTAAGTCCATTTGAAAATGTTCAACATTTTATTCATGTTTTGCCTATTAGGCTTTTGCTTGGGCTCTGCCCTTTTACAATGCATAGCATTGGGCCCTGTATTTAAATGCATAGCATTTATATTTGGTCTGTTAGACCTTTACTTGGGCTCTGCCCTTTTAAATAATGCATAGCATTTATATTTGGCCTGTTAGGCCTTTACTTGGGCTCTGCCCTTTTAAATAATGCATAGCATTTTAGTGGTCTGATAGTGCGCCATGTGGCTTGTAAGGCGCTTTGCGCCAATTAAAGAGTGCAAGGCGCTAGTGCATGTGGAGGTGACACGTGTCACGCTCTGCGCTAAGCGCAATTCTGTTAGCGTACTGCACTGCGCCAGTGAATGACACGTGGCGCGCTCTGGTGCAGTGCGCCATCCCAAGAGCACAATGCGCTGTATTTAGGAGCGCAAAGTGCAGATTGTTCTGTGATTGACACGTGGCACTCTCTGGCGCAGTGCGCCAATCCAAGGAGCGCAAAGGCGCATTTCAAAAGTGCAAGGCACTATCCAATAGCACAGAGCGCATCTTGATCCAATTTTGATCAAAGAAACAAGTTTTTCTTGTTCTCATGAAAGAGGTTCTACCTCAAGATTCAAGAACCAATGGTTCTTATTCTTATCAAAAGGCTGTGCCTTTATATAAATCAAATGATTTGTGAAGTAATACTTCTTTAAAAAAAATTTATGATTAGATCTTTCTGATCTTTTTCTTTTTATTGAAGATCTTGATCTTAGATATTTGATCTTTTTAGAAGAGATTCTTCTTTTTTAATGAGGTATTTTCATCTCTGTTCTTCAAGAATCAGATTCTTTACCTTCAAAGATGAAGAAGATGATCTTCTTCCTTCAAAGGCTTGCCTTTCAAATTTTTCAGAGGGTTCTCTCTTTTCTGTATGTCTTTATATGTGAGACTTGGAGTCTAGGGGCCTTTATATAGGGCCAATTGGTTTGTTAAGTTAGTTACAGAGATCTTTCTCTGATTGATCTGGGGATATTTCCCCACCGTTGGATCTTTGATCCTAAGACCTCTGTTTTACAGAAGACAATCCTTTTATTTTAATAAGATTGGAAAGATCTTTCTAGAATTTTAATTATAATTAATTAATAATTTATTATTTAAATTCCAGTGCTGGCGCAATTGGCGCTAGCGCACCTGCGCTTGACACGTGCCGCGCAGCGCAGAGCGCAGCGCAACTGCGCTAGCGCACCACTGCTGGATACGTGGCGCGCAGCGCAGAGCGCAAGTGATCTGAAGTGTTGCTTCATTTATTTTAAAATTTGAATTTTAAAAAAGAGCCTTGCTCTGATTGGGGGTGCGCTGCCTTGGGCGCAGTGCTCCTTGCGCTGGCGTGTCAGCTTTTGACACGTGGCGTGCTGCGCGCAACACAAGGAATCTGAAGCGTTTCTTCAATTTTTGAATTTTTGAAATTCAAACATAGCTTTGCTCTGATTGGGGGAAACAGCAGCAGATTATGTGTACCAAAAGGTTCTGTTCGGGAAGAGTTAATGAAAGAAGCTCATAGCTCTCCCTACTCAGTACACCATGGAGGTACAAAGATATACAAAGATCTATGTCAAAATTACTGGTGGCATGGAATGAATCGTGAAGTAGCCAGAAGCGTCGCTAAATGCTTGGTGTGTCAGCAAGTAAAGGCTGAACATCACAGGACAGCCGCATTACTTCAACCGTTACCTATCCCAGAATGGAAGTGGCAACACATCACAATGGATTTCGTGACTGCACTTCCTCGCAGCACGAAGGGTAACGTTGCGGTATGGGTTATTGTGGATCGACTCATGAAGTCGGCTCACTTCATCCCATTTCGAGATGGCCAATCAACTGAGACGTTAGAAAAGAAGTACATGGAGGTAAGAATCTAAGTAAGATTTTAAAATCTTCAAATATGTACTATCTCTGATACCCATGAACTCATACAGGAAATTATGAGACTTCATGGAGTACCGGTCTGCATTATCTCCGATCGTGACACTAGAATGCGATCACAATTTTGGTAAAGTCTCTAAGCAAGCTTGGGAACAAGTCTGAACTTCAGCACAACTTATCATCCACAAACAGATGGTCAGTCTGAGCGAACTATTCAGATCTTGGAAGATATGCTCAGAGCGTGTATGTTAGACTTCGGAGGATCGTGAGAAGATCACCTACATCTTGTAAAGTTTTTATACAACAACAGTTACCAAGCAAGCATAGGAATGGCACCCTTTGTAGCACTTTATGGAAGGAAGTTCCGATCGCCATTAAGTTGGGACGATGTCGGAGATAAAGAACTTCTTGGACCTGAGATGATAATAGCAACTGTTGATGTGGTTCGTACTATCAGGGAAAGAATGCTCATAGCCCAAGATCAACAAAAGCACTGGGCTGATGCAAAGCGCCGTAATTTGGAGTTCCAGCCAGGAGATCGTGTATTCCTGAAGATATCTACAAACTGCGGAGTGATTCGATTTGGAAGACGGGGTAAGCTAAGTCCGAGATACATTGGACCGTTCGACATACTCGAACGAGTCGGTGAAGTGGCTTATCGCTTGGCACTTCCACCTTCATTGGAGGGAGTGCACAATGTGTTCCACATATCACAACTCAGAAGGTATGTCAGTGACCCCAGCCATATTCTCGATCATTCCGAGCTCACTGTACAACCCGACTTATCTTGTGAGCAACAACCTGTGGAGATCCTGAACAGGAAAGTGAAGTCACTTCGGAACAAGGAAGTCAACTTGGTTCGAGTGATGTGGAGAAAAGAAACACCAGGGGAATCGACATGGGAAAGGGAAGACGAGATGCGTGCAAGATATCCCCACTTATTTGTAAACTAGTCCTTAAAATAACTTATAAATTTCGAGAACAAAATTTTTGTAAGGAGGGTAGACTGTAACAACTCTAATTCTTGTGTACATAAATTTGACTAAAAGTTAATGTATACTTGGGGTATTTACATTTCCTGTGAGTACTATAAGTATTTGATTCAATTTTGAACAGCAAGAAGGAGTTTGTAGCTCACTGGTAAGACCTTGCACTGTTGAATAAAAGCACCATAGTTCAAATCCTATCAGCCACACATTATTTTTATTTTAATTTCTTTTAATCTTTTAAAAGCCCAAGATTCTACACGTGCACTAAACGTAATAGGGTAAGTTGCATAATAAACAAACGTGACCACGGGATTAGACCAATCGTCAAGGACACGTGGCGAAGAGACGCGCCTCGACTCGCCCAACTCGGGCCGGTGACTCGGCTGACTCGGCCGGCGTCGCCGGGTCAACTCGGCCCGATCCCAATTTTTTTTGGACTCCCTGTAACCTTTGGCCTACCCCACTCCCCTGCACTGTTTAAATTATCTGCAATTAATCAGAGAATTAAAATACCCCATTTTAATCCTTTTTAATGCAAATTTAAATACAATTTTTATCACAACCTTTCACTACCCTAAACCCTAGATTTTTCCTATAAATACCACCCCTTAAATCACACCCCTCACTCACAAATCCCTGCCCAAACTCTCAAGAAAATTCCCAAGACTTTTTCTATGCAAGTGGAGTTAGCAAAGAGCGAAGCTTCGACGAACTTCCGACGATGATCCGAGGAGATTCCGACGACGAAACGACGCACCGGCACCTCCTACCTCTTCATCCTTCTCTTTTCTAGTCTAATAACCTATAAGTCCCTAATTCTTCTTCTTTTCTCTATTCGAAAAATATTCAAAACTAAAATCCGACGGAAGCGGAGTTAATCCGACTTCTGATTCGGGTTTTCCTTAAAAAGTTTTATTTTTATTAAACACAATAATACCAAACTCTTATTCCATGACCATTAAACATTAAAAAAGACAATAGAACAAGTTTGACATCAAAATAATAACCGTAACAAGTTTTATTCCATTTTTACATTAAAATACTCTCATGTTTCATTTTGACATACTTGAACTTTTTAAACCGTATTACCTTAGAAAACTCATGAGGTAATGACCTACCTCCTCACAATGCACATATCTAATATAGCACGATGAAATTTGGGAACATAGATTTAGGAAAAATACGACTTTACACATAACTACCTCCGACTTATAAAAAAAACTTTTTTTACAAGATGTGTATTCTAACAAATCTTTGCAATTACTTCTCTACAACCCATTTAGGGGAACCCGTTCGGGATGGTGCGGATTATCGCACATCCTCGGGCTTAGTAGAGTGAGATGCAGACCTCCGCAAGGAGCATACGATCTCGAAAGATTTAAAATACAAATTTTTTAGAAAATGTGATTTCTATTATAAATAAAACTTTTATTTTTAATAAATAAATATATATGTAATTAATATCAAAATATCTATTTTTAATATTTATAATATTCTACATTTCCAAAATTTAAGAAAAACATTCCATTTACAAGAAAATACCATACAATTCCAATATTACAAATAAATACTATATATTATGAAATTAGGTTTATTTCAATAGAAATATCACATTGATAAAATATACATCAATGAAAACTCTAAAGACGATAATATAATACTTGAGGTGTATTTTGAAAACTATACAAAATTATTTTTACATAAAACAACCTCAAGTTATACTAAATTACAATAAGTACCCTAGTACACATAGATTTAAGCGGAACCAGTCTCTTGAGCCTCAGGGAGCCGGAGATATGGGTGCTTGCCTATTTAAGGTAGACAACTTAACAAACGGTGTTATCAACATGGTAATTGTCTTTGAAGAAACACAAATCCAGCCATCCATATGCAACAGTTACCGATAAAACAAAATCATAATTCAGGATTCAATTTCTTTTCAAATTGTCTGACTCAGACCGAGTCTTGTTATAATCAATCTGACTTGAATATGATTCAATCATCAAATTTCAATACAACATGGATCTATGAATCCGTCTATTCAATCTATATCAATCTACATTGACCGAACCGAACCATGTATATATTCCATCTACATGTTCGTCCATTATATCCGTTCCATTACTGATATCATGGTTTCGACAAGTCATCCATCTACAATATACAATTCAAACAATACAATCAAGATATCGCGGGGTTTATAAGGGGTAGATTGGTATGGAAGGTGTTAGAAGTGGCACGAGACTGCAACCATAACACACCTAACCTGAATTCAATTGCAGTTGTACCGTGGCTGAACGGTTCCTTGTGCTCCGTATACTTTAGTCTCCGGAATAGTGGGACTCCTCTCGTATACACTGGCATTCTTCTATACCAAGCTACAAACAACAACGTTAATATTAAATACAACATTATAACAATATACTCTCTATTCTGTCTATTCCATTCTTGTCTATTTACGGGACTTACCGAGCGATTTGTTCGCTGACGACATTCTCTTTCTTCTTCTTTGGAATGTCGTTAGGTGATTCGGACTCACTGGAGATTGAGCCCACCAGCGAGGATTTGGACCAGCTAGCTTTCGACCCGGAGTTCTAGTTACTAGTACATTTTATTTCAGTACTTTCCGTTTTTGTTATGCCACTGTTTAGGCATTGCTTTACATTCCATGTATTTACTTTTCAGATGTATTGTAAAAAGAATGTTAATAAATAAAGTTGTTGTTCAATTATATCTATTATCTCTGTCTCTTGTGCATTTTACTTATATTGCTTAGATACGCTTAGCGTATTTACTTCAGAGTAAATACGTAGCGGCCAGTCGCATCCTCTTCACCGTACACCGGGAAGCGGGGCGTGACAAAAAAGCTCGAGTTGTAGACGATGAGCTTGGCAGGGGTAGACTACCTATCGGTGATTATTGGCGCGGTGGATATCCGAAAGATACCGACCGTAGTCGTGAGATTTGATGATATGGGCCGATCCGGACTGACGGAGCCCGAGATATTGAGACATTGAGATATGGAGACACTGAGATATTGAGATATTGAGATATTGAGACATTGAGATATTGGGATATACATATATTGTGTCGATACTTGACACGGATTTTCTGTTGATTTCATTGATGATACTCTTTTTATTGCACAGATGCTTTTCTAAGATAAGAATAAAGGATTTCTTATACCAGACATGTTCAGGTTTTGTGTTTAATTATGCATCCATGTTGCATCCATGCTAGTACATCGTATCATATTGGTATTTGTAGGATGTGACGTATTTGCGTGCATGCTTACGATAGCCTTATGAGATGTTACTTACTACTCATGAGTTGGCAACTCACCCCCGTTGTGCTACAGTATCTTGCAGGTCCAACCCGTCAGCACTGTAGCGGCGGCGCACTTCCTCATTTCGTTCCTTTTTCTTGGACTTGCGGCATTGCTCATAGGTAGGTTGCGAGGATATTTTATTCCATCATGTATATTATTTTGTATCTAGTATACTCCATCTATCCTTGTATATTGGACAAGACGGTGAGACCCGTGAGATTTGTATTTATGGTATTGGGTGTCGATGCTCACTTGAGCCGACGTAGTGTTTCTCATTTCTTGCTTTCAGATGCTTATTTCGCACTTTTGATATACATATTGCATGTGGTTGTGATTCCGCCATTGGCGAAGAACTAGCTCCCGCTTGGGGATGCCTTTATTCATTATTTATATGTATTTTCATGTGTTGTACCCGTTTGGGGGCCAGTATTTACAAAGGAGACTCTGCCGAAATTTTCGGGAAAATATGGTGTTGCTTTTAAAATGTTTAATGCCACTTATTTGTTAAAACCACTTACTTTAAAACAAGTTTTCATTCACTCTAATTGTTAAACGGTTTAGTTTTCTGGGCTTTGGCTTACTTAGATTACGTACACCTTGAAACGTTTTGTAATTTAAGTGCCAGTCACTTTCCGTACCTTCGGGTCGTGACAAAGTTGGTATCAGAGCGTTAGGTTTTACCTTTCTGAGTGTAGGATGACCTTTGGTAGATGGAGTGGGTGACTTAAGCAGAGTAACGTAGCGTCGGTATGTTCCGCGGCATACTTACGATACGATACTCCGCCTAAGTGACCTTAGGATATCTATTTACTTGTATTACTTCTTTGATTCCGGAAATCCTTTGATTCGATCGTAATGTTCCTATCAATCCTGTTTCTTATTCCAGCCACTATGCCGCCGAAGACTAAGAGGGCCAGAAGGCTACCGCCGGGGATGAGATTAGAGCAGTCTCGTTTGAGACGAGAACCGATCAGGGCGGTACGCCGACCCCTCAGGGATAGAGTGATCCTCCTTCTCCTGGACGGATAGTTAGGCTGGAGTCAGTATTCAGGACTTGCGACAGATGGTTAGATTGTTAGTTGAGGCTAGCCGAGCTCCGAGAGCTGATGATGTTCCTCCAATTTCAGGGACTGTGATTGTACCTG
The DNA here is from genome assembly GCA_030015575.1 of Agapanthus africanus. Lineage (NCBI taxonomy): Eukaryota > Viridiplantae > Streptophyta > Magnoliopsida > Asparagales > Amaryllidaceae > Agapanthus > Agapanthus africanus. Next base: position 99,998,494 of record CM057349.1, read on the forward strand.
CTGCATAGGCAGCTATTTCTGCTGTTACCAAGGTTATTTCCGTATCCTTACAGAAGTTTTTGAGGCTGAAGCCTCCAGTTTTTACCGACATAGATGCAGTGAAGGATCCATAGACAATCCTCGATAGGATGGCTAGGATTTGTCGTTCACAGAGATGTTCTGATGAGATATGGATTGAGCTTGCGAGTTTTTGTCTAGAAAGGTCTTGTTCAGACATGGTGCGAGTCAATTGAAAGAGGCCGAGCTGCAGATCTACTTCCTATGACTTAGGAAGAGTACATAGCTATATTTCTTGCTCGTTTCCTTCCGGAGAGCGTTCGAGATGCCGAGCTCGTAGTTTCGAGCCTTTGCGTAAGACTTCAGGGATGATGGTGTCCGAGTACAACATTTAGTTTACTCAGCGGTCTGATATGCTCCTTACCTGGTAGACACTGAAGAGAAACGGATAAAGAGGTTTGTAACATTTTGGAAAATTATAAATATTAATTTATAATTTTAAATATGAATTTAATAAGTTTACAAAAATAATATCGTTTATGAAATTGGGTATCAGAATTATATCCGAAAAATGTAATTATTTTGATAAATATGAATAAAAGTGTGTGATATCATAAAAATGATATTTTTAATTATTTAACATGACATTGTATTTTATATTAAGATAATGATATTTAAGTGATAGATTAATTATCTCATATCTTTTATTTTACATGAATTAAAATTGTAAAATGGATTTAAATTTAACATTAAAGGTTTTCTTTTGTTGAAATTCTTTTAATGGTTGGTATAACTATTTTGTTAAATGGTTGGTATATATTATAACCTAAGCCTAAACCTTCACATACAACTCATCCTCAACCATGCTCACAATCCTCCTTCATATTTTACACCACCTACTTCCACCATGACACCTCCACCTCTCAACCTTCCACCTCATGCTTACTATACACATACAGTTAATAATTTTTTTAGCTCTCTCAAACTGAACCATTGGTTTCTACAAAGCTCCAAACAAAAATATTTCTAAGTATCCATCACCATAAGAGAAAATCCATGAACTCTTTCACCAATTTTGTTCACTTCATCAATTTAGAAGCCACTGCAACCCCTAAGAGCCTCCATCATACAATCCCTGAGTTGTAATTTCTCTGCTATCATTCCATATAGGTAAATATAATCTTGCTTTTAAATTTTGAAGTGATAGTGAGTTTTACTTGCTGACTGAATATCAATGACATGTTAGGGGTTTTGAATTTTTTTAATGACTCTCTATTGATAATTAGGTAATCGTTAAAACTAAAAAGTTGTAGATAATTGCCATATCATTTAGTCAAAAAAATTTGGTTAAGTTTTACAGTAAAATAAATTTTACACGAATTTTTAAAGAAAGGATTTCCAAACTGGAAATTTCATTTCCAGTGGTTGTTTTTCACTCAAATTGTAACAATTTTATTAATTTTCGGTTAACAATTTGGAGAATCTGTAAGTTGTAGGTTGTGGATAATTTTGTGTAGATATCTCTAAAATTTTCATTTTTCTTATTCTATTTACAAAATCTAGAGATATCAAATATTTAGTGAAGATTGTTTTCTGGTTTCTGCAGATTTTCCAGAAACATGTTTTTATTTTACATTTTATTTCCTGTCCTATACATAGAAATTGAAAAAGATATTTTGGGGTATCAAATTTAACTCCTTTAATAATGTTTATAATTTTAGTTTTACTCTAAACATTGAGTTTACGATTTCTAGTGATTTTTCGAAGCGAACCCAAAAACTGCCGTTTTCTGAGCTAACATTTTCAAACAATATGCATCCGAGCATTGTATTTTTCTCGCTACATTTTACCAGTAAGATAATGTTATTGACGAGCATGTTCTTACATTTGAAGGGGTATTAGCGGAGACGTTGAAGGCGTTGAGACGAGAAAAATCGATTATGGATTTCGACGAGTTCGACAAGTTGGTGAGTAGATTTACATCTATGGGGGATGTCGGGTGGATGGCGTATAGCACCCTCGCAACCATTTAACTAGAATAGTTATACTATCTAGTCAGTTATTAGTGTTAATTCAGATTAATGATACAGGAGTTATTTTGCATATAGTTTTATTCATGGTTTGGTGGATATTGTATGAAGGATCATACCATACTTGTGATGACGAGATTAGCGTGCCGAATACGGCCAAGTTCCTTTAGACTCATGGAGTCATGTTTTATTTCGTGTTAGAACGTAATACATGAGTGAGATTTACTCTTTTAAAAACTAACGATTCATTTTCCTTTTAAAAAATAAATGATAAGGATGCGATACCAATTTCCAAAACGAATACCTATTTTAACCTAAGGCAGCTTCCTTATTTCAAAACCAAAGTTTCGTTCCATTTTCAAAGATAATGGTATAGCTCATAACAAGTAGTTACATTTAATAATTACGCTTAGATTTACTTTACATGTTCGCGATATATTTATCGATATTATACGTTTCCGTGATACGAACACTCTGATAGAATACTGCACAACTACCAATGAGTATTATGTTGCACAAGCACATATACATATGTTACACTACACCTCATTGGTACTGCCATGTCACTGTAGGACTGATATACTACATAATGTGTTTGTAGATGTCGATACAGGTAGGCTTTATACACTTATAGAACACTTGCACAAATACTAATGATTACCATGCTGCACGAGCACAGACGTGTATGCTACACTACACATCATTGGTATTTCCATGAAACGGTAGAATTGTTATGTTTATTGCTTGTATGACTTTATTTACGCAATTTACCTGTTAAGCATTGCAAATACCAGTACTATGAATGTTCATATTTGATTCTTATGAATTTCTGGATGTTTTACTTTTGATGATATATATCAGTGGTATGGGACGCTATTATATATGTATATATATAATATATCATCAGAATGATCTATGCAAGTATTCTTATTCTTTACTTGATATTTATGGATATGATGAGTTGACGACCACCATGAGCTTAATGTTTTCTGATTGTTTTATTCGGAACCGAGTGGGGGAGATATACGGTTGCGGACTTACTACTTATCCGGACTGAGTGAGGGAGTATACAGTCGGATACATGGTGGACCCGATCGAGACTGAGGGGAGGGAAAGCCGCATTAGAGGCGGGGAACCTAGCGAGAACACTCGATACCGGAGATAGAGATGAGCAAGACAGATATCTAGCGGATACTGACCGTGGCTCGATTTGGGCACGGCGGATATCCAGGGGATACCGACTGGGGCCAGGGATATCGGGTGGCGATCATCTGTTGAGATAGTCTCGACGATATCTGTATTTGCGTGACGGTGATGGACACGAGAGATTTGAGGATTTACGTGTCGGTGATGGACGCAAGGGATTTCTGATTTCGGGTGTCGATGCTGGACATCTAGATGTTGATATATTGTTATGTTATGAGTTAGTGTAGCCGACCAGGACTGATCCGGGGGACAGTACTTGCATAACTTCTTATGGGTTGCATATAAAAAGGAATTCAAAAGTCTCATTATTTTGACGTGTCTGGTATGACATTTGAATCTTTTAAATTGGAAACCTCTTAAAACTATTCATTAAAACAGCAGGACGTATATCTTAAATAAGAAACCTATTACATTTCCTACTATCACGTCTGCTTTTATGCCGTGACATATGTATTGCACGGCTATTTTAAAGAAGAGGTTTTACCTATTTATTTTCGGCTACTTATGGGCTTATACCTAGATACAGGTCATTTGCATGATATATTCTATTTTTAGGTTCATATGATAGTTAGAGTTACATTTATGATACATATGCATATCATATATTATATTAGTACAGGATATGATAGAATTATACTTATGACCTAGGTATCGTTGTGCATTTCGATTTCTACCTTGTGATGTACTTTTATTCACTGAGTTGGCAACTCACCCCTACTGTGCCACAGTTTCTTGTAGGTTTTACTGCTCGGATTATCAGTGGATTGCGGCACACCCTTCTTCTCGGTGATTGCTTTGGCAGGTGGGCTACTGTTGTTCGTACTCACACTTGTATATTTATATATTCTTGTATCTAGTAAAACTCCATCAACATAGAACTGGTATATTGTGGACTTAGATGCGAGACTTTGAATTGGATGTTGTGGGTGTCGTACTCTTTGGAGTCGACCTTTTTATATTGTTGATTTTGTTTTGCTTTTCTTTTCATCGTCATTGTGCGTCGTATAGTGTTTGCTTGGTTGCTCCGCCGTTTGGGTGCGGAAGCTAGCTCCCGTTGGGATGCTATTTTTATTTTATGTTGTAGCGGGTTTTATTAAAACTATAAAGGAGGTGCTGTTGAATTTCAAAAACTTCATAGATGCTTTCAAACATACTTAGTTAAATTTAAATGTTTATTTAAACCGATTCCATCTGATGACTATTTTAAAGTTCACCTCCAATATTTTCAAAAAGGGTTTAGATTCCGGGTTTCGGTTTACTTGAACCGCGTCAACGTTTTTAGATTTCATGTGATTTAAGTGCCGGTCACGTGCCACATTCGGGCCGTGACAAAGTTGGTATCAGAGCGTTTGTTTTAACCTTTATTTGAGTCTAGGTTTGGCTATAAGGAGTTTAGGCATACACTTTTGTTACCTAGGCTTTACCTTATAGGACTTAGACCTGACTTTGGGGGTCTTATACCAGAACTTTCGTTATATAGGATGACCTTGGTTGATAGAGTATGTACTAAGTAGAGTGACGTATCGTACATATGTTCTGCGGTATATTTACGATATGATACTTCGCCTAAGTTAGCTTATGATTTTATCTTAAGATCTTTTCTTCTATTCGTTTCGTTGATCTATCATCATCGATACATGTTGATTGTTCCGGTCGCCATGTCTACGTGAGCTGAGAGAACTGCAATTAGAGACACGGTCAGGGCAGACTTGTCTGGGACAAGGACTGACCAGGGTGACATCCCGGTGACATGGGGACATGTTATTTATCCTTATTGATCAAGTTTCTAATGTTGAAGCGAGTTTCTTCGGGATCCACACCAGAGGGTCGAGTCATTGGTGGAGATCAGTCGGACTTGAGGAGTGATGTTTTCCCTTTCCGAAGATCGTGATGTTGCATACTGTTCAGACAACGGTACCAATCATTGTTGAGGTTATCGAGGTGTTGCTTCCAGAGTTCATGAAGTTGAAAGTTATCGATGCTTACAAGTATAGATGGAACAGAGGATTCATATTCGTTCAGTTAGGTGATGGGTAGGATATTTTAATCCGTTGTAGCACTCTGGTGCGAGATTTGGTGAAGTTGATTTGTTTCTTTGATGGGTCGTGCTCAGACCTGATGCGAGTCACTCAAGAGAGATCGTGTAGTAAGTTTTCCTCTGACGAATTGGGACGAGTTCTTGAAGGCGAGCTTAGCCAGATTTTTCTACAGGGTATTAGAGATGCCAGATTCATATTTCGAGTTTTATGTAAAGCTCCGGGCTTGGTCATAACCAAGTATGACTTGCAATTTGCGTAACTATCGCAATATGCTCTTTAATTGATTGATATTGGAGAGTAATGAAACAGGAGATTGGTACGAAGTTTCAGTGGGCATTTGTTCTTCACCATCGATATTGAAGATTTGATGCATATGCAGAGGTGCGTACAACCAAACTTTTAGAGGAAAATCTTGAGGAAATGGAAGTTGATACGAAAAAGAATGTGGATTCAGAAATGAGTGCTAGTCCCGGGCGGGCTGAGTAGATGAGATCAGCAGGAGAATTGATAGGCTCTTTCCAGAATTTTATAATAAGTAAGATTGGACCCAGGATCAGTTGTTGGCGCACACGCAGAGATTAGATATCGCCGTCATCAACATGTTACGCTGCGACAGACTGGACTACTGGTCAAGAAGATGTGATGAGAGGTATTAGTAGTAGGACTGATTGTGTCATTGCTCTTCACCGGACGATAGTATAAAAGAGGCCATGACGTTAGAGATCCGCAAGAAGAACCAGAATTCAGAGACAGAGAACGCTAGAACGGGGTAGTAGGCAAGTGGTAATCCTTGCTCTGCCAGTTCCGGGTGTTTAAAACACCTTTCGACATTGAAGAAGATATACTTCGATGTCGTTTGTTTTCGACTTACATTTTTATGATCAAAATATTTCGTTTTCAAACATTGAAAAGAGGACAACTCAGCTTCCGTTATTTTGACATATGTATTTTGAGGACATGAGGATCACACAAATGTTTTGTGCACACCAAGTGTGTCGAGAATTTTGTGCATGATGATTGCACTTTGATTGATGTTTTGTGTACACCAGGCGCACTTGCTGAGATGTCAGTGCAAGGTGACTGCACTCGATTGGAGTGTCGTGTACACCAGATGCACTAGACTGATATTTTCCGTGCACATCAGTTGCACATGATTAAGAGATTATACACACACACACACACTTTAGCTATACTTGGTATAATTTTGTACACACCAGTTGCACATTTTGATGTTTTGTGCACCACGATGCACTTGAGATTTGTTTTGTGCATCCCGATGCACTTGAGATTTGTTTTGTGCACTCCGATGCACTAGATATTGATCTTGTGCATTCTAAATGCACTCGGTAATTGCTCACTACACATTTGATGCAGTGGATATTATTTTGTGCACACTTGTTGCACTTGACGCTGTTTTTGTTTTTGTGCACACCGTGATGTATGGTTTGAGATTTGCATGCAAACCCGTTAGGGTTGATTTTGTTTCCATGCTTTGCACTTGAGAGAATATCTTATAGATTTGATTTATATATTTTCGTTTGGTTGTGTGCTACCGATATAGCACTATGACTATGGCATTGATTGTGTATTTGATATACACAACGACTTTCATATTTGGCATTTTGCATCATAAAGTAATCTTCATAGCAACCATTAGAGTTACAGTTATGTGAGTTTTATATCTTTTTGATGTTTCACGCACACTATTGCGTTATGTTACGTTTTAGCTCGTATGGGACTTTGGAGTTCTGTTATATTGAGCGGATTATATGTTTTAAAATTTGGACCCCGGAAAATTGTTTTGAAATGAGTTGATTGGATTGAGAAAAATGTTTTAAGAAGGGGGTGTAATTTAAATTCGGGGACCGAATTTTTTTAAGGGGGAGAGATTGTAACATTTTGGAAAATTATAAATATTAATTTATAATTTTAAATATGAATTTAATAAGTTTACAAAAATAATATCGTTTATGAAATTGGGTATCGGAATTATATCCGAAAAATGTAATTATTTTGATAAATATGAATAAAAATGTGTGATATCATAAAAATGATATTTTTAATTATTTAACATGACATTGTATTTTATATTAAGATAATGTTATTTAAGTGATAGATTAATTATCTCATATCTTTTATTTTACATGGATTTAAATTGTAAAATGGATTTAAATTTAACATTAAAGGTTTTCTTTTGTTGAAATTCTTTTAATGGTTGGTATAATTATTTTGTTAAATGGTTGGTATATATTATAACCTAAGCCTAAACCCTCACATACAACTCATTCTCAACCATGCTCACAATCCTCCACCTCCTCCTTCACATTTTACACCTCCTACTTCCACCATGACACCTCCACCTCTCAACCTCATGCTTACTATACACATACACTTAATAATTTTTTTAGCTCTCTCAAACTGAACCATTGGTTTCTACAAGCTCCAAACAAAAATATTTCTAAGTATCCATCACCATAAGAGAAAATCCATGAACTCTTTCACCAATTTTGTTCACTTCATCAATTTAGAAGCCACTACAACCCCTAAAAGCCTCCATCATACAATTCTTGAGTTGTAATTTCTCTGCTCTCATTCCATATAGGTAAATATAATCTTTCTTTTAAATTTTGAAGTGATAGTGAATTTTACTTGCTGACTGAATATCAGTGACATGTTAGGGGTTTTGAATTTTTTTGATGACACTCTATTGATAATTAGGTAATAGTTAAAAATAAAAAGTTGTAGATAATTGCCATATCATTTAGTCAAAAAAATTTGGTTAAGTTTTACAGTAAAATAAATTTTACACGAATTTTTAAAGAAAGGGTTTCCAAACTGGAAATTTCATTTCCAATGGCTGTTTTTCACTCAAATTGTAACAATTTTCTTAATTTTTCTGTTAACAATTTGAGAATATAAAAGTTGTAGGTTGTATATAAATTTGTGTAGATATCTCTAAATTTTCATTTTTCTTATTCTATTTACAAAATCTAGAGATATCAAATATTTAGTGAAGATTGTTTTCTGGTTTATGCAGATTTTCCAGAAACATGTTTTTATTTTACATTTTATTTCCTGTCTTATACATAGAAAGTGGAAAAGATATTTTGGGGTATCAAAGTTAACTCCTTTAACAATGTGTATAATTTTAGTTTCACTCAAAACATTGTGTTTACGATTTCTAGTGATTTTTCGAAGCGAGCCCAAAAACTACTGTTTTCTGAGCTAACATTTTCAAACAATATGCATCCGAGCATTTTATTTTTCTCGCTATATTTTACCAGTAAGATAATATTATTGACGAGCGTGTTCTTAAATTTGAAGGGGTATTAGCGGAGACGTTGAAGGCGTTGAGACGAGGAAAAGCGATTATGGATTTCGACGAGTTCGACAAGTTGGTGAGTAGATTTACATCTACGGGGGAAGTCGGGTGGATGGCGTATATCACTCCCGCAACCATTTAACTAGAATAGTTATACTATCTAGTTAGTTATTAGTGTTAATTCAATTAATGATACTGGAGTTATTTTGCATATAGTTTTATTCATGGTTTGGTGGATATTGTACGAAAGATCATACCATACTTGTGATGATGAGATTAGCGTGCCGAATACGGCCAAGTTCCTTTAGACTCGTGGAGTCATGTTTTATTTTGTGTTAGAACGTAATACTTGAATGAGCTTTACTCTTTGAAAAACTAACGATTCGTTTCCCTTTTAAAGAATAAATGACAAGGATGCGATGCCAATTTCCGAAACGAATATCTATTTTAACCTAAGGCAGCTTCTTTATTTCAAACCAACGTTTCATTCCATTTTCAAAGATAATGGTATAGCTCATAGCAAGTAGTTACATTTAATAATTACGTATAGATTTACTTTACATGTTCGCGATATATTTATCGATGTTATACATTTCCGTGATACGAACATTCTGATAGAACACTTCACAACTACCAATGAGTATTATGTTGCACGAGCACATATACATGTTACACTACACCTCATTGGTACTGCGATGTCACTGTAGGACTGCTGTACAACATAATGTGTATGTAGATGTCGATACGGGTAGGCTTTATACACTTATAGAACACTTGCACAAATACTAATGATTACCATGTTGCATTAGCACAGATGTGTATGCTACACTACACATCATTAGTATTGCCATGACACAGTAGAATTGTTATGTTTATTGCTTGTATGACTTTATTTACGCACTTTACCTGTTAAGCATTGCAAATACCAGTACTATGGATGTTCATATTTGATTCTTATGAGTTTTCTGGATGTTTATTTTTGATGATATATATCGGTGGTATGGGACGCTGTTATATATGTATATATATAATATATTATCAGAATGATCTATGCAAGTATTCTTATTCTTTACTTGATATTTCTAGATATGATGAGTTGACGTCCACCATGAGCTTAATGTTTTCTGATTGTTTTATTCCGAACCGAGTGGGGGAGATATACGGTTACGGACTTGCTACTTATCCGGACTGAGTGGGGGAGTATACAGTCGGATATATGGTGGACCCGGTCGAGACCGAGGGGCAGGAAATCCGCATAAGAGGCAAGGAACCTAGCGAGGATACTCGATACCGGAGATAGAGATGAGCAAGACAGATATCCAGGGGATACTGACCGGGGCTCGATTTGGGCACGGCGGATATCCAGAGGATACCGACCGGGGCCAGGGATATCGGGTGGCGATCATCTGTTGAGATGGTATCGACGATATCAGCATTTGCGTGTCAGTGATGGACACGCGAGATTTGAGGATTTACGTGTTGGTGATGGACGCAAGGGATTTCTGATTTCGGGTGTCAATACCGGACATCCAGATGTTGATATATTGTTATGTTATGAGTTAGCGTAGCCGATCAGGACTGATCCGGGGGACAGTACCTGCATAACTTCTAATGGGTTGCATATAAAAAGGAATTCAAAATCGAGCTATAGTCTCATTATTTTGACGTGTCTGGTATGACATTTGAATCTTTTAAATTGAAAACCTCTTAACACTGTTCATTAAAACAGTAAGACGTATATGTTAAATAAGATACCTTTTACATTTCATACTATCACGTCTGCTTTTATGCCGTGACATATGTATTCCGCGGCTATTTTAAAGAAGAGTTTTTACCGATATATTTTCGGTTACTTATGGGCTTATACCTAGATACAGGTCATTTACATGATATATTCTATTTTTGGGTTCATGTGATAGATAGAGTTACATTTATGATACATATGCATATCATATATTATATTAGTACAGAATATGATAGCATTATACTTATGACCTAGGTATCGTTGTGCATTTCGATTTCTACCTTTTGATGTATTTTTATTCACTGAGTTGGAAACTCACCCCCGTTGTACCACAGCTTCTTGTAGGTTTTACTGCTCGGATTATCAGTGGATTGCAGCACACCCTTCTTCTCTGTGATTGCTTTGGCAGGTGGGCTACTGTTGTTCGTACTTATACTTGTATATTTATATATTCTTGTATCTAGTAAAACTCCATCAACTTTGAACTGGTATATTGTGGACTTAGAAGTGAGACTTAGAATTGTGTGTTGTGGGCGTCGTACTCCTTAGAGTCGACCTTTTTATATTGTTGATTTTGTTTCGCTTTTCTTTTCTTCGCCATTGTGCGTCGTATAATGTTTGCTTAGTTGCTTCGCCATTTCGGCGTGGAAGCTAGCTCCCATTGGGATGCTATTTTTATTTTATGTTGTAGCGGGTTTTATTCAAATTACAAAGGAGGAGCTGTTGAATTTCAAAAACATCATAGATGCTTTCAAACATACTTAGTTAAACTTAAATTTTTATTTAAACTGATTCCATCTGATGACTATTTTAAACTTCACCTCCAAAATTTTCAAAAAGGGTTTAGATTCCGGGTTTCGGTTTCCTTGAACCGCGTCGACGTCTTTAGATACCACGTGATTTAAGTGCCGGTCACGTGCCACATTCGTGTCGTGACAAGGTTCGTGTGGAGATTGGACATGCTGTTATTTCTTGTTGTTGGCACCCATCCTTTTAACACTTACGTCGTTGCTATGGACGTGGCCTTACTGCTGGGGGAGTGCATTTCTGAGACTTCATTCATTTTTGGACCAAAGTGGGTTCGTACCGGTATGCCAGCTCAGAGGCGGTTAGGTAGACGTCGTGACAGGTGTTATTTCATTGTTTTCTTTCGATGCACGTATTTCTTTTGTTGTTTGAACTTGTATCTACTCACTTTGTACCAAGATTGGACCGAGAGTCATCCTTGCTTGATCTGCCGCTGATTGTTATTATTCCAGTAAGCGAGCCTTTTGTTGCTCGAAATGTTTTTCGTTCGTGTTTGTTTCATTCGTATCGGAGATAGGGATTTTTCTGTCAATTTGATTTTTCTTGATATGTTCGAATTCGAAGTTCTTCTGAGCATGGATTGGTTAGCCACGTGTTATGTATTCGTGGACTGCCGTGAGAAGGCAGTCGGATTTAGTTTTCTAGGTGAGCCAGTTCTTGTTTTTCGGGGAGACCGTAGCGTCGCCTTTCCCAGTTTTATTTCTTCTCTTCGTGCTACTCCATTCTTGAGGAAAGGATGTTAGGAATTCTTAGCGTATGTTTATGATGTTAGAGCCGCAGAGGTCCCGTTGGACCAGGTCCCGATTTGGAGAGAGTTTCCAGATGTTTTCCTGACGAGTTGCTTGGCATGTCGCCAGAGCGCGATATTGAGTTCTGCTTTGACTTGATTCCCGGCACGGAGCCTTTTTCTATACCGCCATATCGGATGGACCTGGCGGAGCTTAAAGAAGTGAAGGATCAGTTGAAAGATTTGTTGGATAAAGGGCTTGTTCGTCCGAGTGCGTCGCCTTGGGGAGCTCCTGTTCTGTTCGTCAAGAAGAAAGATGACAGTTGTGTTTGTGCATCGATTTTTGTTAGTTGAATCGGGTTACTGTGCAGAACAGATATCCCTTACCTCGTATCGACGATTTATTTGATTAGCTCCAGGGTGCAGGACATTTCTCGGAAATTGACTAACGGTTAGGTTGTAAGTCCGCGGCAGCGTCCCGGCCGTCTAACAGACGCCAATAGGCGGAACAAAACTTTTACGACTGGCGCTATAGCGTACTTTATCCCGGATCATCCATTAAAGCTAAACTAACAAATTGTAAAGAGGGTAGAATTGTTATACCGAATGATCCGAGTCCTTCGGTCTTCAACCATCATCCCATGCTATGTTGCAACTGATCCTAACTTGCTCGATCTCCGGTCTCGTCGTCCAGGTGGCACCACGTCGACGGATCATTAAACGGGCTCCCGCCTCTGAACCGAGGAAACTCGATCGTCAAGTTTGCTAAAAGAGACGACCAAGATGAAGTAGAGAATGAGTAGAATACTTTGTCTCGTTACATCCAAGGGTATGGACGAACAGTTAATAGAAGTTGCCATTTGGAATCGGGTGAATGGAAATTGAACTAGGAAATTTCCATACACAAGTTATCATAATCTTTTCTCACAAATGAAATCAAATGAACAACCCTCTCCTCACAAAGAGGGGCCGGCCACTACTAATAGAAGAGGAAGGTGAGTGTAGGAGTAGTAAGTGGTGACCATATCCATCATACTTATCATAACCTAACAACAAAGCATGAATCACTAGAAATCATTAAATGCAAACCAATCACATTAAACCTAGTCATCCTCCATCATTAATGAACCATTAATGACACAAATGAGTCACAAGCCTTGTCACCCTCTCTAGAACCTTCTAGAATATTGACTCACCCCAAGGAAGAAAAGATAAATCCGTATTTAACCGAATGTTAAATACGGCTGATAGAAAACTGGAAACTGTCAACTTCCAAAAATCATCCCAAAATGAATTTCAGGATAACCCCGTATCGGTATAAATATACCCGCATTTGTATTACGACCGAATACAAATGCAACTGAGACAAAGATATTATATCTACACAGTATAATACTGGGTTCCGGCTTAATCCAAAGCCTACCAGTATTATCTGCCCGAAAACTGACACGTGCGAAAATGCACGTGCATTTTCCGAACCTTGCCATAAACCCATACGGCCTCTACAACGTTTCGCCCGAACTTGGGAAAGTGTCGGTGGGGGACTCTAATGACTCATCAACACACTGGCACTGGGTATAACGACTAGCACGTCAGAGGTACTGGCTGTACGTAACGTTTTGCCTATGTATTGATTGGAAGGGATGCTGACGAGCGAACTCATCTATAAACCCTACTGAGCCTGACAGTGAAAATATCCATACAGTCTAGAACATTCGTCTATGAGTATCGCATATTAGGCCTAGGGGGCCGGTAAACGTCAGACCCCCAATAGCTGCATAAGTCGTATCAGAGAGCAGCCCAGAACACCCTGAGATATTACGGGAATAACTTCCAGTAAATCTCGATTACCCTGGCCAGGGATTTCGTGTAATGGCTCTCCTAAACACAGCGCGATCTTACCCCCAATACCGGGAGAGACGAGTCCCCGAAGATCCGCTCACTTGCCTCCAATGTGGCTCGGGACTGTACCCAAAATATACCTGTTTGCATGACTCCTTTGACCCGTGGTAGGGTATAAATCAAAGCACAGTGGGAATTCACACGAGAAAAATGACGACCTCAGGTCGATGAACTAACCTGTACACATGTCACCAGGGAACTGCTATCTGACGATATGTATAATACCAACGAGCATGTTCCCGGCGAGTCCTGTCCGGTGTACTCATAACCCAATGAGCACCTGTATACATCTTAGGTGATCCAACTGACACCAGTGGCTTGTGAGACCGGCCACCGCCCCTCGTCGGGGTCTCGACTGTATACACTAGTCTACTCCGGAGTATCGATGCCCTGTCTCGAAACTCCCACAACTAGGGACACTTTTAAGGATGTGCTTATAGACCCCAGCTCCCACATATATGATCGCCATCATACTGCTGGTAGTCAAGCAAGAATCCTATGGGCTCTATCATGATGATAAAGACAAACCAGATAGCATACTATCATCTTGAGTAAGACTGTTTTATCGGTATAGGTCCTCCCTCAATCATTGCAATCACGTACCTGCGATCCAATAATTGACTTAGAGGGCACTATATCCAACAATCTCCCACTTGCACTTAAGGCTAATTATTGCGATGTCGTGTACTCACAGCTCGTGTGATACCGAGCATCCAACTCCTCTACTAATCAGTTTCACAAAACCTGTTTGTGAAACTAATATGTTCGAGAAATAGCCTAAGTGAGTGGATCCGCTTCGGTGTTTCTTTCTATGTCTCTCTTAATCTCAAATTCGCGGAGAAGGCCATCTCCCTAATCGAGTAATACCTGTCTTAGAATATGTCTTGATATCTGATGGGACCTAGTTCATAAATGAACTCCAAATCCAAACTTCTTAGACTGTATCGACAACTGAAACTAATCAGTGTCCAGCACCATGCCTCCCACAGTATCCTCTTGGACCACCTGTCCATAATAATGTCCCTCGTCAGAGAGAAAACTATAACTTTGACAATCACTCTGTCATGCACGTCACCTTTGAAGCCTGGAATGATAACTGTCTCCCGAAGGAGGCAGCTGTCATCAAATCCGTAGAACATCCATTCAAGTTCTATAACTGCCTCTTAATGCTTCTCCAGGATTGGATTAATATAAACTTATCGCATCTAGTGCAAAGACAACATCTGGTGTGGTATTTGACATCTCACGATTGACTCAATTGCCTAAGCAAGTGATCTGCCAATCATGAACGTCCCTCTCCTATTTAGTCTGTAAGACACCTTCAGAGAGGGTGACTCCATCACCTGCAGGTATACCACCATGCCAGGAGTCATCTATTCTAAAATACTATTAGAATACTTGTCAAAGTACCCATATAAGGAAACTACCCAAATCTAGATCTAAAACTATAGATCTAGTAACCAGAATGTCAGATATTATATCCATATCCTTTGTGGAGAAACAACTGTGTGACGACCAAAGTACAACCTGATCGTAGTATAGGAATTTTACTTCCTACACTGTGTATGTCATCCAAATACCAGTGTAGGGTGTTTTTCGTCACCCCATTGAGATGGGAATACGCGCGCGCTTGCCAGGCGTACTACAGATTCCCCCTGCCTGGGGTAGGCCGGGGTTTAATGATTGTGGGGATCCGAATCTCCGGCAGCCGCGGACTAAGCTGCCGTTAATTACGCCTCGCCTTTGGAGCGAGGGAACCTCCGATTGACGGGTTAAACTGGCCATGCGAACTCAATGTGCAGTGTGCATGTGTTGTGTTTTGGAAGGGGGGTTTTGGATATATCGGGAGCCACGCAGAGTTTTTACGGGGGTCCCGCTACCCGGATAGCGGGCTGGGGGTCAAGGGGGCTAGCAGCCCCCTTGCGGGGTGCAGGGCAGCGCCCCGTTAGAAATTTTTTTCTAACAGGGACAGTGTCGTAGAGTATGTGTATGTGTACATATGTATACATATGTATATATATACATGTATATATAAATAAAGGGGGAAAAGGCATCCAAAGGATGCATGGGGCAGCACCTTGGGCGCTGTGCGTCTAGGTGCTGTGCGCTCAGGCGCTAGAGTGCCACGTGTCGGCAAGTGGGCGCTCTGTGCTTGAGCGTCGGGCGCTTGAGCGCAAGCTCGCCACGTGTCGGCACGGGGGCGACTTGCCCTCGAGCGCTTGCGCTTGAGCGCAAGCGCGCCACGTGTCGGCACGGGGGCGACTTGCGCTCGAGCGCTTGCGCTGGAGCGCAAGCGCGCCACGTGTCGACACGGGGGCGGCTTGACTTAAACTAATGCATCTATCTATGCAACAAATAAATACCCAGCAGCTACCAAACACTATGTCTTGACGTAGGCCAACAAACATAGCTTGAATACTACTGACCATCCATAAGAAACGACCGAGGATTACGGCTGGTTTTTGGCGAAAAACCTTTAATGTAATGAACTTGATCTCGTTGAAGGAACCTGATAGCTTTATAAAAATATATAGTAGCGAAAACCTTTTGTTAAAGAAGTCACTCCCGGTGAAGGGATCTCGGCTCTTTCCTCGTGGAATGAGGTGCAGGATATTCCAACTGAATACCGCTATGCAAAACAAAAGGAAACGTCTTTGTAATAATTTTAAAATTTATTTCAACAACATCAAATATAGGTTTGTTTTATCCTTGCATTGAAAAGAATCAATGCAGTCCCATCAATCAATCACACCAGAAAAGAACGAAAATAAAATGTACGTATATGCCATCCACATTCGTCACTGGGTCCCGTCATCACCCGTTAGGTTACTTAACTAACGACAGAGCGGGGACTGGACTAGCGCGGGTGTAAAACATATACAACATCTAATAGTATATATACTAATATACAATAATCGCTCCAGGCGTGATAAAATGCAACATTACAGAAAAGTAATAAGCATCACAGAACAATACAGATAATCTGGGATCCCCGAGTTTCACAGAGCCGCTACTGAAACCCTACTGAAACCCGACGTTCCCCTGGTCGTGTGGATAGCCTGTGCAATGAAACCTAGACCCCTACGGGTGCGGCAAGTTACCCGCCAAAACCTGAAGCGAGGTAGTCCCCACAACATAGTGAATGGAATACCCGGCACTTCACGGAATCCGGTAAATTGAGCACCCCTCCTTGGGTCAACCTGTACCCCCTACGAGTGCGGCGAATAGCCTGCCAATTCAAGAGTGAGGTCCCTTTGCCTCTCAATGCTATGAGATACGAACCCGTTGCCCTCCAGAACCCGGCTATCCGTGCACTCCACCGCGGGGTAAACCTAGTACAGAAATAAAAAATAGTACAACAGGTACATCGACCGCAACCTGGTCGTGCCCCAAAAGAATAATATACAAACAGGCAGTGACGGCAGTCTACAAGTCGGACGCTCGCCCCGCAATATCAAATATACAAATAAATCCAAAAAGCACTACCATTGCACACTGCTATCCACCACGACAAATCCGCAACATCACAGCACAACACAGAACATCAACGTGAATGTCACGTTCGCAAACCCGTTTAAAAGAACTATAGCAATTGGACGCGGTTTACCGATCAAATGACATTCCCCGTCGGAGATATAATGAAAGTACTGTAAACTAACAAGTTTAAAAATTCGATCGACAAAATTTTCCGAAGTGGGCCCACGTACAACTGCTGTACAGTAACAAAATCTGGGCCAAAACAAACAGTACCAGAAACCACATTTCCCTGTGAAGAAGCACCCGTAAAAATTTGGGGCACCATTCCCACTAAACCGCCGCGGAAGCGCAGTCAAACCCTAGGTTTGACCGCGGTTCCGCGGTGATTTAATGGGATCACGTGCCCAAATTTTTACGGGCTGCTTAAAAACTCCTGCTTGTTTTTCTGTGATATGCAAAAATAATTTTAGAACAGTTTGAAAATCAACAGAAACTGTTGTGTACAGAAAATTGTGATTTCGGAAATTCCGTTCGATCGATCTTTTAAACGCGTTAGCACAAGTTAGTATAGATTAATGGTGAGGCTCTGATACCACTGTAAGTCCGCGGCAGCGCCCCGGCCGTCTAACAGACGCCAATATGCGGAACAAAACTTTTACGACTGGCGCTATCGCGTACTTTATCCCGGATCGTCCATTAAAGCTAAACTAACAAATTGTAAAGAGGGTAGAATTGTTATACCGAATGATCCGAGTCCTTCGGTCTTCAACCATCATCCCACGCTATTTGCAACTGATCCGAACTTGCTCGATCTCCGGTCTCGTCGTCCAGGTGGCACCACGTCGACGGATCATTAAACGGGCTCCCGCCTCTGAACCGAGGCAACTCGATCGTCAAGTTTGCTATAAGAGACGACCAAGATGAAGTAGAGAATGAGTAGAATACTTTGTCTCGTTACGTCCAAGGGTATGGACGAACGGTTAATAGAAGTTGCCATTTGGAATCGGGTGAATGGAAATTGAACTAGGAAATTTCCATACACAAGTTATCATAATCTTTTCTCACAAATGAAATCAAATGAACAACCCTCTCCTCACAAAGAGGGGCCGGCCACTACTAATAGAAGAGGGAGGTGAGTGTATAGGAGTAGCAAGTGGTGACCATATCCATCATACTTATCATGTTAGTTATATGTATGCCCTAGAGGCCATTACTGTACATAGGATGTATATTGTAGTGGATGCTGGGACGTATATAAGGAGGACTTTCTTGCTCGACATGATAGTATGCTATCTGGTTGATCTTTACCTTAACGTGTATGCTGATTGTCTCTCTGTTACATGTTGGTAAAGCCCTTAGGATGTGTGCTTGACTACCTGGACTATGATGCGAATCATACTAGTGGGGACATGATAGTCCATAAGTACATCCTTCAAAGTCCCTAGTCGTGGGTGTATCGAGACGGGGCATCGATATACCAGAGTAGACTAGCGTATACCTTCTCGACCCATATAGATGGGCGATGGATGATCCCATATCCATTGGTGTTTGACATCAGAGATGATATACGGGTGCTCAGTAGAGACTGGGTACACTGGACGGACTCGCCGAGAACTCCCAGATGGTATTATACCTCACGTCAGATGGAAGTTCTCTGGTGACACTGGTACAGAGTAGTCTGTTGACCCGAGATCGTCATAGAGTCTTGTGTGGTTCCCACTGTGCTTTGATTTCCATCTTACCACGTCCAAGAGGGCGTGCAAAACGGTGGTTTTTGGGTCCAGTCCCGAGTCACATGGAGGCAATGAGCGATAGGAGGGGATTCGTCTCTCCCGGTATAGGGGGTTGATGTTGCGCTGTGTTCGATTGGCTATAACAGGAAATCCCTGGCCAGGGTTGCTGAGATTTACTGGTAAGTGTTACCAGTAGTTTCTCGAACAGTTATAGACCTCATATCGACACGACTTATCGAGCTATTGGGGTCTGACGTTTACCACCCCTAGGCGAGATATGCGACATATCAGACGATCAGACCGGACTGTACGGTAGTGTTACTGGTCGGATTCACTGGAGTGTGAGCGGGCTTGCTCGTCGATCTTCAGATCGCTCAATACCCGGGTGGCCGTTACGTTTAGCAGACCGCTTGCGGCTTGTGGGTGCTTGATATGATCATCACCTGCTGCCGGCGTATTGACGAGTCTATAGAGTCCTACACAGAGGTTTCCTGGCTCAAGAGAAACGAAATAGGAGCGCATATGAGATATGTGCGGGACCGAGAATAATGCGTGTATGTGATACCGTATTCCATTCTCGCGATGAATGTATCGAAAGGTTGTATGCGATATAACCTAGTTATCGAATCAAGGGTTGGTTCGATAAGCCGATACATAGAATACTAGTTGGTTATATGCGATATGACCGGATCGTTAAATCAAGTGTTGATTTAATGATTTAATGCATAATTATATATTTGATATATTACTTTGCATTAACTAGTATTGGTTCACTTTAAATGGATTTTCTCACTCGGATTGTACACATTGTATATGTGATATACTTTTGTGCACTTGATTGTATCATGTTTGATGATACATGTTTAACTATAGTTAAGTGTAATGGATTAAGCCATGGTTAAACTAATGATTAGGGTTTTCTATTCTTACTTATTTATTTATTTATTTATTTTGAATAGATAAGAAATGAATGGTTGCTAATTTTGGAGTTTAGTTGAAGCTTCATGAAGCTTTGACTTTGTAACCATTCTTGTCTTCATCTTTAACCCTAACCATTAATCTAACCTTAGTTAATTCTCTACACTTGACCATGGTTCTAATATGATAAGTATTCATTTTCTTTTCCAATTATAATAATCTTATCATATTATTCTTCTTCTTCTTCCTTGCTTCAAGTGAAGAAAAGCTTACCTCATCAATGGTGATTGATGTTTTTGAGTGAGAAATCCAATTCTAAAGTTAACCCACTTCCTATTTCTTCATCCTCTACCTCTTGCCAAGTAGTAGAGTGTGTTTCCTTCACAAGTTTCTTGACTTGGTGAAGTCGGAGCTTGATTTAGCGATGCCTCGACGTAGATCATCTTCGGCATGGACATCGACGACCTAGCTCGCTTTTTCTACGACGAAGCCGACTCTAGAGCCCGGATTCCTTTTGGACAGCGGAGATGACTTCATTGCGGAGCTATGGAGGTGGAGCACCGGATCTACAAAGGTTGTATTTCCGTTTCCCATTAGTTAATTGTTAACTAGTTTACTTTTCGCCTAGTTTTCTAGCAAACGATCCGTAGTCGGGTCTCTCGGCACCCGTAAAATTTTATAATGGCATGTTCGATGCCTTGTGAGACCTCATTAGGGTGCCTAGGAACCCTACAGTGGTATCAGAGCCTAGCTAGAGCCTTAGGCGAAGTCTTGACGGAATTTGAACTCCGATCGAATCAAAACCAAAACCCTAAAGTTGCTCTCTGGACGATTTTGAAAAACTGGGATTTTTCCAGATTAAAAATATTCAGAAAACTCAGTAAAATAATCTAAGAATTACTGTTTAAATTCGAGGGCTTGATTCATTAAAGGGGGCGCGGATCCGCGGCCTTACAGTAGGCTGATGCGGCGGATCCGCGCTACTTTTGTCGTTTTGTGCATCCCTTTCTGCACAGTAATTCTTATATATTATTTCTGGTGTTTCTCGGAATTTTTAATATTTATTCAAGAGTTGAATTTTCTGGAGTTGATTTGGGGATTCGGTGTTTCGATCGGGGTATCAAATTTTGTCTATGTGGCTTTCCGGATAAATTTTAGAATATGTTAAAAAGTTCGACCGGATATAAATACCCAATTTTTCCCCTGTCGGGAAATTTCCAAGTGTTGGATTTTTCCGTAGTTTAACGACGTTCTAAGTAGTGCAAGTAACGCGATGGACCCTCTAGAAGACAACAAACCTTAACTCGATTATGTGACCGTCTTGAACTGCCCTTTGAACCTTCGGGTTTGGGGCAGTACGGCGTGCCACATGTGAGGCGTTGGCTTGACCCTTCTACGGCTGGACCGTTGGTACTGATGCACGAACTGAATGTTGTTAGACTTATTTCATGTGTTGATCTGTATCGGGAAAACTTGGGTGTTCGATTGTCCGATCGGAAAGTTTAACATTTTCTATTTATCTGGAATGGGATACAATAATTGGAATTCACAAAAAGTTATGAGATAACTGAATGAATATTATAAACATAGCAGTTTAGTCTCACTTGATCGGTTGCCACGGAATTTTGATGTGATCAAAAGTCCGTCGCAATCACGTAGCGTACGCGGATACTCGCCGATAAACTTAATAGACAGCCTCACTCCATAGCCCCGACCAAGTGACTGTAGGAGAACCCCGTCGCCGAAAGCATCCGTTCGGGTGCTCGCGGTAGCGGTGTTCCGCCTTGGTGCACTTCGTCGACGGTATCGGGGGTGCGGCCGCCTACTGAAGTTTGCGACAAGTATTCGATCAGGATGTCGGGAATCTTGTTGAATTGCCCGACTTGATATTGAAAAGAGTTTTCGATTTTGAGACTAAAATGCGGGGTTTATAATTGTTAGGCATGCGATGTCTAAGGAATTCATTTGGTCAGGCATGCGATGTCTGAGGTGGTTGCGGATTCCAACTGTTGTAGTTTTACACTTTCTTTTCTGTGACCGTAAGTGTAATATGTGATATCGCCGGTTTCGTTGCTATATGTCAACGACAATTGAGATGCGCATATTTACTTACGTTGATGACATGTGATGTTATGTGTTGCTGGATATGTTATATTGGATCGTCGTGTTTGAATAGCCGGGGGTTTTTATATGAGATGGGTGTTTTTCATTTTCATTCATGTAAAAACTTGTATGTAATATTCTTTTATTGGGGCGCTTCCAGGTTGCGGAAGTAGTCACCTTTTGTATATTATTTACTTTTCCGCACTAGGATAGACCCAAGGAGGAGGGCACAAGTAACCGGGTTCTGGAGTCCAGTGGGAGACCAACTCGAGGAGTCGAGTACGGGTCTCCTAACTCTAGAATTTGTAGGGTTGCTTGCCGCTCTCGTAGGGGTCTAGGGGTGTGGGTTTGGCTATTCATCACGACCGTGGAATCCGTGTTTTATACTGGCTCGTATTGAAAACACGGACGTCCTAGTATATCCAATATTTCATATGTTTCTTCTGCTGCGATATCTGTGATGTGATCATGTGATGTTCTGTGATAGATACAGTATATAGTATATATGATATATTATATAGACGTTACTTATGTTTTACACCCGTGCTAGCCCTGCCCTGCTCTGCCGTTAGTTACCTAACCTAACGGTGCACGAGGGGACATCGAGGCGAATGCGGATGGCATAAGTGTACGTCGTATTTATCTGTAATGTTTAGGTACTTAAATGATGGGACTTCATTAATGTGATTAATGAAATAAAAGAAACCTAAGATGTTGTAGAATCGAATTTCAAAATAAAACAGGTAGCTACAGTTCTTACTTTGCACAGCGGTATATGCGATATATCCTGCACCTTATTCGATGAGGAAAGGACCGAGATCCCTTCACCGGGAGTGACTCCTTTAGCAATAACTGGCAGATGCTACACACTCGGTTTGTCTTTTGATTGCTTTTAAATGTTTTGCTTTGCACAGCGGTATATGCGATATATCCTGCACCTTATTCGATGAGGAAAGGACCGAGATCCCTTCACCGGGTGTGACTCCTTTAGCAAAACAAGAAAAGCCTCAAAAACACTCCATTTTTAAAATCATTTGATTCTACAACGATATCAAGTTCATTACACAATAGGTTTTCAGAAAAACCTAGCGTAGCCCTCTGTCATTTCAGATAAGTACTAGTTAGTATTCGTGCTATGTTTGTTGACTATGTTAAGGCGTAGTGTGCGGTAGCTAATTAGTGCTTATCTACATAAGCATATGATGCGATTGGATTAGGGTAGTCGTGCGACTTTGTTGACTATGTTAAGGGTCGTGCGGGTGGGTTTAATTCAATCGGGAAATGACGGGTTGAACTTGACTAGCACTTATGATTTGTTGACTATGTTAAGGTCATATAGCTGCTAGGGGCAAAATATTATCGGGAATTTCAAGTGTTGAAATTTGCAATGAGATTGCATACCTTCTATGAGATAGTTGGATCCCGATACCCGCTGCGAGTAAGTGTTACTCCTGGGAGAGTTTTATACATTACAATTAGCCGATCAAGTAGGTGTCTAGAAAGGTGTCAACGGGGTTACGCCTCTGGGAAAACGAGGTTTACATTAATTAGGTTCGTGCGAAAGCACGGGGAACCTCCCTCAAAGTACCGACACTGGCCTGGCTGAAAGATTGGCGAACTTGTAGTGTGTAATTAATCCCGGCTAGTCTTTCCTTTTAGGGTTTGAAGGAAGATTTGATAAAAAGCAGTGGGAGCCATCCTGATTAGATAAAATAATAACCAATCTATTCTTGCAAGAGCGCACGCTGAGTGTTTTCTTCTCTCTCTCTCCTGGTAGCGACCATGTCACGCCTTAATCAAGATAATAAAACGGAATATTGACCGAACCCGCTTTTTATACTGAGCTGGAGAACGTTGGTCCCGCTCTAACTTATAATTGTTATAAGACAGAGCAGGAAATTGGGGAATACCAGATTTCCCGTGCCGCCCAAACGAAGAGAGTGCATGTTGATGCATCATCTTCGGGTGTGTTCATTACAAGAATTGTTTCTCAGTATTCTTTACGTCCTGGGTATGTGATACCAGATCAGGATCCCAGATATGTAATCTGTTACATAGGGCTACAGAAAGGTAGAAAACTGAGAACGGGTGATAAGTTTCATGAGGCAGAAAACGGGGCAAGAGTTGCAGCCAAGTCTGTCGGTCACTGTCACCCTGTATTATGAATACATTGATTCTGAACAAATGTTATTAGATACCGAACCTGATATACAAAATCATATCTATCTCTTTATCAGTAAAGAAATGATAAAATTTTGTATAGTTGGAAATGTTTTGAACATTTCCTATATCAAAAGTTGATCGGTTCAGGCATGTTATCTAAAAGCATTGACGTTCTAAATCAAACTACAGTTCTTTAGTATATAGAACACACACAAGAGGAAGAGTTCAGAAATGAACGAATCCTTCTTGAGGCATTGTAGACTAGGTCATATCAATGTGACCCGACTAGCTGAAGTTACATTTAGATGCATATTTAAATCAGTTTGAATTTACATCTTGTGAAACTCGCCAGTCATGTCACAAAGATAAGATGACCGTAGCTCCGTTTACTGGAAACAGAGAAAGAGTTGGTAAACTCTTGGGATGATACATGTTGATGTATAAAGGTCCCCAGTCTACATATGCCAAGACCGGTTCTTTGTACTTCATTAAATTCTCTGATAATCTCTCAAGATTCAGATATATGTTCCTGTTGAAACACAAGTCCGAACCTTTTGAGATATTCACAGAATATGATTTAGAAGTAGAGAACAAAAATACGGGTATAAGTATTATGTCCTATGATGAGATCAAGGAGGAGAATACTTGAGCACAGAATTTCTGGACTTTTCTAAAGGAGAATGAGATTCTCTCTCGGCATTACTCCTCCGTATACACCATTTCACGATGGTATATCGGGATGGAGCAGATACACCCTATTTGATATGGTGTGCTCTATGATGAGTACTACTGAGTTACCTAATTCCTTTTGGGAGATATGCACTTACGAAGTTGCATACCTATTGAATAAGATTCCAATCAAATCAATTGCCTACGACTTCATATGTGATATGGAAAGGGAAGAGCCCATATCTTAAGTTAGTTAAGATTTGGGGTTGTCCGGCCTATGTCTAAAAGGCAAAATCCGGACAAGCTCGAGGCAAAGTCTGTAATGTAGAACTGGAAATGTTCCAGCTATACAAACTGCAGCTGATGATTTGAAAGAACCAAAGGATTCAATAGTTACCAACGAACCTCAGCCTCTCCGCCGATCTAGTAGGGTTCCTCACCCACCTGAGAGATAATTCGGTTTCTCTATGACAGTGGGAGCGAGGACTGCATCATGAGATGATGACCCAACTAGTTTCGAGCTGGCCATCAGGAGTAGGACTCTGTGAGAATGGCTGGATGTTTATCGATCTGAGATGGAATCCTTATACACCAACAAAGTATGGACTTTGGTTGCTATATCTGAAGGGTTAAATCCCCATCAGGAGCAAGTATATCTTGAGAAGATTACTTGGTGTAGATGGAAAAGTTGAGACTTTCAAAGCTAGACTTGTTAAAAGTTTGCATCATTGACCAGGTGTAGATAATGATGAAACCTTTTCAAGTAGCTATGCTTAAGTCCATCCAGACCTACTTACCACGGCTACATACCATGACTACGATATCTGGTGGTTGGGTGTCATGACTGCTTTTCTAAATGATATTTTAGAAGAGTGCGTCTATAAGTACACAGCCAGAGGGCTTCGTAGACAGAGGGAGCAGCGGAAACGTGTGCAAGATGCTTTATAGGATAAAGCAGGTATCGCGGAGTTGGAACATCTGTTTTGATGGATTAGTCAAAGAAGTTGACATCATCAATATGGTAGATGAACCTTGTATAAACAAAAAGGGTAGTAGGGAGTATGGT
Organism: Agapanthus africanus; assembly: GCA_030015575.1. Lineage (NCBI taxonomy): Eukaryota > Viridiplantae > Streptophyta > Magnoliopsida > Asparagales > Amaryllidaceae > Agapanthus > Agapanthus africanus. The sequence continues at coordinate 100,024,397 of CM057349.1, forward strand.
AACGATCCTCGTAGAGTACGTGGATGACATACTCTTGATAGGGAAGGAGTTTCCTATGCTACGCTCGATCAATCTCCGCTTATCACCATGATTCTCCATATAGGATCAAAATGATACCTCCTAAATCCTGAGTTTTGGATCTATGAGATAGATTTAATTGGATGTTAGGATTCTCACTAGTTGTAGTAAGATGGTATCAATCGATCCTGGGGAGAATCACTGGAAGGGTTCCAGGGTGATAAAGACGACTGAATATCAGTCGCAGGCATTGTCTTTACCCTCAGTAAAGGGACGGTATGTTGGAAGAGTTCCAAGCTAGATACCGTGACATACTAGACGATGAAGGGTGGATACATCGCTACTTAAGATGCTACCAAAGAGGCTGTTTGGGTGTATATAGGTTCATGAGATGAACTATGTTCCTACCATTGTGTGACAATGGAGTTGTGGCTTTTGCCAAGGAACGCCGGTCCCATCAGTGATCCAGACATATTCTAAGGCAGTATCACTTGATCATGGAGATGGTTGATCTCCAGGGAGATCGAGGTTAGGAGAGTAGACTCAGAGGACAACACAGCGGATCCACTCACAAAGGCCTGTTCCCAGAGAGAGACTTTTATGGGATGGTTGAGTATGAGATACTGCAACCACTGCTATCAGATGGCCCTAGTGCAAGTGGGAGATTGTTAGTTATATGTATGCCCTAGAGGCCATTACTGTACATAGGATGTATATTGTAGTGGATGCTGGGACGTATATAAGGAGGACTTTCTTGCTCGACATGATAGTATGCTATCTGGTTGATCTTTACCTTAACGTGTATGCTGATTGTCTCTCTGTTACATGTTGGTAAAGCCCTTAGGATGTGTGCTTGACTACCTGGACTATGATGCGGATCATACTAGTGGGGACATGGTAGTCCATAAGTACATCCTTCAAAGTCCCTAGTCGTGGGTGTATCGAGACGGGGCATCGATATACCAGAGTAGACTAGCGTATACCTTCTCGACCCATATAGATGGGCGATGGATGATCCCATATCCATTGGTGTTTGACATCAGAGATGATATACGGGTGCTCAGTAGAGACTGGGTACACTGGACGGACTCGCCGAGAACTCCCAGATGGTATTATACCTCACGTCAGATGGCAGTTCTCTGGTGACACTGGTACAGAGTAGTCTGTTGACCCGAGATCGTCATAGAGTCTTGTGTGGTTCCCACTGTGCTTTGATTTCCATCTTACCACGTCCAAGAGGGCGTGCAAAACGGTGGTTTTTGGGTACAGTCCCGAGTCACATGGAGGCAATGAGCGATAGGAGGGGATTCGTCTCTCCCGGTATAGGGGGTTGATGTTGCGCTGTGTTCGATTGGCTATAACAGGAAATAACTGGCCAGGGTTGCTGAGATTTACTGGTAAGTGTTACCAGTAGTTTCTCGAACAGTTATAGACCTCATATCGACACGACTTATCGAGCTATTGGGGTCTGACGTTTACCACCCCTAGGCGAGATATGCGACATATCAGACGATCAGACCGGACTGTACGGTAGTGTTACTGGTCGGATTCACTGGAGTGTGAGCGGGCTTGCTCGTCGATCTTCAGATCGCTCAATACCCGGGTGGCCGTTACGTTTAGCAGACCGCTTGCGGCTTGTGGGTGCTTGATATGATCATCACCTGCTGCCGGCGTATTGACGAGTCTATAGAGTCCTACACAGAGGTTTCCTGGCTCAAGCGAAACGAAATAGGAGCGCATATGAGATATGTGTGGGACCGAGAATAATGCGTGTATGTGATACCGTATTCCATTCTCGCGATGAATGTATCGAAAGGTTGTATGCGATATAACCTAGTTATCGAATCAAGGGTTGGTTCGATAAGCCGATACATAGAATACTAGTCGGTTATATGCGATATGACCGGATCGTTAAATCAAGTGTTGATTTAATGATTTAATGCATAATTATATATTTGATATATTACTTTGCATTAACTAGTATTGGTTCACTTTAAATGGATTTTCTCACTCGGATTGTACACATTGTATATGTGATATACTTTTATGCACTTGATTGTATCATGTTTGATGATACATGTTTAACTATAGTTAAGTGTAATGGATTAAGCCATGGTTAAACTAATGATTAGGGTTTTCTATTCTTACTTATTTATTTATTTATTTATTTTGAATAGATAAGAAAAGAATGGTTGCTAATTTTGGAGTTTAGTTGAAGCTTCATGAAGCTTTGACTTTGTAACCATTCTTGTCTTCATCTTTAACCCTAACCATTAATCTAACCTTAGTTAATTCTCTACACTTGACCATGGTTCTAATATGATAAGTATTCATTTTCTTTTCCAATTATAATAATCTTATCATATTATTCTTCTTCTTCTTCCTTGCTTCAAGTGAAGAAAAGCTTACCTCATCAATGGTGATTGATGTTTTTGAGTGAGAAATCCAATTCTAAAGTTAACCCACTTCCTATTTCTTCATCCTCTATCTCTTGCCAAGTAGTAGAGTGTGTTTCCTTCACAAGTTTCTTTACTTGGTGAAGTCGGAGCTTGATTTAGCGATGCCTCGACGTAGATCATCTTCGGCATGGACATCGACGACCTAGCTCGCTTTTTCTCCGACGAAGCCGACTCTAGAGCCCGGATTCCTTTTGGACAGCGGAGATGACTTCGTTGCGGAGCTATGGAGGTGGAGCACCGGATCTACAAAGGTTGTATTTCCGTTTCCCATTAGTTAATTGTTAACTAGTTTACTTTTCGCCTAGTTTTCTAGCAAACGATCCGTAGTCGGGTCTCTCGGCACCCGTAAAATTTTATAATGGCATGTTCGATGCCTTGTGAGACCTCATTAGGGTGCCTAGGAACCCTACATATCATAACCTAACAACAAAGCATGAATCACTAGAAATCATTAAATGCAAACCAATCACATTAAACCTAGTCATTCTCCATCATTAATGAACCATTAATGACACAAATGAGTCACAAGCCTTGTCACCCTCTCTAGAACCTTCTAGAATACTGACTCATCCTAAGGAAGAAAAGATAAATCCGTATTTAACCGAATGTTAAATACGGCTGATAGAAAACTGGAAACTGGCAACTTCCAAAAATCATCCCGAAATGAATTTCAGGATAATCCCGTATCGGTATAAATATACCCGCATTTGTATTACGATCGAATACAAATGCAACTGAGACAAATATATTATATTACACAGTATAATACTGGGTTCTGGCTTAAACCAAAGCCTACCAGTATTATCTTCCCGAAAACTGACACGTGCGAAAATGCATGTGCATTTTCCGAACCTTGCCATAAACCCATACGGCCTCTACAACGTTTCGCCCGAACTTGGGAAAGTGTCGGTGGGGGACTCTAATGACTCATCAACACACTGGCACTGGGTAAAACCACTAGCACGTCAGAGGTACTGGCTGTACGTAACGTTTTGCCTATGTATTGATTGGAAGGGAAGCTGACGAGAGAACTCATCTATAAACCCTACTGAGCCTGACAGTGACAATATCCGTACAGTCCGGAATATTCGTCTATGAATATCGCATATTAGTCCTAGGGGCCGGTAAACGTCAGACCCCCAATAGCTGCATAAGTCGTGTCAGAGAGCATCCTAGAACACCCTGAGATATTACTGGAATACCTTCCAGTAAATCTCGATTACCCTGGCCAGGGATTTCGTGTAATGGCTCTCCTAAACACAGCGCGATCTCACCCCCAATACCGGGAGAGACGAATCCCCGAAGATCCGCTCACTTGCCTCCAATGTGGCTTGGGACTGTACCCAAAATATACCTGTTTGCACGACTCCTTTGACCCGTGGTAGGGTATAAATCAAAGCACAGTGGGAACTCACACGAGACAAATGACGACCTCAGGTCGATGAACTAACCTGTACATTTGTCACCAGGGAACTGCTATCCGACGATATGTATAATACCAACGAGCATGTTCCCGACGAGTCCTGTCCGGTGTACTCATAACCCAATGAGCACCTGTATACATCTTAGGTGATCCAACTGACACCAGTGGCTTATGAGACCGGCCACCGCCCCTTGTCGGGGTCTCGACTGTATACACTAGTCTACTCCGGAGTATCGATGCCCTGTCTCGAAACTCGCACGACTAGGGACACTTTTAAGGATGTGCTTATAGACCCCAGCTCCCATATATATGATCGCCATCATACTACTGGCAGTCAAGCAAGAATCCTATGGGCTCTATCATGATGATAAAGACAAACCAGATAGCATACTATCATCTCGAGTAAGACTGTTTTATCGGTATAGGTCCTCCCTCAATCATTGCAATCACGTACCTGCGATCCAATAATTGACTTAGAGGGCACTATATCCAACACAGGTGACCATTAGTTGCGGGTTCAAGAGGATGATATTCCGAAGACTGATTTTCGCATACGTTAAGGGCATTATGAGTCTTGGTGATGTCATTCAAGCTCACCAAGGCCCCAGTAGCGTTTATAGATTTGATGAACCGTATATTTAGGCCATTTCTTGATCAGTCTATCATCGTATTCATTGAGGACATCTTAGTGTACTTTTGGAGCCGAGAGGACCCTGGGTAGAATTTGAGGATTTTGTTGTAAACCTTGAGGGAGCACCAGCTATTCGCTAAATCATCCACCTGTGTTTTCTGGTTGGATAATGTGGACTTCTTGGGACACATAGTTACGCGAGATGGTAAGTATGGAACCGAAAAAGATTGAGTCCGTTCAGCACTAGCCCAGACATGTATCAGTGACGGAGGTTCGCAGCATTTTGGGTTTGGACGGATACTATTGATATTTCGTACAGGATTTTTCGCATATAGCTGCAACATTGACCGGGTTGACCCGGAAGGGCGTTTCTTTTCTTTGGACTAAGGTATGCGAGCATAACTATTCCACTCATGACTCAGAGATGGCTGCGGTGATTTTTACACTTAAGATTTAGAGACACTACTTATATGACGATTCGTGCTAGATATTTACAGACCATAAGAAGCTTTAAGTATATCTTTCAGCAACGAGATCTAAATTTGAGACAGCACAGATGGATAGAGCTAGTGAAAAACAATGACTGCGAGATTCTTTATCGTCCGGGCAAGGCGAATGTTGTGGCAGATAGTTTGAGTCGGAGGCCCGGAGATAGATTTTCTTGTTGAACACAGTTCAGAGACTGTCGACGGCAGATTTGCAGATTCCTTGTGATAGCCGAGTGCAATTCGAGTTTACATCGACCGGGGACAACTTGTCCATGTCCGTACATGTCCCCAGTTACTTGATCGTATCCCTGAGGCACAGTCCGATGACGTTCATTTGTTAGAGATCATGGAGCAGGTTCGATAGGGTAGAGATTCAGAGTTCGTGATTAATGATCAGGGAGTACTACGATTTGGGATTCGACTGTGTGTGCCAGATTCCGAGAGACTGAGACACGAGATCTTAGAGGAGGAACATCAGTCAACATACAGTGTTCATCTGATTTCCACCAAGATGTATTATGATTTGAGAGAAGTCTACTGGTGTGAAGGGATGAAGAGAGATATCACAGATTTTTTTTTTGGGATGCTGACTTGTCAGCAAGTCAAGGCTGAGCATCAGAGGCCGGCAAGAGAATTACAACCTTTGCCCATTCCGGAGTGGAAATGGGAACAAATTTCTATGGAATGTATCGTGGGTCTACCTAGGACTAGTCGAGAGTATGGCTCTATTTGAGTGATCGTAGACCGATTGACAAAAGCAACTCACTTTCTACCAGTGAAGACCATTTTCGGATTCGTTCAGTATGTTCAGACATATGTTGATGAGATTGTACGACTACATGGAGTTCCGGCTTGTATTGTGTCCGACAGAGGCACCCAGTTCACCAGCCGACTATTGTAGAAACATTAAGAAACCTTAGACACCAGAGTTTCAGTGCAGTTGTCTATCCGCAGACCGACGGTCAATCAGAGCGGACCATTCAGACTCTTAAGGATATGCTTCGAGCTCGCATTCTAGTTTTCGGTGGCAGTTGGGATCACCACTTGCCCTTGATAGAGTTTTTCTATAATAACAGCGTCCAGGAGACGATTCATATGGCACCCTTCGAAGCGTTATATGGGAGGAGATGTTGATCTCCCGTTTGTTGGATAGAGCTCAGTGAGAGCAGTATTTTTGGGACCATAGATTGTGCAGGAGACGACCGAAAAGATTCAGTTGATTTGAGATAGGATGAGAGCGGCCCAGAGCAGGCAGAAATCTTATGCAGACCGACGTCGGCGCAGACTTGAGTTTACAGTAGGCGATCATGTTTTCTTGAAGGTCTCTTCAATGAAGGGCTTGTTGAGATACGGAAAGAAAGGGAAGCTTAGTTCCAGATATGTAGGTCCCTTAGAGATTCTCGAGCGTGTCGACGCAGTTGCTTATCGTTTGGTTCTTCCACCCATCTTTCCATATATTCACCCCGTGTTTCACGTATCGATACTCCGCAAGTATCTTCATGAACCCTCTCGCGTGATACAGCATCAGACGATCCAGCTAGAGCGCGATCCTTCTTTCACCGAGCAGCCAATAGTCATTCTAGATCGGCAGGTGAAGAAACTGAAGTCCGAGGTCATACCGTCCGTATAGGTTCTTTGGCGTGGCCCGAATAGCGAGGAGGTCACGTGGGAAGCCGAGGACGAGTTGCGGAAGAAATATTCCCATCTCGTCGAGGGTACGCATAGCTAGATTTTAAAGTCGGGGACCGAATTTCTTTAAAGGGGGAAGATTGTAACGTTTTAAAAATCGTTTAGGAAAATTTTCCGATAATCGGTAATATAACTCGTGTTTTCCGTAAAACATAATTATAATTATTTTTCAACATAAACTTAAATATACCTATTCTAGCTATGTAATTGCTAGTATTTGATATTTAATTGGTCACTTGTAAATTTCTAGTTTACTTAAATATTTTTCTTAATTAACTATTTTAAATATTATTTCAAGCTTTCACTTATACATTTAATTAGTGATAATTACAAATTGGAATGGGTTAATTATACTTTAGTGTACCTTGACACATCTAAACATATAGTGTAACATGTTCTTTCAAAAAAAAATCGGGATGGTTCTAGTTTTATTTGCATAGAAAAGGAAAATGGGAATATTGAAATAAAATGGAAAATGAAAGGATAATGAAGCATGGTGTATAATTGAGGTATGGTGCATGTTCTTTTGGGGTATGGTCACCTCCCTTACTCACACACCCCTTTCTTTCTCCCTCTCTTGGCTGAATTTCAGCAGCTTCTTCCCATCTTTTCCCCATCTCATTTCCCACTTCAAAAATTAATAGAAAGGAAATTAAAAAGGAAAGTAATAAACAATGAAGTATGGGCTTGTTGACTTGAGTTGGGGGGATGTTTCTACACACTCATCCATACACACCCCACTCTCTCTTTCTCTCCCTCACCTCACTTAGCCGAGCCCCATTTCAGTAGCCCCCATTTTCCCCCACCTCATTTTACTTCAAAAAATCTTCAAGAAATGCCTCAAAAATCCACACAAAACCTCACTAATTCTTCATTCAACCTTTATCCATTATTCTTTGTTCAATCTAGCATGGATCTTGGAGCAAGAAATCTTTTTTTTTTAGGCAAGTTTTCAAGTTAGATTTCAAAATTTGTGAGGTATAAATCTTAACCATATAGTTAATTTGTTGTTTAATTACTTTAAATCTAACTTACTAGGTATTTATATGGTTCTAGATTTTGAGTTTGAAATTTCAAGAGAATGGTTTGGGATCAAGTTAGGCTTTTTATCATTTGAATATGGTTACAATGTGTAGTTTAACATTTTAAGACATGTAATATCTAAGCTAGTTGTTAAATTGATAATTGTTACTTTTAAATTATCTTAATTATATAATTTTGCAAACTAAGTTTTTAATTAGTGTGTAAATAGGTGAAATTAAAATATAGTTAGTAATTGGGTGGCCTAATTCTGATATTAAGTGAACATTATGGTCACTAGATTTGTTAAAACGTATAGATTTGAACTAAAATGGTAAATTGATACTTACTAGGTTTTTAGAATAAATCGATTTTAATTAAGTTTGAGATTTTGTTGATTTACCACCTATTTCCTAAGATATTTAGTGTGTTGTGAATGCACGATTGGATTCTAGGCTTGGTAGTTGCCATGTATAGCGACCTTAGTTGTGGTTTGTGGCATTGTCACGAGCGCGTTTTGTGCACCAAGTACGTGCGCGACCAGTTAGTGCGCGAGGTTGACTTGTATCATTTGTGTCCGCAACTAATTATATATCTATTCTCTTATTTACTTGTGTGCGTTTCTAGGATCGGGTGCAGAGGCGTCGGATGTGGCATAGAAAATGTTAGTTATATATATGCCCTAGAGGCCATTGTTGTACATATGATGTATATTATAATGGATGCTTGAATATATATAGAGAGGACTTTCTTGCTCGATATGATAGTATGCTATTTGGTTTCTATTTATCTTAACATGATGACTTATATTAGTTTACTGTCTTGCTCTCACATGTTGATAAAGCCCTTAGGATATGTACTCGACTACTGGGACTATGATGAGATCATAGAAGTGGGGCCAGGGTAGTCAACGAGTAAATCCTATAAATGTTCCTAGTCGAGGGTGTGTCGAGACAGGGCATCGATACACCAGAGTAGACTAGCGTATACGCATCTTGACCCATATGATGGGCGATGGATGATCCCATATCCATCGGTGTTTGACATCAAAGATGGTGTACGGGTGCTCAGTGGAGACTGGGTACACTGGACGGACTCGCCAAGAACTCCCAGATGGTATTATACCTCACGTCAGATGGCAGTTCTCTGGTGACACTGGTACAGGTTAGTCTGTAGACCCAAGATCGTCATAGAGTCTTGTGTGATTTCTATTGTGCTTTGATTTCCATCATACCATGTCCAAGAGGGCATGCAAAACGGTGGCTTTTGGGTACAGTCCCGAATCACATGGAGGCAATAAGCGATAGGAGGGGTTTCGTCTCTCCCGGTATAGGGAGTTGATGTTGTGCTGTGTTCGATTGGCTATAATTAGAAGTCCCTGGCCAGGGCGGATATTGAGTACTACTGGTACGTGTTATCAGTAGGTTCTCGACCTGTTATGAGCCTCACATCGACATGACTTATCGGTTACTGGGGTCTGACGTATACCACCCCTAGACTAGATATGCAACATATCAGACGAAGAGACCGGACTGTACGGTAGTGTTACTGACTGGATTCACAGGAGAATGTACAGGCTTGCTTGTTGATCTTCTGATCGCTCAATACCTGGGTGGCTGTTACGTTTAGCTGACCGCTTGCAGCTTGTGGGTGTTTGATATGATCATCACCTACTGCCGGCGTATTGATGATTCTTTAAAGTCATACACAGAGGTTTCTTGATTCAGGCAAAATAGAGTAGGAGCACATATGTGATGTGTGCGGGGACGAGAATATTACGATATGAGATACCGTATTCTATTCTCGTGATATATGATATCGGCCGGGTATATGTGATATAGCCGGGTCATCGGATCAAGTGTTGATTCGATGAACTGATACAGATTATATTAGTCGGTTATTTGAGAAATAGCCGGATTGTCGGATCAAGTGTTGATTCGATAATTTAATTTATAATTATATATGTGATATATTACATTACATTATCTAATATTGGCTCGCTTTATTGATTCATTTTCTCACCGGATAATACATTGATATATATGCGATATATGTTAATTGTATTATTTTCTTTTGTTACAAAAATATATTATATATGTGATATATAATATTGTAACAAGTTATGTTTACAAATGCAACATGATTAGTAGAGATTAAACATGGTTAGGGTTTGATTTGGGTTAGACTTTTCTTGAAGCTTCTAGAAGCTTTTGTTTTGTTTTGTGCAAAGATATTATGTGTTGATATTTTGAAGATATTATTTAACCCAACCCAAACCCTTAACCCTAGTAAACTCTCTACACGAGTTAATGATTCATATTATTAACTCAAGATTCATTTGTAAGCATAGTAACTTTTCATTATTCATCACAAAAGAAATTATCTTCTTCTTCCTCCTTGAAAAAGCTTCTAGAATTGAATTTGTGATGGATTAGTGTGAGAAATTGATAATAAAAGAGAGAATAAATCCTACTTCATCATCCTCATCTAGTCTAGCCAATTAGATTAAAGTGTTCACTTCATTAATACTTGATTAGTGAGTGAGAGCTTGAATTAAAGAAATTTCAAGGTAGATCATCTTAGAAAAGGAAGATTTCAAGCAAGCATGGATAGTTCGGCTTGTGGTGCCTCTTTTGAGTCCGGGAGATCATGGATCGCGGCGAAAGGACTACTACTCGGAGTTTATGAAGTGAAGGAGCGGACTACAAAGGTTGTGTTAGGTTTACCTAGCACCTCATGAAGGGTTTGGAAGCATCACATGTACCAAAGATTAAATTTTTAGGGTGCTAAGTAAGCATACAGAGAATCAATCCTAGAAAATTAGGGTTTCATAACTTTAAACCACATCACAAGCAACAAAGGCTAGGGTTTTGAGAGTACAACCTTTGTAGCTCCCTACGTTAGACTCCTTGGCCACTTGAAGGTTGGAGAAGGGTTCGCTTGAGGTCTTCTAGTGTCCACAACGATCTACCCGAAGCTCCTTTGTCTAAGCTTGCAACTTCACTTGATCAAGAGAAAGAAATGAAGCTAACACTCTAAACAAGTGGGCAAGACTTGTGTAGAATGATGTTGTGGTGGCTTTTCTCACTTCAAAATCCTAACTTGGTGAGTAATTTGCTCACTAGAGAAATCTAGAGAGCAAAAGAAGAAGGAGAAAGAAGATGATGGCCTTTTTAGAACAAGAGAAAAGATAATGTATTGTGAAAGAAAATAGAAAATATATTTATATATATTTTCCACTCCTCATCACAAACCATGGTTAAATGATAAAGATATTATTGAATTTGAGTCAAAACATAAAAGGAAAGTTAATCCATGGTTAAAAGTAGGTGAGCATGGTTAGGTCAAAGAAGAGTGTAGAAACAAACCATGAATTATCCTTTCCTTTTTCATTTTGTTTTAAAACAAATGCAATAATAATTCATATTATTTAACCAAGGTGTGAGTCTTATATTGCCACCATCTTCTATGTATATACAACCATGAAGGATGATGTATGTATGTATGTGTGCATGCACATCCATATGTGCATGAATCAAGAAAGAGTGCATACATGCATGCATACATCCAAAAAATACAAGAAAGGATTTCTAATGAGAAACTAATGGTTAAATGAAAAATCAACACTTGATTTATCAATCCGGCCATATCGCATACGACCCAACCAAAAGTAAGCCGCCCGATTAATATACAGTATCTTATACGCACATTTTAACCGGGTCCATGCGCATATCGCATACGTGCACCACAACGTTTCGCCTGGACTAGGTAACACCTTTGTGGGACTCTAAGACTCGTCAATACGCTGGCTGTGGGTGATGATCATATCAAGCACCCCCAAGCCGCAAGCGGTCAGCTAAACGTAACGGCCACTCGGGTATTGAGCGATCAGAATAAAATAAGCGAACCTGCTACAACTCCCGTCAACCCAACCGGCAACACTACCGTACAGTCCGGTCTCTTCGTCAGATATGCTGCATATCGAGCCTAGGGATGGTCACGTCGACCCCAATAACTCAATAAGTCGTGCCGGTGAATGGTCTATAACAGATCGAGAAACTACTGATAACACTTATCAGTAAATCTTAGCAGCCCTGGCCAGGGACTTACTGATATAACCAGTCGAGCATAGCACAACATCAACTCCCAATACCGGGAGAGACGAAAACCCTCCTATCACTTATCGCCTTCGTGTGTCTCGGGACTGTACCCAACGGCCACCTGTTTGCACGACTCAGTAGAGCCATGGTAGGGTGGTAATCAAAGTACAGTGGGAGAGCACACAAGACTCTATGACGATCTCGGGTCTACAGACTAACCTGCACCAGTGTCACCTGAGAACTGCTATCCGACGATAGATATAATTCCATATAGGAGTTCTCGGTGAGTCCGTCTAGTGTACCCAGTCATTACTGAGCACCCGTATATGATCTCGATGTCAAACATCGATGAATGTGGGAACATTCATCGCCCATCGTATGGGTCTAGTATCATATACGCTAGTCTACTCTGGTATACCGATGCCCCGTCTCGATATACCTATGACTAGGGACATTCCAGGATATGCTTATAAACTACAGATGTCCTACTAGTATGATCTCCATCATAATCACAGTAGTCAAGCCGATATCCTCAGGGCTTTATCAGCATGTATGAATGAATAAAAGCATGATCAAATCAACATGTCAGATAAAGAAGAACCAGATAGCATACTATCATGTCGAGCAAGAATGTACACTGAATATATATATACATGTATAGATACATCCACTATCATATAATGGCCTCTAGGGCATACATACATCCAACAATCTCCCACTTGCACTAAGGCCAGTTATTGGCGTATCTCATACCCAACATCTCAAAAAGTCGCTCATGCTGCGGCTGAGGAAGGGCCTTGGTGAATGGATCCGCGGCGTTATTCTTTGTGTCTACTCTCCTAATCTCGATCTCGCGGCGATCTACAATCTCCCGGATCAAATGAAAACGCCTCAGGATGTGTCTGGACCGCTGATGGGACCTGGGCTCCTTGGCTAACGCCATAGCCCCATTATTATCACAATACTATGGTAATTGATCAATAATGGTTGGAACTACTCCTAGCTCCGAGACGAACTTCTTCATCCAGACGGCTTCCTTGGCGGCATCATTTGCAGCAATGTACTCAGCCTCCATTGTAGAGTCTGCAATGGTATCCTATTTGGAACTCTTCCAACTTACCGCCCCTCCATTGAGAGTAAATACAAACCCAGAGATAGATTTGCTGTCGTCCTTATCGCTCTGGAAGATCGAATCGGTAAAGGCCTCCATTTGGAGATCTCTATTACCATACACCAAGAACAATTCTTTAGTCCTTCGTAAGTACTTAAGAATGTTCTTCACAGCTATCCAGTGATTCTCCCCTGGGTTGGATTGATACCTGCTTACAACACTAAGTACATAAGCTACATCTGGGCGTGTACATAATATCGCATACATTATAGATCATACTGCCGAAGCATAGGGTATAACGCTCATGCGAGCTCTCTCTTCATCGGTCTTTGGGCAAGATTCCTTAGAGAGAGTGACCCCATGGCAAGCAGGTAAGGCACCCTGTTTGGAGTCTTCCATACTAAACCTTTTTAGGATGGTGTTAATGTACATGGTTTGGGACAATCCCAATAACTTTTTGGATCTATCCCTATAGATCCTTATGCCCAAGATGTATGTGGCATCACCCAGGTCCTTCATGGAGAACCTTAGTGATAAGAAAGTTTTGACCGACTGTAGCATAGGAATATCATTTTCTATCAGAAGAATGTCATCCACGTACAATACGAGTAATGTAACAGCTCTCCCTACAGCCTTCTTATAAACACAAGGTTCATCTGGATTTTTGATGAAATCAAATTCTTTGATAACATCATCGAAACAGATGTTCCAACTCCGTGATGCCTGCTTCAACCCATATATGGATTTGAGCAATCTACATGCTTTCCCGCTGCTCCCACTGTCAATGAAGCCCTCCGGCTGATCTATATAAACGCATTCTTCTAAATCTCCATTTAGAAATGGCGTTTTAACATCCATCTGCCAGATTTCATTGTCGTAGTGAGCAGCAATAGCAAGTAGGATCCGAATGGATTTAAGCATGGCTACGGGAGAAAAAGTCTCGTCATAGTCCAAACCTGGTCTTTGACGAAAACCCTTTGCCACAACTCTTGCCTTATAGGTCTCCACCTGCCCATCTACACCAATCTTTCTTTTAAGGATCCATTTGCACCCCACAGGTTTTACCCCAGGGGGTACAACGTCCAAAGTCCATACTTTATTGGTGTACATAGACTCCATTTCCGATCTCATGGCATCCAGCCACTTCACAGAGTCTCCACTCGTGATAGCTTCCTGAAAAATGGTAGGATCATCATCATCCATGATGCAGTCTTCTCCGTCACCATCAATGAGGAAACCGTAGTACCTCTCCGATGGGCGAGAAGTCCTACCAGACCTACGGAGTGGCCGAGGTTCCTCAGTTTCTATTGCAACAGCCGGTTCAACCAAGTTGTCATTTGTAGTTTGTGTCTCTAGAACCTCTTCTAGATCCACCACCTTGCCATCATCTTTATCTGTGAAAAACTCTTTTTCCAAGAATGTGGCATGTTGAGAAACAAACACCTTTTGTTCCTCCTTGTGGTAGAATAGATATCCATAAGAGTTCCTTGGATATCCCACAAAATTACACATAACTGACTGTGTCTCGAGTTTGTCCGGATTCTGCTTTTTGACATAGGCCGGGCAACCCCAAATCTTAATTCTCTTAAGAGATGGTCTCTTCCCATGCCATATGTCATATGGCATGGTAGACATGGTTTTGGTTGGAACCCTGTTTAGTAGAAACGCTGCAGTCTCCAATGCATGCCCCCAAAATGAGACGGGTAACTCAGCATCACTCATCATGGAACGGACCATATCTAATAGGATCCGATTCCGTCGTTCTGACACACCGTTGTGCTGTGGTGTGTAAGGAGGTGTGAGCTGAGAGAGAAGCCCATTCTCTTTTAGGAAGTTTGCGAATTCTGTACTGAGATACTCTCCACCTCGATCTGATCGAAGCATCTTGATACTCAAGCCAGTTTGTTTTTCTACTTCTTGTTTATATTCAAAGAATTTCTCGAAAGCTTCGGACTTGTGCTTTAATAAAAATACATGACCGAATCTTGAGAAATCGTCAGTGAACGTAATGAAGTATGAAAAACCGCCTCTAGCCTGTGTAGACATTGGCCCGCATACATCACTATGTATGAGGCCCAGGAGCTCAGTAGCTCTTTCTCCGTGTCCGGTAAACGGAGTTTTGGTCATTTTACCCTTGATACAAGACTCGCAAGTCGCATAAGATTTATATTCAAAAGTGTTTAAATATCCATCTTTGTGTAACTTGTTTAGTCTTATTTCGTTAATATGACCAAGTCTACAGTGCCAAAGAAAAGCTTCATTTAATTCTGAAATTTTTCTTTTATTAGTGTGTTGTATACTGAAAACCGTGTGTTGATTTAGGAAATATATCCCGTTGTTAAGCGTACCATACCCAACCAACATTTGATTCAGGTGAATGTTCATAACATTGTTCTGCAATACAAAATTATATCCTTCATTGTCTAACAAAGAAATAGATATTATATTACAAAGCATACTTGGTACAAAATAACATGGGTTCAAAACCAATATACATCCAGATGGCAACCCCAAGTGATACTCTCCTACTGCGACTGTATGTACATTGGAACCATTTCCAACGCGGAGAGTATGGTCACCTGTCTTCAAAACTTTGCTATTTCTCAGCCCCTGCATAGAATTGCAAATTTGAGAACCTGAACCGGTATCCAATACCCATGAAGCAGAGTTTATTGAAAAACAGTTTTCTGTCACAAACGCACCTGAAGCAGAAGCATCCCCATACTTCTTCTTGAGATTTAAGTACTCCGTGCAGTTGCGCTTCCAATGTCCTGTCTTGTGGCAATGAAAACATTCCCCTTTCCCCGAGTCTCCAGCTTTGGACTTTTCCTTTCCCTGCACCTTTTTAACTCCACCCTTAGGATTGGTGGGCTTCTTCTTTTTCTTTCCCTTGGCCTTAACCTTTGGGCGAGAAGAGGAAGACTGTCACTACTACAAAGAAGGGTTGCCCCTACGGATTTATCCGTAGGGGCAACCTACTTCCCCTACGGATATATACGTAGGGGCGAAAAAATACCCCGTAGGTGCAAAGGCCGCAGGTGCAAGTTGAGGGCCTGAACTTGCCCCTACGGTTAAATTTTTGCCCCTACGGATATATGTGTAGGTCCTTTTGCCCCTACGGATTAAGCCGTAGGGTATAAGATTTTATATTATTTACGGTTTATTTTAATAAATTACTTGGCCCTACGGATATACCCGTAGGGGCAAGTAATACCCCCTACGGATATATGCGTAGGTACGTTTCCGTAGGGGCACAAATTCAGGATTCCTGATATTTTGCCCCTACGGATAACGCCGTAGCGGAGAGTCAGTGGCCCCTACGGATATATCCGTAGGGGCTTTCCCAACCCCCTGGCACTGAGATCTGGGAGAAATATCAGTTACTGCTGATATTTTGCCCCTACGGACATATCCGTAGGGGTAACATGTGTGCCTACGGATTAATCCGTAGGTACATATTGTCTGTAATTTTTTTTTAAAAATGGGCTGCTTGATTTTTTCCCGCCCTGTGCACAATAATATATACATCAATCAAATCATATATTGCAGTATTCATAATCACATCTCACGCATATATATAATATACAAAAGAAACACAAAAACTGAATATGATATAAATACAAACCAATATCAATATCGTTTCAAAATGTAGTACAATGTGTATGATATAAATAAATACATGTTTCAAAAAAAAAGAACCAAAAATCTACCCTAGCTCGGTCCAGCTCCACCTCTGAATAACGATAGAATAACGCACGCCTGCTCCTCGGTCAATAAACTCTGCAATTCGTCGCGAGCGGGAGTCTGAGCGGCATGTGGAGCCGGCGATGTGGTCTGCGCAGCCGCCGTCGAGGTAGTCGCTTGCGGAGCCGCGGCTGCGGGAGTCTGAGTGGGCGGTGGAGCTACAGGAGCTGTCTGCGGAACCGCAGCCGATGTAGTGGCTTGCGGAGCCGCAGCCGAAGGAGATGCGTGTGGAGGCTCGGCCGATCTACCCTGTCGCGTCTGGATATAACGTGTGTAAGAAGCGTGTAAGAACTGTTTATTATTCGAATTCGTATCATTATTAAGTTATTTCGAAACCCTGTTTGGATATCTAGTTTGGAAAAGCGTTGTTTATTTCAATTACATATGTATGTATGATTAATCAAACTTAAGTCTAAAACCAAATAAGCTCAAGCTACGTACTAATTATGGATATGTTGATATGTATATAATATGAAATGATATTTTACTATAAAGTAGTATACATACCAGCATCTCCTTCAACTCCTGAACGCTGGCCCTCAAGCTATCCAGTTCATGATGGACATGCCGGTCACTAGAGACGGAGGAAGTAACCGCCGGGGTGGAGTCCAACCTCATATTGTCCCTGCTAGGGCCCAATCCCCGGCCTCTCCCAACCTCCGTGGTGCCCTCCGTGTGCGGCGTCCAGAACTGGGGTCAACAGCCTCGGATCGTTCTGTCCGGTAAAATCGATCCCCGAGGCCTGGGCCTGCTCAACCACCAGCTCCTACACCCACATTCGAATTCTTATCATTATCGAGTTATTTCGAAACCCCATTTGGATATCTAGTTTGGAAAACTGTAGTTTATTTTAATTAGATATGTACATGTATGATTAATAAAACATAAGTCTACAACCAAATAAGCTCAGGCTATGTACTGATATTGGATATGTTGATATCTATAATATGATATTATATTTTACTATTAAGTAGTATACATACCAGCATCTCATTCAACTCCTGAACGGTGGCCTTCAAGCTCTCCAGTTCCTGCTGGATACGTCGCTCACTGGAGACGGAGGAAGTAACCACCGGGGTGGAGTCCAACCTCATATGGGCCCTGCTAGAGCCCAGTCCACGGCCTCTCCCCCAACCTCCGTGGTGCCGTCATTGTGCGGCGTCCAGGACTGGGGTCAGCAGCCTCGAATGCTGCCTTCCCCCTAGCAACTGTCAGAACATTATATTTAGCACATACTGGTCTATAAAATTGACAAGAAATACCAAAATCAACAAATTCAAAGCCTTACCTACAGAGATAGAAGATGTGCTCCTCTGGTATCTGCATGTATCAAAATTTGAATAATATTAATTAATTTCAGTACATACATACTAACAAGGTAAACTCGCATATAGCGCTGCTTACACATATGACAGGGAGTGAACAAGCTCTTGTAGATCATCAGGCGCAAATCTAATCTCATCAAGCAGCCCATGATAATGAGTTGGACGACTAAGAGCAAAAGGAATGTGTGTATATTTATGATATAGCATTCTAAATCAATATACATGCCCTATATAATATATAAACATACCTGGAGGAACGGGAGTGGCCTCTGTCCCTGATATGGACGCATCACCAACAACTAGACAATCAAACATTGACAATATAAGTAATTTTGACATAAACAGGCATGGATATCTATAATATTACATTCAAAATGGATATTAGAGAGCGCACCTGCAGTGAGAAGTGGTAAAAGTATCACCCAACTAGGGTGTAATTTACAGAATCAGCTGAGACTCTTGAAAGTCATAGAAGAACCCGACCTGCACAAATCTGATGTATGCTTTCCATTGGACACTAAGAAGTCTCTAAAGGGAAAAGCCTATGTGAAAGCCATCATTAGTTCATATCCGAAGATTGATGTTGAAACAGAGAACGAGGAATATCATTTTTTTCTTCTTCTGCCACATTACTGTCTTCTCCTTCTGCCACTTTACTGTCTTCTCCTTCTTATTATGTGCGCGTGCAAATTCAATGACTATATTGAGAATATGGATTAATAGTGGGTAGGAAAAGTATTTCTCAAATGGCTTTTGCGTCTTAAAACCATAAACTACTAAGTAATGGCATACATAATTTTTTTAGTATAAAGGTTGTTATTTTAAGTTTTCCCTTATAGAGATATGATCTAACTGCATCTATAAACTATAAGTGTGCAGAAAATTATGATAAGAAACCATAAGAAAGGGTCGTAGCCATGCATAACCTTGAATCTACATACCAAATCATGCAAAAGCATGCACTTATTGTCACCTTGCCTTGGAATATAAAATATCTTGGAAGACTATAAGCGAGCATTTAAATCTTGATAGCTTTTGACTTCAACATATATTTTTCTTAAGTACCATGAAATATACTTCCTCCGTATAAACCGTTTTCAGGAAGATGGATTAATAATGACAAATTATCCATTGTGGCTCACTAGGTTAGCATTTTCTCTTCTATTGACCATCTTACTAATCTGCTTGGTAAATTTATTCGGAACCGGCTGCGAATCATTAAAAGATATGCATAAGAAAGAAAGCTAAAACACAGATATATAGCATACCGATACATCGAAACTTCATAGTTGCGATGGCAATCCAGAGATATTTATTTCTACACACGTGGTGCGCGTGCGAATGCGTCAGGCATCATGGACAAATATTTCAGAACATGGAAAGTATTATTCGTATAAAGTAATTAAAACTTTTAAACACCTTGGGTAGATATTTTCTTAGTTGATGCAATCATATCATGAGGACTAAATTTAAGCTATTATACATATGCATATGTATTTTTCTAACATAATATATCACACACACACACACAGAGAGAGAGAGAGAACACCAGGTAGGTAGAGAAATCAGGTAGCAGGATCCTGAAGAAATGGAGTCCATAGTATTGCTCATCATCATCATCCATGATCCCTTTGATAATAAGGCATCAAAGGGATCACGGATGATGATGATGAGCAATGCTATGGACTCCATTTCTTCAGGGTCCTGCTAGCTGATTTCTCTACCAAACTGGTGTTCTCTCTCTCTCTCTCTCTGTGTGTGTGTGAGATATATTAGGTTAGAAAAATACATATGCATATGTATAATAGCTTAAATTTAGTCCTCATGATATGATTGCATCAACTAAGAAAATATCTACCCAAGATGTTTAAAAGTTTTAATTACTTTATACGAATAATACTTTCCATGTTCTGAAATATTTGTCCATGATGCCTGACGCATTCGCACGCGCACCACGTGTGTAGAAATAAATATCTCTGGATTGCCATCGCAACTATGAAGTTTCGATGTATCGGTATGCTATATATCTGTATTTTAGCTTTCTTTCTTATGCATGTCTTTTAATGATTCGCAGCCGGTTCCGAATAAATTTACCAAGCAGATTAGTAAGATGGTCAATAGAAGAGAAAATGCTAACCTAGTGAGCCACAATGGATAATTTGTCATTATTAATCCATCTTCCTGAAAACGGTTTATACGGAGGAAGTATATTTCATGGTACTTGAGAAAAATATATGTTGAAGTCAAAAGCTATCAAGATTTAAATGCTCGCTTATAGTCTTCCAAGATATTTTATATTCCAAGGCAAGGTGACAATAAGTGCATGCTTTTGCATGATTTGGTATGTAGATTCAAGGTTATGCATGGCTACGACCCTTTCTTATGGTTTCTTATCATAATTTTCTGCACACTTATAGTTTATAGATGCAGTTAGATCATATCTCTATAAAGGAAAACTTAAAATAACAACCTTTATACTAAAAAAATTATGTATGCCATTACTTAGTAGTTTATGGTTTTAAGACGCAAAAACCATTTGAGAAATACTTTTCCTACCCACTATTAATCCATATTCTCAATATAGTCATTGAATTTGCACGCGCACATAATAAGAAGGAGAAGACAGTAATGTGGCAGAAGGAGAAGACAGTAATGTGGCAGAAGAAGAAAAAAATGGCATTCCTCGTTCTCTGTTTCAGCATCAATCTTCTGATATGAACTAATGATGGCTTTCACATAGGCTTTTCCCTTTAGAGACTTCTTAGTGTCCAATGGAAAGCATACATCAGATTTGTGCAGGTCGGGTTCTTCTATGACTTTCAAGAGTCTCAGCTGATTCTGTAAATTACACCCTAATTGGGTGATACTTTTACCACTTCTCACTGCAGGTGCGCTCTCTAATATCCATTTTGAATATCGAGAGCGCACCTGCAGTGAGAAGTGGTAAATGTATCACCCAACTAGGGTGCAATTTACAGAATCAGTTGAGACTCTTGAAAGTCATAGAAGAACCCGACCTGCACAAATCTGATGTATGCTTTCCATTGGACACTAAGAAGTCTCTAAAGGGAAAAGCCTATGTGAAAGCCATCATTAGTTCATATCAGAAGATTGATTCTGAAACAGAGAACAAGGAATGTGAGTTGTATTCTATATATGTGTGTTTCGATTTATGATTTCGCTTAAGTGTAGGGTTGTTTTTACTTAAAGAAGTATCACCATCTACTATATATAAAAAAATGTAGCAAACTAGGATTGGTATTCAAATCCCAGTCCAGATTGGTATTCAAAATTTATTTAATTAGTTTATGATCCACATCATTTGATTCGTTGCTTGAGGCATCAATGTAGGCACAAATATCACTGAAGCAGCCTAAATCACCATATGAACCGGTTATCGGTTTCAATTCCACCAGAATTAGAATTTCATCCGAACAACTTTCACACAGTAATCGGAACCTGGTCAACAAATTTGTCATGCCCGTTGTGGTTTTACTTCTGTACAGTACTTCCACAAAATACGTGTTGTCATTTCTAAATGGAAGTTTCTCAGTACCACCATAGTAGCAGAAGATGGAATTGTTTATCGCAACTAGATTATGCTAAGCCTCGGATAGATTAGGAAAGGAGAAAATAAGTTTTCGAGATGAGAGGTGCAAGATATCATGTGCCACGAAGAAAAGGAGGGCAAAAACAGTGTTGGCATTCATAAGAGGAAAGCTAGACTAACAAGAAGAAACATTACAAATATTACTATGTTTATGAATTATCACAGAAAATCAACCCAGAATCTGCAAGAAAATCGAAAGTATGGCTCAAATATGAGACGGACAAATATCTTTTCCTCTCTTATCTTTTCTTTTTGAAAACAAATACTAGAAGATGTTGACTTTCTGGATAGATAGGAGTGGATATGATAAAAACATGTAAAGGGTGCATGGAAGTGCTAACAGAGACTCTTTGTTGCAACTTTATAGTAAACGGAACAATAACTGGCATATTCAAGTTAAAAGAATTGAAAGAATAATGAACATGGCTTACAAACTTGGGTGAGAACGATGTGACACTCAGGAAAACATCTAAAAGACAAATTCATAAATGCGGTTAGGCCAAAACCGGACTAAATCCTGCCATGCGACTGATATTCCTTGATGTAGAAGGACCCAAGATTTTCTCGATCAACAATAATTATAGTAATCAAACTAGGCTAAAATTGCTGGAAATTCTTCTCAAGTTTGCCAAATTCAGCAAACCCCGACCCCAACCTAATCCTAACCCCAGCCCCAGCCCAGCCCAGCCCCACCCCAACCCCAACCCCAGCCCCAACCTAACCCTAACCCCAGACCCAGCTAAACCCCAACCCCAACCCCAGCCCCAGCCCCAGCCGATCCCCAACCCTAACCCTAACCCTAACCCTAACCCTAACATAAACAGAACCCGATGCCTAACCTTAACCCTCATCCCTACCCGAACCCTGAACACTAGCCCTAACATCATCACAATTATGTTTAATTGGAGATTTACTTACCTGTAGACAGTGGAGGAGACGACGGAGACGCTTGGCGGTTGACGACGCACGCAATCGGCGACGAGGAACTCGACGAGGAAGAACGAGGGCGGTGGTGGGCCGAGAACGGAAGGCGGTGGCGGGCTGAGAACGGAGGGCGCGCGGTGGCGACGAAGAGAAAATTGGAGACGCGGGAACGAGAGAAAATTTTGGGAACGAGAGGGAAAGATCGAGATCGAGGCGTAGGGCATTTCTGTGCCTTTTTTTTATTAAATTCCCATTTAGATGCCCCTACGGACATAACCGTAGGTTATTGGTTTGCGGCTCCGTAGGGCCAAACAACAAATTAAGATTTAATATTTTTAAATTAAAATGTCGGGCACCGTAGGGACAACCATTTGGCCCTACGGCTTAGTCCGTAGGGGCAAGAAAAATCTGCCCCTACGGATTTCATCATCCGTAGGGGCAACACCATATTGTAGTAGTGGATGATGTGTGATGATGTAAATGCACTCAAGTCATGGTTTCATGTCAAGGAAACAAACATAAACTTCACACTGAAGGAACAAGAAAAACACCACAAGAAAAAACATGACATTGGTGTTACTACAGTAATTGTCCCCTCCATACTTACGCTCTAATTCCATGAAACAAACAACCCCTCAGTGGATTTGGATTGGAGTTGGATTTTTAGAATATCAAATCCATAAAAACTTGCCAGTTTTGTATTTGGTTTGCAAACTTGATTTTAGGATTGATTGATGCAACTAGGATATTTGGAGCCCTTTCCATTCCGTCGAAAAAAGTAAGGATTTGCAAAAAAATCCATGTCCACAATTTGGGCACAACCAAACAAAAGAATAAGAAACTCGTAAACCATCATCTTTCATTTTCATTTGGTACAAAACAAACAAAAAAGACACATAAATTCATGAATCAACCTTAAGACTTTGAGAATCCATGTGCCCAAGGACACTAATCATCCAACATATTCGATATGAGCCCAAAGAACACTTAACATCCATTTTCAATATGAATCTGACTAAAATTTTTTATTTTTTTATTTTTACATATCAAATATGAACAATGCATCCAATATCCAAACAACATCTACAAGAAATAAATGTGATCGGATGATATAACAATGTTTTCAAGGCTACATCAATTGACAACACCAAAGCCAGCACCAAAGCCAGTTTTCAAGGCTACATCAATTGACAACACCAAAGCCAGTTTTGCTACGAATTAGTTGGTGAAAGAATGGTTTGCACAGCAGTACACAAGAACACATCTGGGCATCTTGCTATACTAACTAGAGTGTAAGGATACATACTAGAATAATTTTCCAACTCCCCACCACTTAACCCCAACCCAGCCCCAGCCCCCGCCCCCAGCCCAGCCCCACCCCAGCCCAGCCCCAACCTAACCCTAAACCCAGTGCGGCCAGCTAAACCCCAACACCAACCCTAAGGCTAACCCTAACCCCAGCCCCACCTACAGCAGCCGAACACCAACCCTAACCCTACCCCGACCCCGACCCCGACTGCGACCGCGACCCCTGCCCAACCCCAACTCGCGCGCCATGAACCCTAAGCCCAGAATAATCCCAAAAATCTTTAATTTACCTCACCTGAACCCTAAGCCCGAAGTAATCCAAAGATTTACTCACCTGAACCGCTGCTGCGCTGGGGCTGGGGCGACGACCTGAACCGCGGTGGCGACGAGAGCTGAGATGGCGACGAAACCGGCGGTGGCGACGAGGAGAACGACGTTGGCGACGACGGCGTGGCGAATTGGGGAATTTTTTCGCGCGCGATCGAGAGAGAGAGAAAGTGAGCGAGCGTAGGCGATCGATCTGGGATTTTGTTAAATCGATATTTACTTGCCCCTACGGATATACCCGTAGGTCCTTTGTTTGCGGCTCCGTAGGGGCAAACACCAAATTAAGAATTAATATTTTTATTCTTGGACGTCTATGCCCGTAGGGGCAACCTTTTAGCCCTACGGATTAATCCGTAGGGCCAAACTTAAATTGCCCCTACGGATGTCAATATCCGTAGGGGCAACCCCTTATTTTACTAGTGTGTCCAACAGTCATAACGGGAGTTTTTACTGATTTCATAGTGTTTTCTGCACTCCTTAACATATTAAGGAGTTCAGGGTGTTCCTTCTCCATGTTGTGCATGATGAAGTTCACTATGAATTGAGCAAAGGTGGAGGGGAGGGACTGCAGAATAATATACGTATATTGTTCATTGTCCATCGTCCATCCAAGGTCCTCAAGCTCTTCTATAAGAGCTATCATCTTCAGAACATGGTCTCCTACTGGTGTACCAGGGGCCATTCGCATCTGAAACAATTTCTTTGATGCTTCGTATCATAATGCACGGGATTGCTCTCCATACAACTCCTTTGTATGGAGCAATATGGCGTGAATGTCTATATTCTCGTGCTGCTTTTGATGTGTGTTATCCATCGATGCAAGCGCAAGGTATTTGGCCGTGGCACAGTCAGCGTCCCATGTCTTGCGGACTTCAATGTCCGCAACTAAGGATTTTGGACCTGGGACGGGCGGGGCTGAAGCCGTGAGGACATATGATACTTTATCATAAGTCAAGGCTATTTTCAGATTCCTCAGCCAGTCTTTATAATTGGTCCCATTCAGTTTGTTTTTATCCAGTAGAAGCTTGAGTCCAGTCATGGGTATCTGCCATTAAGAGAGAGAAAAGAATACACTCAGCAAAAGCTCTTGCATAGATCAGATTGGTTATTATCTTGTCTAATCGATGTTTCCCACTGCTTTAATCAAGTTTTTCTTTCAAATCTTAAAAAGAAAAACTAGCCAGGATTAATTACAGTCTACAACTTCGCTAACTGTTCAGCCAGGCCAGTGTCGATACTTGAGGGAGGTTCCCCGTGCTTTCGTACGGACCTAATTAAAGTAAACCTCGTTTTCCCAGAGACGTAGCCCCGTTGACACCTTTCTAGACACCTAATGAGTTAGCTAATTGTAAACTGTAAAACTCTCCTAGGAGCAACTATTGCCCACAGTGGGATCGGGATCCAACCATTACAAGGAAGGTATGCAATCTCATTGCAAATTTCAACTATTGAAATTCCCGATGTGGTTTTTATCCCTAGCACTCGTGACCTTGGCTAAGGTCAACAAATCACGAGCAGTAGTCAAGCTCAACCCGTCATTTCTTGATTAATCAGACCCGTTCACATAACCCTTGGCTAAGGTCAACAAAGTCATATGCCCGTCCTAATTAATCTGCATCATATGCATTGTAGGAAGACATCACATAGCTACCGTACACTACGCCTTGGCTAAGGTCAACAAACGTAGCACGAATACTAAGTACTCTACTTCCTAAAATGACGGAGGGTTGCGGATGATTTTTAAGAAAATCTTTAACGCTTTGAACTTGATATCGTTGTAGAATCAAATGGTTTTCAAAAGGAGCGGCTTAAGCTCCGCAGTTTTGAAATATAGCTTTTTCATAAAGAGCCGAGTGGTTTTCAAATATGATTCTACAATATCTTTTTAGGTTTATTTTCTTTACATTAATCATATTAATGTAGTCCCATCATTTAAGTCCTTAAGCCAATCACAGAAAAGAAACGAAAATAACACGTACGCTTATGCCATCCGCATTCACCGCAATGTTCCGTTATGCACCGTTAGGTTACTTAACTAACGGCATACCGGGACGGGACTAGCGTGGGTGTAAAATATAAGCAACGTCTACTATATATCTCATATATAATATATCATTCGTCTCAGATATCACAGAACACAGGCAGCAGAAACATATATATAATGCGGGATATACTAGGACGTCCGTATTTAGTATTTAACCAACAATAGAAAATACGGATTCCATAGTCGCGATGAATAGCCAAGTCCACACCCCTAGACCCCTACGAGAGGAGCAAGCGACCCTACCAATCTCGGAGTTTAGGAGACCCGGTCTCGACGCCTCGAGATGGCCTCCCACTAAACCCCAGAACCCGGTCACTTGTGCTCCCCTCCTTGGGTCTATCCTAATGCGGAAAAGTAAATAATATACAACACTGGTGACATCAACCTCAACCCGGAAGTGTCCCAAATAAAAGAATATTACATTACATTTGAGTTTTACATGAATGAAAAATAAAACTCTCATCTCACATAAAAAAAACCCCGGCTATTCAATCGCGACAATCCTGCACATCATATCTCAGCAACACATAATATCATATATCATCAACGTAAGTAAGTATGCGTATCCCGATTGTCGTTGATGTATAGAAAAGAAACCGGCGATATCGACATACTACACTTACGGTCACAGAAAAGAAAGTGTAAAACTACAATATTTGGAATCCACATTCTCTTTAGACATCGTAAATACGAAATATCACATACTTCGTATTTCATGCCTAACTATCTGAATTCCACAAATTGTATCACATTCCATATAAATAGACAGTATTAAAGTTTTCGATCGAATGATCAAATACCCAAAATTCCCTAAAGCTCAACACTTGAGCGGAGTTCAAAAAAATCCGGAATGTGTCACAGTAGTAGCGGTCCAGCCGTAGAAGGGTCAAGTCAACGCCTCACATGTGGCATGCCGTACTGCCCCAAACTCTAAGGTTCAAAAGGCAGTTCAAGACGGTCACATAATCGAGTTAAGGTTTGTTGTCTTCTAGAGGGTCCACCACAAAACTTGCACGTATCTCCGAAAGATTTAAACCCAGTGAAAAGTGAGCAAATGATACTCGTTCGAACAATTCAATACTTTCTAATTTACCCGGAAAAGACACGAAATCAAAATTCCGATCGAATCATTGAACTCAAAACCATCCCCAGAACATTCAGCACATGAATCATATTAAACAAACCCAAAACAATATACAAGCAGGTATAGGAATTACTGTGTAAATAAGAAGCTATGAAGCCTCTGTACGGTCGCGGAGTCGCGGCCCAAGCAAGGATTGGCCGCTATTCCGCGGTGGCTTGAACGGCTCATGGCTTCGTATTTCACAGTCTTTCTTAGATTTTCCTGCTGTATTTTTAAAGTATTTTTAATTCTGTAAAAACAACAGTTTCAAAAAATGCCCAGAGAGGGTTCTAAAAAACCGTATTTTAGTTCGATCGGAGTTTTTACTTCGTTAAAGTGTCGCCTAATGTTCTAGGTCGGCTCTGATACTAATGTCAGGTTTACCTAGCACCTCATGAAGGGTTTGGAAGCATCACATGTACCAAAGATTAAATTTTGAGGGTGCTAAGTAAGCATACAAAGAATCAATCCTAGAAAATTAGGGTTTCATAACTTTAAACCATATCACAAGCAACAAAGGCTAGGGTTTTGAGAGTACAACCTTTGTAGCTCCCTACGCTAGACTCCTTGGCCACTTGAAGGTTGGAGAAGGGTTCGCTTGAGGTCTTCTAGTGTCCACGATGATCCACCCGAAGCTCCTTTGTCCAAGCTTGCAACTTCACTTGATCAAGAGAAAGAAATGAAACTAACACTCTAAACAAGTGGGCAAGACTTGTGTAGAATGATATTGTGGTGGCTTTTCTCACTTCAAAATCCTAACTTGGTGAGTAATTTGCTCACTAGAGAAATCTAGAGAGCAAAAGAAGAAGGAGAAAGAAGATGATGGCCTTTTTAGAACAAGAGAAAAGATAATGTCTTGTGAAAGAAAATAGAAAATATATGTATATATATTTTCCACTTCTCATCTCAAACCATGGTTAAATGATAAAGATATTATTGAATTTGAGTTACAACATAAAAGGAAAGTTAATCCATGATTAAAAGTAGACGAGCATGGTTAGGTCAAAGAAGAGTGTAGAAACAAACCATGAATTATCCTTTCCTTTTCATTTTGTTTTAAAACAAATGCAATAATAATTCATATTATTTAACCAAGGTGTGAGTCTTATATTGCCACCATCTTCTATGTATATACAACCATGAAGGATGATGTATGTATGTATGTGTGCATGCACATCCATATGTGCATAAATCAAGAAAGAATGCATACATGCATGCATACATCCAAAAAATACAAGAAAGGATTTCTAGTGAGAAACTAATGGTTAAATGATAAATCAACACTTGATTTATAAATCCGTCCATATCACATACGACCCAACCAAAAGCAAGCCGCCCGATTAATATACAGTATCTTATACGCTCATTTTAACCGGGTCCATGCGCATATCGCATACGCGCACCACAACGTTTCGCCTGGACTAGGTAACTCTTTTGTGGGACTCTAAGACTCGTCAATACGCCAGCAGTGGGTGATGATCATATCAAGCACCCCCAAGCCGCAAGCGGTCAGCTAAACGTAACGGCCACCCGGGTATTAAGCGATCAGAAGAAAACAAGCGAACCTGCTACAACTCCCGTCGAGCCAACCGGCAACACTACCGTACAGTCCGGTCTCTTCGTCAGATATGCTGCATATCGAGCCTAGGGATGGTCATGTCGACCCCAATAACTCAATAAGTCGTGCCGGTGAATGGTCTATAACAGATCGAGAAACTACTGATAACACTTATCAGTAAATTTTAGCAGCCCTGGCCAGGGACTTACTGATATAACCAGTCGAGCACAGCACAGCATCAACTCCCAATACCGGGAAAGACGAAACCCCTCCGATCGCTCATCGCCTTCGTGTGTCTCGGGACTGTACCCAACGGCCACCTGTTTGCACGACTCAGTAGAGCCGTGGTAGGGTGGTAATCAAAGTACAGTGGGAGAGCACACAAGACTCTATGACGATCTCGGGTCTACAGACTAACTTGCACCAGTGTCACCTGAGAACTGCTATCCGACGATAGATATAATTCTATATAGGAGTTCTCGGTGAGTCCGTCCAGTGTACCCAGTCATCACTGAGCACCCGTATATGATCTCGATGTCAAACATTGATGAATGTGGGAACATTCATCGCCCATCGTATGGGTCTAGTATTATATACGCTAGTCTACTCTGGTATACCGATGCCCCGTCTCGATATACCTACGACTAGGGACATTCCAGGATATGCTTATAAACTACAGATGTCCCACTAGTATGATCTCCATCATAATCACAGTAGTCAAGCCGATATCCTCAGGGCTTTATCAGCATGTATGAATAAATAAAAGCATGATCAAATCAACATGTCAGATAAAGAAGAATCAGATAGCATACTATCATGTCGAGCAAGAATGTACACTGAATATATATATACATGTATAGATACATCCACTATCATATAATGGCCTCTAGGGAATATATATATCCAACAGGTTGTAATCCCTCTCTCTTAGTTGTAAAGATGTTTACTTGCATGTTTAATCCTAATTATCTAGCAAAGATGCTCGCTTTAGGTTGTTCGGCATGTCTAAATTTTAAATCGGGCATGGTTGATGCCTTATAGACCCTTGTGATAGTGCCTAGTAACCCTACAGAAAAGGCAAGGCCGGGATCGGATCATATTAGCCAAGGCGTCCCGGTGAGTAGATGTACACATCTATTGGGGAATCGTCTGGATGGCGCAAGGCGCCCGATGGTTCAGGATTACTTGTAGTACTTGCATTCTATATGCGTAGTTTCCCAGTTATTCATCTCATTGCTGTAGGGTTCCTAGGCACTCTCAAGAGGTCTCACAGGGCATCAACCATGCCAATTTCGAAAATTATGGTGCCGAGAAACCCTAGTGTACGGATCGTTGG
The DNA here is from genome assembly GCA_030015575.1 of Agapanthus africanus. NCBI lineage: Eukaryota > Viridiplantae > Streptophyta > Magnoliopsida > Asparagales > Amaryllidaceae > Agapanthus > Agapanthus africanus. The sequence goes on from CM057349.1 coordinate 100,054,635, forward strand.
CAAGATTTCTAGGCGAAAAGTAAACTAGTTAACACTTAACTAAGAGATACGGAAATACAACCTTTGTAGATCCGGTTCTCCACCTCCATAGCTCCGCAATGAAATCTCCTCGCTGTCCATAACAAGTCCCGGGCTCTAGCGTCGGCTTCATCGGAGAATGGACGGGCTAGGTCATCGATGTCCATGCCGAAGATGATCTACGTCGAGGCATCGCTAAATCAAGCTCCGACTTCACCAAGTCTCGAAACTTGTGAAGAAAACACACTCTACTACTTGGCAAGAGGTAGAGGATGAAGAAATAGGAAGTGGGTAGACTTTAGATTTGGATTTCACACTCTTTTTCATCACTTGCCATTGATGGAGGCAAGCTTTCTTCACTCGAAGAAAAATGAAGAAGAAGAAGGTAAATGTTATGATAAGTGATTAGAAAATATAAAATAAAAGAATACTTATCATAATCTTTAACCATGGTAATGTGTAGAGAATCAATCATGGTTAAACGAATGGTTGGGGTCAAGCTAGAGACAAAATGGTCACTTAGTCAAAGTGTTCATGAAGCTTCATGAAAACAACAAAGAAAGCCACCATTTAATCTTTATGCAAATCATTTTCCAAAAAGAATAAATAGATAAATAAATGAATAAGGAAATAGTAAACCCTAACCATTTCATTAACCAAGGTTTAATTCTTTACACTTAACCAAAAGGCATGTATCATCAAACATGATACAAGCAAGTGCACAAAATCATATCGCATATGCAATGCGCACATCCGAGTGAGAAAATCCATTTAAAGTGAACCGATACTAGTTAATGCAAAGTAATATATCAAATATATAATTATGCATTAAATAATTAAATCAACACTTGATTCAATGATCCGGTCATGTCGCACACAACCGACTAGTATACAATGTATCGGCTTATCGAATCAATCCTTGATTCGATAACTAGGTTATATCGCATACAACCATTCGACACATTCATCGCGAGAATGGAATACGGTATCACATACACGTATTATTCTCGGTCCCGCACATATCTCATATGCGCTCCTATTTCGTTTCGCTTGAGCCAGGAAACCTCTGTGTAGGACTCTAAAGACTCGTCAATACACCGGCAGCAGGTGATGATCATATCAAGCACCCACAAGCCGCAAGCGGTCTGCTAAACGTAACGGCCACCCGGGTATTGAGCGATCAGAAGATCGACGAGCAAGCCCGCTCATACTCCTGTGAATCCAACCAGTAACACTACCGTACAGTCCGGTCTGATCGTCTGATATGTCGCATATCTCGCCTAGGGGTGGTAAACGTCAGACCCCAATAGCTCGATAAGTCGTGTCGATATGAGGTCTATAACTATTCGAGAAACTACTGGTAACACTTACCAGTAAATCTCAGCAACCCTGGCCAGGGATTTCCTGTTATAGCCAATCGAACACAGCGCAACATCAACTCCCTATACCGGGAGAGACGAATCCCCTCCTATCGCTCATTGCCTCCATGTGACTCGGGACTGTACCCAAAAACCACCGTTTTGCACGCCCTCTTGGACGTGGTAAGATGGAAATCAAAGCACAGTGGGAACCACATAAGACTCTATGACGATCTCGGGTCAACAGACTACTCTGTACCAGTGTCACCAGAGAACTGCCATCTGACGTGAGGTATAATACCATCAGGGAGTTCTCGGCGAGTCCGTCCAGTGTACCCAGTCTCTACTGAGCACCCGTATATCATCTCTGATGTCAAACACCAATGGATATGGGATCATCCATCGCCCATCTGTATGGGTCGAGAAGGTACACGCTAGTCTACTCTGGTATATCGATGCCCCGTCTCGATACACCCTCGACTAGGGACTTTGAAGGATGTACTTATGGACTACCATGTCTCCACTAGTATGATCTGCATCATAGTCCAGGTAGTTAAGTACACATCCTAAGGGCTTTACCAACATGTATCAGAGAGACAATCAGTGTACACGTTAAGGTAAAGAGCAACCAGATAGCATACTATCATGTCGAGCAAGAAAGTCCTCCCTATATATGTCCCAGCATCCACTACAATATACATCCAATGTACAGTAATGGCCTCTAGGGCATACATATAACTAACAATCTCCCACTTTCACTAGGGCCATCTGTAGCAGTGGTTGTAGTATCTCATACTCAACCATCCCATAAAAGTCTCTCTCTGGGAACAGGCCTTTGTGAGTGGATCCGCTGTGTTGTCCTCTGAGTCTACTCTCCAAACCTCGATCACCCTGGAGATCAACTATCTCCATAATCAGGTGATACTGCCTTAGAATATGTCTGGATCACTGATGGGACGGACGTTCCTTGGCATAAGCCACAACTCCATTGTCACACAATGGGAGGAACTAAGTTCATCTCATGAACCAATATACACCCAGACAGCCACTTTGGTAGCATCTTAAGTAGCGATGTATCCAGCCTTTATCGTCTAGTATGCCACGGTATCTAGCTTGGAACTCTTCCAACATTCCGTCCCTTTACAGAGGGTAAAGACAATGCCTGTGACTGACATTCAGTCGTCTTTATCACCCTGGAACACTTCCAGTGATTCTCCCCAGGGTCGATTGATACCTTCTCACTACAACTAGTGAGTATCCTAATTTCCAATTAGATCTATCTCATAGATCCAAAATCCAGGATTTAGGAGGTATCATTTTGATCCTATATGGAGAATCCATATGATAAGCGGAGATCGACCGAGCGTAGCATAGGAAACACCTTCCCTATCAAGAGTATGTTATCCACGTACTCTACGAGGATCAGCACCATACTCCCTACTACCTTTTTGTTTATACAAGGTTCATCTACCATTTCGATGGTGTCAAACTATTCGACTAACACATCAAAATAGACGTTCCAACTCCGCGATGCCTGCTTTATCCTATAAAACATCTTGTACACGTTTCCGCTGCTCCCACTGTCTACGAAGCCCTCTGGCTGTGTACTTATAGACGCACTCTTCTAAAACATCATTTAGAAAAGCAGTCATGACGCCCAACCACCAGATATCGTAGTCATGGTATGTAGCCGTGACAAGTAGGATCTGGATGGACTTAAGCATAGCTCCTTAGAAAAGGTTTCATCATTATCCACGCCTGGTTGATGACGAAAACCTTTAACAAGTCTAGCTTTGAAAGTCTCAACTTTTCCATCTACACCAAGTAATCTTCTCAAGATATACTTGCTCCTGATGGGGATTTAACCCTTCAGATATAGCAACCAAAGTCCATACTTTGTTGGTGTATAAGGATTCCATCTCAGATCGATAAACATCCAGCCATTCTTACAGAGTCTTACTCTCGATGGCCAGCTCGAAGCTAGTTGGGTCATCATCTCATGATGCAATCCTCGCTCCCACTGTCATAGAGAAACCGAAGTAACTCTCAGGTGGGTGAGGAACCCTACTAGATCGGCGGAGAGGCCGAGGTTCGTTGGTAACTATTGAATCCTTTGGTTCTTTCAAATCATCTGCTGTAATTTGTATAGCTGGAACCTTTCCAGTTCTACATTACAGACTTTGCCTCGAGCTTGTCCGGATTTTGCTTTCAGACATAGGCCGGTCAACCCCAAATCTTAACTAGCTTAAGACATGGGTTCTTCCCTTTCCATATCACATATGAAATGGTAGGCGACTGATTTGATTGGAATCTAATTCAATAGGTATGCAACTTCATAAGTGCATAACCCCCAAGAAGGAAATAGGTAACTCAGCAGTACTCATCATAGAGCACACCATATCAAATAGGGTGTATCTGCTCCGCCCCGATATACCATCGTCCTATGGTGTATTCGGAGGAGTAATGCCGAGAGAGAATCTCATTCTCCTTTAAAATAGTCCAGGATTTCCGTGCTCAAGTATTCTCCTCCTCGATCTCATCAAAGGACATAATACTTATACCCGTATTTTGGTTCTCTACTTCTCGCTTATATTCTGTGAATATCTCAAAAGGTTCGGACTCATGTTTCAGCAGGAACATATGACTGAATCTTGAGAGATTATCAGAGAACGTAATGAAGTATAAAGAACCAGTCCTGGCATGTGTAGACAGGGGACCTACATACATCAACATGTATCATCCCAAGAGTTTACTAACTCCTTCTCTGTTTCCAATAAACAGGTCTATGGTCATTTTATCTTTGTGACATGACTGGCAAGTTTCATAAGATGTAAATTCAAACTTATTTAAATATGCATCTATATGTAACTTTAGCCAGTCAGGTCGCATTGATATGACCTAGTCTACAATACCACAAGAAGGAATCGTTCAATTTTGAACTCTTCCTCTTGTGTGTGATCCGTATACTAAGAACTGTAGTTTGATTTAGAACGTCAATGCTTTTAGATAACGTGCCTGAACCGATCAACTTTTGATATAGGAAATGTTCAAAACATTATCCATCAATACAAAATTTTATCATTTCTTTACTACTAAAGAGACTGATATGATTTTGTATATTAGGTTCGGTATCTAATAGCATTCGTTCAGAATCAATGTATTTGTAATACAGGGTGACAGTGACCAACAGACTTGGCTGCAACACTTGCCCCGTTTTCTGTCTCATGAAACTTATCACCCGTTCTCAGTTTTTCTACCCTTTTGCAGCCCTATGTAACAGATTACATATCTGGGATCCTGATCCGGTATCATATACCAAGGATGCGGAGGATACTGAGAAACAGTTCTGTATAATGAACACACCCAAAGATGATGCATCAACATGCACTCTTTTCGTTTGGGCGGCACGGGAATTCTGGTAATCCCCAATTTCCTGCTCTGTCTTATAACAATTATAAGGTGGAGCGGGACCAACGTTCCCCAGCTCAGTATAACAAGCGGGTTCGGTCAATAATCTGTTTTATTATCTTGATTAAGGCGTGATATGGTCGCTACCTGGAGAGAGAGAGAAGAAAACACTCAGCGTGCGCTCTTGCAAGAATAGATTGGTTATTATTTTATCTAATCAGGATGGCTCCCACTGCTTTTTATCAAATCTTCCTTCAAACCCTAAAAGGAAAGACTAGCCGGGATTAATTACACACTACAAGTTCGCCAATCTTTCAGCCAGGCCAGTGTCGGTACTTTGAGGGAGGTCCCCGTGCTTTTGCACGAACCTAATTAATGTAAACCTCGTTTTCCCAGAGGCGTAACCTCGTTAACACCTTTCTAGACACCTACTTGATCGGCTAATTGTAATGTGTAAAACTCTCCCAGGAGTAACAATTACTCGAAGCGGGTATCGGGATCCAACTATCTCATAGAAGGTATGCAATCTCATTGCAAATTCCCAATAATATTTTGCCCCCAGCAACCTATGACCTTGACGGAGGTCAACAAACCATAGGCTACTAGTCAAGTTCAACCCGTCATTTCTTGATCGAATTAAACCCACCCGCACGACCCTTGACGGAGGTCAACAAGGCCGCACGACTACCCTAACTCAATCTGCATCATATGCATAAACAGATAAATACTAGTTAGCTACCGCACACTACGCCTTGACGGAGGTCAACAAACATAGCACGAATACTAAATAGGACTTATCTGAAATGACGGAGGGCTACGACAGGTTTTTCTGAAAACCTATTGCGTAATGAACTTGATATCGTTGTAGAATCAAATGATTTTTAAAATGGAGTGCTTTTGAGGCTTTTCTAGTTTTGCTAAAGGAGTCACTCCCGGTGAAGGGATCGTCGGTCCTTTCCTCGTCGAATGAGGTGCGGGATATATCATATATATCACTGTGCAAAGCAAAAACTCTTAAAAGCAATCAAAAGACAAACCGAGTGTGTAGCATCTGCCAGTTATTGCTAAAGGAGTCACTCCCGGTGAAGGGATCTCGGTCCTTTCCTCATCGAATAAGGTGCAGGATATATCACATATACCTCTGTGCAAAGAAAGAACTGTAGCTACCTGTTTTATTTTGAAATTCGATTCTACAACATTTTTAGGTTTCTTTTACTTTCATTAATCACATTAATGAAGTCCCATCATTTAAATACCTAAACATCACAGATAAATACGACGTACACTTATGCCATCCGCATTCGCCTCGATGTCCCCTCGTGCACCGTTAGGTTAGGTGACTAACGGCAGAGCGGGGCAGGGCTAGCGCGGGTGTAAAACATAAGTAACGCCTATATAATATATCATATATACTATATACAGCATTTATCACAGAACATCATATGATCACATCACAGAAATCGCAGCAGAAGAATCATATGAAATATTGGATATACTAGGACGTCCGTGTTTTCAATACGAGCCAGTATAAAACACGGATTCCACGGTCGTGATGAATAGCCAAACCCACACCCCTAGACCCCTACGAGAGCGGTAAGCAACCCTACCAATTCTGGAGTTAGGAGACCCGGACTCGACTCCTCGAGTTGGTCTCCCACTGGACTCCAGAACCCGGTTACTTGTGCCCTCCTCCTTGGGTCTATCCTAGTGCGGAAAAGAAAATAATATACAGAGGGTGACATCTTCCGCAACCTGGAAGTGCCCCAATAAAAGAATATTACATACAAGTTTTTACATGAATGAAAATGAAAAACACTCATCTCACATAAAAACCCCCGGCTATTCAAACACGACGATCCAATATAACATATCCAGCAACACATAACATCACATGTCATCAACGTAAGTAAATATGCGCATCCCAATTGTCGTTGACATATAGCAACGAAACCGGCGATATCACATATTACACTTACGGTCACAGAAAAGAAAGTGTAAAACTACAACAGTTGGAATCCGCAATCTGCATAGACATCGCATGCCTAATCAAATGAATACCTTAGTCATCACATGCCGAACAATTATAAACCCCGCATTTTAGTCTCAAAATCGAAAACACTTTTCAATATAAAGTCGGGTAATTCAACAAGATTCCCGACATCCTGATCGAATGCTCGTCGCAAACTTCAGTAGGCGGCCGCACCCCCGACGCCGTTGACCAAGTGCACCAAGGCGGAACACCGCTACCGCGAGCACCCGAACGGATGCTTTCGGCGACGGGGTTCTCCTACAGTCACTTGGTCGGGGCTATGGAGTGAGGCTGTCTATTAAGTTTACCCGGCGAGTATCCGCGTACGCTACGTGATTGCGACGGACTTTTGATCACATCAAAATTCCGTGGCAACCGATCAAGTGAGACTAAACTGCTATGTTTATAACATTCATTCAGTTATCACATAACTTCTTTTGAATTCCAATTATTGTATCCCATTCCGGATAAGCAGAAAATGTTAAACTTTCCGATTGAATATTCGAACACCCAAGTTTTCCCGAAACAGGTCAACACATGAAATAAGTCTAACAACATTCAGTTCGTGCCTCAGTACCAACGGTCCAGCCGTAGAAGGGTCAAGCCAACGCCTCACATGTGGCACGCCGTACTGCCCCAAACCCGAAGGTTCAAAGGGCAGTTCAAGACGGTCACATAATCGAGTTAAGGTTTGTTGTCTTCTAGAGGGTCCATCGCGTTACTTGCACTACTTAGAACGTTGTCAAACTACGGAAAAATCCAACACTTGGAAATTTCCCGACAGGGGAAAAATTGGGTATTTATATCTGGTCGAACTTTTTAACATATTCTAAAATTTATCCGGAAAGCCACATAGACAAAATTAGATATTCCGATCGATACACGGAGTCCCCAAAACAACCCCAGAAAATTCAACTGTTGAATAAATATTAAAAATTCCCAGAAAACTCAGCTCTTTGAACTAGGAATTACTGTGCAAAGGAACAGGGCTGACGTCATCAAGGGGTCGCGGAACCGCCGCAGAAGCCATGCTTCTGCCGCGGTTCCGCCGCGAAATTTACTGTTCATGAAATAATTTTTGCATCGTAATTCTTAGATTTCCCTGCTGAATTTTTTAGTAATTTTTAATTTGGAAAAATCCACGTTTTCAGAAAAAGTACAGAGAGCAATTTTCCGGGTTAGGTTTTGGTTCGATCGGACTTCTAACTCCGTCTAGACTTCGCCTAAGGCTCTAGCTAGGCTCTGATACCACTGTAGGGTTCCTAGGCACTCTCAAGAGGTCTCACAGGGCATCAACCATGCCAATTTCGAAAATTATGGTGCCGAGAAACCCTAGTGTACGGATCGTTGGCTAGATTTCTAGGCGAAAAGTAAACTAGTTAACACTTAACTAAGAGATACGGAAATATAACCTTTGTAGATCCGGTTCTCCACCTCCATAGCTCCGCAATGAAGTCTCCTCGCTGTCCATAACAAGTCCCGGGCTCTAGCGTCGGCTTCATCGGAGAATGGACGGGCTAGGTCATCGATGTCCATGCCGAAGATGATCTACGTCGAGGCATCGCTAAATCAAGCTCCGACTTCACCAAGTCTCGAAACTTGTGAAGAAAACACACTCTACTACTTGGCAAGAGGTAGAGGATGAAGAAATAGGAAGTGGGTAGACTTTAGATTTGGATTTCACACTCTTTTTCATCACTTGCCATTGATGGAGGCAAGCTTTCTTCACTTGAAGAAAAATGAAGAAGAAGAAGGTAAATGTTATGATAAGTGATTAGAAAATATAAAATAAAAGAATACTTATCATAATCTTTAACCATGGTAATGTGTAGAGAATCAATCATGGTTAAAGGAATGATTAGGGTCAAGCTAGAGACAAAATGGTCACTTAGTCAAAGTGTTCATGAAGCTTCATGAAAACAACAAAGAAAGCCACCATTTAATCTTTATGCAAATCATTTTCCAAAAAGAATAAATAGATAAATAAATGAATAAGGAAATAGTAAACCCTAACCATTTCATTAACCAAGGTTTAATTCTTTACACTTAACCAAAAGGCATGTATCATCAAACATGATACAAGCAAGTGCACAAAATCATATCGCATATGCAATGCGCACATCCGAGTGAGAAAATCCATTTAAAGTGAACCGATACTAGTTAATGCAAAGTAATATATCAAATATATAATTATGCATTAAATAATTAAATCAACACTTGATTCAATGATCCGGTCATGTCGCACACAACCGACTAGTATACAATGTATCGGCTTATCGAATCAATCCTTGATTCGATAACTAGGTTATATCGCATACAACCATTCGACACATTCATCGCGAGAATGGAATACGGTATCACATACACGTATTATTCTCGGTCCCGCACATATCTCATATGCGCTCCTATTTCATTTCGCTTGAGCCAGGAAACCTCTGTGTAGGACTTTAAAGACTCGTCAATATGCCGGCAGCAGGTGATGATCATATCAAGCACCCACAAGCCGCAAGCGGTCTGCTAAACGTAACAGCCACCCGGGTATTGAGCGATCAGAAGATCGACGAGCAAGCCCGCTCATACTCCTGTGAATCCAACCAGTAACACTACCGTACAGTCCGGTCTGATCATCTGATATGTCGCATATCTCGCCTAGGGGTGGTAAACGTCAGACCCCAATAGCTCGATAAGTCGTGTCGATATGAGGTCTATAACTATTCGAGAAACTACTGGTAACACTTACCAGTAAATCTCAGCAATCCTGGCCAGGGATTTCCTGTTATAGCCAATCGAACACAGCGAACATCAACTCCCTATACCGGGAGAGACGAATCCCCTCCTATCGCTCATTGCCTCCATGTGACTCGGGACTGTACCCAAAAACCACCGTTTTGCACGCCCTCTTGGACGTGGTAAGATGGAAATCAAAGCACAGTGGGAACCACACAAGACTCTATGACGATCTCGGGTCAACAGACTACTCTGTACCAGTGTCACCAGAGAACTGCCATCTGACGTGAGGTATAATACCATCTGGGAGTTCTCGGCGAGTCCGTCCAGTGTACCCAGTCTCTACTGAGCACCCGTATATCATCTCTGATGTCAAACACCAATGGATATGGGATCATCCATCGCCCATCTGTATGGGTCGAGAAGGTACACGCTAGTCTACTCTGGTATATCGATGCCCCGTCTCGATACACCCTCGACTAGGGACTTTGAAGGATGTACTTATGGACTACCATGTCCCCACTAGTATGATCCGCATCATAGTCCAGGTAGTTAAGTACACATCCTAAGGGCTTTACCAACATGTATCAGAGAGACAATCGGTGTACACGTTAAGGTAAAGAGCAACCAGATAGCATACTGTCATGTCGAGCAAGAAAGTCCTCCCTATATATGTCCCAGCATCCACTACAATATACATCCAATGTACAGTAATGGCCTCTAGGGCATACATATAACTAACAATTGCATCGTACCATCTTACGTATGCGTGTGTGTCACGACCCGAAAAGTACGGAACATGACCGGTACTTAAATTACGGACGTCTCGAGGCGTACGTAATCTAAGTAAGCCAAAACCCAGAAATCAAAACCAAAGAAGTAGTAGAGTGAAGGAAAAACCAAGTTAAAGCAAGTACTTTTAATAGCATAAGCCGAATTATGCGTTTTCAAAAACATCAAGTATTTCCTAAAAATTTCGGCAAAGTCTCCTTTGTAAATACTGGCCCCCAAATAGGAAACAATATGAATAGTATACGAAATGACTAAAAAGGCATCCCCAATCAGGAGCTAGCTCTTCGTCAATCAACGGTCACAACCACGCAAGCAATATAATATACAACGCCAAGGGCGAGGATCAAAACTCAAAATAAACTCAAAACAACAAGAAAAAACATAATAATACAATGCGCGACTCTAAGGTCGAAAGAATAACAGGTCTGGTTTCTATCTCTCTCAATTATACAATCTGATTGATGGAGTTTCTAGATACAACTGAAATAATAATAAACAATGGTGGTCCTGATGCAAAGAACCCACCTACCAAAGCAATCACCCGGAAGGAACAGTGTGCCAGCAAAGCCGCAACGAAACCTATACGGCAAAACCTGCAAGGAACTGTGGCACAACGGGGGTGAGTTGCCAACTCGTGTGTAAAAAACATCCACGAGTAGAAATCGCATGCATAACGCTATCCTAGGTCATATCAGGTAATATCCTCAATAAAATCCTAGTCCAGCTATGTATAGTGTAATACTATATGCTCGTGTCAATGCCTCAGATAGCAACATATCACATGTATGAGGTATGAATGTAATGTAATGAAATGAGTGAGAAAATTGTTATCTTTAATTTAATGGGATTTCTGTATGTATATAAAATGAGTATCCTCAATGAAATCAACAGAGAAATCCGTGTCAAGTATCGACACAAAACATAAATCCCAATATCTCAATATCTCAGGTTCCGGCTGCCCGGCCTAACCTGTATCATCAAATCTCAATGCCTTAGTGTCTCAAATCTCAAATATCAATATCTCAGGCTCCGCAGAACGGATCAGCCTATAACCATCTCATGACTCCGGCCGGTATCCTCCGGATAGCCGACGAGTCCAAATAATATCACCGGTAGGTAGTGCTTCCCTGCCAGGCTCATCGAATACAACTCGAACTTCTTGCCCCTGGGTACCTTACCGGGCCCACCATGTACCCGAGACGGTTCATCCAACTCCTCGAATCGGGTCTCGAAATCCAACAGCAATCATGAAAACTCATGGTGGACGACTCATACATCATGGGAAAATCGCGCTTTTCATTTTAAAAAGAGAAAGAAGTTTATACATAATCTTGCGGTTTTCCCCCAAATCCAGGAAATCTCATGAAAATCCGAAATCCAATCATCAATAGCAAGTAAACAGTGAATAATGATATGCATGAAGTAGCAAGTAAACAGTGAATAATAATATGCATGAAGTAGCAAGTAAACAGTGAATAATAATATGCATAAAGTAGCAAGTAATAACTGCAATGTCTAAACTAGCATATGAGGCAAGTACATTGATATCATGTCGAAACTATCAGCTAACAAGCTATATCAATGAAATAATCTTCTCTAAAGTGTAGGTGACATGGCAGTTACCGATGATGATGTGTGTGAGCCGGCAAGTAAGTGTACGTGGAACATACGCATCATCGGTAATGGTGCTGGTGTCCTAACAGCATGATATCAATAATGGTATATGAAAACACAATATAAGCATGCGATGCGAAGCGAATCGCAATAATGTGTGGGAGCTGAAAGATAAACACCTATGATAACTAAACTACATTAATATAAATATAAGTCATACGATGGTGCCATTTGAAATAACACGAATCGTGGTGTTTTGAAAATAAGGGCTACGGTGTTTTAAGAAAAGATACGTCCTTTGAAATATCCGTAGAAACTCTTGTCCCGTCTTTAAAATACACACGATTCGTTAGTTTTTGAAATAGGTATGAGTCGATTCTAATCTATCATATACAAGTACACTACAGGGCCAAACTATACAGACTGATTAAAGGTAAGGAAACCGCCTAACATCTGAGTCGATACACACACACACACAAATATATATATATATATAATATAACAGTCGGTGATCCCGCCTCAATAGTATCATATACGATCAAAAATCTATAATATGACATCCTCAAGTCAAGAGTGTGGATCTATCATCAATATATAGCTCGTACGGTACATCCGTCGTACGGCCTCCCAAATCTGGGTACGGGTCAATGTCACATCAATCACATTATTCATCTGGTATCCTCTTTATCAACCATTATGATCCAGGGTACTGACCTACCTCTAGTACAATAATGATACCATCTATGTATGCATGCGTGTGTATGAAACACTACGTCAAAGGACCCGCTAAAATATCATGTCGTATCTCAAATACGAACCCTGTCATATCACCGATCTCACGGCCTCAAATCCAATCTCATCGACTCATCTCAAATCCCAAGTACTATCCTCATAATCCAGTATATGTACACATAGTCCCATACCCATGTGTACATATACGCATCCCCATATACGCACAGGTAAAAGAAAGAATGTATGCAAGTATGTGTGTGCGTGTGTGGGTGCAACCACTACTCTAGGGTTTCGCAACTAACACTAAACCAATTCAAGAACACCTAGAATCCATCTTTATCATCAATAAACTCAAATCATCCTATAATAAATATATGTGTGTATACGTATTCGTATACATCACCACGAATTGGGGAGGTGCTATACGCCATCCACCCGACTTCCCCCGTAGATATAATCTACTCACTTGATCTTCGCTCGCCGGTGCCGACATCGCCACGCGCTTGCTTGTCGTCTCGAAGTCCACATAGGGTACCTACATATCATAACGCACCGTATCGTATTAAAATCCGACTCATGATCAAAACGACACACGAATCCCACATAGGTCAAAACCTATGGTTTGCTTTCACAAATCAACCCAAAAACCCTCGACATCGGCGTACAAACGTCGATTGATCAAGAAAAACACCAAACATACCAATCATGGTTTCAAAACTCACTAACTGTATAAGAAATAGGGTTTAATTCGTTAAAACCATAAAATTAAACCAATCGTTTTATTTTCCAAAAACCTAGTTAGCACAAATTCCCATTTCGGTTCAAAACTTGATGTTTTAACCAATCTACAAATTTTAACGATTCAAATGGCCAAAATTCTCATTAAATAACATAATTAGGTCATACAAATCACTTTGATAAATTAAACTCATCAATTTGTATAAATTCCAAATTCCTAGTTTGCAAAAATACCGATTTTAACCATTTTTAAAGTAAAATTCACAATTTTACAATTAAGCTTGGTTTTGCATATACTAAAATATTAAACCACAATTTTAATAATGCCATGAAACCCTAATTAGAATTTTATCTCACCAAAATATATATATATATTTAAAACCTAATTTGCAATTTATATAATTATCACAAATTTAAATTAACAAAAATGGAGCTAGAAACTAGATTTGATTTAGCATAACATTAATATGTCAAATACATCACACAACTATAATCTCACAACACAAAACCCCAATTTGAATTCAAACCCCTCACTTGAATTTTAAATCATGCACTTACAACCAATTAAAAACCTATTTAAACACTTAATTAAGCTAACCTAAAGCAATTAACAACAAATTAAGAAAAAAGGTTAGAATTATACCTCATGATCAAGAGATCAAATATGGAAATCAAAGGCTCTAAAATGCCAACTTGTTTCCTAGATCCATGCAAGTTTGGCTAATGAGAAATGGGTAGGGATTAGATTTTGAGTTTGCTTTGATTTGTGTTGATTTTGGTTGATTTTTGAATGAATTTGGAGGTGAAGGAAGATGAAGACTTGGAGAAAATGGGGGGGGGCTGCCAACAGCTCAGTTTCGGCCAGGAGAGGAGAAGAGTGAGGTGTGGTGTGGGGGTGGGTGAAGTCAAGGGGAGAAAAGAAGACCAAGTCAACAAAAGACCATACTCTTTTAACTATTTTCTCATTTTCTTTGTTTTCTTTTCTCTTGATATCTTTTCTTCTATCAAGAAGTGGGGGAAAACTTGGAGAGGGCTACTGAATATGGAGATGTGTGAGTGTGGGTGTGTGTGTGGGGTGAGGGAAAATGATAAATATTATACCCTAAATTTCCATTTAACTTATTTTCACCATTAAGCCTTTTTCTTCGATATTTTCTAAAACCGTTTGACAGATTCATTTAATTTCAAAAACAACATGCTAAAATTTTATTTAATTTGTTATGATGCACAAAATTTGTTTCAACCCATTCCAATTTGTAATTTTCCCTAATTAAATGTATCAGGCTTAAAATAATATTAAAATAATTAATTTCGGAAATTTTTTCAGAAAATTAGAAATTTTACCAGTGGCTCAATAAACACCAAATACTAGCAATTATATAGTTAGAATATATATATTTAATTTTATAATAAAGATATTTGTATTTTGACTTTTTACAGAAAACCCCCTCATTTTACCGATTTTTCCGAAATTTCACCGAAACGATTTTCAAAACGTTACAATCTTCCCACCTTAAAGAAATTCGGTCCCCGAATTTAAATTAAAACACTCCCCAAATACTAAAGCATCTAAACAAAACCATCAAGTCGTCGGGGCTCCGAAATCATAAATATATAAAACAAATCGTAGCGCAACGCATGCGCATGAAAAATGAGCATATAACTCAAAATCAAAACTCCGTCAAGAATCCCGCAATCATCGGAGTCATGGGGAAGATATCAATGTCAAGATCCAATACGAAAACCAACATGATATACATCATTAAAACATCTAGAAGCAATGCATGCCAAACCTTTTTCAAATCGCCATGCGATGTTCGCAACACTGCACAGTGGCGGACGTCTATTGTAAGAAAATAACTACACACACACACACACACACATATATATCCTTTGTTTAATATGCACGTCCCTGTTGGATATATGTATGCCCTAGAGGCCATTATGTGATAGTGGATGTATTTATACATGTATATATATATATATTTAGTGTACATTCTTGCTCGACATGATAGTATGCTATCTGGTTCTTCTTTATCTGACATGTTGATTTGATCATTCTTTTATTCTTTCATACATGCTGACAAAGCCCTGAGGATATCGGCTTGACTACTCTGATTATGATGGAGATCATACTAGTGGGACATCTGTAGTCTATAAGCATATCCTGAAAAGTCCCTAGTCGTAGGTATATCGAGACGGGGCATTGATATACCAGAGTAGACTAGCGTATATGATACTAGACCCATACGATGGGCGATGAATGTTCCCACATTCATCGATGTTTGACATCAAGATCATATACGGGTGCTCAGTAGTGACTGGGTACACTGGACGGACTCGCCGAGAACTCCTATATGGAATTATATCTATCGTCGGATAGCAGTTCTCAAGTGACACTGGTACAGGTTAGTCTATAGACCCGAGATCGTCATAGAGTCTTATGTGTTCTCCCACTGTACTTTGATTGCCACCCTACGACGGCTCTACAGAGTCGTGCAAACAGGTGGACGTTGGGTATAGTCCCGAGACACACGAAGACGATGAGCGATAGGAAGGGTTTCGTCTCTCCCAGTATTGGGAGTTGATGCTGTGCTATGCCCAACTGGTTATATCAGTAAGTCCCTGGCCAGGGCTGCTGAGATTTGCTGATAAGTGTTATCAGTAGTTTCTCGATTTGTTATAGACCATTCACCGGCACGACTTATTGAGTTATTGGGGTCAACGTGACCATCCCTAGGCTCGATATGTAGCATATCTGACGAAGAAAACCGGACTGTACGGTAGTGTTGCCGGTTGGCTCGACGGGAGTTGCAGCAGGTTCGCTTGTTTTCTTCTGATCGCTCAATACCCGGGTGGCCGTTACGTTTAGCTGACCGCTTGCGGCTTGGGGGTGCTTGATATGATCATCACCCACTGCCGGCGTATTGACGAGTCTTAGAGTCCCACAAAGAAGTTACCTGGTCCAGGCGAAACGTTGTGGTGCGCGTATGTGATATGCGCATAGACCCGATTAAAATGCACGTATAGGATACCGTATATTGATCGGGCGGCTTACTTTTGGTGGGGTCATATGTGAGATGGCCGGATTGATAAATCAAGTGTTGATTTATCATTTAACCATTAGTTTTCTTACTTGAAACCTTTTCTTGTTCATGATGGATGTATGCATGCATGTATGCTATCTTTTTTTTTGGTTTCAAGCACATATGGATATGCATACATACATACATACATACACCATCTATCATGGTTGATTACACATGGATAATGGTTGCAATATAAGACTCACACCATGGATAAATATATGGATTATTATTTGATTTTGTGTTTAAAACAAAATGGAAAAGGAAAGGATAATTCTTGACTTGTTTCTACATCCTTCTTTAACCTAACCATCCTCACCTACCCATAACCTTGGATTAAACTTTCCTTCTATGTCTTAAACTCTAATTAAATAATAACTCAAACATTTGACCATGGTTTGAGATGAGAAGAAATAAAGTATATATAGATATATTTCATTTCTTTTCTAAGGTTAATCTTTTCTTTTCTTCAAAAGAAAAGCCATCATCTTCCTCCTTCTTCTTCCTTTGCTCTCTAGTTTCTTCTAGTGAGCAAAACATACATCAAGAAAGGTTTTTGAAATGAGAATTAGAACCACAATATCATTCTACACAAGTTTAGCCCACTTGTGTAGAGTGTTATCTTCATTTCTCCTCTTGAAAAGTGAAGTTACAAGCTTGGACTAGGAGCTTCGGGTGGATCGTCGTGGACGCTAGAAGACTTCAAGAGAACCTTCTTCTAACACTCAAGAGGCCAAAGAGTCCAGCGAAGGGAGCTACAAAGGTTGTAGTCTCGAAACCCTAGCCTTTGTCGCTTGTATAATCATGAAACCCTAATTTTCTAGGATAAGATCCTTTGTATGCTTGCTTAGCACCATAAAAATTTGATCTTTGTGACATGTGATACTTCCGAACTCTACATAGGGTGCTAGGTAAATCTAGCATTGGTATCAGAGCCGACCTAGAACATCAGGCGACACTTTTACGAAGTAAAAAACCCGATCGGATCAAAATACGATTTTTCGAGACCTTCTCTGGACAAATTTTAAAATCTAACATTTTTCAGAATTAAAAATACTTAAAAATTATAGCAGGAAAATATAATAAATACTGTGAAAAATGAACCAATGATCCGTACAAACCGCCGTGGAACCGCGGCAAATCCTTGCTTAGGCCGCGGTTCCGCGGCCGTAAAGAGGCTTCATTGCTTCATTTTTGCACAGTAATTCATAACACTTCTTGTATATTGTTTTAGGTATGTTTAATCTGAATTAAGTACTGTAAATTCTAGAGATGGTTTTGGACTCGACGATTCGATCGGAATTTTCATTTCGTTTCTTTTCCGGGTAAACTAGAAAGTATTGAAGTGTTTGAACGAGTATCAATTGCTCACTATTCATGGGGTATAAATATTTTGGAGATACGTGCAAGTCTTTTTGTGGTGGACCCTCTAGAAGACAACAAATCTTAACTCGATTATGTGACCGTCTTGAACTGCCCTTTGAACCTTAGGGTTTGGGGCGGTACGGCATGCCACATGTGAGGCGTTGGCTTGACCCTTCTACGGCTGGACCGCTACTACTGTATCACACTCCGGGTTTTTTGAACTCTTCTCAAGTGTTGAGCTTTAGTGAATCTTGGGTATTTGATCGTTCGTTCGAAAATTTTAATACTGTCTGTTTATCTGGAATGTGATACAATATGTGGAATTCATATAGTTTAGGCATGAAATACGAAGTATGTGATATTTTGCATTTATGATGTCTAAAGTGTATGTGGATTCCAAATATTGCAGTTTTACACTTTCTTTTCTGTGACCGTAAGTGTAGTATGTTCGATATCGCCGGTTTCGTTGCTATACATCAACGACAATTGGGGTAGGCATACTTACTTACATTGATAATATGTGATATTATGTGTTGCTGAGATATGATGTGCAGGATTGTCGCGGTCGAACAGCCGGTTTTTTTTTATGTGAGATGAGAGTTTAATATTTTCATTCATGTAAATTCAAATGTAATGTAATATTCTTTTATTTGGGGCACTTCCTGGTTGAGGTTGTGTCACCAGTGTTGTATATTATTTACTTTTCCGCATTAGGATAGACCCAAGGAGGGGAACACAAGTGACCGGGTTCTGGGGTTCAGTGGGAGGCCATCTCGAGGAGTCGAGACCGGGTCTCCTAAACTCCAGGATTGGTAGGGTCGCTTGCCGCTCTCGTAGGGGTCTAGGGGTGTGGGCTTGGCTATTCATCGCAACTGTGGAATCCGTATTTTCTATTGTTGGATAAATACTAAATACGGACGTCCTAGTATATCCCACATTATATATATGTTTTCTGCTGCCTGTGTTCTGAGATATCTGAGACAAATGACATATTATATATATGATATATAGTAGACGTTGCTTATGTTTTACACCCGCGCTAGTCCCATCCCGGTATGCCGTTAGTTAAGTAACCTAACGGTGCATAACGGAACATTGCGGCGAATGCGGATGGCATAAGCGTACGTGTTATTTTCGTTTCTTTTCTGTGATTGGCTTAAGGACTTAAATGATGGGATTACATTAATATGATTAATGTAAAGAAAATAAACCTAAAAAGATGTTGTAGAATCGGATTTGAAAACCACTCGGCTCTTTATGAAAAAGCTGTATTTTAAAAATTGCGGAGCACAAGCCACTCTTTTTCAAAACCATTTGATTCTACGACGATATCAAGTTCAAAGCGTTAAAGATTTTCTTAAAGATCATCCGCAACGCTCCGTCATTTTAGGAAGTAGAGTACTTAGTATTCGTGCTACGTTTGTTGACTTTAGTTAAGGCATAGTGTACGGTAGCTAAGTGATTTCTTCCTACACTGCATATGATGCAGATTAATTAAGACATTCATGCGACTTTGTTGACCATAGTTAAGGGTCATATGGGTGGGTCTAATTGATCAAGAAATGACGGGTAGAACTTGACTGGTACTTATGATTTGTTGACCATAGTTAAGGTCATAAGTACTAGGGGTAAAAATTACATCGGGAATTTCAAGTGTTGAAATTTGCAATGAGATTGCGTACCTTCCATGTGATGGTTGGATCCCGATCCCACTGTAGGCAATAGTTGCTCCTAGGAGAGTTTTGCAGTTTACAATTAGCTAACTCATTAGGTGTCTAGAAAGGTGTTAACGGCGCTACGCCTCTGGGAAAACGAGGTTTACTTTAATTAGGTCCGTGCGAAAGCACGGGGAACCTCCCTCAAGTACCGACACTGGCCTGGCTGAACGGTTAGCGAAGTTGTAGACTGTAATTAATCCTGGCTAGTTTTCTTTTTAAGGTTTGAAAGAAAAACTTGATTAAAGCAGAGGGAGACATCGATTAGACAAGATAATAACCAATCTGATCTATGCAAGAGCTTTCGCTAAGTGTATTCTTTTCTCTCTCTTAATGGCAGATACCAATGACTGGACTCAAGCTTCTACTAGATAAAAATAAACTGAATGGGACCAATTATAAAGACTGGCTGAGAAATATGAAAATAGCCTTGACTTATGATAAAGTATCATATGTCTTCACGGCTTCAGCCCCGCCCGTCCCAGGTCCTTTTGGGTTCCTAGGCACACTAGTGAGGTCTCACAAGGCATCGAACATGCCAATTTTAAAAAAAAAATGGTGCCGAGAAACCCTAAACTACGGATCTTAGACTAGATGTTTAGGCGAAACGGAAAACAAGTTAACTATTTAACTATAGGTTAGATGCTACAACCTTTATAGATCCGGATTTCCACCTCCTTAGCTCCACGTGGTCATGCCCTCGCTGTCCATCATGAATCCTCGACTCATTCGTCGGCTTCATCGGGAAAACGGGCGAGCAAGGTCGTCGGCTTCGTGTCAAAGACGATCTACGTCGAGGTTGCACTAGTTCAAGCTCCGACTTCACCAAGTAGTGAAACTTGTGAAGAAAACACCCAAAACCACTTGGCAATAGGTAGAGGATGAAGAAATAGGAGGTGGGTTCACTTTAGATTTGGATTTCTCTCACTAAAACTCAAGTTGCCATTGTTGTAGCAAGCTTGAAGAAGAAGAAGAAGATGAGCTAGTTATGATAAGTTTTTCTTTAAAAAGAAATAGAAAAGCAATACTTATCATAACTTAAACTAGGGTTAAGTGTAGAGAATAAACCATGGTGAATTAAGTGGGTTAGGGTTAAGTAAGATGACAAGAATGGTTGCAAAAGTCAAGGGTTCAAGAAGCTTCAACATAAAACAAGAATTGCCACCATTCTCATCTTGAATTTATCCACATAAATAAACAAATAAATGAATAAATAAATATGCAAAACCCTAATTACAAAATAACCATGGTTTAATTCTATTCATTTAACCATATGATCAAGTATCATCAAACATGATACAAAAAAGGTGCACAAAAGTATATCACATATACAATGTGCAATCCAAGTGAGAAAAATCCGTTTAAAGTGAACCAATACTAGTTAATGAAAAGTAATATATCAAATATATAATTATACATTAAATCATTAAATCAACACTTGATTCAATGATCCGGTCATGTCGCACATGACCGACTAGTATTCAATGTATCGGCTTATCGAATCGATCTTCGATTCGATAACTAGGTTATATCGAATATAACCATTCGATACATATATCGCGAGAATGGAATACGGTATCACATACACGCATTATTCTCGGTCCTGCACATATCTCATATGCGCTCCTATTTCGTTTCGCTTGAGCCAGGAAACCTCTGTGTAGGACTCTAAAGACTCGTCAATACGCCGGTAGCAGATGATGATCATATCAAACATCCACAAGCCGCAAACGGTCTGCTAAACGTAACGGCCACTCGGGTATTGAGCGATCAGAAGATCGACGAGCTAGCCCGCTCACACTCCTGCGAATCCGACCAGTAACACTTACCATACAGTCCGGTCTCTTCGTCTGATATGTCGCATATCAAGTTTAGGGGTGGTAAACGTCAGACCCCAATAACCCGATAAGTCGTGCCGATGTGAGGCTCGTAACGGGTCGAAAAACTACTGGTAACACTTACCAGCAAATCTCTGATCAGCCCTGGCCAGGGACTTCCCTGCTACGGCCAATCGAGCACTGCGCAACATCAACCCCCAATACCGGGAGAGACGAAACCCCTCCTATCGCTCATTGCCTCCATGTGACTCGGGACTGTGCCCAAAGACCACCGTTTTGCACGCCCTCATGGACGTGGTAAGGTGGAGATCAAAGCACAGTGGGAATCACACAAGACTCTATGACGATCTCGGGTCTACAGACTAACCTGTACAAGTGTCACCTGAGAACTGCCATCTGACGTGAGGTATAATACCATCTGGGAGTTCTCGGCGAGTCCGTCCAGTGTACTCAGTCTCCACTGAGCACTCGTACACCATCTCTGATGTCAAACACCAATGGATGTGGGATCATCCATCGCCCATCTCATGGGTCGAGAAGCGTATACGCTAGTCTACTCTGGTATATCGATGCCCCGTCTCGATACACCCACGACTAGGGACCTTGAAGGATGTACTTATGGACTACCATGTCCCCACTAGTATGATCTGTATCACAGTCCAGGTAGTCAAGTACATATCCTAAGGGCTTTACCAACATGTAACTATAAGACAGTATAAAGAGACTAGTGTACATGTTAAGATAAAGAGTAACCAGATAGCATACTATCATATCGAGCAAGAAAGTCATCTCTATATATGTCCAAGCATCCAATATAATATACATCATTTGTACAATACTGGCCTCTAGGGCATACATACAACTAACAATCTCCCACTTGCACTAGGGCCAGCTGCTGTAGTATCGCATACCGAGCATCCCGAAGAGTCTCTCAAACTGTATCTGGGGAATGGCCTTCGTGAGTGGATCCGTGGTGTTGTTCTTCGTGCCAACCCTCCTGACCTCGATCTCCCGGCGATCAACTATCTCCCGGATCAGGTGATACCACCTCAGAATATGCATGGATCGCTGATGGGACCTGGGTTCCTTGGCCAAAGCCACCGCTCCATTGTTATCGCAATACAAAGGTATTGGATGCTCAATGGATGGAACCACACCAAGTTCAGTAATGAACTTCTTGATCCAGACAGCCTCTTTGGCAGCATCGTGGCAGCGATGTATTCAGCCTCCATCGTCGAGTCTGCCACGGTTTCCTGCTTGGAACTCTTCCAGATACCGCCCCTCCGTAAAGGGTAAAGACAAAGCCCGACTGCGACTTAGAGTCGTCCTTATCACTCTGGAAGCTGGAATCGGTAAAGGACTCCACTTGGAGCTCTCCGTTACCATACACCAAGAACATATCTCTAGTCCTTCGTAAGTACTTGAGAATGCTCTTCACAGCTGTCCAGTGACTCTCTCCAGGATCAGCTTGATACCTGCTCACTACACTTAGTGAGTATGCTACATCGGGTCTGGTACATAGCATCGCATACATGATAGATCCTACTGCCGAAGCATAGGGTATCCCTTGCATGCGAGCTCTCTCCAAATCAGTCTTGGAGACATCTCTTTGGAGAGAGTGACTCCAGAGATCGTGGGCAAGTTCCCACGCTTGGACTCTTCCATACTAAACCTCTTTAGTATGGTGTCAATGTACCTGGATTGGGACAATCCTTTTGGATCTATCTCTATAGATCCTATTCCCAATATGCAGGAGGCATCACCAAGATCTTTCATTGAGAATCTTTGTGATAAGAAGAGCTTGACTGCTTGCAGCATAGGAATATCATTTCCTATCAAGAGTATGTCGTCCACGTACAATACGAGGAAGACAACCTTACTCTCTGCCACCTTCTTGTAGATACAAGGTTCATCTGGATTTTTGACGAAATCAAACTCTTTGATAACGACGTCAAAGCAGATGTTCCAACTCCGCGATGCTTGCTTTAAATCCATAAATGGATTTAAGCAGCTTGCACACCTTCCCGCTGCTCCCACTGTCCACGAAACCCTCTGGCTGAGTCATGTACACGCACTCTTCTAAATCACCATTTAGAAAGGCGGTCTTAACATCCATTTGCCAGATTTCGTAGTCATGATATGTAGTGATGGCAAGCATGATCTGGATAGATTTAAGCATAGCCACTGGAGAAAAGGTCTCGTCATAGTCCACACCTGGTCTTTGATGAAAACCCTTTGCTACAAGTCTAGCTTTGAAAGTCTCCACTTTCCCATCTACACCAAGTTTCTTCTTGAAGATCCATTTGCTCCCAATGGGTTTTACCCCTTCAGGAGCAACTTCCAAAGTCCATACTTTGTTGGTGTACATGGATTCCATCTCGGACCGCATAGCATCCAGCCATTTCACTGAGTCCCTACTCGTGATGGCCTGCTCGAAGCTAGTTGGGTCATCATCCTCCATGATGCAATCCTCGCTCCCACCATCCATGAGAAAACCGTAGTATCTCTCAGGCTGGCGAGGAACCCTACTAGATCGGCGGAGAGGCTGGGGTTCATCGGGAACTATGGAATCCTCTGGTTCAACCAAATCTTCTGTTGTAGTCCGTATTGCTGGAACCTCTTCCAGTTCTACCTCAATGCCACTTATCTGTTTCATAAGAAAACTTTTTTCTAAGAAAGTGGCATGTCGAGAAACAAACACTTTTTGTTCCTCGGAGTGGTAGAAGATATACCCTCGCGATGTTTGGGATATCCAACAAACTTACATAGAACAGACCTTGCCTCGAGCTTGTCCGGATTTTGTGTTTTAACAAAGGCCGGACAACCCCATATCTGAATAAAATTAAGACATGGTCTCTTGCCATTCCATATCTCATATGGAGTGGTAGGCACTGATTTGGTCGGAACTCTATTCAGTAGGTATGCAGCAGTCTCCAGTGCATATCCCCAGAAGGAAATAGGTAACTCAGCTGTACTCATCATAGAGCGCACCATATCTAATAGGGTGCGATTCCTCCGCTCCGATACACCGTTGTGTTGTGGTGTATAAGGAGGAGTAAGCTGAAAGAGAATCCCATTCTCTTTTAGGAAGTCCAGGAATTCATTGCTCAAGTATTCACCTCCTCGATCAGATCGAAGGATTTTAATACTTTTTCCGGTTTGGTTCTCAACTTCTTGTTTTTATTCCCTAAATTTCTCAAAGCTTCTGATTTGTGTTTCATCAGGAACACATACCCGAACCTAGAGAGATCGTCAGTGAATGTAATGAAGTATGAAGAACCATCCCTGGCATGTGTAGACATGGGACTGCATACATCACTATGTATCAGTCCCAAGAGTTCGGTAACTCTTTCTCCGTGTCCCGTAAACGGAGTCTTGGTCATCTTGCCTTTGAGACATGACTGGTAAGTGTCATAAGATGAAAATTCGAAAGGTTTCAAATATCCATCTTTATGCAACTTAGCCAGTCGTGTCGCATTGATGTGACCTAGTCTACAATGCCACAAGAAAGAATCGTTCAGTTCTGAACTCTTCCTCTTGTGTGTGTTTGTTATACTCAGAACTGTTGATTGGTTTAGAACATAAATGCCATTGCACAACGTGCCTGATCCAACCAACTTTTGGTTATGGAAAATGTTCATTACATTGTCCTGTAATACAAAATTATATCCCTCTTTACTTAATAAAGAAACCGATATAATGTTGCATATCAGGTTCGGCATGTAATAGCATTCGTTCAGAACCAATGTATTACCATTTGGTAAAACAAGGTGATATTCCCCGACAGTCTTAGCTGCAACAATTGCACCATTTCCGACTCTAATGTCTTTATCACCTTCTCCAAGTTCTCTACCTTTCCTAAGCCCATGTAACTGATTACATATATGGGATCCTGACCCGGTATCTAATACCCAGGACGTAGAGCAAATGGAGAAACAGTTCTCTGTAACGAACACACCCGAAGAAAATGCATCAACATGTACTTTCTTCATTCGGGTGGCATGGGAATCCTGGTATTCCCCTATTTCCTGTTCATTCCTATAACTCTTATAAGATAGAACGGAACCAACGTTCCCCAGCACAGTATAACATGCGGGTTCGGTCAATACATCCATATTATTATCTTGATTAAGGCATGAAATGGTCGCTACCTGGAGAGAGAGAGAAGAAAACACTTTAGCGTAAGCTCGTGCAAGATCAGATTGGTTATTATCTTATCTAATCAGGATGGCTCCCACTGCTTTTTATCAAATCTTCCTTCAAACCCTAAAAGGAAAGACTAGCCGGGATTAATTACACACTACAAGTTCGCCAATCTTTCAGCCAGGCCAGTGTCGGTACTTTGAGGGAGGTCCCCCGTGCTTTCGCACGAACCTAATTACTGTAAACCTCGTTTTCCCAGAGGCGTAACCTCGTTAACACCTTTCTAGACACCTACTTGATCGGCTAATTGTAATGTGTAAAACTCTCCCAGGAGTAACTCTTACTCGCAGCGGGTATCGGGATCCAACTATCTCATAGAAGGTATGCAATCTCATTGCAAATTTCAACACTTGAAGTTCCCGATAATGTTTTGCCCCTAGCGTCCTATGACCTTGACGGAGGCCAAACAACCCATAGTCCGCTAGTCAAGTTCAACCCGTCATTTCCTGATTGAATTAAACCCACCCGCACGACCCTTGACGGAGGCCAAACAACGCCGTACGAATACCCTAATCCAATCGCATCATATGCAAGCAGATAAGCACTAGTTAGCTACCGTACACTGCGCCTTGACGGAGGCCAAACTACAGCAGCACGAATACTAACTAGTACTTATCTGAAATGACGGAGGGCTACGCAGGTTTTTCATAAAAACCATGAGCGTATAGAACTTGATATCGTTGTAGAATCAAATGAAGTTTTGAAATGGAGTGATTTTGAGGCTTTTCTAGTTTTGCTAAAGGGGTCACTCCCGGTGAAGGGATCGTCGGCCCTTTCCTCGTCGAATGAGGTGCGGGATATATCATATATATCACTGTGGAAAGCAAAAACTCTTAAAAGCAATCAAAGCCAAACCGAGTGTGTAGCATCTACCAGTTATTGCTAAAGGAGTCACTCCCGGTGAAGGGATCTCGGTCCTTTCCTCATCGAATAAGGTGCAGGGTATATCATATATATCGCTATGCAAAGCAAGAACTGTAGCTACCTGTTTTATTTTAAAATCTGATTCTACAACATCTTAGGTTTCTTTTCTTTCATTAATCACATTAATGAAGTCCCATCATTTAAATACCTAAACATCACAGATAGATATGACGTACACTTATGCCATCCGCATTCGCCTCGATGTCCCCTCGTGCACCGTTAGGTTAGGTAACTAACGACAGAGCAGGGCAGGGCTAGCGCGGGTGTAAAACATAAGTAACGTCTATATAATATATCATATATACTATATACTATATCCATCACAGAATCATATCACAGATATCGCAGCAGAATAAACATATGAAATATTGGATATACTAGGACGTCCGTGTTTTTAATACGAGCCAGTATAAAACACGGATTCCACGGTCGTGATGAATAGCCAATCCCACACCCCTAGACCCCTACGAGAGCGGCAAGCAACCCTGCCAATTCTAGGGTTAGGAGACCCGGACTCGACTCCTCGAGTTGGTCTCCCACTGGACCCCAGAACCCGGTTACTTGTGCTCTCCTCCTTGGGTCTATCCTAATGCGGAAAAGTAAATAATATACAAAGGGTGACATCTTCCGCTACCTGGAAGTGCCCCAAATAGAAGAATATTACATACAAGTTTTTACATGAATGAAAATGAAAAAACACTCATCTCACATAAAAAACCCCGGCTATTCAAACACGACGATCCAATATAACATATCCAGCAACACATAACATCACATGTCATCAACGTAAGTAAGTATGCATACCCCAATTGTCGTTGACGTATAGCAACGAAACCGGCGATATGATCATACTACACTTACGGTCACAGAAAAGAAAGTGTAAAACTACAACAATTGGAATCCGCAACCTCTTTAGACATCGCATGCCTAACAGATATAAATCCCGCATTTTAGTCTCATTATCGAAAACTCTTTTCAATATCAGGTGGGACTAAACTGCTAGATTTATAACATTCATTCAGTTATCTCATAACTGTTTGTGAATTCCAATTATTGTATCACATTCCAGACAAACAGAAAATTGTAAACTTTCCGATCGAACAGTCGAATACCCAAGTTTTCCCGATACAGCTCAACACATGAAATTAAGCCTAACAACATTCAGTTCGTGCCTCAGTACCGACGGTCCAGCCGTAGAAGGGTCAAGCCAACGCCTCACATGTGGCACGCCGTACTGCCCCAATCCCGAAGATTCAAAGGGCAGTTCAAGACGGTCACATAATCGAGTTAAGGTTTGTTGTCTTCTAGAGGGTCCATCGCGTTACTTGCACTACTTAGAACGTCGTTAAACTACGAAAAAATCCAACACTTGGAAATTTCCCGACAGGGAAAAAATTGGGTATTTATATCCGGTCGAACTTTTTAACATATTCTAAAATTTATCCGGAAAGCCACAAAGACGAAATTTGATACCCCGATCGAAACACCGAATCCCCAAAGCATCCCAGAAAATTCAACTCTTGAATAATTATTAAAAATTCCCATAAAACTCAGCACCATAGAAGAAGAATTACTGTGCAAACAAAATTGAGCAAAGTGAACAGTCGGCGGCGGAACCGCGGCAGAAGCCATTCTTCTGCCGCGTTTCCGCTTCTGTTTGGAGGCCTCATGATCTCGTATTTCACCAGATTTCTTAGATCTTCCTGCTGAATTTTTTAGGCATTTTTAATCTGGAAAAATCCACATTTTCAGAAAAAGTCCAGAGAGCGTGTAAAAATTGCGGTTTCGGGTTCGATCGGACTTCAAATTCCGTCTAGACTTCGCCTAAGGCTCTAGCTAGGCTCTGATACCACTTTTGGGTTCCTAGGCACACTAGTGAGGTCTCACAAGGCATCGAACATGCCAATTTAAAAAAGAAATAGTGCCGAGAAACCCTAAACTACGGATCTTAGACTAGATGTTTAGGCGAAACGGAAAACAAGTTAACTATTTAACTATAGGTTAGATGCTACAACCTTTGTAGATCCGGATTTCCACCTCCTTAGCTCCACGTGGTCATGCCCTCGCTGTCCATCATGAATCCTCGACTCATTCGTCGGCTTCATCGGGAAAACGGGCGAGCAAGGTCGTCGGCTTCGTGTCAAAGACGATCTACGTCGAGGTTGCACTAGTTCAAGCTCCGACTTCACCAAGTAGTGAAACTTGTGAAGAAAACACCCAAAACCACTTGGCAATAGGTAGAGGATGAATAAATAGGAGGTGGGTTCACTTTAGATTTGGATTTCTCTCACTAAAACTCAAGTTGCCATTGTTGTAGCAAGCTTGAAGAAGAAGAAGAAGATGAGCTAGTTATGATAAGTTTTTCTTTAAAAAGAAATAGAAAAGCAATACTTATCATAACTTAAACTAGGGTTAAGTGTAGAGAATAAACCATGGTGAATTAAGTGGGTTAGGGTTAAGTAAGATGACAAGAATGGTTGCAAAAGTCAAGGGTTCAAGAAGCTTCAACATAAAACAAGAATTGCCACCATTCTCATCTTGAATTTATCCACATAAATAAACAAATAAATGAATAAATAAATATGCAAAACCCTAATTACAAAATAACCATGGTTTAATTCTATTCATTTAACCATATGATCAAGTATCATCAAACATGATACAAAAAGGTGCACAAAAGTATATCACATATACAATGTGCAATCCAAGTGAGAAAAATCCGTTTAAAGTGAACCAATACTAGTTAATGCAAAGTAATATATCAAATATATAATTATACATTAAATCATTAAATCAACACTTGATTCAATGATCCGGTCATGTCGCACATGACCGACTAGTATTCAATGTATCGGCTTATCGAATCGATCTTCGATTCGATAACTAGGTTATATCGAATATAACCATTCGATACATATATCGCGAGAATGGAATACGGTATCACATACACGCATTATTCTCGGTCCTGCACATATCTCATATGCGCTCCTATTTCGTTTCGCTTGAGCCAGGAAACCTCTGTGTAGGACTCTAAAGACTCGTCAATACGCCGGTAGCAGATGATGATCATATCAAACATCCACAAGCCGCAAGCGGTCTGCTAAACGTAACGGCCACCCGGGTATTGAGCGATCAGAAGATCGACGAGCTAGCCCGCTCACACTCCTGTGAATCCGACCAGTAACACTTACCATACAGTCCGGTCTCTTCGTCTGATATGTCGCATATCAAGTCTAGGGGTGGTAAACGTCAGACCCCAATAACCCGATAAGTCGTGCCGATGTGAGGCTCGTAACGGGTAGAGAAACTACTGGTAACACTTACCAGCAAATCTCTGATCAGCCCTGGCCAGGGACTTCCCTGCTACGGCCAATCGAGCACTGCGCAACATCAACCCCCAATACCGGGAGAGACGAAACCCCTCCTATCGCTCATTGCCTCCATGTAACTCGGGACTGTGCCCAAAGACCACCGTTTTGCATGCCCTCATGGACTTGGTAAGGTGGAGATCAAAGCACTGTGGGAATCACACAAGACTCTATGACGATCTCGGGTCTACAGACTAACCTGTACAAGTGTCACCTGAGAACTGCCATCTGACGTGAGGTATAATACCATCTGGGAGTTCTCGGCGAGTCCGTCCAGTGTACTCAGTCTCCACTGAGCACCCGTACACCATCTCTGATGTCAAACACCAATGGATGTGGGATCATCCATCGCCCATCTCATGGGTCGAGAAGCGTATACGCTAGTCTACTCTGGTATATCGATGCCCCGTCTCGATACACCCACGACTAGAGACCTTGAAGGATGTACTTATGGACTACCATGTCCCCACTAGTATGATCTGTATCATAGTCCAGGTAGTCAAGTACATATCCTAAGGGCTTTACCAACATGTAACTATAAGACAGTATAAAGAGACTAGTGTACATGTTAAGATAAAGAATAACCAGATAGCATACTATCATATCGAGCAAGAAAGTCATCTCTATATATGTCCAAGCATCCAATATAATATACATCATTTGTACAATACTGGCCTCTAGGGCATACATACAACTAACAGGTCCAAAATCCTCAGTTGCGGACATTGAAGTTCGCAAGACATGGGACGCTGACTGTGCCACGGCCAAATGCCTCGCGCTTGCATCAATGGATAACACACATCAAAAGCAGCACGAGGATATGGACATTCACGGTATATTGCTCCATACAAAGGAGTTTTATGGAGAGCAATCCAGCGTATTACGATACGAAGCATCAAAGAAATTGTTTCAGATGCGAATGGCCCCTGGCACATCAGTAGGAGACCATGTTCTGAAGATGATAGCTCTTATAGAAGAGCTTGAGGACCTTGGATGGACTATGGACAATGAACAATATATAGATATTATTCTGCAGTCCCTCCCCTCCACCTTTGCTCAATTCATAGTCAACTTCAACATGCATGGAATGGAGAAGGAGCTACCTGAACTCCTTAATATGTTAAGGAGTGCAGAGAGCACTATGAAATCAGTAAAAACTCCCGTTATGACTGTTGGACAGTCTTCCTCTTCTCGCCCAAAGGCTAAGGCCAAGGGAAAGAAAAAGAAGAAAACCACTAATCCTAAGGGTGGAGTTAAAAAGGTGAAGAGAAAGGAAAAGTCCAAAGCTGGAGACTCGGGGAAAGGCGAATGTTTTCATTGCCACAAGACAGGACATTGGAAGCGCAACTGTACAGAGTACTTGAACCTCAAGAAGAAGCATGGGGATGCTTCCGCTTAAGATGTGTTTGTGACAGAAAACTGTTTTTCAATAAACTCTGCTTCCTGGGTATTAGATACCGGTTCAAGTTCTCACATTTGCAATTCTATGCAGGGACTGAGAAGTAGCAAAGTTTTGAAGACAGGTGACCATACTCTCCGCGTTGGAAATGGTTCCAATGTACATACAGTCGCAGTGGGAGAGTATCACTTGGGGTTGCCATCTGGATGTATTTTGGTTTTGAACCCATGTTATTTTGTACCAAGTATGCTATGTAATATAATATCGGTTTCTTTGTTAGACAATGAAGGATATAACTTTATATTGCAGAATAATGTTATGAACATTCACCTGAATCAAATGTTGGTTGGGTATGGTACACTTAATAACGGGATATACGTGCTAAATCAACACACAGTTTTCAGTATACAACACACTAATAAAAGAAAACTTTCAGAATTAAATGAAGCTTTTCTTTGGCACTGTAGACTTGGTCATATTAACGAAACAAGACTAAACAAGTTACACAAAGATGGATATTTAAACTCTTTTGAATATAAATCTTATGCGACTTGCCAGTCTTGTATCAAGGGTAAAATGACCAAAACTCCATTTACCGGACACGGAGAAAGAGCTACTCAGCTCCTGGGCCTCATACATAGTGATGTATGTAGGCCAATGTCTACACAGGCTAGAGGCGGTTTTTCATACTTCATTACATTCACTGACGATTTCTCAAGATTCGGTCATGTATTTTTATTAAAGCACAAATCCGAAGCTTTCGAGAAATTCATTGAATATAAACAAGAAGTAGAAAAACAAACCGGATTGAGTATCAAGATACTTCAATCAGATCGAGGTGGGGAATACCTTAGTACAGAATTTGCAAACTTCCTAAAAGAGAATGGTATTCTCTCTCAGCTCACTCCTCCTTACACACCACAGCACAACGGTGTGTCTGAACGACGGAATAGGACCCTATTAGATATGGTCCGATCTATGATGAGTGATGCTGAGTTACCCGTCTCATTTTGGGGGCATGCATTGGAGACTGCAGCATTTCTGCTAAACAAGGTTCCGACCAAAACCGTGTCTACCACGCCATATGAGATATGGTATGGGAAGAGACCATCTCTTAAAAGAATTAAGATTTGGGGTTGGCCGGCCTATATTAAAAAGCAGAATCCGGACAAACTCGAGACATGGTCAATCATGTGTAATTTTGTGGGGTATCCAATGAATTCTTATGGATATCTATTCTACCACAAAGAGGAACAAAAGGTGTTTGTTTCTCAGTATGCCACATTCTTGGAAAAAGAGTTTTTCACAGATAAAGATGATTGCAAAGTGGTGGATCTAGAAGAGGTTCTAGAGACATAAACTGCAAATGACGATTTGGTTGAACCGGCTGTTGCAATAGAAACTGAGGAACCTCGGCCACTCCGAAGGTCTGGTAGGACTTCTCGCCCACCAGAGAGGTACTACGGTTTCCTCATTGATGGTGACGGAGAAGACTGCATCATGGCTGATGATGATCCTACCAGTTTTCAGCAAGCTATCACGAGTGGTGACTCTGTGAAGTGGCTAGATGCCATGAGATCCGAAATGGAGTCTATGTATACCTATAAAGTATGGACTTTGGACATTGTACCCCCTGGGGTAAAACCTGTGGGATGCAAATGGATTTTTAAAAGAAAGATTGGTGTAGATGGGCAGGTAGAGACCTATAAGGCAAGACTTGTGGCAAAGGTTTTCGCCAAAGACCAGGTTTGGACTATGACGAAACTTTTTCGCCCGTAGCCATGCTTAAATCCATTCAGATCCTACTTGCTATTGCTGCTCACTGCGACTATGAAATCTGGCAGATGGACATTAAAACAGCATTTCTAAATGGAGATTTAGAAGAATGCGTTTATATGGATCAGCCAGAGGGCTTCATTGACAGTGGGAGCAGCGGGAAAGCATGTAGATTGCTTAAATCCATATATGGGTTAAAGCAGGCATCTCGGAGTTGGAACATCTGTTTCGATGATGTTATCAAAGAGTTTGATTTCATCAAAAATCCAGATAAACCTTGTGTTTATAAGAAGGCTGTAGGAAGAGCTGTCACATTCCTCGTATTGTACGTAGATGACATTCTTTTGATAGGAAATGATATTCCTATGCTATAGTCGGTCAAATCTTTCTTATCACTAAGGTTCTCCATGAAGGACCTGGGTGATGCCACATACATCCTGGGCATAAGGATCTATAAGGATAGATCTAAAAAGTTATTGGGATTGTCCCAAACCAGGTACATCAACACCATCCTAAAAAGGTATAGTATGGAAGACTCCAAGCGGGGTGCCTTACCCGCTTGCCATGGAGTCACTCTCTCCAAGGATTCTTGTCCAAACACCGATGAAGAGAGAGCTCGCATGAGCATTATACCCTATGCTTTGGCAGTAGGATCTATAATGTATGCGATGTTATGTACACGCCCAGATGTAGCTTATGCACTTAGTGTTGTAAGTAGGTATCAATCCAACCCAGGGGAGAACCACTGGACAGCTGTGAAGAACATTCTTAAGTACTTACGAAGGACTAAAGAATTGTTCTTGGTATATGGTAATACAGATCTCCAAATGGAGGCCTTTACCGATTCGAGCTTCCATAGAGATAAGGACGACAACAAATCTATCTCAGGGTTTGTATTTACCCTCAATGGAGGGGCGGTAAGTTGGAAGAGTTCCAAACAGGATACCGTTGCAGACTCTACGATGGAGGCTGAGTACATTGCTGCAAATGATGCCGCCAAGGAAGCCGTCTGGATGAAGAAGTTCGTCTCGGAGCTAGGAGTAGTTCCAACCATTATTAATCCAATACCCTTGTATTGTGATAATAATGGGGCTATGGCGTTAGCCAAGGAGCCCAGGTCCCATCAGCGGTCCAGACACATCCTGAGGCGCTTTCATTTGATCCGGGAGATTGTAGATCGCCGCGAGATCGAGATTAAGAGCGTAGACACAAAGAATAACGCCGCGGATCCACTCACCAAGGCCCTCCCTCAGCCGCAGCATGAGCGACTTTTTGAGATGTTGGGTATGAGATACGCCAATAACTGGCCTTAGTGCAAGTGGGAGATTGTTGGATATATGTATGCCCTAAAGGCTATTATGTGATAGTGGATGTATTTATACATGTGTGTGTGTGTGTGTATATATATATATATATTCAGTGTACATTCTTGCTCGACATGATAGTATGCTATCTGGTTCTTCTTTATCTGACATGTTGATTTGATCATGCTTTTATTCATTCATACATGCTGATAAAGCCCTGAGGATATCGTCTTGACTACTCTGATTATGATGGAGATCATACTAGTAGGACATCGGTAGTCTATAAGCATATCCTGGAAAGTCCCTAGTCGTAGGTATATCGAGACGGGGCATTGATATACCAGAGTAGACTAGCGTATATGATACTAGACCCATACGATGGGCGATGAATGTTCCCACATTCATCGATGTTTGACATCAAGATCATATACGGGTGCTCAGTAGTGACTGGGTATACTGGACGGACTCGCCGAGAACTCCTATATGGAATTATATCTATCGTTGGATAGAAGTTCTCAAGTGACACTGGTACAGGTTAGTCTATAGACCCGAGATCGTCATAGAGTCTTGTGTGTTCTTCCACTGTACTTTGATTGCCACCCTACCACGGCTCTACTGAGTCGTGCAAACAGGTGGCCGTTGGGTACAGTCCCAAGACACACGAAGATGATGAGCGATAAGAGGGGTTTCGTCTCTCCCGGTATTAGGAGTTGATGCTGTGCTGTGCCCGACTGGTTATATCAGTAAGTCCCTGGCCAGGGCTGCTGAGATTTGCTGATAAGTGTTATCAGTAGTTTCTCGATCTGTTATAGACCATTCACCGGCACGACTTATTGAGTTATTGGGGTCGACGTGACCATCCCTAGGCTCGATATTGTTGGGGTAAAAATTTACACCCCGGTTGACCAAGTCAAAATCAAAGTCAACCCCAAGCCAAGTGGGCCCAAGCCCAATCCAGTGGGCCCATGCCCGGGTCGAGCCCGAACATGAAGCGGCCGGCCTCCCCCCATGCCAAGATAAAAATTTTGTAATAAATAATTTTGTTGCATTTCTCTTTTTTTTTATTTTGTGGACAAATGTAAGAAGAATAGGCATAAAGCCAAATTTTTGTAAAGCCCATGGCTTATGTGCAAAAAGAAATGGCACATGAGCCATGGGATAGGCAAAATGCCATTTTGTGAAGCCCAATGGGCTATGTGTAAAGTGTATAGCCTATAAAGGCAAAGATAATGAAATATCTCAACAACTTTTTCTCTCTCTAAAAATTTTCCGGATCTGAGATCTTTCTCCTTCTTCAAGGTTCCAAAACCTTCTACTTTCTATTGAATTAAATCAAGAGTTTTACTCTCCCTTTTCAAAAACAAAATAGTTTTTCACCACAAAACCCACAAAGGAGAACTTGGATCTGTCATCAGATCTCAAAAAGGAGAGATTTTGAGATCTCACATCTCTTGATCTTCAAGATCCAGCTTAACAGAGGAGGAAGAAGAAGAACATCATTCACTAAACCCCCCCCCCCAACAAAAAAAAAGAAGAAAAACACACTCAGGAGTCCAACTCCTCTCTGATTTCTCTTCTGAGAATTTTTTTTAGGCTCTTTTTCTCCCTGGCGCTCAAGCGCAGAGCGACCGCGTGCCGACACGTGGCACGTTTACGCTCAAGCGCACAGCGCACAAGCTCAAAGCGCCCGCGTGCCGACACGTGGTGCGCTTGCGCTCAGCGCAAGCGCTCGAGCGCAAGTCGCCCCCGTGCCGACACGTGGCGCGCTTGCGCTCCAGCGCAGGCGCTCGAGCGCAAGTCGCCCCCGTGCCGACACGTGGCGCGCGTGCGCTCCAGCGCAGGCGCTCGAGTGCAAGTCGACCCCGTGCCGACACATGGCGCTCCAGCGCAAGCGCTCCAGCGCAAGTCGCCCCCGTGCCGACACATGGCACTCTTGCGCTCAAGCGCAAGCGCTCGAGCGCAAGTCGCCCCGATGCTGACACGCGGCGCTCTTGTGCTCAAGCGCAAGCGCTCGAGCGCAAGTCGCCCACGTGCCGACACGTGGCGCGCTTGCGCCCAAGCACCCAGCATCCGAACGCAAAGCGCCCACGTGACGACACGTGGCGCGTTGCTCCCCAGCACTCTGCGCTCGAGCGTAAAGCGCCTACGTGCCGACACGTGGCGTGCTTGCGCTCAAGCGCCTAGGCGCTGGCCCCACGCATCCTTTAGATGTCTTTTTCCCCTTTATTTATATATACATGTATATATATACATATGTATACAAATGTACACATACACATACTCCCCGACACTGTCCCTGTTAGAAAAAAATTTCTAACGGGGCGCTGCCCCGCACCCCGCAAGGGGGCTGCTAGCCCCCTTGACCCCCAGCCCGCTATCCGGATAGCAGGACCCCCGTAAAAACTCTGCGTGGCTCCCGATATATTTAAACACCCCCTCCAAAACAACGCACACGCACATTGCAAATTGAGTTCGCATGACCAGTTTAACCCGTCAATCGGAGGTTCCCTCGCTCCAAAGGCGAGGGGTAATTAACGGCAGCTTAGTCCGCGGCTGCCGGAGATTCGGATCCCCACAATCATTAAACCCCGGCCTACCCTAGGCAGGGGGAATCTGTAGTACGCCTGACAAGCGCGCGCGTATTCCCATCTCAATGGGGTGACGAAAAACACCCTACAGATTCTGGCACGCCCGGTGGGACCAATCTCTCCTCCCATATTTCGGGTTAAACGTTCATGCGAACTCAATCAATATACATATTGATTGCCTATACTGAAATGATGTTCTTTTTTCCGTGCAGCAATCAACTTTCGACGACAATGTCTCCCCAGACGAATTCAGCTTCCAACGTGACCCCGATTCCGTACGTAGTCAAGATCAACGCCCGAGTGGTTCTCCCTGCAAGCCTCAGTCGACAGTGGGAGGAACCGCCCCGCCAGTTTGGCTCCGTCATCATCTACCCTGCCGGAAGCGCTCATCTGGCGGAAATCCCAGCGGAACAGGTGGTCAAGCCGGTCCCAAGGGGCAAGAGGCCGAATGTCATGATCGCCAAGGCACCACAACCGAAACTTAACATGGTGTCTGAACGACTCCCTGGTGCTCCAGCGGGGGGCAAGAACTTCGGTACAAAGGGCAACAGCAAATGTTGCGGACGAGCTCAGGCGATGACTCCAACAAATGCACAATCGGGCGTATCTCCAAGGCCCTCCATCAACCGGTCTGCGGTGTTTTCCCAAAGAGCCGAATTCTGCCAGGTGCTTAGAACAGAAAAGTTAAAGCAGAAGCAGCTCAGGTATCGAGCCAACAAGAGGGCCAAGGCTTCGGCCAAATGGAATAATATGAAGTTCCAAGTGCAGGGTTGCCCCGCGACGACGGCTGAGTCGGACGTAAGAATCAGCAATTCCTTCGAGCCTCTGAAGTGGGTTCAGAAAAATGCCATGACCGCCAGAATAAAAAAGATAGCGGTCCGAACAGTGCCACAAAGAGACGTGTCCCGGCCCCAACAGAAAAAGTATGACACTGTCTCTTCAAGGGTCTATCAGGCGCTCTGTGCCGCACGAAAGCAGCGAGGCAAATCCAGAAAAGAAGCGCCAGCACCATTCAAGAACCTGGTTAGGCCAGCCGCCTTCAATCGACTACCAGCTACCGAGGCAAGGGGGTCAAGACAGCGATCCGTGAAATCAGCCGCCAACGATAGAAAGACGGCCGGATATATCGTCCATATGGTCTATATGGCGGGCGGTCGCCCCAGCGACAACCTTCGCAGCAAAAGCAAGGATGGGGCCACCACATCCCAAGCCCAATCTAGCCTGAATGTGGTTGCCGCCGCCCAAGAACAGCCGCCCCCGTTGGATGAAGAAAACCCTCTCGAGGAGGAAGATAGGTAGAAAGACCTCTCGGTCCATGCAGAGTCATGCTCAGACAGCGAGGAAGAGCCGACTTTCCGCCCCAGGACCGCAGAGCAGGAGCTGCTTCAAGAGCTTCGAAAACAGCTCAAGAACAAAGATAAAGAGATGGCCAAGCTCTATTCGAAGATTGACGACTTAACGAACGTGGTGATGCAGCTTGCGGCTCAAATTGCTCGAGTGCCTCCCAATCAGGCACAAGCCGCTACTAATCAGCCGAGTGATGACAATCCGAGGAAGCCAATGCCTGTTCCTTCAGGTCCAAGACTGGTCGAGCCACATGAAAGCCGGCCACACTCCGCTTCTGGGGACGCCTTAGCCCCAGATAGCGCTATCCCGTTAACACAGGATCGGATAATGGATTTGGTCACCAGCAAGGTTAAAACATTGGTGGCCGAAGCTGAAGCTCAGAAAGAAATCGGCAGTAGTGGGCGGCCATATCCCGCGCAGTACGATCTGATTGAGTTCCCAAGCGGCTACGTCATTCCTAAGTTCGGAAGATTTGATGGAACGGGGAATGCAAATCAGCACGTCGCCCACTTCAAAGCATCATGCGGAAATACAGGGGGCAATGACGCGCTCCTTCTTCGTCAATTTGTCAACAGCCTGACCGGTGTCGCTTTCGACTGGTACGCGAGCATACCAGACGGGTCCGTCATTACCTTTACCCAAATGGAGTCTCTGTTCCGGCAAAGGTTCATGAGCGTCAGTGATAAAATCTCTATTGCCGACCTTGTGAGGACCAAGCCGGGGAAGAATGAAAGCAACACTGACTTTATCGCCCGATGGCGTAATCTCACGGTCAAGTGCGAACCGCCGCTGGAGCAGGACCAGTCCGTCAGCCTTCTTATTGGGAACCTCAGCAATTGGATGGTCCCATTCTTGTGTACGGCGGGCCTCAAGACATTTCAGGAGCTAACCAAGAAAGTCCAAATGCTGGAACGCTCGAAACAAGAGTCCCCGCAGACTCTCAGAGAGACAAAACTTGGAAGAGCAAGCGGGACGACAGCCGTAGAAGCGGGAGTTCCAGCAGTACCAATGTTTTCAATGCGTCCGACAATGAAGAAAAGCGAAGGGCGGGCGAATCGAAAACCAACCGGTCTCGAAAGCCATTGTTGGGAGGAGATGGGCCTTCCCTAGAGGAGAAGAAGAACAAGGTTTACTCTTTCAGAAGGGACAAGGTCCGTAAGATATTTAAAGATGCCTTGAACAACGGCCTACAATTGCCGGAGTCGAAAAGACCCCAAGAAGCAAAAATGACCGACAATCCCCTGTATTGCCCGTACCACCGAGTAGTAAGCCATGCGATCGAGGATTGCTATATCTTCAAGGACTGGGTCGAGAAGCAGTACAAGGCTGGAGAGATCGAGCTATCCAAAAGCGTGTTGGTAAACAATCAAGTTGCAACCGCCAACTTTATACAGACAGAAGCTGAAGCCTTCTGGGAGCAGACAGCCGAACCCGCTGCCCTGAGAAATGAAACGGACTCATCGTGGCCTCCGTGGAGTACGCACATATCTAATAAGACGAAGAAGATGATAAAGCTACTTCGGAAAGAACCCAGGACGGAATGGGAAGGGCAGAAGAAGCCTACCAGTCCAGCTGCCAATGCGGCTCCATCAAGCTCAAAATCCAAGAAGCTCAAGAAGAAGAAAAGTGCAGCTCGGCGCGAAAAAGAGTCTGCAGGGAGATCGACCATTCAAAAATATATCGATTCCCTCGAAGAATATGAACAAAAGGAAAGAACATTGATTCAATTGAAGAAGTTCTTCCCTGTACAAGCGGCTGAAATTCTGGAGGAATTAGAAGAAGACTCCAATGAAGAGATCCCAGTAGTGACCTGCTATGCCATCTATCTTGGCAGCGACTCCGAGGATGAGCTCTGTTTTCCCGAAGAGGACGAGGAGCTCGCCACAACGGCCAATCAAATCCAGCTCAGAAGCGGCAGGGCTCTACCGCCAAATCAGGGCAACGCCCCAAAAGGGAAGGAAAAACAAGTCGCTAATGAAGAAGATGGCAGAGAACCGACTGATGAAAACATAAATCCTTCCTCGGTGGACTATAATGTCTTGGCACATCTCCGGAAGCTTCCATCTCTCCTGAGCATCTACGACGCCTTGGTCCTATCTAAGGAGCTTAGAGATGTTCTCATTCACGCTTTACAAAACCCCGAGCGGTATCAGGCTCACTTTGCGGAAATTAATATGAAAGAAGCCCAGCACACTCTGCATGCTGCCGTAGTCACATTTAAGGATGAAGACTTGCTACTGGGAACGGCTGAGCATAATCGGCAGCTTTACGTGACCGGGTACAGCGACGGAGATCGAATTAATCGCATATTGATCGATCCGGGGTCCTCAGTGAACATCATGAACTTGCGAACTCTGAAGAGTTTGTCAATGGACGTCCGACACCTGTCAAGGGAAAGGATTGTCATTCAAGGCTTCAACCAAAATTGCCAGCAAGTTCTGGGGTCTATAGCTTTGCCAATCAAATTCGGGGATCTGCAAACTGAAGCTAAGATATACGTGATCGACACCGACACATCTTATAAGATTCTCTTGGGGCGGCCGTGGCTCCACGATTATGGCATCATTCCGTCAACTCTCCATCAATGCATGAAGTACACTAAAAATGGCGAAGAAAGACGCATTGACGGAGACATCCAGCCGTTCGGTGTGCATGAAGTCCGATATGAAGATTCTCGGTACTTTATGAACCACCAAAATGCTAAGCCACAACTAACTGAGGATAGACCGGCCCCAAGACTCAAAAGAAAATCTGCGCCGGCTGTCACTTTCAAAAGCAAAAATACCCAAGTGCGCCCGCATTTCGGCAGCGACACTGATGAGTCCGACGCTGGAAGCCCGTCCTTCCGTAAAACTTGCCCTCATTTCGGCAGCGATAAGAACGAATCTGTTACTGATGGCCTATCTAGCAGCAAAGTCCGCCCTCATCTTGGCAGTGACACTGAAGAGTCAGAAGAAGAGGACCTGCCGTGCAACAGCTGTGCAGATTGGCCCCCCATGCAGCAAGCGAAACTACGAGAGACCTTCGAACTCGCAGAAGGGTCCCTGGCCATCACAAGGGTGCCGGAACGGATGTGCAAAGAGCTCGACGCATTGTCAGTCTCTACCATGGACCAGCTGGAAACTTTCTATGTTCCCGGGAGGAAAAATGGACAGAAGGGCATCCTATTTTATAGGTCAAACCCCGTTGTGCACCCGGACGATCTTTCTGTCGCGTGCCTTCCCTATGAGAGAGGCATAAGAGCCGTCCTTAATCCCAGATACTATGCGCCAGAGATGCGGGAATATTTTAAGAAGTGCGGATGCCGGTTATATCAAACGGAGTCCGAAGCAAAGTTTTACGAAGGGCTATGGTATCCCCCCCAGGTCAGAGCACTCATTGATGGACGAATTCCAGATAGACGGGGCATAGGCTACATTCAACCTGATTCCAAAGCGTGCTACATGATCCGTGTTGGTGAGGCCAGCGAAAGATCAAATGATGATTACGA
This sequence comes from Agapanthus africanus, assembly GCA_030015575.1. Taxonomy (NCBI): domain Eukaryota; kingdom Viridiplantae; phylum Streptophyta; class Magnoliopsida; order Asparagales; family Amaryllidaceae; genus Agapanthus; species Agapanthus africanus. The sequence continues at coordinate 100,096,454 of CM057349.1, forward strand.
GATAGCCGAGCCATAAGAAGCTCCTCAAGAGCTCGAAGATGGCGGACAAGCAACCTTTGACGAGCTAACCGAGATTGACTTAGGAACGCCCGATAATCCAAGGCCGACCTACATCAGCTCGCTCTTGTAAGAGGAAATGAAAGCGCAGATAATTGCCCTGCTGCATGAGTTCGTTGACTGCTTCGCGTGGACATACAAAGAAATGCCTGGCCTTTCCCCTGAAGTGGCCGTACATAAGTTGGCCATATCTCCTGATGCTAAGCCAGTCAAACAAGCTCCTCGAAGAATGAGAAGGGAACTAGAAGAAAAGGTCATCGAGGAAACTAAGAAGCTCATCGATGCCGGCTTCATCAGAGAAGATAAATATGCGGACTGGATCGCATGCGTAGTCCCAGTGAAGAAGAAAAATGGGCAGATCCGAGTTTGTGTCGATTTCAGGGACCTCAACAAGGCATGTCCTAAAGACGACTTCCCGCTACCGGTCATGGAAATGATGGTCGATGACACCTCAAATTACGAACTGTTCACCTTTATGGATGGCTCGTCCGGATACAATCAGATCAAGATGTCGCCTGAGGATGAGAAGCACACAGCATTTCGAACCCCGATCGGAATATATTGCTACAAGGTGATGCCGTTTGGACTGAAGAATGCAGGTGCTACATATCAAAGGGCAATGACCAATATCTTTGATGACCTAATTCATACAGTCGTCGAATGTTATGTGGATGATCTGGTCGTTAAGACTAAAACCAAGGCCGATCATATCCCGGATCTTAGGACCGTTCTCACCAGACTGAGGGAATACGATCTGAAGATGAATCCTCTGAAATGCGCTTTTGGCGTGTCATCGGGAAAATTCCTGGGCTTCATAGTCCGACATCGAGGGATCGAAGTTGACCCATCAAAGATAAAAGCCATCATGGAGATGCCCCCTCCGAAGAGTCTGACACAGCTAAGATCTTTTCAAGGCAAGCTTGCTTATATACGGAGGTTTATCTCAAATTTATCGGGGAGATGTAGGCCCTTCTCAAAGCTCATGAAGAAAGGAGCTCCTTTTATTTGGGATGCCGAATGTCAAGCAGCGTTCGAAAACATCAAAAAATACTTGTTGCACCCTCCAGTGCTGGCCGCTCCCATTCCAAATAAACCGCTGATTCTCTACACTGCCGCGCTGGACGAGTCACTCGGTGCGCTCCTTGCCCAGAATAATGAGGAGGGAAAAGAAAATGCCCTCTACTACCTCAGTCGAACTCTAGTCGGGGCGGAACACAACTACTCCCCAATCGAAAAGCAATGCCTGGCTCTAATATTTGCTGTGAAGAAGCTGAGGCACTATTTGCTCGCTCATCGGGTTATGCTGATCTCCAAGGTCGACCCGCTCAAACACTTGATGACCAAAGCAAGCCTAGCCGGCAGAATGGCAAGATGGGCTGTCATATTACTTGAGTTTGACATAGTTTATACCCCTCAGAAAGCAGTAAAAGGGCAAGCTCTTGCAGACTTTCTCGCTGCTCATCCCATACCAGAAGGGTCGCCGCTAAATTGTGAGTTACCCGACGAACAAGTGCTGCACCTCGAGGAAGATGAGCCATGTTGGGAGCTCTACTTCGATGGGGCCTCATCAATAAGAAGCTCCGGCAGATCAAGCATCCCGGAGGTAAAAGCGGGGATAGGATTGGTGTTCATCACGCCATCAATGGGAACCCTACGGCGTTCTTTCGCTCTCACCGAGCCTCGGACAAACAATGAAGCTGAGTATGAAGCCCTGATAGCTGGTTTGGAACTCGCCATAGAAATGGAAATCCTTCGGCTGCGGGTTTACGGTGACTCCCAGCTTGTCGTCAACCAAGTATGCGGTGACTATAAGATATACAAACCCGAGTTAGCTCGGTACAGAGGCCGGGTGGTGGAACTCATGAAACGGTTCACTCATATTGAACTAATGAGAATCCCTAGAGCGTTGAACGGAAAAGCCGACATACTCGCTCGCTTGGCCAAGGAGCTGGCTGATCCTGACATGGACAAAATTTGATCACAGTCAGGAGCCGACAAATTCTACCCCCAGTCTCCCTACGAGAAGAGGAAAGCGCAGAACAGAAGAGCAATCCTGCCGAAGAAGCTTCGATCATCCAAGACGAGCCCGACTGGAGAGAACCCTTCATAGAGTACCTCCGATACGACAAGCTGCCCGAAGGAAAATCTGCGAGGATTCAGTTGAAGAGAAGAGCTCTCCGATACGTGTTTGTAAATGACACGTTATACCGCAGGTCATATGACCAACTCTGGCTCAGGTGTCTGTCATTGGCCGAAGCCCAAAAGGTCATGAAAGATGTTCACTCGGGCGTTTGCGGTGCCCACCAATCTGGCCCCAAGATGCGACTTCAAATTAAACGGCTTGGCTATTATTGGCCCACCATGATACGGGATTGCGGAGAGCATGTAAAGAAATGTCAGATCTGCCATTTCATTCACAAGCATCCCAACCCATTGCATCCTAAGGTGGCGTCGTGGCCTTTCGAAGTTTGGGGCACCGACATTGTTGGCCCAATTGATCCTCCGTCATCTGAAGGCCACCGGTTCATACTGGCCGCGACAGACTACTTCTCTAGATGGGCTGAAGCTGTCCCGCTAAAAGAAGTCAAGACAAAAGATATTCTGACATTCTTCCAGCATAATATTCTATACCGCTTCGGTACACCAAGAAGAATCATTTCTGACAACGGGCCTTCTTTCAAGAGCTTCAATGTCTCAAGGTTCACTACTCAGCACAAGATAGACTGGAGATATTCCTCCATCTATAATCCAAGAGCCAATGGGCCAGCCGAAGCCTTCAATAAGACTCTATGCAAGCTCCTGAGGAAAAATGCTTCAACCAACAAGAGAGACTGGAATCTCAAGCTTCACGAGGCATTGTGGGCATATCGTACCACGCACCGTACTCCAACTCAGTCCACTTCATACTCATTGCTCTTCGGAGTGGAGGCGGTCCTCCCCCTCGAAGTCGAAGTTCCAAGCTTAAGAATGGCCATTCAGTATGAGTTGACGGAGGAGGAAAACGTACTCCTTCGACTTGAAGAACTCGATGCCCTCAAAGAAAAGAGGCTCGCGGTGCAGCAAAATCTGGAACTATACCGAGCCCAAATGTCACGGGCCTATGACAAGATAACCCTTCTCCGCGCTTTTAAGAAAGGTGAATTGGTGTTGGTCCTCAAAAGACCAATCATCCCCAATCGACATGCCAAGGGAAAATTTGACCCGAACTGGGAAGGACCATACGTCATCGAGAAAGTGTTTGACGGAGGATCCTACCAACTAATAAGCGCCGAGGGAGAAAGGCCCATGCCACCCATCAATGGCCGATATCTCAAAAAATACTACACGTGAATGCTCCAAGTCGCAGGCGAATTAAGCACATCAGCCCTACGGTCTGGATCAGACATCCCGCAAAACCGTATACAATCCACGGGCGTAAATGACCCCTATTTCTCCCAAATCCTGCCAAAGAAAAAAAAAGGAAGAAGAAATAAACGGTATGTCCACAAGCAAAACGGGCACGGATGAAAACCCGAAAAGGCTCCGTGAGTAAAAACAGCAGGACTACCGGCGAGTTTGTGAAAACCCGAAAGGGCGCAAACTCGTGAAAAGAGATGAAATACACTCGCAAAGCCCTCTCGACCTTGCGAGGAGAAAACCCCTGCATGAGATCCTTACGACTCACAAAGGAGCAACACACTTCGGAATCCTCCCGATTCCTAAGGAGAAAATACACCTGCGGGATCTTTACGACTTGTAGGGAGAAAATGCTTTTATAGGACCCTCACGGCCCATAAAATTGAAAAGCCTTAGGTGATAGGGACCCAAACCTGTCTCCTAAGCCATCGTTCCCCAACAGGCAATGGCAAATGATGAGTCGCTCCTGGCATTTCGCTTCAGTGTTAGCGATGCTGATGCCGACCAAAAACCCAGATCCCAAGTCCTCCCAAGGCAAATGATGAGTTGCTCCTGGCATTATTCCAGTGCAGCAATGCTGATTCCAAACAAGATTCAAATTCCAAGTCCCCAAACGGCGAATGATGAGTCGCTCCTAGTACCACATTCTAGTGTAGCGATGCAGACGCCAACCAAAATCCAATTTCTCAAAATTCTCCCAGCCCTACGGTTAGTCCCCAAATTGACTACCGCATACAATCCACGGGCTCAAATAATTCTCGTCATACCCATGCCCCACCACAATCACCAGTTATGCGGCTGGTCTCCGCCTTTGGAATTATGCTCCATTGAGAAGACCCACTCATGTGTCCTCACGATGCATGAGGAGAACAAACCTTCGTGGGATCCTTACGACTCACCAAGGAAAAACACACTTGGGGGTCCTCACGACTCCCAAGGAGAAAATACACCTACGGGATCCTCACGACTCGTAGGGAGAAAATGCTTTTATCGGACCCTCACGGCCCATAAAATTGAAAAGCCTTAGGCGATAGGGATCTAAACCTGTCTCCTAAGCCATCGCTCCCCAATCCCCAAGTGGCGAATGATGAGTCGCTCCTGGTACCATATTCCAGTGCAGTGATGCAGACGCTAACCAAATTCCAAATCCCATACCCCAACGGCGAATGATGAGTCGCTCCTGGTACCATATTCCAGTGCAGCGATGCAGACGCCGACAAAGTCCCGAAATTTTTCCGGCCTACAGTCTGGATCATACATCCTGCAAAACCGTATACAATCCACGGGCGTAAAACGATCCCAATCTCTCCCAAATCCTCTCGGGGCAAATGATGAGTCGCTCCTGGCATTATTCCAGTGCAGCGATGCAGATGCCAAACAAAAAAAAAACCAATCCCCAAATCCTCTCGGGGCAAATGATGAGTTGCTCCTGGCATTATTCCAGCGCAGTAATGCAGATGCCAAACAAAAACCAATTCCTAAACCCTGTCATGACAAATGATGATTCGCTCCTGGTACCATATTCCAGCGTAGCGATACTGATGTCAACCCAAATCACATCAGGTCGGCAAAACAACCAATGACCTCCCTGGCAGAACCAAATTCCACCACGAAAACAAGTCAACTTCATCCCTGACGCCGCAAGAAGCGGGGCAAGTCAAATCCAGAACCGACCGTCCAAGTCGCTAAAATGGCAGCATCGACCGTCCAAGTCGCAAAAAGGGCAGCATCGACCGTCCACGTCGCTAAAATGGCAGCACCGACCGTCCACGTCGCAAAAAGGGCAGAATCCATCGTCCAAGTCGCGAAAAGGGCAGAACCGACCGTCCACGTCACTAAAATGGCAGATTCGACCGTCCAAGTCGCTAAAATGGCAGCATCGACCGTCCAAGTCGCAAAAAGGGCAGCATCGACCGTCCATGTCGCTAAAAGGGCAGCATCGACCGTCCACGTCGCTAAAAGGGCAGCATCGACCGTCCACGTCGCTAAAAGGGCAGCATCGACCGTCCAAGTCGCTAAAATGGTAGCACCGACCGTCCAAGTCGCTAAAATGGCAGCACCGACCGTCCACGTCGCTAAAATGGCAGAACCGACCGTCCATGTCGCAAAAAGGACAGAACCGACCGTCCAAGTCGCGAAAATGGCAGCATCGACCGTCCAAGTCGCTAAAATGGCAGCATCGACCGTCCAAGTCGCAAAAAGGGCAGCTCAGGATTCCTACAAAGCGGGAACCAGATCACTCCGGGCCAGGGAAAACGTCTATCACAGACACTCCGTCTCTGAGACATGTCAAGCAACGACCGTCCATGTCGTAAAAAGGGCAGTGCCAGCTTCCCAAAAAGCGGGAACCAAATCAAGTCGCCTCCACGTGAAAGAAGATCCATCAATTTCATGCACACGACCCACATATGTGGTGTGCATTTATTGATTGGGGGCAATTTGTTGGGGTAAAAATTTACACCCCGGTTGACCAAGTCAAAATCAAAGTCAACCCCAAGCCAAGTGGGCCCATGCTCGGGTCGAGCCCGAACATGAAGCGGCCGGCCTCCCGCCATGCCAAGATAAAAATTTTGTAATAAATAATTTTGTTGCATTTCTCCTTTTTTTTATTTTGTGGACAAATGTAAGAAGAATAGGCATAAAACCAAATTTTTGTAAAGCCCATGGTTTATGTGCAAAAAGAAATGGCACATGAGCCATGGGATAGGCAAAATGCCATTTTGTGAAGCCCAAGGGGCTATGTGTAAAGTGTATAGCCTATAAAGGCAAAGATAATGAAATATCTCAACAACTTTTTCTCTCTCTAAAAATTTTCCGGATCTGAGATCTTTCTCCTTCTTCAAGGTTCCAAAACCTTCTGCTTTCTTTTGAATTAAATCAAGAGTTTTACTCTCCCTTTTCAAAAAGAAAATAGTTTTTCACCACAAAACCCACAAAGGGGAACTTGGATCCGTCATCAGATCTCAAAAAGGAGAGATTTTGAGATCTCACATCTCTTGATCTTCAAGATCCAGCTTAACAGAGGAGGAGAAAGAAGAACATCTTTCACTAACCCCCCCCCCCCCCCGCAACAAAAAAAAGAAGAAAAACACACTCAGGAGTCCAACTCCTTTCTGATTTCTCTTCTGAGAAATTTTTTTTAGGCTAAAAGCCACTTTTTCTCCCCGGCGCTCAAGCGCAGAGCGACCGCGTGCCGACACGTGGCGCGTTTGCGCTCAAGCGCACAGCGCTCCAGCGCACAGCGCTCCAGCGCAAAGCGCCCGCGTGCCGACACGTGGCGCTCTTGCGCTCAAGCGCAAGCGCTCGAGCACAAGTCGCCCCCGTGCCGACACGTGGCGCGCTTGCGCTCAAGCGCAAGCGCTCGCCCGCAAGTCGCCCCCGTGCCGACACGTGGCGCTCTTGCGCTCCAGCACAAGCGCTCGAGCGCAAGTCGCCCACGTGCCGACACGTGGCGCGCTTGCGCCCAAGCGCCCAGCATCCGAGCGCAAAGCGCCCACGTGACGACATGTGGCGCGTTGCGCCCCAGCACTCTGCGCTCGAGCACAAAGTGCCCACGTGCCGACACGTGGCGCGCTTGCGCTCAAGCGCCTAGGCGCTGGCCCCACGCATCCTTTGGATGTCTTTTTCCCCTTTATTTATATATACATGTATATATATATACATATGTATACAAATGTACACATACACATACTCCCCGACACTTCCCTGTTAGAAAAAAAATTTCTAACGGGGCGCTGCCCCGCACCCCGCAAGGTGGCTGCTCGCCCCCTTGACCCCCAGCCCGCTATCCGGGTAGCGGGATCCCCGTAAAAACTCTGTGTGGCTCCCGATATATTTAAACACCCCCTCCAAAACAACACACACGCACACTGCACATTGAGTTCGCATGACCAGTTTAACCCGTCAATCAGACGTTCCCTCGCTCCAAAGGCGAGGGGTAATTAACGGCAGCTTAGTCCGCGGCTGCCGGAGATTCGGATCCCCACAATCATTAAACCCCGGCCTACCCTAGGCAGGGGGAATCTGTAGTACGCCTGACAAGCGCGCCCCTATTCCCATCTCAATGGGGTGACGAAAAACACCCTACAGATATGCAGCATATCTGACGAAGAGACCGGACTGTACGGTAGTGTTGCCGGTTGGCTCGACGGGAGTTGTAGCAGGTTCGCTTGTTTTCTTCTGATCGCTCAATACCCGGGTGGCCGTTACGTTTAGCTGACCGCTTGCGGCTTGGGGGTTCTTGATATGATCATCACCCACTACCGGCGTATTGACGAGTCTTAGAGTCCCACAAAGGAGTTATCTGGTCCAGGCGAAACGTTGTGGTGCGCGTATGCGATATGCGCATAGACCCGATTAAAATGCGCGTATAGGATACCGTATATTGATCGGGCGGCTTGCTTTTGGTGGGTTCATATGTGATATGGCCGGATTGATAAATCAAGTGTTGATTTATCATTTAACCATTAGTTTTCTCACTTGAAACCTTTTCTTGTTCATGATGGATGTATGCATGCATCTATGCTATCTTTTTTTTTTTGGTTTCATGCACACATGGATGTGCATACATACATACATACATACATACATACATACACCATCTATCATGGTTGATTACACATGGATAATGGTGGCAATATAAGACTCACACCATGGATAAATATATGGATTATTATTTGATTTTGTGTTTAAAACAAAATGGAAAAGGAAAGGATAATTCTTGACTTGTTTCTACATCCTTCTTTAACCTAACCATCCTCACCTACCCTTAACCTTGGATTAAACTTTCCTTCTATGTTTTAAACTCTAATTAAATAATAACTCAAACATTTGACCATGGTTTGAGATGAGAAGAAATAAAATATATATAGATATATTTCATTTCTTTTCTATGGTTAATCTTTTCTCTTCTTCAAAAGAAAAGCCATCATCTTCCTCCTTCTTCTTCCTTTGCTCTCTAGTTTCTTCTAGTGAGCAAAACATACATCAAGAAAGGTTTTTGAAGTGAGAATTAGAACCACAACATCATTCTACACAAGTTTAGCCCACTTGTGTAGAGTGTTATCTTCATTTCTCCTCTTGAAAAGTGAAGTTGCAAACTGTAACGTTTTAAAAATAATTAAATAAATAATTAAATGAATAAAATTGTTTAAGTGAATTTTATGATTTTCGGCAAAGTAAAATGTATTTTTCGTAAAACTAAACCGTGATTGTTTTTCATTATAATTTCAAAATACCTATTTTAATTATGTAATTACTAGTAAATGGTGTTTATTTAGCCACTTATACATTTTTAGTTTAATTAAATATTTTTCCTAAATTAATTATTTTAAATATTAACATAAGCTTTATTTTTACACTAAATTAGTGTAAATTACAAATTTGAATGATTTTAATTTGTAAAAGTGAGCCATGACATACTATAATTTAGTGAGTATCATGTAAAATACATTTGCAAATTTTTCCAATTTTCTAGAGTTTTCTTGAGTTGCTATAGTAAAGAATTAAAAGAAAATTTAATAAAAGCATGAAAAGACATAATGATATGATATTTTGGTGGAACTTTCTACATCTTTCTTCACTTTTCTCATTCTCCACCCCCTCCTCCTAATTGTGGCCGGCCTCAACAACCCCATGGCAGCCCCCCCATTTCCTACTTCATTTTTATTTAAAATTCATCAAAAATACTTCAAAAATTCAATTAAAATTCCACAAAATCATATTTATTTCATACCCTTTATTCCTTGCTCATTTTTACATGGATTTTGGAGATGGAAAGCATGCATTTTTTAGGCTCATTTTCATGTTTGGACTTGAGGTTGTGAAGGTATAAATCTATCTCTTTTGTTTTATTTCCATTAGATATTTCTTTTAAAGCATAATTAGTTTTATTAGATTAATTCTATGTTCAATTTTTAAAATTCAAGTTAGGGTTTGTAAATTCAAGTTATGATTTTTATTAATTAATTAGGGTTATAATAACTAGTCTACCATTTTTAGAAGTGGAAAAATCTTGCATGGTTATTATATAATAATTTGTGTATTCAAATTGATTTAATAATGTTATTTAGCTAACTAGTTTTTATAAAATGTATTTGTGGATAAAATAAAATTCCAATTAAGGTTGTTATCATTAGATTGTAGTTTTAGTGAGAATCTTGGCATGTTAATGGAAAGAAAAACTTAGTTTGATCACTAGTTTCTTGTGATAATTGGAAAAATACTAATAAAAGGCTATTTTTGTAAACTAGATTTTGGAAAATTCCTAAATAAATGAGATTAAAAATATAATTATGGTTTAATCATATCATTATCATCATGAATTGTAGTTTAGTACATTAATTCATGCAACATCATGTTTTGTGGTGGAATTGTGGTATTTTGCTTGAAAAATGTTGAAAATTGTTAAAGGTTGCAAACTAGAAATTTCAAATTAATACAAATTTGTGTAATAAAAATGTAGTAATGGTTTGTATAGTCTAGTTATGCTATTTAATGAGTTTTATAACCATTGGTTTCATCTAAATGTCAAGTTTTGATGAAAAACGGTAAATTGGCATTTTCGGTTTTTACGAAATTGGACGGTTTGATGGATTTTAGGGTTTCGATGGATTTAATCATGTTTTATAATATAAGTAATGTGTTTTAAAACTACGAGTTATTTGTTGATGTTTATCTCGATCCATCGGAGTTTGTACGCCGATATCGAGCGAAATTTGGTTCTTTTGCATGGACGGGACATAGGTTTTAACCTATGCTTGTTCCTTGCGTCGTTTTGACTTTTGTATGTGATTCAGTTTACGATGCTATTTATATGTTTGCGTTTAGGTACCCCTCACGTAGACTGTGGGCGATGAAGAGGAGGATGGCGACACCGTCTTCGGCAGACATGGACCAGGTGAGTAGATGTATATCTACGGGGGGAAGTCGGGTGGATGGCGTTTAGCACCCCCGCAACGTAGAATAGGAATAGTACTTATTGACATTAGGAAACCAGATGTGACCCTAGATTCTTAATGAGTAGGACCCTAGTAATGACCCTAGGCTGGACTAGACTGATTTAGGAAAACCATACCAGAAGATGAATACCTTGGAAGAGGTTCGTAGGTTTCAGGTAGAAACACACACATGCACACACTGAAACTCGACATGGTGTATACGTGCATGTGTATATATATATATATAGGACGAGGTATAGGTATATATATATACAACACGTATATGGGATATATTGATGTGATATGATATCCGAGGTATGATGAAATAGTGTAACTGGGCTTGATGCCGTGATTCTTGGCTATACAGTTGTATTAAGTGTTAGCGGATCATTAGAGAATGAGATAATGAACATGTATACTTAAATTATAATGGGTGGTGATGATATTGAGGTACATGGGACTCTAAAATAGTACCCGGACTGTAACTTGTGATTGATCACGATATGGGATATGTATGACTTGATTACGACATCATATAGGTGTGACCTGATGTCGATATCATAAAGGTGTGACTTGAGGACGATATGATACATATGACATGATATTTCTGAGGATAAACTAATGATGCTTATTATGATGGCAATGATATATGATTGATGTATGCGATCACAGTTTAGCACCTTGATCATGAGATGTGTTGATGATGACATTATACTAATGATGAGACACCTTGGAGATACTTGACCCGTACCCTGATATTGGGATGCCGTACGATGGATTTTACCGTACGAGGTATAAATATGATGATTGATCCGCACTCTTGATTCGAGGAAGCCGTACTACGTACGTGACGCTATTGAGGCCGGATCGCCGACTATTAGAGATATTGATTCAGACCTTAGGTAGACTCTTGTTTCTTATTGACTAGTTTCTTAGGTTTTGTTCCTTAGGAGGTTAGATGGACACTAGGTTAGGTTCGAGTCATATAGTGGTAGTGGTAATGGTATATCAAATGAGTAGATAACACACATCCGTCTTTACTTTCACACTGGAATCATAATGACGCATGTTCTTACATATGTTGCTATAATCAGTATAAACCTTACCTGTTAGGACACTAGCACCATTACCGATGATGCGCATATTCCACGCACACTTATTTGCCGGCTCACACACATCATCATCGGTAATTGCTATGTCACGTACACTTTAGATTATATTATCTTTTATTGATAGAATCAGTTAACAACTTGACCGATATAATATTGTGATTACTCTCTGATGTTAGTAAAGACATGATAATTATTACTTAGACATTCATGCATTCATGTTTTCATGTTATCATGCAGTATTATGGGCATATGCCGACACTTATCATATACTTACTCATGATTTTGAGATTTGGGTTTCTATGAGATTTCTGGATTTTTTGGGAAAACCGCAAGAATATATAAAAAACTTCTCTCTCTCTCCTCCTCTCTTTTTAAAATAAGATGCGGTTTTCTCGTGATGTATGTGTTGTCCACCATGAGATTTCATATTTTCTGTTGGATTTCGAGACCCGATTCGAGGAGTGGATGAACCGTCTCGGGTACATGGTGGGCCCGGTATGGTACCCCGGGGTAAGAAGATCGAGTTGTAGACGATAAGCCTGGTAGGGGAAGGCTACCTACCGGTGATGTCTGGCGCGGCGGATATCCGGAAGATACCGACCGTTGTCGTGAGATTTAGTGATATGGGCCGATCCGGACTGACGGAGCCCGAGGTATTGAGACTATGAGACTTGAGATTTACATGTTTGTGTCGATGCTTGACACGGATTTCCATGGATTTCATTATTGAGATTTTAGATTCCTATACACATTTTATTATGATAACAGTTAAAGATTTCTTATACAGATATATCTGGATTTTAGGATTGATTGTTTTATATTCATGGTGCATGCATATCCATTCATATGACATAGTACTATATGAGGCACTGACACGAGCACAGAGTATCTGCACTTACACGTAGTATTACCCTGCTATTACTAGATGATTGGGACTCAGTAGTGTATTATTATGACCTAGGATAGCGTCGTGCATTCAATTTCTTTTCGTAGATGTCTTCTACTTACGAGTTGGCAACTCACCCCCGTTGTGCCAAATTTTATTACAGGTTCGATGTACAGGTTTCCCTGGCAGCTTGCTGGCGCATCTATTCTTTCAGGGTGATTTGCACGGTAGGTTGGTTCACTTGTATCCGAACCACCATTGTACTTTTATTCTTTCATTCGTATCTAGTAAGCTCCATCAACCATACTTGTATTACTTGATAAGTTTATTGGACCAGTCTTTTATTTTGACCTTAGAGTCGCGCATGTATTATTCTAATTTGGTGGTTTTGTTTTCTTTGAGTTTTGAGCCTCGCCCTTTGGCGTTGTATATTATTGTGCTTGTTGTGGTTGTTTCTGCCCGTTGGCGTTGATGCTAGCTCCCGTTTTGGGATGCTTTTTATTGTTTATGTATATTATACTTGTTGTACCCGTTTGGGGGCCAGTTTTTATAGAGGAGACTCTGCCGAAATTTTTGAGAAAATTTGCTGATGCTTTTAAACTTGTTTTCTTTTTCTTGTTCTTCTTCTTTTATGGTTTAGATTTCTGGGCTTCGGCTTACTTAGGTTACGTGGCGCCTCTAGACGCTTCGTAATCTAAGTGCCGGTCACGTTCCGTACTTTCGGGTCGTGACACAAGCTTGGAATAGGAGCTTCAGGTGGATCGTCGTGGACACTAGAAGACTTCGGGAGAACCTTCCTCCAACACTCAAGAGGCCAAAGAGTCCAGCGAAGGGAGCTACAAAGGTTGTAGTCTCGAAACCCTAGCCTTTGTCGCTTGTAAAATCATGAAACCCTAATTTTCTAGGATAAGATCCTTTGTATGCTTGCTTAGCACCATAAAAATTTGATCTTTATGACATGTGATACTTCCAAACTCTACATAGGGTGCTAGGTAAACCTAACAGTCCCGCCGTTTTGAAAGCAATTTCAGAAGGGTTTCCTTTATAAAATGTTTCGTGTCATCTCGGACACGTAGGTAAATACTGAGACTATAGCTCCTCTTTGGAAATCCCTTCGATAACTATCAATGCATGCAAAAATATACTCAGGTACTGTCCTGTGACTAGTCCTACTCAGTATTAAACCAAATAGAAAACATCATAAAATATACTGCTCCAAAATAAATCATTCCCAAATATATATATGAATGCCATGTGCGTCTGGTGCGCACAGAAATCGAAATCCATGAATGTGCCATACATATGCACAGAAACAACATCTAAGTGCAACGGGTGTACATGAAACACCTGTCAAAGGCAACGTGTGTGCCTGACAGCAAAACCAGGTGCATCTGATATGCACGAAGAATCTCGATTTAGTGCATCTAGTGTGCACCTAAATCGCATCAAGCGTCTTAAGTATGCGCAAAATCCAAATCAAGTGCACAATGTGCATGAAAATGAATATCGAATATCACACTCGAAATCGACGGTATACGATACATTTCAATCAAAATCCAAATCAGGTATAGCGTGGTGTAAGATCTCACCATCTTGTGTATCGGCGTGCACAAAAGCAAATCAAATACTAAAAGTGCATGAAAACTATGCTGAAAGTATAAGTCAAATCATATGCATGCCCTAGGCATGAAATCAAATATCATGAAACTCGGTCATCAAAACTCAATCATGAAATAAATCACCCACAAATACTGAAATCCAATATGACGGATACGTGATAGTCAATCACAAAATCACAAATCATAAATGTCGTCGTCGATATGTCCATCCTTTAAAGTCGAGAAGGTGTCGGTGCATCCAATGCTAGCTGAGCAAGATATCTACTTGCATTCTGATCATGGCATGTCGCCTAGTGCCCTTAGGCTCTCGTCTCTCACTGCAGATTGCTAAGTACATAGCTCTTCGGCTCAACGGTCCAATATAGAAACGATAACGGAAGCAGTCCGCTCTGACACATCCTCTAAAGATCTCTGGCCAACTATCTGAAGGGTTTCCTACAGCACCACTACAAGGGTTTGGAGGCAACACACATGCCATATTTAAAATTTATATGGTGCTAAAGAAACTTTCTTAAGGATCATGCTAAAAAAATTAGGGCAACATAAACACAAGTAGTAAATGCTAGGGTTTTGAGAGTACAACCTTTGTAGCTCCCTACGCTAGACTCTTTGGCTACTTGAGGGTTGGGAAAAAGGTTCGCTTGAGATCCTCTAGGTCCACGACAATCCACCCAGAGTCCTCTTTGTCCAAGCTTGAGGCTCCACTAGGTCAAGAGAAGAAATGGAAGCTAACACTCTACACTAATGGGCAAGACTAGTGTAGAATGGTGATGTGGTTTGTTTTCTCACTTCAAAATCCTAACTTGGTGACTCTTTTGCTCACTTGAGAAAACTAGAGAGCAAGAGAGAAATGAGGAAAAAGATGATGGCTTTTTAAGAGCTCAAGATAATGATAAGGTTGTGAATAAAAATGAGAAATGAAAATATATATATTTTCACTCTCTCATTCTTAACCATAGTTATAAAATATCTAGATATTTTAGTTTGGAACAAAAATGACCATGGAAAATGAATCATGGTTAAAATAAAGGGTTAGTGCAAGAATTAAATATTAAATCATGATAACAATTTCCATTTCCATTTTTCTTTTCCAAAAATAATATCCATATGTTTTATAAAGGGTGTGAGTCTTATATTGCCACCATCCACTATATCAACAACCATGATAGAATGATGTATGCATGTATGTGTGCATGCATATCCATATGTGCATGAATAAGAATAAATGCATACATGCATGCATACAACAAAAAGACAAAAAAGGATATAAAGTGAGAAACTAATGCCCAATGATGAATCAACACTTGATTTAGCAACCCGGTCATATCACATACGACCCGACCAAAAGCAAACCGCCCGATTAATATACGGTATCTCATACACGCATTTTAACCGGGTCCACGCGCATATCTCATATGCGCACCACATCGTTTCTCCTAGACTAGGCAACTCCATTGTGGGACTCTAAGACTCGTCAATACGCCGGCAGTGGGTGATGATCATATCAAGCACCCCCAAGCCGCAAGCGGTCAGCTAAACGTAACGGCCACCCGGGTATTGAGCGATCAGAAGAAAACAAGCGAACCTGTCACAACTCCCGTCGCGCCAACCGACAACACTACCGTACAGTCCGGTCTCTTCGTCAGATATGCTGCATATCGAGTCTAGGGATGGTAACGTCGACCCCAATAACTCAATAAGTCGTACCGATAAGTGGTCTACAACAGATCGAGAAACTACTGATAACACTTATCAGTAAATCTCAACAGCCCTGGCCAGGAACTTACTGATATAGCCAGTCGAGCACAGCACAGCATCAACTCCCAATACCGGGAGAGACGAAACCCCTCCTATCGCTCATCGCATTCGTGCGTCTCGGGACTGTACCCAACGGCCACCTGTTTGCACGACTCAGTAGAGCCGTGGTAGGGTGTTAATCAAAGTACAGTAGGAGAACACACAAGACTCTATGACGATCTCGGGTCTACAGACTAACCTGCACCAGTGTCACCTGAGAACTGTTATCCGACGATAGATATAATTCCATATAGGAGTTCTCGGTGAGTCCGTCCAGTGTACCCAGTCACCACTGAGCACCCGTATACGATCTTGATGTCAAACATCGATGAATGTGGGAACATCCATCGCCCATCGTATGGGTTTAGTATCATATACGCTAGTCTACTCTGGTATATCGATGCCCCGTCTCGATATACCTACGACTAGGGTCATTTCAGGATATGCTTATAAACTACAGATGTCCCACTAGTATGATCTCCATCATAATCACTGTAGTCAAGCCTATATCCTCAGGGCTTTATCAACATGTGTGAATGAATAAAAGCATGATCAAATCAACATGTCAGATAAAGAAGAACCAGATAGCATACTATCATGTCGAGCAAGAATGTACACTGAATATATATATATATACATGTATAAATACATCCACTATCATATAATAGCCTCTAGGGCATACATATATCCAATAATCTCCCACTTGCACTAAGGCTAGTTATTGGCGTATCTCATACCCAACATCTCAAAAAGTCGCTCAAGCTGCGGCTGAGGGAGGGCCTTGGTGAGTGGATCCGCGGCGTTATTCTTTGTGTCTACTCTCCTAATCTCGATCTCGCGGCGATCTACAATCTCCCGGATCAAATGAAAGCGCCTCAGGATGTGTCTGGATCGCTAATAGGACCTGGGCTCCTTGGTTAACGCCATAGCCCCATTATTATCACAATACAATGGTATTGGATCAATAATGGTTGGAACTACTCCTAGCTCCTAGACGAACTTCCTCATCCGAACGGCTTCCTTGGCGGCATCATTCGCAGCAATGTACTCAGCCTCCATCGTAGAGTCTGCAACGGTATCCTGTTTGAAACTCTTCCAACTTACCGCCCCTCCATTGAGGGTAAATACAAACTCAGAGATAGATTTGATGCCGTCCTTACCGCTCTGGAAGCTCGAATCGGTAAAGGCCTCCATTTGGAGATCTCCATTATCATACACCAAGAACAATTCTTTAGTCCTTCGCAAGTATACTTCCGTCCACCGCCCCTCTCTTCACAGCTATCCAGTGATTCTCCCCTGGGTTGGATTGATACCTGCTTACAACACTAAGTGCATAAGCTACATCTGGGCGTGTACATAACATCGTATACATTATAGATCCTACTGCCGAAGCATAGGGTATAATGCTCATGCGAGCTCTCTCTTCATCGGTCTTTGGGCAAGAGTCCTTAGAGAGAGTGACCCCGTGGCAAGCGGGTAAGGCACTCCGCTTGGAGTCTTCCATACTAAACCTTTTTAGGATGGTGTTGATGTACCTGGTTTGGGACAATCCCAATAACTTTTTAGATCTATCCTTATAGATCCTTATGCCCAGGATGTATGTGGCATCACCCAGGTCCTTCATGGAGAACCTTAGTGATAAGAAAGATTTGACCGACTGTAGCATAGGAATATCATTTCCTATCAAAAGAATGTCATCCACGTACAATACGAGAAATGTGACAGCTCTCCCTACAGCCTTCTTATAAACACAAGGTTCATCTGGATTTTTGGTGAAATCAAACTTTTTGATAACATCATCGAAATAGATGTTCCAACTCCGTGATGCCTGCTTTAACCCATATATGGATTTAAGCAATCTACATGCTTTCCCGCTGCTTCCACTGTCAATGAAGCACTCTGGTTGATCCATATAAACGCATTCTTCTAAATCTCCATTTAGAAATATCGTTTTAACGTCCATCTGCCAGATTTTATAGTCGTAGTGAGCAGCAATAGCAAGTAGGATACGAATGGATTTAAGCATGGCTACGGGAGAAAAAGTCTCGTCATAGTCCAAACCCGGTCTTTGACGAAAACCTTTCGCCACAAGTCTTGCCTTATAGGTCTCTACCTGCCCATCTACACCAATCTTTCTTTTAAAGAACCATTTGCATCCCACAGGTTTCACCCCAGGGGGTACAACGTCCAAAGTCCATACTTTGTTCGTGTACATAGACTCCATTTAGGATCTCATGACATCCAGCCACTTCATAGAGTCTCCACTCGTGATAGCTTGCTGAAAACTGGTAGGATCATCATCCTCCATGATGCAGTCTTCTCTGTCACCATCAATGAGGAAACCGAAGTACCTCTCCGGTGGGCGAGAAGTCCTACCAGACCTACGGAGTGGCCGAGGTTCCTCAGTTTCTATTGCTACAGCCGGTTCAACCAAGTCGTCATTTGTAGTTTGTGTCTCTAGAACTTCTTCTAGATCCACTACATTGCCATCAGTTTCATTTGTAAAAAACTCTTTTTCCAAGAATGTGGCATGCTGAGAAACAAAACCTTTTGTTCTTCCTTATGGTAGAAAAGATATCCATAAGAATTCCTTGGATATCCCACAAAGTTACACATGGCCGACCATGTCTCGAGTTTGTCTGGATTCTGCTTTTTAACATAGGCCGGTTAACCCCAAATCTTAATTCTCTTAAGAGATGGTCTCTTCCCATGCCATATCTCATATGGCATAGTAGACACGGTTTTGGTTGGAACCCTGTTCAGTAGATACGCTGCAGTCTCCAATGCATGCCCCTAAAATGAGATGGGTAACTCAGCATCACTCATCAAGGAACATACCATATCTAATATGGTCCGATTCCGTTGTTTAGACACACCGTTGTGCTGTGGTGTGTAAGGAGGAGTGAGCTGAGAGAGAATCCCATTCTCTTTTAGGAAGTTTGCAAATTCTGTACTGAGGTACTACCCACCTTGATCTGATCGAAGCATTTTGATACTCAAGCCGGTTTGTTTTTCTACTTCGAGTTTATATTCAGTGAATTTCACGAAAGCTTCGGATTTGTGCTTTAATAAAAATACATGACCGAATCTTGAGAAATCGTCAGTGAAAGTAATGAAGTATGAAAAACTGCCTCTAGCCTGTGTAGACATTGGCCCACATACATCACTATGTACGAGGCCTAGGAGCTCAGTAGCTCTTTCTCCGTGTCCGGTAAACGGAGTTTTGGTCATTTTACCCTTGATACAAGACTGGCAAGTCGCATAAGATTTATATTCAAAAGAGTTTAAATATCCATCTTTGTGTAACTTGTTTAGTCTTGTTTCATTAATATGACCAAGTCTACAGTGCCAAAGAAAAGCTTCATTTATTTCTGAAAGTTTTCTTTTTTTAGTGTGTTGTATGATGAAAACCGTTTGTTGATTTAAAACGTATATCCCGTTATTAAGCATACCATACCCAACCAACATTTGATTCAGGTGAATGTTCATAACATTGTTCTGCAATACAATATTATATCCTTCATTGTCCAACAAAGAAACGGATATTATATTACAAAGCATACTAGGTACAAAATAACATGGGTTCAAAACCAATATACACCCAGACGGCAACCCCAAATGATACTCTCCCACTGCGACTGTATGTATATTGGAACCATTTCCAACGCGGAGAGTATGGTCACCTGTCTTCGAAACCTTGCTATTTCTCAGCCCCTGCATAGAATTGCAAATGTGAGAACCTGAACCGGTATATAATACCCAGGAAGCAGAGTTTATTGAAAAACAGTTTTCTGTCACAAACACACCTTAAGCGGAAGCATCCCCATGCTTATTCTTGAGATTTAAATACTCCGTGCAGTTGCGCTTCCAATGTCCTGTTTTGTGGCAGTGATAACATTCCCCTTTCCCCGATTCTCCAGCTTTGGACTTGTCCTTCCCCTTAAACTTTTTAACTCCACCCCTAGGCTTGTTGGGCTTCTTCTTCATCTTTCCCTTAGCCTTAGCCTTTGGGCAAGAAGAGGAAGATTGCCCAACACTTAAAACGGGAGTTTTCACTGATTTCAGTGTGCTCTCTGCACTCTTTAACATATTAAGGAGTTCAGGTAGTTCCTTCTCCATGTTGTGCATGTTGAAGTTAACTATAAATTGAGCAAAGGTGGAGGGGAGGGACTGCAGAATAATATCCGTATATTGTTCATTGTCTATCGTCCATTCAAGGTCCTCAAGCTCTTCTATGAGAGCTATCATCTTCAGAACATGGTCTCCTACTGGTGTGCCAGGGGCCATTCACATCTGAAACAGTTTCCTTGATGCTTCGTATCGTAATACGCGGGATTGCTCTCCATACAACTCCTTTGTATGGAGGAATATGGAGTGAACGTCCATATTCTCGTGCTGCTTTTGATGTGTGTTATCCATCGATGCAAGCGCGAGGTATTTGGCCGTGGCACAGTCAGCGTCCCATGTCTTGCGGACTTTAATATTCGCAACTGAGGATTTTGGACCTGGGACGGACGGGGCTGGAGCCGTGAGGACATATGATACTTTATCATAAGTCAAGGCAATATTCAGATTCTTCAGCCAGTCTTTATAATTTGTCCCATTCAGTTTATTTTTATCTAGTAGAAGCTTGTGTCCTGTCATTGGTATCTGGCATTAAGAGAGAGAAGAGAATACACTCAGCGAAAGCTCTTGCAAAGATCAGATTGGTTATTATCTTGTCTAATCGATGTCTCCCACTGCTTTAATCAAGTTTTTCTTTCAAACCTTAAAAAGAAAACTAGCCAGGATTAATTACAGTCTACAACTTCGCTAACCGTTCAGCCAGGCCAGTGTCGGTACTTGAGGGAGGTTTCCCGTGCTTTCGCACGGACCTAATTAAAGTAAACCTCGTCTTCCTAGAGGCGTAGCCCCGTTAACACCTTTCTAGACACCTAATAGGTTTGCTAATTGTAAACTGCAAAAATCTCCTGGGAGCAACTATTGCCCACAGTGGGATCGGGATCCAACCATCATATGGAAGGTATGCAATCTCATTGCAAATTTCAAATATTGAAAATTCCCGATGTGGTTTTTACCCCTAGTACCTATGACCTTGGCTATGGTCAACAAATCACAAGCACTAGTCAAGTTCAACCCGTCATTTCTTGATTAATTAGACCCGTTCACATGACCCTTGGCTAAGGTCAACAAAGTCACATGTCCGTCCCATTTAATCTGCATCATATGCATTGTAGGAAGACATCACTTAGCTACCGTACAGTACGCCTTGGCTAAGGTCAACAAACGTAGCACGAATACTAAGTACTCTACTTCCTAAAATGACGGAGGGTTGCGGATGATTTTTAAGAAAATCTTTAACGCTTTGAACTTGATATCGTCGTAGAATCAAATGGTTTTCAAAAGGAGTGGCTTGAGCTCCGCAGTTTTGAAATGTAGCTTTTTCATAAAGAGCCGAGTGGTTTTCAAATCCGATTCTACAACATCTTTTTAGATTTATTTTCTTTACATTAATCATATTAATGTAGCCCCATCATTTAAGTCCTTAAGCCAATCACAGAAAAGAAACGAAAATACAACGTACGCTTATGCCATCCGCATACGCCGCAATGTTCCGTTATGCACCGTTAGGTTACTTAACTAACGGCATACCGGGATGGGACTAGCGCGGGTGTAAAACATAAGCAACGTCTACTATATTTCATATATATAATATATCATTCGTCTCAGATATCACATCCCAGAATACAGGCAGCAGAAACACACATATGATAATACAGGATATACTAGGACGTCCGTATTTAGTATTTAGCCAACAACAGAAAATACGGATTCCACAGTCGTGATGAATAGCCAAGCCCACACCCCTAGACCCCTACGAGAGTGGCAAGCGACCCTACCAATTCTGGAGTTTAGGAGACCCGGTCTCGACTCCTCGAGATGGCCTCCCACTGAACCCCAGAACCCGGTCACTTATGCTCCCCTCCTTGGGTCTATCCTAATGCGGAAAAGTAAATAATATACAACACTGGTGGCATTAACCTCAACCCAGAAGTGCCCCAAATAAAAGAATATTACATTACATTTGAATTTTACATGAATGAAAAGAAAACTCTCATCTCACATAAAAAACCCCGGCTATTCAATCGCGACAATCCTGCACATCATATCTCAGCAACACATAATATCATATATCATCAACGTAAGTAAGTATGCGTACCCCGATTGTCGTTGATGTATAGCAACGAAACCGGCGATATGCGATATACTACACTTACGGTCACAGAAAAGAAAGTGTAAAACTACAACATTTGGAATCCACAATCACTTTAGACATCACAAATCCGAAATATCACATATTTCACATTTCATGCCTAACTATATGAATTCCACATATTGTATCACATTCCAGATAAATAGACAGTATTAAACTTTCCGATCGAATAATCAAATACCCAAGATTTCCTTAATAGCTCAACACTTGAGCGGAGTTCAAAAATCCCGGAACATGTCACAGTAGCAGCGGTCCAGCCGTAGAAGGGTCAAGCCAACTCCTCACATGTGGCACACCGTACTGCCCCAAACCCTAAGGTTTAGAGGCAGTTCAGACGGTCACATAATCTAGTTAAGGTTTGTGTTCTTCTAGAGGGTCCACCACGTTACTTGCACTCATTTCCGAAAGATTTAAACTCGAGAAAAAATTCATCACTTGATAGTTTTTCGTGCCGGGAAAAAGTGAGTTAATGATATCCGTTCGAACTTTTTAATACTTTCTAAATAACCCAAAAACAGCATGAAATTAAATATTCCAATCGAATCAACGAATCCAAAATAATCCCCAGAACACTCAACACTTGAGTTAGATTAAAAATAATCAAAAATATGTACAAAAAGATACTAACATTACTGTATAAAAATGAGGCTATATATCTCATGTACGGCCGTGGATCCGCGGCCTAAGCAAGGTCTGGCCGTGGTTCCGCGGCGGTATGTACGAATTATTGCGTCGTTTTTTTACAGTATTGCTTAGATTCCCCTGCAGAATTTTTTTAAGTATTTTTAATTCTGAAAAAACACGGTTTTAAAAAAATGTCCAGAGAAGGGTCTAATTCCGTATTTCGGGGTTCAATCGGAGTTTTAACTTCGCCTAAACGTCACCTAAGGCTCTAGCTTGGCTTTGATACCATGAAGGGTTTCCTACAGCACCACTACAAGGGTTTGGAGTCAACACACATGCCATATTTAAAATTTATATGTTGCTAAAGAAACTTTCTTAAGGATCATGCTAGAAAAATTAGGGCAACATAAACACAAGTAGTAAAAGCTAGGGTTTTGAGAGTACAACTTTTGTAGCTCCCTATGCTAGACTCCTTGGCTACTTGAGGGTTGGGAAAAAGGTTCGCTTGAGATCCTCTAGGTCCACGACGATCCACCCGGAGTCCTCTTTGTCCAAGCTTGAGGCTCCACTAGGTCAAGAGAAGAAATGGAAGCTAACACTCTACACTAATGGGCAAGACTAGTGTAGAATGGTGATGTGGTTTGTTTTCTCACTTCAAAATCCTAACTTGGTGACTCTTTTGCTCACTTGAGAAAACTAGAGAGCAAGAGAGAAATGAGGAAGAAGATGATGGATTTTTAAGAGCTCAAGATAATGATAAGATTGTGAATAAAAATGAGAAATGAAAATATATATATATATATATATATATATATATATATATATATATATATATTCACTCTTTCATTCTTAACCATAGTTATAAAATATCTAGATATTTTAGTTTGGAACAAAAATGACCATGGAAAATGAATTATGGTTAAAACAAAGGGTTAGTGCAAGAATAAAACATTAAATCAAGATAACAATTTCCATTTCCATTTTTCTTTTCCAAAATTAATATCCATATATTTAATAAAGGGTGTGAGTCTTATATTGCCACCATCCACTATATCAACAACCATGATAGAATGATGTATGCATGTATGTGTGCATGCACATCCATATGTGCATGAATAAGAATAAATGCATACATGCATGCATGTATACAACAAAAAGACAAGAAAGGATTTAAAGTGAGAAACTAATGGTCAATGATAAATCAACACTTGATTTAGGAACCCGGTCATATCACATACGACCCGACCAAAAGCAAACCGCCCGATTAATATACGGTATCTCATACACGCATTTTAACCGGGTCTATGCGCATATCTCATATGCTCACCACATCGTTTCGCCTTTACTAGGCAACTCCATTGTGGGACTCTAAGACTCGTCAATACGCCGGCAGTGGGTGATGATCATATCAAGCACCCCCAAGCCGCAAGCGGTCAACTAAACGTAACGGCTACCCGGGTATTGAGCGATCAGAAGAAAACAAGCGAACCTGTCACAACTCCCGTCGAGCCAACCGGCAACACTACCGTACAGTCCGGTCTCTTCGTCAAATATGCTACATATCGAGTCTAGGGATGGTAACGTCGACCCCAATAACTCAATAAGTCGTGCCGATGAGTGGTCTATAATTGATCGAGAAACTACTGATAACACTTATCAGTAAATCTCAACAGCCCTGGCCAGGGACTTACTAATATAGCCAGTCGAGCACAGCACATCATCAACTCCCAATACCGGGAGAGACGAAACCCCTCCTATCGCTCATCGCCTTCGTGTGTCTCGGGACTGTACCCAACGGCCACCTGTTTGCACGACTCAGTAGAGCCGTGGTAGGGTGGTAATCAAAGTACAGTGGGAGAATATGTTGGCGATAGTGCCCTCAGAGTCAATTATTGGATCGCAGGTACGTGATTGCAATGATTGCGGAGGACCTATACCGGTAGGACAGTCTTACTCGAGATGATAGTATGCTATCTGGTTTGCTTTTATCAGTCGTGTACATGATCAGGTGACTGATTACATGTTACACTTTGATAGAGCCCTTAGGATCTTACTTTACTACCAACAGTATGATGGCGATCATATACGTGAGAGTTGGGTGGTTTATATGCATATCCTTAATTGTGGTCCCTAGTCGTGGGAGTTTCGAGACAGGGCATCGATACTCCGGAGTAGACTAGTGTATACAGTCGAGACCCCGACGAGGGGCGGTGGCCGGTCTCACAAGCCACTGGTGTCAGTTGGATCACCTAAGATGTATACAGGTGCTCATTGGGTTATGAGTACACCGGACAGGACTCGCCGGGAACCTGCTAGTTGGTATTATACATATCGTCAGATGGCAGTTCCCTGGTGACATGTGTACAGGTTAGTTCATCGACCTGAGGTCGTCATTTGTCTCGTGTGAGTTCCCACCGTGCTTTGATTTCTACCCTACCACGGCTCAAAGGAGTCGTGCAAACAGGTAGTTTTTGGGTACAGTCCCGAGCCATATGGAGGCACGTGAGCGGATCGGCAGGGGATTCGTCTCTCCCGGTATTGGGGGCGAGATCGTGCTATGTCTAGGAGAGCCATTACACAAAGCCCACGGTCGTGGCAGGAAATTTACTGGTAGGTACTCCAGTAGTATCTCAGGGTGTTATTGGGCTACACTCCGACACAACATATACTTCTATTGGGGGTCTGACATTACTAGCCCCCTAGACAGATATGCGATACTCATTGACGAACGGACCGGACTGTATATACATTGTCACTGTTAGGCTCAGTAGGGTTTCTGGATGAGTTCGCTCATCAGCCTCCCTTGAGGTCAGTCCATGGGCAGCCGTTACGCATAGCTAGTGCCGCTGACGGTTTGTGGTTAAACCCACTGCCAGGGTACTGACGAGTCATTAGAGTCCCCCACAGACAGTTTCCCAAGTTCGGGCGAAACGTTGTAGAGGCCGTATGGTTTTATGGCATGGTTCGGAAAATGCATGTGCGTTTACGCACGTGTCGATTTTCGGGCAGATGATACTGGTCGGCTTTGGTTTAAGCCGGATCCGAGTATTATATTGAGTAGATATAATATCTTTGTCTCAGTTGCATTTGTATTCGGTCGTAATACAAATGCGGGTATATTTATACTGTTACGGGGTTATCCTGAAAGTCGTTTCAGGATCGCTTTTGGAAGTTGCCAGTTTCCAGTTTTCTATCAGCCGTCTTTTAACATTCGGTTAAAGACGGATTTATCTTTTCTTGAGGTGAGGTGAGTCACTGTTCTAGATGGTTCTAGAGAGGGTGACATGGATTGGTGAGTCATTAGTGCATTAATGGTGCCATTAATGCTTGATGACTAAGGGTTTTAGATTGAGTGAGGTGTATTTTGTGACTCATGGTTTTCATTAATGTCTTTTGGATTGCTTAAGATCTTTTAGTGTAGATCTTTTGTTATGATAAGGATCATTTCTTGTGGTCACCTTCCTTCATGTTGGACTCACCCTCCCAGTGATGTGGCAGCCCCCCTTCATTGTTCATGGATATATATATATATTAATTAATGTGTAGCATGAATTAATATATATATATACTCCTCTCCACTTCTTTGCTTTGAATAATTCCATTGAGCATTCTTAAAAAAATACACAGAGCACTTTTGTGCTTGATTTGGCCGAGAGCACAATTTGTGCTAAGAGTGGCCGGCCCCATTTTTCACAGTGAGGAATTTTTTCCTTAGCCAAAATTTCAAAGCTCATTCCATTGTTCACTTGATCTCATTCCCAAATTGCAACTTCAATTTACCATCACCCAATTGCTTGGGTGCTTTGAGACAAAACATTCTACTCATTCTCTACATCAATCTTGGACATGTCGGCTAGCAAACTTCATGTCCAAGTTGCCTCGGTTTAGAGGCGGGAGCCCGTTTAAAGATCCGTAGATGTGGTGCCACTTGGACGAGGAGACCGTAGATCGAGCGAGATCGGAGCAGCCGCAACAAAGCGTGGGATGATGGTTGAAGACCGAAGGACTCGGATCGTTCGGTATAACATTTCTACCCACTTTGTAGTTTGTTAGTTTAGCAATAATGGCAGATCCGGGTTACGGTACATGACAGCGTCAGTTTGTAAAAAAATTTTGTTCCGCATTTGGCGTCTGTTAGATGGCCGGGGCGCTACCGTGGACTTACAGTGGTATCAGAGCCTCACCATTTTGCTTTACTAATTTGTGCTAACGCGTTTAAAATATCGATCGAACCGGATATCGAAAAACACAATTTTCAAGCTTCACAGTTTCTGTCGATTTTAAATGATATTCTAAAATTATTCTACATATCACAGAAATCTGTGCAGGGTTTTCTAAGAATACTGTAAAAATTTTGGCACATGATACGACCAAACCGCCGCGGAATCGCGGTCAAACCTAGGGTTTGACCGCGCATCCGCGACCATTTGGTGTGATCATGCCCCCAAATTTGCACAGTATATTCTTCTCTGGAAATTGGGTTTTTTGGTATATATCTTTTGGGCCCAGATTTTGTTACTGTTCACCAGTTGTTCGTGGGGCCCATTTTGTGATATTTAGTCGATCAAAATTTAAACATGTTATTTTACGGTGCATACATTATATCTCCGACCGGGAATGTCATTTGATCGGTAAACCGCGTCCGATTGCTATAATTCTTTTTGACGGGTTTGCGAACGTGACATTCGCGTTGATGTTCTGTGTTGTGCTGTGATGTTGCGGATTTGTCGTGGTGGATAACAGTGTGCAATGGTAGTGCGGTTTGAGTTTATTTATACATTTGGTATTGCGGGGCGAGCGTCCAACATGTGGACTGCCGTCACTGCCTGTTGTATAATATTCTTTTGGGGCACGACCAGGTAGCGGTCGATGTACCTGTTGTACTATTTTTCATTACTGTACTAGGTTTTGCCCCGCGACGGAGTGCACGGATAGCCGGGTTCTGGAGGGGCAACGGGTCCGCATCTTATGGCTTTGAGAGGCAGAGGGGCCCCACTCTAGAATTGGCAGACTATTCGCCGCACTCGTAGGGGGTACAGGTTGACCCAAGGAGGGGTGCCCAAGATTACCGGATTCGGTGAAGTGCTGGGTGGTCCATTCACTATGCTGTAGGGGGCTGCCTCGCTTCATGTTTTGGCGGGTAACTTGCCGCACCCGTAGGGGTCTAGGTTTCATTGCACAGGCTATCCACACGACAGGGGAACGTCGAGTTTCAGCAGCGGCTCTGTGGAACTCGGATATCCCAGATTATCTGTATTGTTCTGTGATACTTATTACTTTTCTGTAATGTTGCATATTATCACGCCTGGAGCGATTATTGTATATTGGTTTATATACTATTAGATGTTGTATATGTTTTACACCCGCGCTAGTCCAGTCCCCGCTCTGTTGTTAGTTAAGTAACCTAACGGGTGATGACGGTGCTGGGTTCCTAGGCACGCTAGTGAGGTCTCCCAAGCCATCAACCATGGCAATTTCAAAAATTATGGTGCCTACAAACCCTAAACTACGGATCGATAACTAGATGTCTAGGTGAACAACTAACTAGTTAACACTTAACTAAAAGTTTAACGGAAATACAACCTTTGTAGATCCGGTCCTCCACCTCCATGGCTCCGCAACGAGGTCGTCTCCGCTGTCCAAATCAAATCCGGGCTCTAGAGTCGGCTTCGTCGGAGAATGGGCAAGCTAGGTCGTCGATGTCCATGCCGAAGATGATCTACGTCGAAGCATCGCAAGATCAAGCTCTCACTTCACCAAGTCATGAAACTTGTGAAGTAAACACACTCTACTACTTGGCAAGAGGTAGAGGATGAAGAAATAGGAAGTGGGTTAACTTTAGAATTGGATTTCTCACTCAAAAACATCAATCACCATTGATGACCTCAAGCTTCTTCACTTGAAGCAAGGAAGAAGAAGAAGAAAGAAATATATGATAAGTTAAATAAAAAGAAAAGAATATCCAAACTTATCATAATGCAAACCATGGTCAAGTGTAGAGATTAAACTAGGGTTAAATCAAAATGGTTAGGTTAAGCATGAGATAAGAATGGTGGACAAAGTCAAAGCTTCATGAATCTTCAACTTAAAACAAAAATAGCCACCATTCTTTTCTCTTGCCTTTTATTTTCCAAAAATCAATAAATAAATAAATAAGTAAATAAAACAAAACCCTAACCATAATCATGTAACCATGGTTTGATCTTTACACAAAAACCCTAGCATAACATGTATCATCAAACATGATACAATCAAGTGCACAAAAGTATATCACATATACAATGTGTACAATCCGAGTGAGAAAATCCATTTAAAGTGAACCGATACTAGTTAATGTAAAGTAATACATCATATATATAATTATACATTAAATCATTAAATCAACACTTGATTCAATGATCCGGTCATGACGTACACAACCGACTAGTATACAATGTATCGGCTTATCGAATCAACGCTTAAATCGATAACTAGGTTATATCGCATACAACCATTCGATACATTCATCGCGAGAATGGAATACGGTATCACATACACGCATTATTCTCGGTCCCGCACATATCTCATATGCGCTCCTATTCCGTTTCGCTTGAGCCAGGAAACCTCTGTGTAGGACTCTAAAGACTCGTCAATACGCCGGCAGCAGGTGATGATCATATCAAACACCCACAAGCCGCAAGCGGTCTGCTAAACGTAACGGCCACACGGGTATTGAGCGATCTGAAGATCGACGAGCAAGCCCGCTCACACTCCAGTGAATCTGACCAGTAACACTACCGTACAGTCCGGTCTGATCGTCTGATATGTCGCATATCTCGCCTAGGGATGGTAAACGTCAGACCCCAATAGCTCAATAAGTCGTGTCGATATGAGGTCTATAACTGTTCGAGAAACTACTGGTAACACTTACCAGTAAATCTCAGCAACCCTGGCCAGGGATTTCCTGTTATAGCCAATCGAACACAGCACAACATCAACTCCCTATATCGGGAGAGACGAATCCCCTCCTATCGCTCATTGCCTCCATGTGACTCGGGACTGTACCCAAAAACCACCGTTTTGCACGCCCTCTTGGACGTGGTAAGATGGAAATCAAAGCACAGTGGGAACCACACAAGACTCTATGACGATCTCGGGTCAACAGACTACTCTGTACCAGTGTCACCAGAGAACTGCCATCTGACGTGAGGTATAATACCATCTGGGAGTTCTCGGCGATTCCGTCCAGTGTACCCAGTCTCTACTGAGCACCCGTATATCATCTCTGATGTCAAACACCGATGGATATGGGATCATCCATCGCCCATCTGTATGGGTCGAGAAGGTATACGCTAGTCTACTCTGGTATATCGATGCCCCGTCTCGATACACCCACGACTAGGGACTTTGAAGGATGTACTTATGGACTACCATGTCCCCACTAGTATGATCCGCATCATAGTCCAGGTAGTCAAGTACAGATCCTAAGGGCTTTACCAACATGTAACAGAGAGACAATCAGTATACACGTTAAGGTAAAGTTCAACCAGATAGCATACTATCATGTCGAGCAAGAAAGTCCTCCCTATATATGTCCCAGCATCCACTACAATATACATCCTATGTACAGTAATGGCCTCTAGGGCATACATATAACTAACAATCTCCCACTTGCACTAGGGCCATCTGTAGCAGTGGTTTGAAGTATCTCATACTCAACCATCCCATAAAAGTCTCTCTCTGGGAACAGGCCTTTGTGAGTGGATCCGCTGTGTTGTCCTCTGAGTCTACTCTCCTAACCTCGATCCCTTAGAGATCAACTATCTCCATGATCAGGTGATACTGCCTTAGAATATGTCTGGATCACTGATGGGACCGGCGTTCCTTGGCATAAGCCACAACTCCATTGTCATACAATGGGAGGAACTAAGTTCATCTCATGAACCATTATACACCCAAACAGCCTCTTTGGTAGCATCTTAAGTAGCGATGTATCCTGCCTTTATCGTCTAGTGTGTCACGGTATCTAGCTTGGAACTCTTCCAACATACCGTCCCTTTACTGAGGGTAAAGACAATGCCTGTGACTGACATTCAGTCGTCTTTATCACCCTGGAACACTTCCAGTGATTCTCCAGGATCGGTTGATACCATCTCACTACAACTAGTGAGAATCCTAACATCCAATTAAATCTATCTCATAGATCCAAAACCCAGGATTTAGGAGGTATCTTTTTGATCCTATATGGAGAATCATTGTGATAGACGGAGATTGATCGAGCGTAGCATAGGAAACTCCTTCCCTATCAAGAGTATGTCATCCATGTACTCTACGAGGATCGTCACCATACTCCCTACTACCTTCTTGTTTATACAAGGTTCATCTACCATTTTGATGATGTCAACTTCTTTGACTAATCCATCAAAACAGATGTTCCAACTCCGCGATGCCTGCTTTATCCTATAAAGCATCTTGCACACGTTTCCGCTGCTCCCACTGTCTACGAAGCCCTCTGGCTGTGTACTTATAGACACTCTCTTCTAAATCATCATTTAGAAAAGCAGTCAAGACACCCAACCACCAGATATCGCAGTCATGGTATGTAGCCGTGGCAAGTAGGATCTGGATGGAATTAAGCATAGCTACTTGAAAATGTTTCATCATTATCCACGCCTGGTCGATGACGAAAACCCTTAACAAGTCTACCTTCGAAAGTCTCAACTTTTCCATGTACACCAAGTAATCTTCTCAAGATATACTTGCTCCTGATGGGGATTTAACCCTTCAGATATAGCAACCAAAGTCCATACTTTGTTGGTGTATAAGGATTCCATCTCAGATCGATAAACATCCAGCCATTCTTACAGAGTCTCACTCCTGATGGCCAGCTCGAAGCTAGTTGGGTCATCATCTCATGATGCAATCCTCGCTCCCACTATCATAGAGAAACCGAAGTATCTCTCAGGTGGGTGAGGAACCCTACTAGATCGGCGGAGAGGCTGAGGTTCGTTGGTATCTACTGAATACTTTGGTTCTATCAAATCATCAGCTGTAGTTTGTATAGCTGGAACCTTTCCAGTTCTACATTACAGTCCTTGCCTCGAGCTTGTCCGGATTTTGTTT
This sequence comes from Agapanthus africanus, assembly GCA_030015575.1. Lineage (NCBI taxonomy): Eukaryota > Viridiplantae > Streptophyta > Magnoliopsida > Asparagales > Amaryllidaceae > Agapanthus > Agapanthus africanus. The sequence goes on from CM057349.1 coordinate 100,128,259, forward strand.
TTAGACATAGGCCGGGCAACCCCAAATCTTAACTAACTTAAGACATGGGTTCTTCCCTTTCCATATCTCATATGGAGTGGTAGGCAACTGATTTGATTCGAACCCTATTCAATAGGTATGCAGCTTCTCAAGCGCATATTTCCCAAAAAGGAAATAGGTAACTCAGTAGTACTCATCATAGAGCACACCTTATCACATAGGGTGTAATTGCTCCACCCCGATATACCATCGTGCCATGGTGTATACAGAGGAGTAATGCTGAGAGAGAATCTCATTCTCTTTTAGAAAAGTCCAGGAATTCCGTGCTCAAGTATTCTCCTCCTTGATCTCATCAAAGGACATAATACTTTTACCCGTATTTTGGTTCTCTACTTCTAACTTATATTCTGTGAATATCTCAAAAGGTTCGGACTCATGTTTCAACGGGAACATATGACTGAATCTTGAGAGATTATCAGAGAATATAATGAAGTATAAAGAACCAGTCCTGGCATGTATAGACAGGGGACCTTACATACATCAACATGTATCATCCCAAGAGTTTACTAACTCTTTCTCTGTTTCCATTAAACGGAGCTATGGTCATCTTATCTTTGTGACATGACTGGCGAGTTTCACAAGATGTAAATTCAAACTAATTTAAATATGCATCTTTATGTAACTCTAGCTAGTCGGGTCACATTGATCTGACCTAGTCTACAATGCCTCAAGAAGAATTCGTTCATTTCTGAACTCTTCCTCTTGTGTGTGTTCCGTATACTAAGAACTGTAGTTTGATTTAGAACATTAATGCTTTTAGATAACGTGCCTGAACCGATCAACTTTTGATATAGGAAATGTTCAAAACATTATCCAACAATACAAAATTTTATCATTTCTTTACTAATAAAGAGATAGATACGATTTTGTATATCAGGTTCGTTATCTAATAACATTCGTTCAGAATCAATGTATTTGTAATACAGGATGACAGTGACCGACAGACTTGGCTGCAACACTTGCCCCGTTCTCTGCCTCATGAAACTTATCACCCGTTCTCAGTTCTCTACCTATCTGTAGCCCTATGTAACATATTACATATCTGGGATCCTGATCCGGTATCATATACCCAGGACGTAAAGGACACTGAGAAACAGTTCTAGTAATGAACACACCCGAAGATGATGCATCAGCATGCACTCTCTTCGTTTGGGCGGCACGGGAATTCTGGTAATCCCCAATTTCCTGCTCTGTCTTATAACAATTATAAGTTGGAGCGGGACCAACGTTCCCCAGCTCAGTATAACAAGCGGGTTCGGTCAATATTCCGTATTATTATCTTGATTAAGGCGTGATATGGTCGCTACCTGGAGAGAGAGAGAAGAAAACACTCAGCGTGCGCTCTGTCAAGAATAGATTGGTTTTTATTTTATCTAATCAGGATGGCTCCCACTGCTTTTTATCAAATCTTCCTTCAAACCCTAAATGGAAAGACCAGCCGGGATTAATTACACACTACAAGTTCGCCAATCTTTCAGCCAGGCCAGTGTCGGTACTTTGAGGGAGGTCCCCCGTGCTTTCGCACGAACCTAATTAATGTAAACCTCGTTTTCCTAGAGGCGTAACCTCGTTGACACCTTTCTAGACACCTACTTGTTCGGCTAATTGTAATGTATAAAACTCTCCCAGGAGTAACTCTTACTCGCAACGGGTATCGGGATCCAACTATCTCATAGAAGGTATGCAATCTCATTGCAAATTTCAACACTTGAAATTCCCGATAATATTTTGCCCCTAGCTCGCTATGACCTTGACGCATGCCTAACAACCCATAGTCTGCTACTCAAGTTCAACCCGTACATTTCTTGATTGAATTAAACCCACCCGCACGACCCTTGACGCGTGCCAAACAACGCCGTACGAATACCCTAATCCAATCGCATCATATGCTGGCAGATAAGCACTAGTTAGCTACCGTACACTACGCCTTGACGCATGCCAAACAACCGCAGCACGAATACTAACTAATACTTATCTGAAATGACGGAGGGCTACGACAGGTTTTTCTGAAAACCTATTGCGTAATGAACTTGATATCGTTGTAGGATCGAATGAATTTTGAAATGGAGTGTTTTTGAGGCTTTTCTAGTTTTGCTAAAGGAGTCACTCCCGGTGAAGGGATCGTCGGTCCTTTCCTCGTCGAATGAGGTGCGGGATATATCATATATATCACTGTGCAAAGCAAAAACACTTAAAAGCAATCAAAAGACAAACCGAGTGTGTAGCATCTGCCAGTTATTGCTAAAGGAGTCACTCCCGGTGAAGGGATCTCGGTCCTTTCCTCATCGAATAAGGTGCAGGATATATCATATATACCGCTGTGCAAAGCAGGAACTGTAGCTACCTGTTTTATTTTGAAATTCGATTGTACAACATCTTAGGTTTCTTTTACTTTCATTAATCATATTAATGAAGTCCCATCATTTAAGTACCTAAACATCACAGATAGATATGACGTACACTTATGCCATCCGCATTCGCCTCGATGTCCCCTCGTGCACCGTTAGGTTAGGTAACTAACGGCAGAGCGGGGCAGGGCTAGCCCGGGTGTAAAACATAAGTAACGTCTATATAATATATCATATATACTATATACTGTATCTATCACAGAACATCACATGATCACATCACAGATATCGCAGCAGAAGAATCATATGAAATATTGGATATACTAGGACGTCCGTGTTTTCAATACGAGCCAGTATAAAACACGGATTCCACGGTCGTGATGAATAGCCAAACCCACACCCCTAGACCCCTACGAGAGCGGCAAGCAACCCTACCAATTCTAGAGTTAGGAGACCCGGACTCGACTCCTCGAGTTGGTCTCCTACTGGACTCCAGAACCCGGTTACTTGTGCTCCCCTCCTTGGGTCTATCCTAGTGCAGAAAAGTAAATAATATACAAACGGTGACTACTTCCGCAACCTGGAAGCGCCCCAATAAAAGAATATTACATACAAGTTTTTACATGAATGAAAATGAAAAACACTCATCTCACATAAAAACCCCCGGCTATTCAATCACGACGATCCAATATAACATATCCAGCAACACATAACATCACATGTCATCAACGTAAGTAAATATGCGCATCCCAATTGTCGTTGACATATAGCAACGAAACCGGCGATATCACATATTACACTTACGGTCACAGAAAAGAAAGTGTAAAACTACAACAGTTGGAATCCGCAACCACCTCAGACATCGCATGCCTGACCAAATGAATTACTTAGACATCGCATGCCTAACAATTATAAACCCCGCATTTTAGTCTCAAAATCGAAAACACTTTTCAATATCAAGTCGGGCAATTCAACAGGATTCCCGACAGTCTGATCGAATACTCGTCGCAAACTTCAGTAGACGGTCGCACCCCCGATACCGTCCACGAAGTGCACCAAGGCGGAACACCGCTACCGTGAGCACCCGGACGGATGCTTTCGGCGACGGGGTTCTCCTACAGTCACTTGGTCTGGGCTATGGAGTGAGGCTGTCTATTAAGTTTACCCGGCGAGTATCCGCGTACGCTACGTGATTGCGACGGACTTTTGATCACATCAAAATTCCGTGGCAACCGATCAAGTGAGACTAAACTGCTATGTTTATAACATTCATTTAGTTATCTCATAACTTCTTGTGAATTCCAATTATTGTATCCCATTCCAGATAAATAGAAAATGCTAAACTTTTCGATCGAACAATCGAACACCCAAGTTTTCCCGATACAGATCAACACATGAAACAAGTCTAACAACATTCCGTTCGTGCCTCAGTACCAACGGTCCAGCCGTAGAAGGGTCAAGCCAACGCCTCACATGTGGCATGCCGTACTGCCCCAAACCCGAAGGTTCAAAGGGCAGTTCAAGACGGTCACATAATCGAGTTAAGGTTTGTGTCTTCTAGAGGGACCATCGCGTTACTTGCACTACTTAGAACGTCGTTAAACTACGGAAAAATCCAACACTTGGAAATTTCCCGACAGGGGAAAAGTTGGGTATTTATATCCGGTCGAACTTTTTAACATATTCTAAAATTTATCCGGAAAGCCACACAGACAAAATTTGATATCCCGATCGAAACACCGAATCCCCAAAACAACTGCAGAAATTTCAACTCTGGAATAAGTTTTAAATATTCCCAGAAAACTCACCATAAAATAATAGGAATTACTGTGCAGAGCGGGTACGATGACGTCACCAATGTAGTGCGGAACCGCCGCATAAGCAGTGCTTATGCCGCGGTTCCGCCGCCGTTCAAACGAATTACCCACCTGAGTTTGCACCGTAATTCTTAGTTTTATTTTATGTATTTTCTAGAAATTTTTAATTCACAAAAATCCGCATTTTAGGAAAAAGTCCAGAGAGCAATATTGGTTCGGGGTTTCGGGTTCGTTCGGACTTCAATTTCCGTCTGGACTTCGCCTAAGGCTCTAGCTAGGCTCTGATACCACTGCTGGGTTCCTAGGCACGCTAGTGAGGTCTCCCAAGCCATCAACCATGGCAATTTCAAAAATTATGGTGCCTACAAACCCTAAACTACGGATCGATAACTAGATGTCTAGGCGAACAACTAACTAGTTAACACTTAACTAAAAGTTTAACGGAAATACAACCTTTGTAGATCCGGTCCTCCACCTCCATGGCTCCGCAACGAGGTCGTCTCCGCTGTCCAAATCAAATCCGGGCTCTAGAGTCGGCTTCGTCGGAGAATGGGCAAGCTAGGTCGTCGATGTCCATGCCGAAGATGATCTACGTCGAAGCATCGCAAGATCAAGCTCTCACTTCACCAAGTCATGAAACTTGTGAAGTAAACACAATCTACTACTTGGCAAGAGGTAGAGGATGAAGAAATAGGAAGTGGGTTAACTTTAGAATTGGATTTCTCACTCAAAAACATCAATCACCATTGATGACCTCAAGCTTCTTCACTTGAAGCAAGGAAGAAGAAGAAGAAAGAAATATATGATAAGTTAAATAAAAAGAAAAGAATATCCAAACTTATCATAATGCAAACCATGGTCAAGTGTAGAGATTAAACTAGGGTTAAATCAAAATGGTTAGGTTAAGCATGAGATAAGAATGGTGGACAAAGTCAAAGCTTCATGAATCTTCAACTTAAAACAAAAATAGCCACCATTCTTTTCTCTTGCCTTTTATTTTCCAAAAATCAATAAATAAATAAATAAGTAAATAAAACAAAACCCTAACCATAATCATGTAACCATGGTTTGATCTTTACACAAAAACCCTAGCATAACATGTATCATCAAACATGATACAATCAAGTGCACAAAAGTATATCACATATACAATGTGTACAATCCGAGTGAGAAAATCCATTTAAAGTGAACCGATACTAGTTAATGTAAAGTAATACATCATATATATAATTATACATTAAATCATTAAATCAACACTTGATTCAATGATCCGGTCATGACGTACACAACCGACTAGTATACAATGTATCGGCTTATCGAATCAACGCTTGAATCGATAACTAGGTTATATCGCATACAACCATTCGATACATTCATCGCGAGAATGGAATACGGTATCACATACACGCATTATTCTCGGTCCCGCACATATCTCATATGCGCTCCTATTCCGTTTCGCTTGAGCCAGGAAACCTCTGTGTAGGACTCTAAAGACTCGTCAATACGCCGGCAGCAGGTGATGATCATATCAAACACCCACAAGCCGCAAGCGGTCTGCTAAACGTAACGGCCACCCGGGTATTGAGCGATCTGAAGATCGAAGAGCAAGCCCGCTCACACTCCAGTGAATCTGACCAGTAACACTACCGTACAGTCCGGTCTGATCGTCTGATATGTCGCATATCTCGCCTAGGGGTGGTAAACGTCAGACCCCAATAGCTCAATAAGTCGTGTCGATATGAGGTCTATAACTGTTCGAGAAACTACTGGTAACACTTACCAGTAAATCTCAGCAACCCTGGCCAGGGATTTCCTGTTATAGCCAATCGAACACAGCACAACATCAACTCCCTATACCGGGAGAGACGAATCCCCTCCTATCGCTCATTGCCTCCATGTGACTCGGGACTGTACCCAAAAACCACCGTTTTGCACGCCCTCTTGGACGTGGTAAGATGGAAATCAAAGCACAGTGGGAACCACACAAGACTCTATGACGATCTCGGGTCAACAGACTACTCTGTACCAGTGTCACCAGAGAACTGCCATCTGACGTGAGGTATAATACCATCTGGGAGTTCTCGGCGAGTCCGTCCAGTGTACCCAGTCTCTACTGAGCACCCGTATATCATCTCTGATGTCAAACACCGATGGATATGGGATCATCCTGTTAGTTATATGTATGCCCTAGAGGCCATTACTATACATAGGATGTATATTGTAGTGGATGCTGGGACATATATAGGGAGGACTTTCTTGCTCGACATGATAGTATGCTATCTGGTTACTCTTTACCTTAACGTGTATGCTGATTGTCTCTCTGTTACATGTTGGTAAAGCCCTTAGGATCTGTACTTGACTACCTGGACTATGATGCGGATCATACTAGTGGGGACATGGTAGTCTATAAGTACATCCTTCAAAGTCCCTAGTCGAGGGTGTATCGAGACGGGGCATCGATATACCAGAGTAGACTAGCGTATACCTTCTCGACCCATACAGATGGGCGATGGATGATCCCATATCCATCGGTGTTTGACATCAGAGATGATATACGGGTGCTCAGTAGAGACTGGGTACACTGGACGGACTCGCCGAGAACTCCCAGATGGTATTATACCTCACGTCAGATGGCAGTTCTCTGGTGACACTGGTACAGAGTAGTCTGTTGACCCGAGATCGTCATAGAGTCTTGTGTGGTTCCCACTGTGCTTTGATTTCCATCTTACCACGTCCAAGAGGGCGTGCAAAACGGTGGTTTTTGGGTACAGTCCCGAGTCACATGGAGGCAATGAGCGATAGGAGGGGATTCGTCTCTCCCGGTATATGGGAGTTGATGTTGCGCTGTGTTCGATTGGCTATAACAGGAAATCCCTGGCCAGGGTTGCTGAGATTTACTGGTAAGTGTTACCAGTAGTTTCTCGAACAGTTATAGACCTCATATCGACACGACTTATCGAGCTACTGGGGTCTGACGTTTACCACCCCTAGGCGAGATATGCAACATATCAGACGATCAGACCGGACTGTACGGTAGTGTTACTGGTCGGATTCACTGGAGTGTGAGCGGGCTTGCTCGTCGATCTTCAGATCGCTCAATACCCGGGTGGCCGTTACGTTTAGCAGACCGCTTGCGGCTTGTGGATGTTTGATATGATCATCATCCGCTGCCGGAGTATTGACGAGTCTTTAGAGTCCTACACAGAGGTTTCCTGGGTCAAGCGAAACGATATAGGAGCGCATATGAGATATGTGCGGGACCGAGAATAATGCGTGTATGTGATACCGTATTCTATTCTCGCGATAAATATATCGAAAGGTTGTATGCGATATAACCTAGTTATCGATTCAAGCGTTGATTCGATAAGCCGATATATTTGATACCAGTCGGTTATGTGCGCATGACCGGATCATTGAATCAAGTGTTGATTTAATGATTTAATGCATATTTATATATTTGATATATTGCTTTGCATCAACTAGTATCGGTTTACTTAAGATGGATTTTCTCGCTCGGGTGTGCACATTACATATGCGATATGATTTTGTGCACTTGATTGTATCATGTTTGATGATACAAGTTTACTTGGTTAATTGCAAAGAATAAACCATGGTTAAAAGAATGATTAGGGTTTTATTTTCCATTACTTATTTATTCATTTATTTATTTGTTTATTCACTTTGGAAAATAAAAAGAAAAGAGAAAAGAATGGTTGCTAGATTTGGAGTTTAGTTAAAGCTTCATGAAGCTTTGATAAAGTCAACCATACTTATCTCATCCTTAACCCTAACCATTCACACTAACCATGATTCATTCTCTGCACTTGACCATGGTTAGAATTATGATAAGAATTCATTTTCTTTTCATTTTCTAATAACTTATGATAATATCTTTCTTCTTCTTCTTCATTCTTCAAGTGAAGAAAAGCAAAGTCCATCAATGGTGATTGTTGGATATGAGTGAGAAATCCAATTCTAAAGTTAACCCAATTCCTATTTCTTCATCCTCTACCTCTTGCCAAGTAGTAGAGTGTGTTTCCTTCACAAGATTTTAGGGTTTGGTGAAGGTGGAGCTTGATTCATCGATGCCTCGACGTAGATCATCTTCGGCATGGACATCGACGACCTAGCTTGCCCATTCTCCGACGAAGCCGATCCTAGAGCCCGGATTTGATTTGGACAGCGGAGAGGACCTCGTTGCGGAGCTATGGAGGTGGAGCACCGGATCTACAAAGGTTGTATTTCCGTATTTTATTTAGTTAACTGTTAACTAGTTCTTGTTCGCCTAGATATCTAGCAAACGATCCGTACTTTAGGGTTTGTAGGCACCATAATTTTTGAAATTGCCATGGTTGATGGCTTGGGAGACCTCACTAGAGTGCCTAGGAACCCTGCAGTGGTATCAGAGCCTAGCTAGAGCCTTAGGCGAAGTCCAGACGGAAATTGAAGTCCGAACGAACCCGAAACCCCGAACCAATATTGCTCTCTGTACAAATTTTAAATTCTGGGATTTTTCAACATTAAAAATATTCAGAAACATCAGCAGGCAATTCTAAGAAATACTGTAAAATTCGTGCACACAATTCCTACAGTGGGCCGCGCTTCCGCGGCACGAGCTTGGCTTGTGCGGCGCAAGCGCGGCCATTTTGTCGTCTTGTGCCACTTGTCTTCTACAGTAATTCCTATGGTACTGTTCTGGTATTCCTGGATATTTTTAATATATTTTCAAGAGTTGATTTTTCTGAGTTGATTTGGGGATTCGGAATTTCGATCGGGATATCAAATTTTGTCTGTGCGGCTTTCCGGATAAATCTTAGAATATGTTAAAAAGTTCGACCGGATATAAATACCCAACTTTTCCCCTGTCGGGAAATTTCCAAGTGTTGGATCTTTCCGTAGTTTAATGACGTTCTAAGTAGTGCAAGTAATGCGATGGTCCCTCTAGAAGACACAAACCTTAACTCGATTATGTGACCGTCTTGAACTGCCCTTTGAACCTTCGGGTTTGGGGCAGTACGGCGTGCCACATGTGAGGCGTTGGCTTGACCCTTCTACGGCTGGACCGTTGGTACTGAGGTACGAACTGAATGTTGTTAGACTGGTTTCATGTGTTGATCTGTTTTGGGAAAACTTGGGTGTTCGATTGTTCGATCGAAAAGTTTAACATTTTCTGTTTATCTGGAATGGGATACAATAATTGGAATTCACAATAGTTATGTGATAACTGAATGAATGTTATAAACGTAGCAATTTAGTCTCACTTGATCGGTTGCCACGGAATTTTGATATGATCAAAAGTCCGTCGCAATCACGTAGCGTACGCGGATACTCGCCGGGTAAACTTAATAGACAGCTTCACTCCATAGCCCCGACCAAGTGACTGTAGGAGAACCCCGTCGCCGAAAGCATCCGTCCGGGTGCTCGCGGTAGCGGTGTTCTGCCTTGGTGCACTTCGTCGACGGTATCGGGGGTGCGGCCGCCTACTAAAGTTTGCGACGAGCATTCGATCAGAATGTCGGGAATCCTGTTGAATTGCCCGACTTGGTATTGAAAAGTGTTTTCGATAATGAGACTAAAATGCGGGGTTTATAATTGTTGGGCATGTGATGTCTAAGTAATTCATTTGGTCAGGCATGCGATGTCTGAGGTGGTTGCGGATTCCAACTGTTGTAGTTTTACACTTTCTTTTCTGTGACCGTAAGTGTAATATGTGATATCGCCGGTTTCGTTGCTATATGTCAACGACAATTGGGATGCACATATTTACTTACGTTGATGACATGTGATGTTATGTGTTGCTGGATATGTTATATTGGATCGTCGTGTTTGAATAGCCGGGGGTTTTTTATGTGAGATGAGTGTTTTTCATTTTCATTCATGTAAAAACTTGAATGTAATATTCTTTTATTGGGGCGCTTCCAGGTTGCGGGAGTTGTCACCTGTTGTATATTATTTACTTTTCCGCACTAGGATAGACCCAAGGAGGAGAGCACAAGTAACCGGGTTCTGGAGTCCAGTGGGAGACCAACTCGAGGAGTCGAGTCCGGGTCTCCTAACTCTAGAATTGGTAGGGTTGCTTGCCGCTCTCGTAGGGGTCTAGGGGTGTGGGTTTGGCTATTCATCACGACCGTGGAATCCGTGTTTTATACTGGCTCGTATTGAAAACACGGACGTCCTAGTATATCCAATATTTCATATGTTTCTTCTGCTGCGATATCTGTGATGAGATCATGTGATGTTTCTGTGATGGATATAGTATATAGTATATATGATATATTATATAGACGTTACTTATGTTTTACACCCGCGCTAGCCCTGCCCTGCTCTGTCGTTAGTTACCTAACCTAACGGTGCACGAGGGGACATCGAGGCGAATGCGGATGGCATAAGTGTACGTTATATCTATCTGTGATGTTTAGGTACATAAATGATGGGACTTCATTAATGTGATTAATGAAATAAAAGAAACCTAAGATGTTGTAGAATCGAATTTCAAAATAAAACAGGTAGCTACAGTTCTTGCTTTGCATAGCGATATATGTGATATATCCTGCACCTTATTCGATGAGGAAAGGACCGAGATCCCTTCACCGGGAGTGACTCCTTTAGCAATAACTGGCAGATGCTACACACTCGGTTTGTCTTTTGATTGCTTTTAAGAGTTTTTGCTTTGCACAGCGGTATATACGATATATCCTGCACCTCATTCGACGAGGAAAGGACCGACGATCCCTTCACCGGGAGTGACTCCTTTAGCAAAACTAGAAAAGCCTCAAAAACACTCCATTTCAAAATTCATTCGATCCTACAACGATATCAAGTTCATTACGCAATAGGTTTTCAGAAAAACCTGTCGTAGCCCTCCGTCATTACAGATAAGTACTAGTTAGTATTCGTGCTACGGTAGTTTGGCATTCGTCAAGGCGTAGTGTGCGGTAGCTAACTAGTATTTATCTGCTTATGCATATGATGCAGATTGGATTAGGGTATTCGTACGGCGTTGTTTGGCATTCGTCAAGGGTCGTGCGGGTGGGTTTAATTCGATCAAGTAATGTACGGGTTGAACTTGACTAGTGGACTATGGGTTGTTTGGCATTCGTCAAGGTCATAGCGAGCTAGGGGCAAAACATTATCGGGAATTTCAAGTGTTGAGATTTGCAATGAGATTGCATACCTTCTATGTGATAGTTGGATCCCGATACCCGCTGCGAGTAAGTGTTACTCCTGGGAGAGTTTTATACATTACAATTAGCCGATCAAGTAGGTGTCTAGAAAGGTGTTAACGGGGTTACGCCTCTGGGAAAACGAGGTTTACATTAATTAGGTTCGTGCGAAAGCACGGGGGACCTCCCTCAAAGTACCGACACTGGCCTGGCTGAAAGATTGGCGAACTTGTAGTGTGTAATTAATCCCGGCTAGTCTTTCCTTTTAGGGTTTGAAGGAAGATTTGATAAAAAGCAGTGGGAGCCATCCTGATTAGATAAAATAATAACCAATCTATTCTTGACAGAGCGCACGCTGAGTGTTTTCTTCTCTCTCTCTCCAGGTAGCGACCATATCACGCCTTAATGAAGATAATAATACGGATTATTGACCGAACCCGCTTGTTATACTGAGCTGGGGAACGTTGGTCCCGCTCCAACTTATAATTGTTATAAGACAGAGCAGGAAATTGGGGATTACCAGAATTCCCGTGCCGCCCAAACGAAGAGAGTGCATGTTGATGCATCATCTTCGGGTGTGTTCGTTACAAAGAACTGTTTCTCTGTATTCTCTACGTCCTGGGTATGTGATACCAGATCAGGATCCCAGATATGTAATCTGTTACATAGGGCTACAGATAGGTAGAGAACTGAGAACGGGTGATAAGTTTCATGAGACAGAAAACGGGGCAAGTGTTGCAGCCAAGTCTGTTGGTCACTGTCACCCTGTATTACCAATACATTGATTCTGAACGAATGTTATTAGATACCGAACCTGATATACAAAATCATTTCAGTCTCTTTATTAGTAAAGAAAGGATATAATTTTGTATTGTTGGATAATGTTTTGAACATTTCCTATATCAAAAGTTGATCGGTTCAGGCACGTTATCTAAAAGCATTGATGCTCTAAATCAAACTACAGTTCTTAGTATACGGAACACACACAAGAGGAAGAGTTCAGAAATGAACGAATTCTTCTTGAGGCATTGTAGACTAGGTCAGATCAATGTGACCCGACTAGCTAGAGTTACATATAGATGTATATTTAAATCAGTTTGAATTTATATCTTGTGAAACTCGCCAGTCATGTCACAAAGATAAGATGACCATAGCTCCGTTTACTGGAAACAGAGAAAGAGTTAGTGAACTCTTGGGATGATACATGTTGATATATACAGGTCCCCTGTCTACACATGCCAGGACTGGTTCTTTATACTTCATTACGTTCTCTGATAATCTCTCAAGATTCAGTCATATGTTCCTGCTGAAACATGAGTCCGAACCTTTTGAGATATTCACGGAATATAAGTTAGAAGTAGAGAACCAAAATACGGGTATAAGTATTATGTCCTATGATGAGATCAAGGAGGAGAATACTTGAGCACGGAAATACTGGACTATTCTAAAGGAGAATGAGATTCTCTCTCAGCATTACTCCTCCGTATACACCATAGCACGATGGTATATCGGGGCGGAGCAGATACACCCTATTTGATATGGTGTGCTCTATGATGAGTACTACTGAGTTACCTTTTTCCTTCTGGGAGTTATGCACTTATGAAGTTGCATACCTATTGAATAGGGTTCGAATCAAATCAGTTGCCTACCACTCCATATGAGATATGGAAAGGGAAGAGCCCATGTCTTAAGCCAGTTAAGATTTGGATTTGTCCGGCCTATGTCTAAAAGCAAAATCCGGACAAGCTCGAGGCAAGGTCTGTTATGTAGAACTGGAAATGTTCCAGCTATACAAACTACAGCAGATGATTTGATAGAGCCAAAGGATTCAGTAGATTCCAACGAACCTCAGCCTCTCCGCCGATATAGTAGGGTTCCTCACCCACCAGAGAGATACTTCAGTTTCTCTATGACAGTGGGAGCGAGGATTGCATCATGAGATGATGACCCAACTAGTTTCGAGCTGGCCATCAGGAGTGGGACTCTGTAAGAATGGCTGGATGTTTAGTGATCTGAGATGGAATCCTTATACACCAACAAAGTATGGACTTTGGTTGCTATATCTGAAGGGTTAAATCCCCATCAGGAGCAAGTATATCTTGAGAAGATTACTTGGTGTAAATGGAAAAGTTGAGACTTTCAAAGCTAGACTTGTTAAAGGTTTTCGTCAAAGACCAGGCGTGGATCATGATGATACCTTTTCAAGTAGCTATGCTTAAGTCCATCCAGATCCCACTTGCCACGGCTACATACCATGACTGCGATATCTGGTGGTTGGGTGTCTTGACTGCTTTTCTAAATGATGATTTAGAAGAGAGCGTCTATAAGTACACAGCCAGAGGGCTTCGTAGACAGTGGGAGCAGCGGAAACGTGTGCAAGATGCTTTATAAGATAAAGCAGGCATCGCGGAGTTGGAACGTCTGTTTTGATGAAGTAGTCAAAGAGTTTGACATCATCAAAATGGTAGATGAACCTTGTACAAACAAAAAAAGGTAGTAGGGAGTATGGTGACGATCCTCGTAGAGTACGTAGATGACATACTCTTGATAGGGAAGGAGTTTCCTATGCTACGCTCGATCAATCTCCGCTTATCACAATGATTCTCCATATAGGATTAAAGTGATACATACTAAATCCTGGATTTTGGATCTATGAGATAGATTTAATTGGATGTTAGGATTCTCACTAGTTGTAGTGAGACGGTATCAACCGATCCTGGGGAGAATCGCTGGAAGGGTTCCAGTGTGATAAAGACGACTGAATGTCAGTCGCAGGCATTGTCTTTACCCTCAGTAAAGGGACGGTATGTTGGAAGAGTTCCAAGCTAGATACCGTGGCATACTAGACGATAAAGGCAGGATACATCGCTACTAAAGATGCTACCAAAGAGGCTGTTTGGATGTATATTGGTTCATGAGATGAACTATGTTCCTCCCATTGTGAGACAATGGAGTTGTGGCTTATGCCAAGGAACGTCCGTCCCATCAGTGATCCAGACATATTCTAAGGCAGCATCGCCTGATCATGGAGATGATTGATCTCCAGGGTGATCGAGGTTTGGAGAGTAGACTCAGAGGACAACACAGCGGATCCACTCACAAAGGCCTGTTCCCAGAGAGAGAGACTTTCATGGGATGGTTGAGTATGAGATACTGCAACCACTGCTAAAGATGGCCCTAGTGCAAGTGGGAGATTGTTAGTTATATGTATGCCCTAGAGGCCATTACTATACATAGGATGTATATTGTAGTGGATGCTGGGACATATATAGGGAGGACTTTCTTGCTCGACATGATAGTATGCTATCTGGTTACTCTTTACCTTAACGTGTATGCTGATTGTCTCTCTGTTACATGTTGGTAAAGCCCTTAGGATCTGTACTTGACTACCTGGACTATGATGCGGATCATACTAGTGGGGACATGGTAGTCTATAAGTACATCCTTCAAAGTCCCTAGTCGAGGGTGTATCGAGACGGGGCATCGATATACCAGAGTAGACTAGCGTATACCTTCTCGACCCATACAGATGGGCGATGGATGATCCCATATCCATCGGTGTTTGACATCAGAGATGATATACGGGTGCTCAGTAGAGACTGGGTACACTGGACGGACTCGCCGAGAACTCCCAGATGGTATTATACCTCACGTCAGATGGCAGTTCTCTGGTGACACTGGTACAGAGTAGTCTGTTGACCCGAGATCGTCATAGAGTCTTGTGTGGTTCCCACTGTGCTTTGATTTCCATCTTACCACGTCCAAGAGGGCGTGCAAAACGGTGGTTTTTGGGTACAGTCCCGAGTCACATGGAGGCAATGAGCGATAGGAGGGGATTCGTCTCTCCCGGTATATGGGAGTTGATGTTGCGCTGTGTTCGATTGGCTATAACAGGAAATCCCTGGCCAGGGTTGCTGAGATTTACTGGTAAGTGTTACCAGTAGTTTCTCGAACAGTTATAGACCTCATATCGACACGACTTATCGAGCTACTGGGGTCTGACGTTTACCACCCCTAGGCGAGATATGCAACATATCAGACGATCAGACCGGACTGTACGGTAGTGTTACTGGTCGGATTCACTGGAGTGTGAGCGGGCTTGCTCGTCGATCTTCAGATCGCTCAATACCCGGGTGGCCGTTACGTTTAGCAGACCGCTTGCGGCTTGTGGATGTTTGATATGATCATCATCCGCTGCCGGAGTATTGACGAGTCTTTAGAGTCCTACACAGAGGTTTCCTGGGTCAAGCGAAACGATATAGGAGCGCATATGAGATATGTGCGGGACCGAGAATAATGCGTGTATGTGATACCGTATTCTATTCTCGCGATAAATATATCGAAAGGTTGTATGCGATATAACCTAGTTATCGATTCAAGCGTTGATTCGATAAGCCGATATATTTGATACCAGTCGGTTATGTGCGCATGACCGGATCATTGAATCAAGTGTTGATTTAATGATTTAATGCATATTTATATATTTGATATATTGCTTTGCATCAACTAGTATCGGTTTACTTAAGATGGATTTTCTCGCTCGGGTGTGCACATTACATATGCGATATGATTTTGTGCACTTGATTGTATCATGTTTGATGATACAAGTTTACTTGGTTAATTGCAAAGAATAAACCATGGTTAAAAGAATGATTAGGGTTTTATTTTCCATTACTTATTTATTCATTTATTTATTTGTTTATTCACTTTGGAAAATAAAAAGAAAAGAGAAAAGAATGGTTGCTAGATTTGGAGTTTAGTTAAAGCTTCATGAAGCTTTGATAAAGTCAACCATACTTATCTCATCCTTAACCCTAACCATTCACACTAACCATGATTCATTCTCTGCACTTGACCATGGTTAGAATTATGATAAGAATTCATTTTCTTTTCATTTTCTAATAACTTATGATAATATCTTTCTTCTTCTTCTTCATTCTTCAAGTGAAGAAAAGCAAAGTCCATCAATGGTGATTGTTGGATATGAGTGAGAAATCCAATTCTAAAGTTAACCCAATTCCTATTTCTTCATCCTCTACCTCTTGCCAAGTAGTAGAGTGTGTTTCCTTCACAAGATTTTAGGGTTTGGTGAAGGTGGAGCTTGATTCATCGATGCCTCGACGTAGATCATCTTCGGCATGGACATCGACGACCTAGCTTGCCCATTCTCCGACGAAGCCGATCCTAGAGCCCGGATTTGATTTGGACAGCGGAGAGGACCTCGTTGCGGAGCTATGGAGGTGGAGCACCGGATCTACAAAGGTTGTATTTCCGTATTTTATTTAGTTAACTGTTAACTAGTTCTTGTTCGCCTAGATATCTAGCAAACGATCCGTACTTTAGGGTTTGTAGGCACCATAATTTTTGAAATTGCCATGGTTGATGGCTTGGGAGACCTCACTAGAGTGCCTAGGAACCCTGCAGTGGTATCAGAGCCTAGCTAGAGCCTTAGGCGAAGTCCAGACGGAAATTGAAGTCCGAACGAACCCGAAACCCCGAACCAATATTGCTCTCTGTACAAATTTTAAATTCTGGGATTTTTCAACATTAAAAATATTCAGAAACATCAGCAGGCAATTCTAAGAAATACTGTAAAATTCGTGCACACAATTCCTACAGTGGGCCGCGCTTCCGCGGCACGAGCTTGGCTTGTGCGGCGCAAGCGCGGCCATTTTGTCGTCTTGTGCCACTTGTCTTCTACAGTAATTCCTATGGTACTGTTCTGGTATTCCTGGATATTTTTAATATATTTTCAAGAGTTGATTTTTCTGAGTTGATTTGGGGATTCGGAATTTCGATCGGGATATCAAATTTTGTCTGTGCGGCTTTCGGATAAATCTTAGAATATGTTAAAAAGTTCGACCGGATATAAATACCCAACTTTTCCCCTGTCGGGAAATTTCCAAGTGTTGGATCTTTCCGTAGTTTAATGACGTTCTAAGTAGTGCAAGTAATGCGATGGTCCCTCTAGAAGACACAAACCTTAACTCGATTATGTGACCGTCTTGAACTGCCCTTTGAACCTTCGGGTTTGGGGCAGTACGGCGTGCCACATGTGAGGCGTTGGCTTGACCCTTCTACGGCTGGACCGTTGGTACTGAGGTACGAACTGAATGTTGTTAGACTGGTTTCATGTGTTGATCTGTTTCGGGAAAACTTGGGTGTTCGATTGTTCGATCGAAAAGTTTAACATTTTCTGTTTATCTGGAATGGGATACAATAATTGGAATTCACAATAGTTATGTGATAACTGAATGAATGTTATAAACGTAGCAATTTAGTCTCACTTGATCGGTTGCCACGGAATTTTGATATGATCAAAAGTCCGTCGCAATCACGTAGCGTACGCGGATACTCGCCGGGTAAACTTAATAGACAGCTTCACTCCATTAGCCCCGACCAAGTGACTGTAGGAGAACCCCGTCGCCGAAAGCATCCGTCCGGGTGCTCGCGGTAGCGGTGTTCTGCCTTGGTGCACTTCGTCGACGGTATCGGGGGTGCGGCCGCCTACTAAAGTTTGCGACGAGCATTCGATCAGAATGTCGGGAATCCTGTTGAATTGCCCGACTTGGTATTGAAAAGTGTTTTCGATAATGAGACTAAAATGCGGGGTTTATAATTGTTGGGCATGTGATGTCTAAGTAATTCATTTGGTCAGGCATGCGATGTCTGAGGTGGTTGCGGATTCCAACTGTTGTAGTTTTACACTTTCTTTTCTGTGACCGTAAGTGTAATATGTGATATCGCCGGTTTCGTTGCTATATGTCAACGACAATTGGGATGCACATATTTACTTACGTTGATGACATGTGATGTTATGTGTTGCTGGATATGTTATATTGGATCATCGTGTTTGAATAGCCGGGGGTTTTTTATGTGAGATGAGTGTTTTTCATTTTCATTCATGTAAAAACTTGAATGTAATATTCTTTTATTGGGGCGCTTCCAGGTTGCGGGAGTTGTCACCTGTTGTATATTATTTACTTTTCCGCACTAGGATAGACCCAAGGAGGAGAGCACAAGTAACCGGGTTCTGGAGTCCAGTGGGAGACCAACTCGAGGAGTCGAGTCCGGGTCTCCTAACTCTAGAATTGGTAGGGTTGCTTGCCGCTCTCGTAGGGGTCTAGGGGTGTGGGTTTGGCTATTCATCACGACCGTGGAATCCGTGTTTTATACTGGCTCGTATTGAAAACACGGACGTCCTAGTATATCCAATATTTCATATGTTTCTTCTGCTGCGATATCTGTGATGAGATCATGTGATGTTTCTGTGATGGATATAGTATATAGTATATATGATATATTATATAGACGTTACTTATGTTTTACACCCGCGCTAGCCCTGCCCTGCTCTGTCGTTAGTTACCTAACCTAACGGTGCACGAGGGGACATCGAGGCGAATGCGGATGGCATAAGTGTACGTTATATCTATCTGTGATGTTTAGGTACATAAATGATGGGACTTCATTAATGTGATTAATGAAATAAAAGAAACCTAAGATGTTGTAGAATCGAATTTCAAAATAAAACAGGTAGCTACAGTTCTTGCTTTGCATAGCGATATATGTGATATATCCTGCACCTTATTCGATGAGGAAAGGACCGAGATCCCTTCACCGGGAGTGACTCCTTTAGCAATAACTGGCAGATGCTACACACTCGGTTTGTCTTTTGATTGCTTTTAAGAGTTTTTGCTTTGCACAGCGGTATATACGATATATCCTGCACCTCATTCGACGAGGAAAGGACCGACGATCCCTTCACCGGGAGTGACTCCTTTAGCAAAACTAGAAAAGCCTCAAAAACACTCCATTTCAAAATTCATTCGATCCTACAACGATATCAAGTTCATTACGCAATAGGTTTTCAGAAAAACCTGTCGTAGCCCTCCGTCATTACAGATAAGTACTAGTTAGTATTCGTGCTACGGTAGTTTGGCATTCGTCAAGGCGTAGTGTGCGGTAGCTAACTAGTATTTATCTGCTTATGCATATGATGCAGATTGGATTAGGGTATTCGTACGGCGTTGTTTGGCATTCGTCAAGGGTCGTGCGGGTGGGTTTAATTCGATCAAGTAATGTACGGGTTGAACTTGACTAGTGGACTATGGGTTGTTTGGCATTCGTCAAGGTCATAGCGAGCTAGGGGCAAAACATTATCGGGAATTTCAAGTGTTGAGATTTGCAATGAGATTGCATACCTTCTATGTGATAGTTGGATCCCGATACCCGCTGCGAGTAAGTGTTACTCCTGGGAGAGTTTTATACATTACAATTAGCCGATCAAGTAGGTGTCTAGAAAGGTGTTAACGGGGTTACGCCTCTGGGAAAACGAGGTTTACATTAATTAGGTTCGTGCGAAAGCACGGGGGACCTCCCTCAAAGTACCGACACTGGCCTGGCTGAAAGATTGGCGAACTTGTAGTGTGTAATTAATCCCGGCTAGTCTTTCCTTTTAGGGTTTGAAGGAAGATTTGATAAAAAGCAGTGGGAGCCATCCTGATTAGATAAAATAATAACCAATCTATTCTTGACAGAGCGCACGCTGAGTGTTTTCTTCTCTCTCTCTCCAGGTAGCGACCATATCACGCCTTAATGAAGATAATAATACGGATTATTGACCGAACCCGCTTGTTATACTGAGCTGGGGAACGTTGGTCCCGCTCCAACTTATAATTGTTATAAGACAGAGCAGGAAATTGGGGATTACCAGAATTCCCGTGCCGCCCAAACGAAGAGAGTGCATGTTGATGCATCATCTTCGGGTGTGTTCGTTACAAAGAACTGTTTCTCTGTATTCTCTACGTCCTGGGTATGTGATACCAGATCAGGATCCCAGATATGTAATCTGTTACATAGGGCTACAGATAGGTAGAGAACTGAGAACGGGTGATAAGTTTCATGAGACAGAAAACGGGGCAAGTGTTGCAGCCAAGTCTGTTGGTCACTGTCACCCTGTATTACCAATACATTGATTCTGAACGAATGTTATTAGATACCGAACCTGATATACAAAATCATTTCAGTCTCTTTATTAGTAAAGAAAGGATATAATTTTGTATTGTTGGATAATGTTTTGAACATTTCCTATATCAAAAGTTGATCGGTTCAGGCACGTTATCTAAAAGCATTGATGCTCTAAATCAAACTACAGTTCTTAGTATACGGAACACACACAAGAGGAAGAGTTCAGAAATGAACGAATTCTTCTTGAGGCATTGTAGACTAGGTCAGATCAATGTGACCCGACTAGCTAGAGTTACATATAGATGTATATTTAAATCAGTTTGAATTTATATCTTGTGAAACTCGCCAGTCATGTCACAAAGATAAGATGACCATAGCTCCGTTTACTGGAAACAGAGAAAGAGTTAGTGAACTCTTGGGATGATACATGTTGATATATACAGGTCCCCTGTCTACACATGCCAGGACTGGTTCTTTATACTTCATTACGTTCTCTGATAATCTCTCAAGATTCAGTCATATGTTCCTGCTGAAACATGAGTCCGAACCTTTTGAGATATTCACGGAATATAAGTTAGAAGTAGAGAACCAAAATACGGGTATAAGTATTATGTCCTATGATGAGATCAAGGAGGAGAATACTTGAGCACGGAAATACTGGACTATTCTAAAGGAGAATGAGATTCTCTCTCAGCATTACTCCTCCGTATACACCATAGCACGATGGTATATCGGGGCGGAGCAGATACACCCTATTTGATATGGTGTGCTCTATGATGAGTACTACTGAGTTACCTTTTTCCTTCTGGGAGTTATGCACTTATGAAGTTGCATACCTATTGAATAGGGTTCGAATCAAATCAGTTGCCTACCACTCCATATGAGATATGGAAAGGAAGAGCCCATGTCTTAAGCCAGTTAAGATTTGGATTTGTCCGGCCTATGTCTAAAAGCAAAATCCGGACAAGCTCGAGGCAAGGTCTGTTATGTAGAACTGGAAATGTTCCAGCTATACAAACTACAGCAGATGATTTGATAGAGCCAAAGGATTCAGTAGATTCCAACGAACCTCAGCCTCTCCGCCGATATAGTAGGGTTCCTCACCCACCAGAGAGATACTTCAGTTTCTCTATGACAGTGGGAGCGAGGATTGCATCATGAGATGATGACCCAACTAGTTTCGAGCTGGCCATCAGGAGTGGGACTCTGTAAGAATGGCTGGATGTTTAGTGATCTGAGATGGAATCCTTATACACCAACAAAGTATGGACTTTGGTTGCTATATCTGAAGGGTTAAATCCCCATCAGGAGCAAGTATATCTTGAGAAGATTACTTGGTGTAAATGGAAAAGTTGAGACTTTCAAAGCTAGACTTGTTAAAGGTTTTCGTCAAAGACCAGGCGTGGATCATGATGATACCTTTTCAAGTAGCTATGCTTAAGTCCATCCAGATCCCACTTGCCACGGCTACATACCATGACTGCGATATCTGGTGGTTGGGTGTCTTGACTGCTTTTCTAAATGATGATTTAGAAGAGAGCGTCTATAAGTACACAGCCAGAGGGCTTCGTAGACAGTGGGAGCAGCGGAAACGTGTGCAAGATGCTTTATAAGATAAAGCAGGCATCGCGGAGTTGGAACGTCTGTTTTGATGAAGTAGTCAAAGAGTTTGACATCATCAAAATGGTAGATGAACCTTGTACAAACAAAAAAAGGTAGTAGGGAGTATGGTGACGATCCTCGTAGAGTACGTAGATGACATACTCTTGATAGGGAAGGAGTTTCCTATGCTACGCTCGATCAATCTCCGCTTATCACAATGATTCTCCATATAGGATTAAAGTGATACATACTAAATCCTGGATTTTGGATCTATGAGATAGATTTAATTGGATGTTAGGATTCTCACTAGTTGTAGTGAGACGGTATCAACCGATCCTGGGGAGAATCGCTGGAAGGGTTCCAGTGTGATAAAGACGACTGAATGTCAGTCGCAGGCATTGTCTTTACCCTCAGTAAAGGGACGGTATGTTGGAAGAGTTCCAAGCTAGATACCGTGGCATACTAGACGATAAAGGCAGGATACATCGCTACTAAAGATGCTACCAAAGAGGCTGTTTGGATGTATATTGGTTCATGAGATGAACTATGTTCCTCCCATTGTGAGACAATGGAGTTGTGGCTTATGCCAAGGAACGTCCGTCCCATCAGTGATCCAGACATATTCTAAGGCAGCATCGCCTGATCATGGAGATGATTGATCTCCAGGGTGATCGAGGTTTGGAGAGTAGACTCAGAGGACAACACAGCGGATCCACTCACAAAGGCCTGTTCCCAGAGAGAGAGACTTTCATGGGATGGTTGAGTATGAGATACTGCAACCACTGCTAAAGATGGCCCTAGTGCAAGTGGGAGATTGTTAGTTATATGTATGCCCTAGAGGCCATTACTATACATAGGATGTATATTGTAGTGGATGCTGGGACATATATAGGGAGGACTTTCTTGCTCGACATGATAGTATGCTATCTGGTTACTCTTTACCTTAACGTGTATGCTGATTGTCTCTCTGTTACATGTTGGTAAAGCCCTTAGGATCTGTACTTGACTACCTGGACTATGATGCGGATCATACTAGTGGGGACATGGTAGTCTATAAGTACATCCTTCAAAGTCCCTAGTCGAGGGTGTATCGAGACGGGGCATCGATATACCAGAGTAGACTAGCGTATACCTTCTCGACCCATACAGATGGGCGATGGATGATCCCATATCCATCGGTGTTTGACATCAGAGATGATATACGGGTGCTCAGTAGAGACTGGGTACACTGGACGGACTCGCCGAGAACTCCCAGATGGTATTATACCTCACGTCAGATGGCAGTTCTCTGGTGACACTGGTACAGAGTAGTCTGTTGACCCGAGATCGTCATAGAGTCTTGTGTGGTTCCCACTGTGCTTTGATTTCCATCTTACCACGTCCAAGAGGGCGTGCAAAACGGTGGTTTTTGGGTACAGTCCCGAGTCACATGGAGGCAATGAGCGATAGGAGGGGATTCGTCTCTCCCGGTATATGGGAGTTGATGTTGCGCTGTGTTCGATTGGCTATAACAGGAAATCCCTGGCCAGGGTTGCTGAGATTTACTGGTAAGT
Source organism: Agapanthus africanus (assembly GCA_030015575.1). Classification (NCBI taxonomy): domain Eukaryota; kingdom Viridiplantae; phylum Streptophyta; class Magnoliopsida; order Asparagales; family Amaryllidaceae; genus Agapanthus; species Agapanthus africanus. The sequence goes on from CM057349.1 coordinate 100,151,748, forward strand.
GTTACCAGTAGTTTCTCGAACAGTTATAGACCTCATATCGACACGACTTATCGAGCTACTGGGGTCTGACGTTTACCACCCCTAGGCGAGATATGCAACATATCAGACGATCAGACCGGACTGTACGGTAGTGTTACTGGTCGGATTCACTGGAGTGTGAGCGGGCTTGCTCGTCGATCTTCAGATCGCTCAATACCCGGGTGGCCGTTACGTTTAGCAGACCGCTTGCGGCTTGTGGATGTTTGATATGATCATCATCCGCTGCCGGAGTATTGACGAGTCTTTAGAGTCCTACACAGAGGTTTCCTGGGTCAAGCGAAACGATATAGGAGCGCATATGAGATATGTGCGGGACCGAGAATAATGCGTGTATGTGATACCGTATTCTATTCTCGCGATAAATATATCGAAAGGTTGTATGCGATATAACCTAGTTATCGATTCAAGCGTTGATTCGATAAGCCGATATATTTGATACCAGTCGGTTATGTGCGCATGACCGGATCATTGAATCAAGTGTTGATTTAATGATTTAATGCATATTTATATATTTGATATATTGCTTTGCATCAACTAGTATCGGTTTACTTAAGATGGATTTTCTCGCTCGGGTGTGCACATTACATATGCGATATGATTTTGTGCACTTGATTGTATCATGTTTGATGATACAAGTTTACTTGGTTAATTGCAAAGAATAAACCATGGTTAAAAGAATGATTAGGGTTTTATTTTCCATTACTTATTTATTCATTTATTTATTTGTTTATTCACTTTGGAAAATAAAAAGAAAAGAGAAAAGAATGGTTGCTAGATTTGGAGTTTAGTTAAAGCTTCATGAAGCTTTGATAAAGTCAACCATACTTATCTCATCCTTAACCCTAACCATTCACACTAACCATGATTCATTCTCTGCACTTGACCATGGTTAGAATTATGATAAGAATTCATTTTCTTTTCATTTTCTAATAACTTATGATAATATCTTTCTTCTTCTTCTTCATTCTTCAAGTGAAGAAAAGCAAAGTCCATCAATGGTGATTGTTGGATATGAGTGAGAAATCCAATTCTAAAGTTAACCCAATTCCTATTTCTTCATCCTCTACCTCTTGCCAAGTAGTAGAGTGTGTTTCCTTCACAAGATTTTAGGGTTTGGTGAAGGTGGAGCTTGATTCATCGATGCCTCGACGTAGATCATCTTCGGCATGGACATCGACGACCTAGCTTGCCCATTCTCCGACGAAGCCGATCCTAGAGCCCGGATTTGATTTGGACAGCGGAGAGGACCTCGTTGCGGAGCTATGGAGGTGGAGCACCGGATCTACAAAGGTTGTATTTCCGTATTTTATTTAGTTAACTGTTAACTAGTTCTTGTTCGCCTAGATATCTAGCAAACGATCCGTACTTTAGGGTTTGTAGGCACCATAATTTTTGAAATTGCCATGGTTGATGGCTTGGGAGACCTCACTAGAGTGCCTAGGAACCCTGCACATCCATCGCCCATCTGTATGGGTCGAGAAGGTATACGCTAGTCTACTCTGGTATATCGATGCCCCGTCTCGATACACCCACGACTAGGGACTTTGAAGGATGTACTTATGGACTACCATGTCCCCACTAGTATGATCCGCATCATAGTCCAGGTAGTCAAGTACAGATCCTAAGGGCTTTACCAACATGTAACAGAGAGACAATCAGTATACACGTTAAGGTAAAGTTCAACCAGATAGCATACTATCATGTCGAGCAAGAAAGTCCTCCCTATATATGTCCCAGCATCCACTACAATATACATCCTATGTACAGTAATGGCCTCTAGGGCATACATATAACTAACAGACCGGACCCAGTGACGAATGCGGATGGCATATACGTACATTTTATTTTCATTCTTTTCTGGTGTGATTAATTGATGGGACCGCGTTGATTCTGTTCAATGCAAAGTAAAACAAACCTGTTTGCAGTTGTTGGAACAAATTTAAAAAGTGTTATTGCAAAGACGTTTCCTTTTGTTATGCATCGCGGTATTCAGTGGAATATCCTGCACCTCATTCCACGAGGAAATAGCCGAGATCCCTTCACCGGGAGTGACCTCTTTAGCAAAAGGTTTTCGCCACTATATTTTAAAAAGCTATCAGGTTCCTTCAGCGATATCAAGTTCGTTACGTTAAAGGTTTTTCGCCAAAAACCAGCCGTAGCCCTCCGTCACTTCTTTTGGGTATTCAATAGTATTCAAGCTATGCATTTTAGCCAAAGTTAAGGCATAGTGTTTGGTAGCTGCTGGGTATTCATTTGTTGCATAGATAGATGAGTTGGTTTGGGACAGTCGTTCTGCTATTTGGCCAAATCCAGGGGCATGTGCGCGTGGGTTCAAATTGACAAGATAGTGATGGGTAGAACTTGGCATGTGACTTATGACATTTTGACCAAAGCCAAGGTTATAAGAGCATGGGGCAAAAATCTTATCGGGAGTTTCTAAAGAAACTGAAACTTGCCAAGTATGCGCAAACCTTCTGGAGTATGAGTAACGTGGATGCATTCCATCACGTTATCATGCGATGAGAGTTGGATCCCGATTCCCACTGATGGGTTGGTTTACTCTTCGGGTGATCCCGATTGATTCTTCTTTCAGGTTTGGAGGAGAATTTGACAGGACAGTGGGAGGTTTCCGGATTAGATAAAGTGATAACCATTCTGATCTAGGTTAGAGTGCATGCAGAGTGTTTCTTTACTCTCTCTCTTTGGCAGCGACCTTTGACCGACCCTAAACTATGACTCAGTGACCAAGTTGACCGAACCTTCTTAAAATACTGGCTTTTGGATTGTCTATGTTGTATAAGTCATTGCCACTCCTTCTTTTACCCTTTGTATTTCTCAGAACACCCGTATTACTACGGACATCCACTTCCATTGGATAGATCCATCGTATGGTTATATACGAACTCGAAGGGACTTCTTCGAGGATGGATCCAGGTTCAGGAGAAATGGAATTGGTTTATTCAGTTGTCTTTTATTATCACATTCTCTCAGGTTGCGAGGGCTCCTTGGTTTAGGAGAGTACACCTATTACGCTTATTGGACAGTCTTATTCCAAACCATAGGCAGGTGCCGAAAGGTAGGGAATGAAGAAAACCAAATTAGCCTAAGTAGGGTGTGCAGAAGGTAATATGTAAAGACAAAATAAAGGGATTAAAAAGAGGGCAAAGTAAGTTGCGACTGATATCATTCACGACCAAAACCGTGTACTTCATCGCCACTCCTATTTCACCTTTAAAAGAATAAGGTATTATTCAGTTGTCTTTTATCATCACCTTCTCTCAAGATGTGAGTACTCCTTGGTTTAGGAGGGTACACCTATTATGCTTACTGGATCTTCTTCTTCCAAACCATAGGCTGGTGCCGAACGGTAGGGAAGGAAGAAAACCATTTAGCCTAACGATGGTGTATAGAAGGTAATGACTAAAGACAAATAAAGGGACTTGAGGAGATGGCTGTGAAATATACGGTTATAGTCATGAATTGGATTATGGAAGAGGCATTACTATGAATACCAGGATACCCCTACGAAACATTTTCATGTTTCAGTGCATTGTTAAAGAAAAACTGTTTTCCCGATTAGATACTTACTCCAAGGGTATGTATTTACCACGTTTCATTCTCATATCTGTATGGTTTTACAGATGATGAGTGGGAGTAAGTTATTGGGAATTAGGTGATCATCCTCATTATATCGGAATTCGTTGTAATTGGTGATATTTGAGGAAATCGCCAAGGTACAGTTTTCCACCTACAACGCATAGGTTTTGAGTTGTTAAACTCAGCGGACTTATACAGAGTATTGTATGTTGTCCAAGTGTCTATCAGGACAAAGGGGTAGGTCCTCGTACTATGTTCTGTTTACTTATGACTTCTCTAATATTTAGACGAGTGTTTCGTAGAAATATAAGGTCTAAGTTTTGAGAAGTTGTGGGTATAAGAATAAAGTAGAGAACCAGGTGTCATAAGTATCGGGATTCTTCAAAGAGATCGAAGATGTGGATTCTTCAAAGAGATCGAAGATGTGGATTCTTGTGATTGGTATTCAGATGATAGTAATGGTTTTGAGAAACTTGTTTCTCTTTCAGGTTACTCATAATTGGATGGATTCCTAAGTTGAGTAATGCTGATTAGCCTCTTTCCATTAAGTTGATATGCACTGGAGACAGCTGCATGATTAGAATATGGTTCCAATTGAATATGTGCCAAAGTTTCTATATTGGATATAGAATGGTTCATACCTTAAAAGATGTTAAGGTACGGGGAGTTGTTCAGCTTATACTTAAAACCGGACTCTGGATAACTCAGGGCACATTTCTGTAATGGCTGTTTGTGGGTTGACCCTGGCTATGACGAGGGTTGTTTTTCTACCATTTGGAAGATCAATAGTGATATTGTTCTTGACTCGCCACAGTTTTAGTAAAATGGATTTTTTCAGAAAATAGTAGTGGGAGTATGGTAGAACTGGAAGTGATTCCAGAACCGCAAACGATTACGGAAAATTTAATAGGACCTATATATTCAATCAGGTTTGACATTCCATTAGCCACTCCGCAGATATGGTGGGTAACCTCAGACACCCGAGAGGTACTCCGGTAGCCTCAAGGACGGTGACAGGGAGGTTCTTGTTTACCCAGACTTGACACTACTGTTGTTCCAGGCTATAAGACCCGGTAGGAGGGTTGTCGTAGTCAGTGGGAGCATCGGAAGCATAGTGGGCAAGATGCTTATGTCTATTTATAGACTTGAGCAGTTATAGCGGAGATAGATCATCTAGTTTTGATATGACAGTCATGGGTTTGACTTCAATCAGAATAGGGGATGGATCTGTTAAGAAGGTAGTAGGGTGTGATGTCATTTGGATGACATACACAGAGTAGGAAGTAAAATTCCTATACTACGATCGGTTGTACTGTGGTCGTCACACAGTTGTTTCTCCAGACAGGATATGGATATAATATTTGACATTCTAGTTTCTAGATCTATGGTTTTAGATCTGAATTTGGGTAGTTTCCCAATATGGGTACTTTGACAGTATTCTAATGGTTTTTAGAATAGATGACTCCTGGCATGGTGGTGTACCTGCAGGTGATGGAGTTACCCTCTCTAAAGGTGTCTTACAGACTAAAGGGGAGAGAGATGTGCATGATTGGCAGATCACTTGCTTAGGCAATTGAGTCAATCATGAGATGTCAAGTACCACACCAGATGTTGTTTTTGCACTAGATGCAATAAGTTTGTATTAATCCAATCCTGGAGAAACATCAGGAAGCAGTTTTAGAGCATAAGTGCATGTTCTACGGATTTGATGGCGGCAGCCTCTTTTGGGAGACGATTATCATTCCAGGCTTCAAAGGTGACATGGATGACAGAGTGATTGTCAGAGTTACAGTTTTCCCTCTGACGAGGGACAGTATTATAGACATGTGGTCCAAGAGGATACTGTGGGTGGCATGGTGCCGGATACTGATTAGGTTCAGTGATCGATACAGTCTAAGAAGTTTGGATTTGGAGTTCATTTATGAACTAGGTCCCATCAGATATCTAGACATATTCTAAGACAGGTATTACTCAATTCGGGAGATGGCTTTCTCCGCGAATTTGAGATTAAGAGAGATATAGAAAGAAACTTCTAGGCGGATCCACTCACTGAGGCTATTTCTCGAACACAATAGTTTTACAAACGGGTTTTATGAAACTGATTAGTAGAGGAGTTGGGTGTTGGTTTCACACGGGCTGTGAGTACGCAACATCGCAATAATTAGCCTTGAGTGCAAGTGGGAGATTGTTGGCGATAGTGCCCTCAGAGTCAATTATTGGATCGCAGGTATGTGATTGCAATGATTGCGGAGGACCTATACCGGTAGGACAGTCTTACTCGAGATGATAGTATGCTATCTGGTTTGCCTTTATCAGTCGTGTACATGATCAGGTGACTGATTACATGTTACACTTTGATAGAGCCCTTAGGATCTTACTTTACTACCAACAGTATGATGGCGATCATATACGTGAGAGTTGGGTGGTTTATATGCATATCCTTAATTGTGGTCCCTAGTCGTGGGAGTTTCGAGACAGGGCATCGATACTCCGGAGTAGACTAGTGTATACAGTCGATGTAGGGTTCCTAGGCATGCTAATGAAGTCTCACAAGGCATCAACCATGCCAATTTAAAAATTTTACGGGTGCCGAGAAAACCTAATACGGATCGTTGACTAGAGTTTAGGCGAAAAACGAAACTAGTTAACATCTTAACTAAAGGAGAGAGGCTACAACCTTTGTAGATCCGTTTCTCCACTTCCTTAGCTCCACGTAGGCGTCCTCTCGCTGTCCGTCTCGAATCCTGAACTCAATCGTCGGTTTCATCGGAGAAATTGGCGGGCTAGGTCGTCGGCTTCGTGCCGAAGATGATCTACGTCGAGACATCACAAGTTCAAGCTCCAACTTCACCAAGTTGTGAAACTTGTGAAGAAAACACCCTATACTACTTGGCAAGAGGTAGAGGGTGAAGAAATAGGAGGTGGGTTCACTTTAGAATTGGATTTCTCACACTTTTGCTCAAGTCGCCATTGATGGACTTAAGCTTTTTCTTGAAGAAGAAGATGATGAAGAAAATAGAATATGATAAGTGTTTTTTAAAAAAGGAAAAGAAAAAGAATACTTATCATATACTAACTATGATAGAGTGTAGAGAATAGACCATGGTTACTTGGAAGGGTTAGGGTTAAGCATGAAGACAAGAATGGTTACAAAGTCAAAGCTTCATGAAGCTTCAACTAGAAACAAAGAAAGCCACCATTCTCATCAAAATCTTTTCCAAATAAATCAATAAATAAATAAAAGAATAAGCAAAACCCTAATCATCATTTTAACCATGGTTTAATTCTATACACTTAACCAAAGAAGCATGTATCATCAAACATGATACAATCAAGTGTATAAAAGTATATCACATATACAACTTGCACATACAAGTGAGAAAATCCATATAAAGTGAACCAATACTAGTTAATGCAAAGTAATATATCAAATATATAATTATACATTAAATCATTAAATCAACACTTGATTCAATGATCCGGTCATGTCGCACATAACCGACTAGTATCCAATATATCGGCTTATCGAATCAATCCTTGATTCGATATCTAGGTTATATCGCATATAACCATTCGATACATTCATCGCGAGAATTAAATACGGTATCACATACACACATCATTCTCGGTCCCGCACATATCTCATATGCGCTCCTATTTCGTTTCGCTTGAGCCAGGAAACCTCTGTGTAGGACTCTAAAGACTCGTCAATACGCCGGCAGCAGATGATGATCATATCAATCACCCACAAGCCGCAAGCGGTCTGCTAAACGTAACGGCCACCCGGGTATTGAGCGATCAGAAGATCGACGAGCTAGCCCGCTCACACTCCTGCGAATCCAACCAGTAACACTTACCGTACAGTCCGGTCTGTTCGTCTGATATGTCGCATATCGAGTCTAGGGTTGGTAAACGTCAGACACCAATAACCGATAAGTCATGCCGATGTGAGGTACATAACGGGTCGAGAAACTACTGGTAACACTTACCAGTAAATCTCTGATCAGCCCTGGCCAGGGACTTTCCTGTTACGGCCAATCGAGCACAGCGCAACATCAACCCCCAATACCGGGAGAGACGAAACCCCTCCTATCGCTCATTGCCTCCATGTGACTCGGGACTGTACCCAAAGACCACCGTTTTGCACGCCCTCATGGACGTGGTAAGGTGGAGATCAAAGCACAGTGGGAATCACACAAGACTCTATGACGATCTCGGGTCTATAGACTAACCTGCACAAGTGTCACCTGAGAACTGCCATCTGACGTGAGGTATAATACCATCTGGGAGTTCTCGGCGAGTCCGTCCAGTGTACCCAGTCTCCACTGAGCACCCGTATACCATCTCTGATGTCAAACACCAATGGATATGGGATCATCCATTGCCCATCTCATGGGTCGAGAAGCGTATACGCTAGTCTACACTGGTATATCGATGCCCAGTCTCGATACACCTACGACTAGGGACCTTGAAGGATGTACCTATGGACTACCATGTCCCCACTAGTATGATCTGCATCATAGTCCAGGTAGTCAAGTACACATCCTAAGGGCTTTACCAACATGTAACTATAAGACAGATTAAAGAGACTAGTATACATGTTAAGATAAAGAGTAACCAGATAGCATACTATCATATCGAGCAAGAAAGTCATCTCTATATATGTCCAAGCATCCAATATAATATATATCATCTGTACAATACTGGCCTCTAGGGCATACATACAACTAACAATCTCCCACTTGCACTAGGGCCAGCTGCTGTAGTATCGCATACCGAGCATCCCGAAGAGTCTCTCAAACTGTATCTGGGGAATGGCCTTCGTGAGTGGATCCGCCGTGTTGTTCTTCGTATCAACCCTCCTGACCTCGATCTCCCGGCGATCAACTTGTAGGGTTCCTAGGCACTCTAATGGAGTCTCACAAGTGATCAAACATGCCAATTTCTAAAAATTACGGTGCCGAGAAACCCTAATACGGATCGTTAACTAGATAAATAGGCGAAGCGAGCAAGTAAACGGAAATGTATCTAAAGGAAAGGGGCTACAACCTTTGTAGATTCGGTCCACCACTTCCTAAGCTCCGCGATGATCTCCCTCCGCTGTCCAAATCGAACCCTTGACTCTAGCAGTGGCATCATCGAAGAATGGGCGGGCTTGATCGTCGGTTCGATGCCGAAGATGATCTACGTCGAGGCATCACAAGAACAAGCTCCAACTTCACCAAGCTTTGAAAACTTGTGAAGTAAACACCCTATACAACTTGGCAAGAGGTAGAGGATGAAGAAATAGGAAGTGGGTAGACTTTAGAATTGGATTTCTCACTTGATTTCTCAAGTTGCCATTGGTGTAGAAAGCTTTTCTTCTTCTTGCTCATGAAGAAGAAGATGAAAAAGATATGATAAGTATTTTTAGAATAGAAAATAAATATAATACTTATCATAATCTAACCTTAGTTAAGTGTAGAGAATGAATTAGGGTTAATTTAAATGGTTAGGGTTAAGTATAAGACAAGAATGGAGACTAAGTCAAAACTTCAAGAATCTTCAACTAAAAACAAAACAAGCAACCATTCATTTATCTTTTTCATTTTCCAAAATGGATATAAATAAATAAGATAAATGAATAAGTAATTAAGTAAACAAAACCCTAATCATTAACTCAACCATAGTTTAATTCTTTACACTTAACCAAATAAGCATGTATCATCAAACATGATACAATCATGTGCACAAAAGTATATCACATATACAACTTGCACAATTCAAGTGAGAAAATCCATTTAAAGTGAACCAATACTAGTTAATGCAAAGTAATATATCAAATATATATAATTATCCATTAAATCATTAAATCAACACTTGATTCAATGATCCGGTCATGTCGCATATAACCGACTAGTATTCAATGTATCGGCTTCTCGAATCAAACCTTGATTCGATAACCAGATTATATCGAATATAACCAATCGATACATTCGTCACGAGAATGGAATATGGTATCACATACACGAATTATTCTCGGTCCCGCACATATCTCATATGCCCTCCTATTTCGTTTCGCTTGAGCTAGGAAACCTCTGTGTAGGACTCTAAAGACTCGTCAATACGCCGGCAGCAGATGATGATCATATCAAACACCCACAAGCCGCAAGCGGTCTGCTAAACGTAACGGCCACCCGGGTATTGAGCGATCAGAAGATCGACGAGCAAGCCCGCTCACACTCCTGTGAATCCAACCAGTAACACTTACCGTATAGTCCGGTCTGTTCGTCTGATATGTCGCATATCTCGCCTAGGGGTGGTAAACGTCAGACCCCAATAGCTCGATAAGTCATGCCGACTTGAGGTCCATGACATTCGTGAAACTACTGATAACTCTTACCAGTATATCACTGCAACCCTGGCCAGGGATTTCCTGTTATGGCCAGTCGAGCATTGCGCAACATCAACCCCCAATACCGGGAGAGACGAATCCCCTCCTATCGCTCATTGCCTCCATGTGAATCGGGACTGTACCCAAAAACCACCTGTTTGCACAACTCAGTAGAGCCGTGGTAGGGTGGAAATCAAAGCACAGTGGGAGACACACAAGACTCTATGACGATCTCAGGTCAACAGACTAAGCTGTACCAGTGTCACCAGAGAACTGCCATCTGACGTGAGGTATAATACCATCTGGGAGTTCTCGGCGAGTCCGTTCAGTGTACCCAGTCTCCACTGAGCACCCGCATACCATCTCCGATGTCAAACACCAATGGATATGGGATCATCCATCGCCCATCGCATGGGTCGAGAAGATATACGCTAGTCTACTCTGGAATATCGATGCCCCGTCTCGATATTCCCTCAACTAGGAACAATGAAGGATGTACTCATTGACTACCCAGGCCCCACTAGTATGATCTGCATCACAGTCCTGGAAGTCGGGTATACATCCTAAGGGCTTTATCAACATGTAATCAGAGAGACAGAAAGTATACATGTTAAGATAAAGAGCAACCAGATAGCGTACTATCATGTCGAGCAAGAAAGTCCTATCTATATATGTCCCAGCATCCACTACAATATACATCCAATGTACAGTAATGGCCTCTAGGGCATACATATAACTAACAATCTCCCACTTGCACTAGGGCCATCTGTAGCAGTGGTCGCAGTATCTAATACTCGACCATCCCATATGAGTCTCTCTCTGGGAAAAGGCCTTCGTGAGTGGATCCGCCGTGTTGTCCTCTGAGTCTTCTCTCCTAACCTCGATCACCCTGGAGATCAACTATCTCCATGATCAGGTGATGCTGCCTCAGAATTTGTCTGGGTCACTGATGGGACCATGGTTCCAGGGCCGAAGCCACACTTCCATTGTCACACAATGGTAGGAACCTAGTTCATCCTATGAACCTATATACACCCAAACTGCCTCTTTGGTAGTATCTTTAATAGCGATGTTACCAGCCTTTATCGTCTAGTTTGCCACGGTATCTAGCTTGGAACTCTTCCAACATACCGTCCCTTTACTAAGGGTAAAGACAATGCCTGTGACTGATATTCAGTCGTCTTTATCACTCTGGAACCCTTCCAGTGATTCTCCCCAGGATCGATTGATACCATTTCACTACAACTAGTGAGTATCCTAACATCCAATTAGATCTATCTCATAGATCCAAAGCTTAGGATTTAGTAGGTATCATCTTTATCCTATTTGGAGAATCCTTGTCATAATAGGAGATTGACCGATCGTAGTATAGGAAACTCTTTTCCTATCAAGAGTATGTTGTCTACGTACAATACGAAGATGACCACCTTACTCTCTACTACCTTTTTGTTTATACAAGGTTCATCTACCATTATGATGATGTCAACTTCTTTGACCTATCCATCAAAACAGATGTTCCAACTCCGCGATGCCTGCTTTATCCTATAAAGCATCTTGCATACGTTTCCGCTGCTTCCACTGTCTACGAGGCCCGCTGGCTGTGTTCTTATAGACGTTCTCTTCTAAATCATTATTTAGAAAAGTTGTCATGGCACCCAACCACCAGATATCGTAGTCATGGTATGTAGCCGTGGCAAGTAGGATCTGGATGGACTTAAGCATAGTCCCTGGAAAAGGTTTCATCATTATCCGTGCCTGGTCGATGACGAAAACCTTTAACAAGTCTAGCTTTGAAAGTCTCAACTTGTCCATCTACACCAAGTAATCTTCTCAAGATATACTTGCTCCTGATGGGGATTTAACCCTTCAGATATAGCAGCTAAAGTCCATACTTTGCTGGTGTATGTGGATTCCATCTCAGATCGCTAAGCATCCAGCCATTCTTACAGAGTCCCTACTCTTGATGGCCTGCTCGAATCTAGTTGGGTCATCATCTCATGATGCAATCCTCGCTCCCACTGTCATCGAGAAATCGAAGTATCTCTCAGGTGGGTGAGGAACCCTACTAGATCGGCGGAGAGGCTGAGGTTCGTTGGAATCTACTGAATCCTTTGGTTCTGTCAAATCATCAGCTTCAGTTTGTATAGCTGGAACATTTCCAGTTCTACATAACTGACCTTGCCTCGAGTTTGTCCGGATTTTGTATTTGACATAAGCCGGACAATTCCAAATCTTAACTAACTTAAGATATGGGCTCTTCCCTTTCCATATCACATATAAAGTGGTAGGCAGTGATTTGATTCGAACCCTATTCAATAGGTATGCAGCTTCTTAAGCGCATAACTACCAAAAAGGAAACAGGTAACTCAGTAATACTCATCACAGAGCACACCATATCTAATATTGTGTGATTGCTCCGCCCTGATGCACCGTTGTGCTGTGGTGTATTCAGAGGAGTAATACAGAGAGAGAATCTCATTCTCCTTTAGAATGGTCCAGGAATGCCATGCACAAGTATTCTCCTCCTTGATCTTATCAAAGGACATAATACTTATACCCGGTTATTGGTTCTCTACTTCTAACTTATATTCTGTGAATACCTCAAAAGGTTCGGACTTATGTTTCAACAGGAACATATGACTGAATCTTGAGAGATTATCAGAGAATATAATGAAGTAAAAAGAACCAGTCCTGGCATGTGTAGACAGGAGACCTTACATACATCATCATGTATCAGTCCCAAGAGTTTACTAACTCTTTCTCTGTTTCCAGTAAACAGAGCTGGTGTCATTATATCTTTGTGACATGACTGGCAAGTTTCACAAGATGTAAATTCAAACTGATTTAAATGTACATCTAAATGTAACTTCAGCCAGTCGGGTCGCATTGATATGACCTAGTCTACAATGCCTCAAGAAGAATTCGTTCATTTCTGAACTCTTCTTCTTATGTGTGTTCAGTATACTAGGAACTGTAGTTTGATTTAGAACGTTAATGCTTTTAGATAGCGTGCCTGAACCGATCAACTTTTGATATAGGAAATGTTCAAAACATTATCCATCAATACAAAATTATATCCTTTCTTTACTAATAAAGAGACTAATATGATTTTGTATATCAGGTTTGGTATCTAATAGCATTTGTTCAGAATCAATGTATTCGTAATACAGGGTGACAGTGACCAACAGACTTGGCTGCAAAACTTGCCCCGTTTTCTGCCTCATGAAACTTATCACCCGTTCTCAGTTTTTCTACCCTCTTGTAGCCCTATGTAACAGATTACATATCTGGGATCCTGATCCGGTATCATATACCCAGGATGCAGAGGATACTGAGAAACAGTTCTTTGTAATGAACACACCCGAAGGAGATGCATCATATGCACTTTCTTCATTTGGGCGGCATAGGAATTCTGGTATTCCCCAATTTCCTGCTCTGTCTTATAACAATTATAAGTTGGAGCGGGACCAACGTTCCCCAGCTCAGTATAACAAGCGGGTTCGGTCAAAATTCCGTATTATTATCTTGATTAAGGCGTGATATGGTCGCTACCAGGAGAGAGAGAGAGAAGAAAACACTCTGCGTGCGCTCTTGCAAGATTAGATTGGTTATGTATTTTATCTAATCAGGATGTCTCCCACTGTTTTTATCAAATCTTCCTTCAAACCCTAAAAGGAAAGACTAGCCGGGATTAATTACACTCTACAAGTTCGTCAATCTTTCAGCCAGGCCAGTGTCGGTACTTTGAGGGAGGTTCCCCGTGCTTTCGCACGGACCTAATTACAGTAAACCTCGTTTTCCCAGAGGCGTAACCCCGTTGACACCTTTCTAGACACCTACTTGATCGGCTAATTGCAAAGTGCAAAACTCTCCCAGGAGTAACAATTACTCGCAGTGGGTATCGGGATCCAACTATCATATAGAAGGTATGCAATCTCATTGCAAATTTCAACACTTGAAACTCCCGATAAAGGTTTTTACCCCTAGCACCTATGACCTTAACTATGGTCAACAAATCATAAGTACTAGTCAAGTTCTACCCGTCATTTCGTGATTAATTAGACCCACCCACATGACCCTAAACTAAGGTCAACAAAGTCACGCGACTGTCCTAACTAATCGCATCATATGCGGTGTAGGAAGACATCACTTAGCTACCGTACACTGTGCCTTGACTATGGTCAACAAACACAGCACGAATACTAAGTACTCTACTTCCTAAAATGACGGAGGGTTGCGAATGGTTTTTGTGAAAACCTTTAACGCTTTGAACTTGATCTCGTTGCGGAATCAAATGGTTTTTAAATGGAATGTTTTTTAGGCTTTTCTAGTTTTGCTAAAGGGGTCACTCCCGGTGAAGGGATCGTCGGCCCTTTCCTCGTCGAATGAGGTGCGGGATATATCAAATATATCACTGTGCAAAGCAGAAACTATAGAAGCGATCAAAGACAAACCGAGTGTGTAGCATCTGCCAGTTATTGCTAAAGGAGTCACTCCCGGTGAAGGGATCTCGGTCCTTTCCTCATCGAATAAGGTGCAGGATGTTCTATAATGAACACCACGATGCAAAGCAAGAACTGTAGCTACCTGTTTTGTTTTTGAAATTCGATTCCACAACATCAATTAGGTTTATTTTCTTTCATTAATCTCATTAATGATTATCCCATCATTTAAATTACCTAAACATCACAGATAAATATGACGTACACTTATGCCATCCGCATTCGCCTCGATGTCCCCTCGTGCACCGTCAGGTTAGGTAACTAACGGCAGAGCGGGGCAGGGCTAGCGCGGGTGTAAAACATAAGTAACGTCTATATAATATATCATATATACTATATACTATATCTGTCACAGAACATCACATGATCACATCACAGATAACGCAGCAGAAAGAATCATATGAAATATTGGATATACTAGGACGTCCGTGTTTTCAATACGAGCCAGTATAAAACACGGATTCCACGGTCGTGATGAATAGCCAATCCCACACCCCTAGACCCCTACGAGAATGGCAAGCAACCCTACCAATTCTAGGGTTAGGAGACCCGGACTCGACTCCTCGAGATGGTCTCCCTCTGGACCCTAGAACCCGGTTACTTGTGCTCCCCTCCTTGGGTCTATCCTAGTGCAGAAAAGTAAATAATATAAATCAACGGTGACAACTTCCGCAACCTGGAAGTGCCCCAATAAAAGAATATTACATACAAGTTTTTACATGAATGAAAATGAAAAACACTCATCTCACATAAAAACCCCCCGGCTATTCAAACACGACGATTCAATATAACATATCCAGCAACACATAACATCACATGTCATCAACGTAAGTAAATATGCGCATCCCAATTGTCGTTGACATATAGCAACGAAACCGGCGATATCACATATTACACTTACGGTCACAGAAAATAAAGTGTAAAACTACAACAGTTGGAATCCGCAACCTCCTCAGACATCGCATGCCTGACCAAATGAAATACTTAGACATCGCATGCCCAACAATTATAAGCCCCGCATTTTAGTCTCATTATCGAAAACTCTTTTCAATATCAAGTCGGGTAATTCAACAGGATTCCCGACATTCTGATCGAATGCTCGTCGCAAACTTTAGTAGACGGCCGCACCCCCGAAACCGTCGACGAAGTGCACCAAGGCGGAACACCGCTACCGCGAGCACCCGAACGGATGCTTTCGGCGACGGGGTTCTCCTACAGTCACTTGGTCGGGGCTATGGAGTGAGGCTGTCTATTAAGTTTACCCGGCGAGTATCCGCGTACGCTACGTGATTGCGACGGACTTTTGATCAAATCAAAACTCCGTGGCAACCGATCAAGTGAGACTAAACTGCTATGTTTATAATATTCATTCCGTTATCTCATAACTATTTATGAATTCCAATTATTGTATCACATTCCGGATAAATAGAAAATGTTAAACTTTTCGATCGAACAATCGAACACCCAAGTTTTCCCGATACAGCTCAACACATGAAATAAGTCTAACAACATTCAGTTCGTGCCTCAGTACCAACGGTCCAGCCGTAGAAGGGTCAAGCCAACGCCTCACATGTGGCACACCGTACTCCCCCAAACCCGAAGGTTCAAAGGGCAGTTCAAGACGGTCACATAATCGAGTTAAGGTTTGTTGTCTTCTAGAGGGTCCATCGCGTTACTTGCACTACTTAGAACGTCGTTAAACTACGGAAAAAATCCAACAATTGGAAATTTCCCGGCAGGGGAAAAAGTGGGTATTTATATCCGGTCGAACTTTTTAACATATTCTAAGATTATCCGGAATAGCACACCGACAAAATTAGACAGTCCGATCGAATACACCGAGTCCCCAATACAACTCAGAAAATACAACTCTGGAATAAAATATTATTAATCCTCAGGAAAACCAGCACAGACAGCTAAGAACTACTGTACAAAATTGGATGCACAAAACGACAAAAGGACCGCGGATCCGCCGCATGAGCCTCCTATAAGGCCGCGGATCCGCGCCGCCTTTATGGAATCAAGCCCTCGAATTTTACAGTAACCCTTATATCTTCCTGCTAATTTTTCTGAATATTTTTAATCTACAAAAAACCACGTTTTACAGAAAAGTCCAGAGAGCATTTTTCAAGTCGGGTTTTGGGTCGATCGGACTTCTAATTCCGTCGGGACTTCGCCTAAGGCTCTAGCTAGGCTCTGATACCACTGTAGGGTTCCTAGGCACTCTAATGGAGTCTCACAAGTGATCAAACATGCCAATTTCTAAAAATTACGGTGCCGAGAAACCCTAATACGGATCGTTAACTAGATAAATAGGCGAAGCGAGCAAGTAAACGGAAATGTATCTAAAGGAAAGGGGCTACAACCTTTGTAGATCCGGTCCACCAATTCCTAAGCTCCGCGATGATCTCCCTCCGCTGTCCAAATCGAACCCTTAACTCTAGCAGTGGCATCATCGAAGAATGGGCGGGCTTGATCGTCGGTTCGATGCCGAAGATGATCTACGTCGAGGCATCACAAGAACAAGCTCCAACTTCACCAAGCTTTGAAAACTTGTGAAGTAAACACCCTATACAACTTGGCAAGAGGTAGAGGATGAAGAAATAGGAAGTGGGTAGACTTTAGAATTGGATTTCTCACTTGATTTCTCAAGTTGCCATTGGTGTAGAAAGCTTTTCTTCTTCTTGCTCATGAAGAAGAAGATGAAAAAGATATGATAAGTATTTTTAGAATAGAAAATAAATATAATACTTATCATAATCTAACCTTAGTTAAGTGTAGAGAATGAATTAGGGTTAGTTTAAATGGTTAGGGTTAAGTATAAGACAAGAATGGAGACTAAGTCAAAACTTCAAGAATCTTCAACTAAAAACAAAACAAGCAACCATTCATTTATCTTTTTCATTTTCCAAAATGGATATAAATAAATAAGATAAATGAATAAGTAATTAAGTAAACAAAACCCTAATCATTAACTCAACCATAGTTTAATTCTTTACACTTAACCAAATAAGCATGTATCATCAAACATGATACAATCATGTGCACAAAAGTATATCACATATACAACTTGCACAATTCAAGTGAGAAAATCCATTTAAAGTGAACCAATACTAGTTAATGCAAAGTAATATATCAAATATATATAATTATGCATTAAATCATTAAATCAACACTTGATTCAATGATCCGGTCATGTCGCATATAACCGACTAGTATTCAATTTATCGGCTTCTCGAATCAATCCTTGATTCGATAACTAGGTTATATCGCATATAACCAATCGATACATTCGTCGCGAGAATGGAATACGGTATCACATACACGAATTATTCTCGGTCCCGCACATATCTCATATGCGCTCCTATTTCGTTTCGCTTGAGCCAGGAAACCTCTGTGTAGGACTCTAAAGACTCGTCAATACGCCGGCAGCAGATGATGATCATATCAAACACCCACAAGCCGCAAGCGGTCTGCTAAACGTAACGGCCACCCGGGTATTGAGCGATCAGAAGATCGACGAGCAAGACCGCTCACACTCCTGTGAATCCAACCAGTAACACTTACCGTATAGTCCTGTCTGTTCGTCTGATATGTCGCATATCTCGCCTAGGGGTGGTAAACGTCAGACCCCAATAGCTCGATAAGTCATGCCGACTTGAGGTCCATGACATTCGTGAAACTACTGATAACTCTTACCAGTATATCACTGCAACCCTGGCCAGGGATTTCCTGTTATGGCCAGTCGAGCATTGCGCAACATCAACCCCCAATACCGGGAGAGACGAATCCCCTCCTATCGCTCATTGCCTCCATGTGAATCGGGAATGTACCCAAAAACCACCTGTTTGCACAACTCAGTAGAGCCGTGGTAGGGTGGAAATCAAAGCACAGTGGGAGACACACAAGACTCTATGACGATCTCGGGTCAACAGACTAAGCTGTACCAGTGTCACCAGAGAACTGCCTTCTGACGTGAGGTATAATACCATCTGGGAGTTCTCGGCGAGTCCGTTCAGTGTACCCAGTCTCCACTGAGCACCCGCATACCATCTACGATGTCAAACACCAATGGATATGGGATCATCCATCTCCCATCGCATGGGTCGAGAAGATATACGCTAGTCTACTCTGGAATATCGATGCCCCGTCTCGATATTCCCTCGACTAGGTGTTAGTTATATGTATGCCCTAGAGGCCATTACTATACATAGGATGTATATTGTAGTGGATGCTGGGACATATATAGGGAAGACTTTCTTGCTCGACATGATAGTATGCTATCTGGTTGATCTTTACCTTAACGTGTACACTGACAGTCTCTCTGTTACATGTTGGTAAAGCCCTTAGGATGTGTGCTTGACTACCTGGACTATGATGCGGATCATACTAGTGGGGACAGGTAGTCCATAAGTACATCCTTCAAAGTCCCTAGTCGTGGGTGTATCGAGATTGGGCATCGATATACCAGAGTAGACTAGCGTGTACCTTCTCGACCCATATAGATGGGCGATGGATGATCCCATATCCATCGGTGTTTGACATCAGAGATGATATACGGGTGCTCTGTAGAGACTGGGTATACTGGACGGACTCGCCGAGAACTCCCAGATGGTATTATACCTCACGTCAGATGGCAGTTCTCTGTTGACACCGGTACAGAGTAGTCTGTTGACCCGAGATCGTCATAGAGTCTTGTGTGGTTCCCACTGTGCTTTGATTTCCATCTTACCACGTCCAAGAGGGCATGCAAAACGGTGGTTTTTGGGTACAGTCCCGAGTCACATAGTGGCAATGAGCGATATGAGGGGATTCGTCTCTCCCGGTATAGGGAGTTGATGTTGCGCTGTGTTCGATTGGCTATAACAGGAAATCCCTGGCCAGAGTTGCTGAGATTTACTGGTAAGTGTTACCAGTAGTTTCTAGAATTGTTATAGACCTCATATCGACACGACTTATCGAGCTATTGGGGTCTGACGTTTACCACCCCTAGGCAAGATATGCGACATATCAGACGATCAGACCGGACTGTACGGTAGTGTTACTGGTTGGATTCACTGGAGTGTGAGCGGGCTTGCTCGTCGATCTTCAGATCGCTCAATACCCGGGTGGCCGTTACGTTTAGCAGACCGCTTGCGGCTTGTGGGTGTTTGATATGATCATCGCCTGCTGCCGGCGTATTGACGAGTATTTAGAGTCCTACACAGAGGTTTCCTGGCTCAAGCGAAACGAAATAGGAGCACGTATGAGATATGTGCGGGACCGAGAATAATGCGTGTAAATGATACCGTATTCCATTCTCGCGATGAATGTATCGATTAGGTTATATGCGATATACCCTAGTTATCGAATCAAAGGTTGATTCGATAAGCCGATACATAGGATACTGGTCGGTTATATGCGATATGACCGGATCGTTAAATCAAGTGTTGATTTAATGATTTAATGTATAATTATATATTTGATATATTGCTTTGCATTAACTATTATTGGTTCACTTTAAATGGATTTTCTCACTCGGGTGTGCGCATTGCATATGCGATATGATTTTTGTGCACTTGATTGTATCATGTTTGATGATACATATCTTTTTTGTTAAGTGTAATGAATTAAACCTAGGTTAAGTAAATGATTAGGGTTTTCTTTTATTCATTCATTTATCTTTTCATTTGCATTTAAAAGATAAATGAGAAAAGGAAAAGAAGTGAAAAATGGTGGCTAGTTTTGTTTTCAACATGAAGCTTCATGAAGCTTTCATTAAGTCACCATTTTTGTCTCATCTCCTTAACCCTAACCATTCTTTAACCTTGGTCAATTCTCTACACTTAACTTAGGTTAATATTATGATAAGAATAAATTTTATTATTCTTTTTATAATAACTTATCATATCATTTCTTCTTCTTCTTCCTTGAACTCAAGAAGAAAAGCTTAGGTCATCAATGGTGATTGATGATAAAGAGTGAGAAATCCAATTCTAAATTGAACCCGCTTCCTATTTCTTCATCCTCTACCTCTTGCCAAGTAGTAGAGTGTGTTTTCTTCACAAGTTTCTTGACTTGGTGAAGTCGGAGCTTGATTTAGCGATGCCTCGACGTAGATCATCTTCGGCATGGACATCGACGACCTAGCTCGCTTATTCTCCGATGAAGTCGACGCTAGAGCCCGGATTCTTTTTGGACAGCGGAGAGGACTTCGTTGCGGAGCTATGGAGGTGGAGCACCGGATCTACAAAGGTTGTATTTCCGTTTCTTTTAGTTAAGTGTTAACTAGTTAGCTTTTTCGCCTAGTTTTCTAGCAAACGATCCGTAGTCGGGTCTCTCGGCACCTAGATTTTTTGAAAATGGCATGGTTGATGCCTTGGGAGACCTCATTAGGGTGCCTAGGAACCCTACAGTGGTATCAGAGCCTAGCTAGAGCCTTAGGCGAAGTCTAGACGGAATTTGAAGTCCGAACGAACCGAAACCACAAAAATTTCCATGCCCTCTGTCCAATTTTCAAAAACAGGGATTTTTCAGTATTAAAAATATGCAGAAATATCAGCAGGTTATTTTAAGAGTAACTGTGAAATACGAGTGCGTAATTCCATCAAACTGCCGCGGTTCCGCGGCACGAGCATGGCTCGTGCGGCGGATCCGCGGCCGTACGGACTCATTCTTCAGTCAATGTTACACAGTAACTCCTAATTGATATTGCTGGTTTTCCTGGGTATTTTTGAATATTATTCAAGGGTTGAATTTTCTGAGGTTGTTTTGGGGATTCGATTGTTCGATCGGATTATCAAATTTTGTCTGTGTGGCTTTCCGGATAAATTTTAGAATATGTTAAAAAGTTCGACCGGATATAAATACCCAATTTTTCCCCTGTCGGGAAATTTCCAAGTGTTGGATTTTTCCGTAGTTTAAAGACGTTCTAAGTAGTGCAAGTAACTCGATGGACCCTCTAGAAGACAACAAACCTTAACTCGATTATGTGACCGTCTTGAACTGCCCTTTGAACCTTCGGGTTTGGGGCAGTACGGCGTGCCACATGTGAGGCGTTAGCTTGACCCTTCTACGGCTGGACCGTCGGTACTGAGGCACGAACTGAATGTTGTTAGACTTATTTCATGTGTTGATCTGTATCGGGAAAACTTGGGTGTTCGAATGTTCAATCGGAAAGTTTAACATTTTGTAATTATCTGGAATGGGATACAATAATTGGAATTCACAATAAGTTATGAGATAACTGAATGAATGTTATAAACATAGCACTTTAGTCTCACTTGATCGGTTGCCACGGAATTTTGATGTGATCAAAAGTCCGTCGCAATCACGTAGCGTACGCGGATACTCGCCGGGTAAACTTAATAGACAGCCTCACTCCATAGCCCCGACCAAGTGACTGTAGGAGAACCCCGTCGCCGAAAGCATTCGTTCGGGTGCTCGCGGCAGCGGTGTTCCGCCTTGGTGCACTTCGTCGATGGTAACGGGGGTGCGGCCGTCTACTGAAGTTTGCGACGAGCATTCGATCAGGATGTCGGGAATCTTGTTGAATTGCCCGACTTGATATTGAAAAGTGTTTTCAATTTTGAGACTAAAATGCTGGGTTTATAATTGTTAGGCATGCGATGTCTAAGTAATTCATTTGGTCAGGCATGCGATGTCTGAAGAGATTGCGGGTTCCAACTGTTGTAGTTTTACACTTTCTTTTCTGTGACCGTAAGTGTAATATGTGATATCGCCGGTTTCGTTGCTATATGTCAACGACAATTGGGATGCGCATATTTACTTACGTTGATGACATGTGATGTTATGTGTTGCTAGATATGTTATATTGGATCGTCGTGTTTGAATAGCCGGGGGTTTTTATGTGAGATGAGTGTTTTTCATTTTCATTCATGTAAAAACTTGTATGTAATATTCTTTTATTGGGGCACTTCCAGGTTGCTGAAGTAGTCACCGTTGTTGTATATTATTTACTTTTCCGCACTAGGATAGACCTAAGGAGGAGGGCACAAGTAACCGGGTTCTGGAGTCCAGTGGGAGACCAACTCGAGGAGTCGAGTCCGGGTCTCCTAACTCCAGAATTGGTAGGGTTGCTTGCCGCTCTCGTAGGGGTCTAGGGGTGTGGGTTTGGCTATTCATCGTGACCGTGGAATCCGTGTTTTATACTGGCTCGTATTGAAAACACGGACGTCCTAGTATATCCAATATTTCATATGATTCTTCTGCTGCGATATCTGTGATGTGATCATGTGATGTTCTGTGATAGATAAAGTATATAGTATATATGATATATTATATAGACGTTACTTATGTTTTACACCCGCGCTAGCCCTGCCCTGCTCTGCCGTTAGTTACCTAACCTAACGGTGCACGAGGGGACATCGAGGCGAATGCGGATGGCATAAGTGTACGTCGTATTTATTGTGATGTTCAGGTACTTAAATGATGGGACTTCATTAATGTGATTAATGAAATAAAAAAAACCTAAGATGTTGTAGAATCGAATTTCAAAATAAAATAGGTAGCTACAGTTCTTGCTTTGCACAGCGGTATATATGATATATCCTGCACCTTATTTGATGAGGAAAGGACCGAGATCCCTTCACCGGGAGTGACTCCTTTAGCAATAACTGGCAGATGCTACACACTCGGTTTGTCTTTTGAATGCTTTTAAGTGTTTTTGCTTTGCACAGTGATATATATGATATATCCCGCACCTCATTCGACGAGGAAAGGACCGACGATCCCTTCACCGGGAGTGACTCCTTTAGCAAAACTAGAAAAGCCTCAAAAGCACTCCATTTTAAAAATTCATTCGATCCTACAACGACATCAAGTTCATTACGCAATAGGTTTTCAGAAAAACCTGTCGTAGCCCTCCGTCATTTCAGATAAGTAGTAGTTAGTATTCGTGCTGTGTTTGTTGGCCTTTGTCAAGGCGCAGTGTGCGGTAGCTAACTGGTGCTTATCTGCTTATGCATATGATGCAGATTGGATTAGGGTAGTCGTGCGACCTTGTTGGCCTTTGTCAAGGGCCGTGCGGGTGGGTTTAATTCAATCAGGAAATGACGGGTTGAACTTGACTAGCATCCTATGGTTTGTTGGCCTTTGTCAAGGTCATAGGAGGTTAGGGGCAAAATATTATCGGGAATTTCAAGTGTTGAAATTTGCAATGAGATTGCATACCTTCTATGAGATAGTTAGATCCCGATACCCGCTGCGAGTAAGTGTTACTCCTGGGAGAGTTTTACACATTACAATTAGCCGATCAAGTAGGTGTCTAGAAAGGTGTCAACGAGGTTACGCCTCTGGAAAAACGAGGTTTACATTAATTAGGTTCGTGCGAAAGCACGGGGGACCTCCCTCAAAGTACCGACACTGGCCTGGCTGAAAGATTGGCGAACTTGTAGTGTGTAATTAATCCCGGCTAGTCTTTCCTTTTAGGGTTTGAAGGAAGATTTGATAAAAAGCAGTGGGAGCCATCCTGATTAGATAAAATAATAACCAATCTATTCTTGCAAGAGCGCACGCTGAGTGTTTTCTTCTCTCTCTTTCCAGGTAGGGACCATATCACGCCTTAATCAAGATAATAATACGGAATATTGACCGAACCCGCTTGTTATACTGAGCTGGGGAACGTTGGTCCCGCTCCAACTTATAATTGTTATAAGACAGAGCAGGAAATTGGGGAATACCAGATTTCCCGCGCCGCCCAAACGAAGAGAGTGCATGCTGATGCATCATCTTCGGGTGTGTTCGTTACAAAGAACTGTTTCTCTGTATCCTCTACATCCTGGGTATATGATACCGGATCAGGATCCCAGATATGTAATCTGTTACATAGGGCTACAGATAGGTAGAGAACTGAGAACGGGTGATAAGTTTCATGAGGCAGAAAACGGGGCAAGAGTTGCAGCCAAGTCTGTGGGTCACTGTCACCCTGTATTACAAATACATTGATTCTGAACGAATGTTATTAGATACCGAACCTGATATACCAAATCATATCACTCTCTTTGTTAGAAAAGAAAGAATATAATTTTGTATTGTTGGATAATGTTTTGAACATTTCCTATATCAAAAGTTGATCGGTTCAGGCACGTTGTCTAAAAGCATTGACGTTCTAAATCAAACTACAGTTCTTAGTATACGGAACACACAAAAGAGGAAGAGTTCAGAAATGAACGATTCCTTCTTGAGGTATTGTAGACTGGGTCAGATCAATGTGACCCGACTAGCTAGAGTTACATAAAGATGCATATTTAAATTAGTTTGAATTTACATCTTGTGAAACTCGCTAGTCATGTCACAAAGATAAGATGACCACAGCTCTGTTTATTGGAAACAGAGAAAGAGTTAGTAAACTCTTGGGATGATACATGTTGATGTATGTAAGGTCCCCTGTCTACACATGCCAGGACAGGTTATTTGGACTTCATTACATTCTCTGATAATCTCTCAAGATTCAGACATATGTTCCTGTTGAAACATGAGTCCGAGCCTTTTGAGATATTCACAGAATATAAGCAAGAAGTAGAGAACCAAAATACGGGTATAAGTATTATGTCCTATGATGAGATCAGGGAGGAGAATACTTGTGCACGGAAATACTGGACTATTCTAAAGGAGAATGAGATTCTCTCTCAGCATTACTCCTCCGAATACACCATTGCACGATGGTATGTCGGGGCGGAGCAGATACACCCTATCTGATATGGTGTGCTCTATGATGAGTACTACTGAGTTTCCTATTTCCTTTTGGGAGTGATGCACTTGAGAAGCTGCATACCTATTGAATAGGGTTCAAATCAAATCAGTTGCCTACCACTTCATATGTGATATGGAAAGGGAAGAGCCCATGTCTTAAGCTAGTTAAGATTTGGGGTTGACCGGCCTATGTTTAAAAGCAAAATCCGGACAAGCTCGAGGCAAGGTCTGTAATGTAGAACTGGAAAGGTTCCAGCTATACAAACTACAGCAGATGATTTGGTAAAACCAAATGATTCAATAGTTACCAACGAACCTCAGCCTCTCCGCCGATCTAGTAGGGTTCCTCACCCACCTGAGAGATACTTCGGTTTCTCTATGACAGTGGGAGCGAGGATTGCATCATGAGATGATGACCCAACTAGTTTCGAGCTGGCCATCAGGAGTAAGACTCTGTAAGAATGGCTGGATGCTTATCGATCTGAGATGGAATCCTTATACACCAACAAAGTATGGACATTGGTTGCTATATCTGAAGGGTTAAATCCCCATCAGGAGCAGGTATATCTTGAGAAGATTACTTGGTGTACATGGAAAAGTTGAGACTTTCAAAGCTAGACTTGTTAAAAGTTTGCATCATTGACCAGGTACGGATAATGATGAAACCTTTTCAAGTAGCTATGCTTAAGTCCATCCAGATCCTACTTGCCACGGCTACATACCATGACTACGATATCTGGCGGTTGGGTGCCATGACTGCTTTTCTAAATATTGATTTAGAAGAGTGCGTCTGTAAGTACACAGCCAGAGGGCTTCGTAAACAGTGCGAGCAGCGGAAACGTGTGCAAGATATTTTATCTGATAAAGCAGGCATCGCGGAGTTGGTACATCTGTTTTGATGAAGTAGTCAAAGAGTTTGACATCATCAAAATGGTAGATAAACCTTGTATAAACAAAAAGGTAGTAGGGAGTATGGTGGTGATCCTCGTATAGTACGTGGATAACATACTCTTGATAAGAAAGGAGTTTCTTATGCTACGCTCGATCAATCTCCGTATATCACAAAGATTCTCCGTGTAGGATCAAAATGATACCTCCTAAATCCTGGGTTTTTGGATCTATGAGATAGATCTAATTGGATGTTAGGACTCTCACTAGTTGTAGTGAGATGGTATCAATCGATCCTGGGGAGAATCACTGGAAAGGTTCCAGGGTGATAAAGACGACTGAGTGTCAGTCACAGGCATTGTCTTTACCCTCAGTAAAGGGGCGGTATGTTGGAAGAGTTCCAAGAAAGATACCGTGACATACTAGACGATAAAGGCAGGATACATCGCTACTTAAGATGCTACCAAAGAGGCAGTCTGGGTGTATATTAGTTCATAGGATGAACTTTGTTCCTCCCATTGTGTGACAATGGAGTTGTGGCTTATGCCAAGGAACGCCGGTCCCATCAGTGATCCAGACATATTCTAAGGCAGTGTCACCTGATCATGGAGATGGTTGATCTCCAGGGGATCAAGGTTTGGAGAGTAAACTCAGAGGACAACCCAGCGGATCCACTCACAAAGGCCTGTTCCCAGAGAGAGACTTTTATGGGATGGTTGAGTATGAGATACTACAACCACTGCTACAGATGGCCCTAGTGCAAGTGGGAGATTGTTAGTTAAATGTATGCCCTAGAGGCCATTACTATACATAGGATGTATATTGTAGTGGATGCTGGGACATATATAGGGAGGACTTTCTTGCTCGACATGATAGTATGCTATCTGGTTGATCTTTACCTTAACGTGTACACTGACAGTCTCTCTGTTACATGTTGGTAAAGCCCTTAGGATGTGTGCTTGACTACCTGGACTATGATGCGGATCATACTAGTGGGGAAAGGTAGTCCATAAGTACATCCTTCAAAGTCCCTAGTCGTGGGTGTATCGAGATTGGGCATCGATATACCAGAGTAGACTAGCGTGTACCTTCTCGACCCATATAGATGGGCGATGGATGATCCCATATCCATCGGTGTTTGACATCAGAGATGATATACGGGTGCTCAGTAGAGACTGGGTACACTGGACGGACTCGCCGAGAACTCCCAGATGGTATTATACCTCACGTCAGATGGCAGTTCTCTGGTGACACTGGTACAGAGTAGTCTGTTGACCCGAGATCGTCATAGAGTCTTGTGTGGTTCCCACTGTGCTTTGATTTCCATCTTACCACGTCCAAGAGGGTGTGCAAAACGGTGGTTTTTGGGTACAGTCCCGAGTCACATGGAGGCAATGAGCGATAGGAGGGGATTCGTCTCTCCCGGTATAGGGAGTTGATGTTGCGCTGTGTTCGATTGGCTATAACAGGAAATCCCTGGCCAGGGTTGCTGAGATTTACTGGTAAGTGTTACCAGTAGTTTCTCGAATTGTTATAGACCTCATATCAACACGACTTATCGAGCTATTGGGGTCTGACGTTTACCATCCCTAGGCGAGATATGCGACATATCAGACGATCAGACCGGACTGTACGGTAGTGTTACTGGTTGGATTCACTGGAGTGTGAGACTAAACTGCTATGTTTATAATATTCATTCCGTTATCTCATAACTATTTATGAATTCCAATTATTGTATCACATTCCGGATAAATAGAAAATGTTAAACTTTTCGATCGAACAATCGAACAGCCAAGTTTTCCCGATACAGCTCAACACATTAAATAAGTCTAACAACATTCAGTTCGTACCTCAGTACCAACGGTCCAGCCGTAGAAGGGTCAAGCCAATGCTTCACATGTGGCACGCCGTACTCTCCCAAATCCGAAGGTTCAAAGGGCAGTTCAAGATGGTCACATAATCGAGTTAAGGTTTGTTGTCTTCTAGAGGGTCCATCGCGTTACTTGCACTACTTAGAATGTCGTTAAACTACGGAAAAAATCCAACAATTGGAAATTTCCCGGCAGGGGAAAAAGTGGGTATTTATATCCGGTCGAACTTTTTAACATATTCTAAGATTATCCGGAATAGCACACCGACAAAATTAGACAGTCCGATCGAATACACCGAGTCCCCAATACAACTCAGAAAATACAACTCTGGAATAAAATATTATTAATCCCCAGGAAAACCAGCACAGACAGCTAAGAACTACTGTACAAAATTGGATGCACAAAACGACAAAAGGGCCGCGGATCCGCCGCATGAGCCTCCTATAAGGCCGCGGATCCGCGCCGCCTTTATGGAATCAAGCCCTCGAATTTTACAGTAACCCTTATATCTTCCTGCTAATTTTTCTGAATATTTTTAATCTACAAAAAACCACGTTTTACAGAAAAGTCCAGAGAGCATTTTTCAAGTCGGGTTTTGGGTCGATCGGACTTCTAATTCCGTCGGGACTTCGCCTAAGGCTCTAGCTAGGCTCTGATACCACTGTAGGGTTCCTAGGCACTCTAATGGAGTCTCACAAGTGATCAAACATGCCAATTTCTAAAAATTACGGTGCCGAGAAACCCTAATACGGATCGTTAACTAGATAAATAGGCGAAGCGAGCAAGTAAACGGAAATGTATCTAAAGGAAAGGGGCTACAACCTTTGTAGATCCGGTCCACCAATTCCTAAGCTCCGCGATGATCTCCCTCCGCTGTCCAAATCGAACCCTTGACTCTAGCAGTGGCATCATCGAAGAATGGGCGGGCTTGATCGTCGGTTCGATGCCGAAGATGATCTACGTCGAGGCATCACAAGAACAAGCTCCAACTTCACCAAGCTTTGAAAACTTGTGAAGTAAACACCCTATACAACTTGGCAAGAGGTAGAGGATGAAGAAATAGGAAGTGGGTAGACTTTAGAATTGGATTTCTCACTTGATTTCTCAAGTTGCCATTGGTGTAGAAAGCTTTTCTTCTTCTTGCTCATGAAGACGAAGATGAAAAAGATATGATAAGTATTTTTAGAATAGAAAATAAATATAATACTTATCATAATCTAACCTTAGTTAAGTGTAGAGAATGAATTAGGGATAGTTTAAATGGTTAGGGTTAAGTATAAGACAAGAATGGAGACTAAGTCAAAACTTCAAGAATCTTCAACTAAAAACAAAACAAGCAACCATTCATTTATCTTTTTCATTTTCCAAAATGGATATAAATAAATAAGATAAATGAATAAGTAATTAAGTAAACAAAACCCTAATCATTAACTCAACCATAGTTTAATTCTTTACACTTAACCAAATAAGCATGTATCATCAAACATGATACAATCATGTGCACAAAAGTATATCACATATACAACTTGCACAATTCAAGTGAGAAAATCCATTTAAAGTGAACCAATACTAGTTAATGCAAAGTAATATATCAAATATATATAATTATGCATTAAATCATTAAATCAACACTTGATTCAATGATCCGGTCATGTCGCATATAACCGACTAGTATTCAATTTATCGGCTTCTCGAATCAATCCTTGATTCGATAACTAGGTTATATCGCATATAACCAATCGATACATTCGTCGCGAGAATGGAATACGGTATCACATACACGAATTATTCTCGGTCCCGCACATATCTCATATGCGCTCCTATTTCGTTTCGCTTGAGCCAGGAAACCTCTGTGTAGGACTCTAAAGACTCGTCAATACGCCGGCAGCAGATGATGATCATATCAAACACCCACAAGCCGCAAGCGGTCTGCTAAACGTAACGGCCACCCGGGTATTGAGGGATCAGAAGATCGACGAGCAAGCCCGCTCACACTCCTGTGAATCCAACCAGTAACACTTACCGTATAGTCCTGTCTGTTCGTCTGATATGTCGCATATCTCGCCTAGGGGTGGTAAACGTCAGACCCCAATAGCTCGATAAGTCATGCCGACTTGAGGTCCATGACATTCGTGAAACTACTGATAACTCTTACCAGTATATCACTGCAACCCTGGCCAGGGATTTCCTGTTATGGCCAGTCGAGCATTGCGCAACATCAACCCCCAATACCGGGAGAGACGAATCCCCGCCTATCGCTCATTGCCTCCATGTGAATCGGGACTGTACCCAAAAACCACCTGTTTGCACAACTCAGTAGAGCCGTGGTAGGGTGGAAATCAAAGCACAGTGGGAGACACACAAGACTCTATGACGATCTCGGGTCAACAGACTAAGCTGTTCCAGTGTCACCAGAGAACTGCCATCTGACGTGAGGTATAATACCATCTGGGAGTTCTCGGCGAGTCCGTTCAGTGTACCCAGTCTCCACTGAGCACCCGCATACCATCTCCGATGTCAAACACCAATGGATATGGGATCATCCATCGCCCATCGCATGGGTCGAGAAGATATACGCTAGTCTACTCTGGAATATCGATGCACCGTCTCGATATTCCCTCGACTAGGTGTTAGTTATATGTATGCCCTAGAGGCCATTACTATACATAGGATGTATATTGTAGTGGATGCTGGGACATATATAGGGAGGACTTTCTTGCTCGACATGATAGTATGCTATCTGGTTGATCTTTACCTTAATGTGTACACTGACAGTCTCTCTGTTACATGTTGGTAAAGCCCTTAGGATGTGTGCTTGACTACCTGGACTATGATGCGGATCATACTGGTGGGGACAGGTAGTCCATAAGTACATCCTTCAAAGTCCCTAGTCGTGGGTGTATCGAGATTGGGCATCGATATTCCAGAGTAGACTAGCGTGTACCTTCTCGACCCATATAGATGGGCGATGGAAGATCCCATATCCATCGGTGTTTGACATCAGAGATGATATACGGGTGCTCAGTAGAGACTGGGTACACTGGACGGACTCGCCGAGAACTCCCAGATGGTATTATACCTCACGTCAGATGGCAGTTCTCTGGTGACACTGGTACAGAGTAGTCTGTTGACCCGAGATCGTCATAGAGTCTTGTGTGGTTCCCACTGTGCTTTGATTTCCATCTTACCACGTCCAAGAGGGTGTGCAAAACGGTGGTTTTTTGGTACAGTCCCGAGTCACATAGAGGCAATGAGCGATATGAGGGGATTCGTCTCTCCCGGTATAGGGAGTTGATGTTGCGCTGTGTTCGATTGGCTATAACAGGAAATCCCTGGCCAGAGTTGCTGAGATTTACTGGTAAGTGTTACCTGTAGTTTCTAGAATTGTTATAGACCTCATATCGACACGACTTATCGAGCTATTGGTGTCTGACGTTTACCACCCCTAGGCAAGATATGCGACATATCAGACGATCAGACCGGACTGTACGGTAGTGTTACTGGTTGGATTCACTGGAGTGTGAGCGGGCTTGCTCGTCGATCTTCAGATCGCTCAATACTCGGGTGGCCGTTACGTTTAGCAGACCGCTTGCGGCTTGTGGGTGTTTGATATGATCATCGCCTGCTGCCGGCGTATTGACGAGTCTTTAGAGTCCTACACAGAGGTTTCCTGGCTCAAGCGAAACGAAATAGGAGCACGTATGAGATATGTGCGGGACCGAGAATAATGCGTGTAAATGATACCGTATTCCATTCTCGCGATGAATGTATCGATTAGGTTATATGCGATATACCCTAGTTATCGAATCAAAGGTTGATTCGATAAGCCGATACAAAGGATACTGGTCGGTTATATGCGATATGACCGGATCGTTAAATCAAGTGTTGATTTAATGATTTAATGTATAATTGTATATTTGATATATTGCTTTGCATTAACTAGTATTGGTTCACTTTAAATGGATTTTCTCACTCGGGTGTGCGCATTGCATATGCGATATGATTTTTGTGCACTTGATTGTATCATGTTTGATGATACATATCTTTTTTGTTAAGTGTAATGAATTAAACCTAGGTTAAGTAAATGATTAGGGTTTTCTTTTATTCATTCATTTATCTTTTCATTTGCATTTAAAAGATAAATGAGAAAAGGAAAAGAAGTGAAAAATGGTGGCTAGTTTTGTTTTCAACATGAAGCTTCGTGAAGCTTTCATTAAGTCACCATTTTTGTCTCATCTCCTTAACCCTAACCATTCTTTAACCTTGGTCAATTCTCTACACTTAACTTAGGTTAATATTATGATAAGAATAAATTTTATTATTCTTTTTATAATAACTTATCATAACATTTCTTCTTCTTCTTCCTTGAACTCAAGAAGAAAAGCTTAGGTCATCAATGGTGATTGATGATAAAGAGTGAGAAATCCAATTCTAAATTGAACCCACTTCCTATTTCTTCATCCTCTACCTCTTGCCAAGTAGTAGAGTGTGTTTTCTTCACAAGTTTCTTGACTTGGTGAAGTCGGAGCTTGATTTAGCGATGCCTCGACGTAGATCATCTTCGGCATGGACATCGACGACCTAGCTCGCTTATTCTCCGATGAAGTCGACGCTAGAGCCCGGATTCTTTTTGGACAGCGGAGAGGACTTCGTTGCGGAGCTATGGAGGTGGAGCACCGGATCTACAAAGGTTGTATTTCCGTTTCTTTTAGTTAAGTGTTAACTAGTTAGCTTTTTCGCCTAGTTTTCTAGCAAACGATCCGTAGTCGGGTCTCTCGGCACCTAGATTTTTTGAAAATGGCATGGTTGATGCCTTGGGAGACCTCATTAGGGTGCCTAGGAACCCTACACTAGGAACAATGAAGGATGTACTCATTGACTACCCAGGCCCCACTAGTATGATCTGCATCACAGTCCTGGAAGTCGGGTACACATCCTAAGGGCTTTATCAACATGTAATCTGAGAGACAGAAAGTATACATGTTAAGATAAAGAGCAACCAGATAGCGTACTATCATATCGAGCAAGAAAGTCCTATCTATATATGTCCCAGCATCCACTACAATATACATCCAATGTACAGTAATGGCCTCTAGGGCATACATATAACTAACACAACTATCTCCCGGATCAGGTGATACCGCCTCAGAATATGCCTGGATCGCTGATGGGACCTGGATTCCTTGGCCAAAGCCACCGCTCCATTGTTATCGCAATACAAAGGTATTGGATGCTCAATGGATGGAACCACTCCAAGTTCAGTAATGAACTTCTTGATCCAGACAGCCTCTTTAGCTGCATCGTTGGCAGCGTTGTATTCAGCCTCCATCGTCGAGTCTGCCACAGTTTCCTGCTTGGAACTTTTCCAGCTAACCGCCCCTCCGTAAAGGCTAAAGACAAATCCCGACTGCGACTTAGAGTCGTCCTTATCACTCTGGAAGCTCGAATCGGTAAAGGACTCCACTTGGAGTTCTCCGTTACCATACACCAAGAGCATCTCTTTAGTCCTTCGTAAGTACTTGAGAATGCTCTTCACAGCTGTCCAGTGACTCTCTCCAGGATCAGCTTGATACCTGCTCACTACACTTAGTGAGTATGCTACATCGGGTCTGGTACATAGCATCGCATACATGATAGAGCCTACAGCCGAAGCATAGGGTATCCCTTGCATGCGAGCTCTCTCCAAATCAGTCTTGGGAGACATCTCTTTGGAGAGAGTGACTCCAGAGATCGTGGGCAAGTTCCCACGCTTGGATTCTTCCATACTAAACCTCTTTAGTATGGTGTCAATGTACCTGGATTGGGACAATCCCAATATCTGTTTGGATCTATCTCTATAGATCCTAATTCCCAATATGCAGGAGGCATCACCAAGATCTTTCATTGAGAATCTTTGTGATAAGAAGAGCTTGACCGACTGCAGCATAGGAATATCATTTCTTATCAAGAGAATGTCATCCACGTACAATACGAGGAAGACAACCTTACTCTCTGCCACCTTCTTGTAGATATAAGGTTCATCTGGGTTTTTGACGAAATCAAACTCTTTGATAACGACGTCAAAGCAGATGTTCCAACTCCGTGATGCTTGCTTTAATCCATAAATGGATTTAAGCAGCTTGCACACCTTCCCGCTGCTCCCACTATCTACGAAGCCCTCTGGCTGAGTCATGTACACGCACTCTTCTAAATCACCATTTAGAAAGGCGGTCTTAACATCCATTTGCCAGATTTCGTAATCATGATATGCAGCGATGGCAAGCATGATCCGGATGGATTTAAGCATAGCCACTGGAGAAAAGGTTTCGTCATAGTCCACACCTGGTCTTTGACGAAAACCCTTTGCAACAAGTCTAGCTTTGAAAGTCTCCACTTTCCCATCTACACCAAGTTTCTTCTTGAAGATCCACTTGCTCCCAATGGGTTTTACCCCTTCAGGAGCAACGTCCAAAGTCCATACTTTGTTGGTGTACATGGATTCCATCTCGGACCGCATAGCATCCAGCCATTTCACTGAGTCCTTACTCGTGATGGCCTGCTCGAAGCTAGTTGGGTCATCATCCTCCATGATGCAATCCTTGCTCCCACCATCCATGAGAAAACCGTAGTATCTCTCAGGTTGGTGAGGAACCCTACTAGATCGGCGGAGAGGCTGAGGTTCGTCGGGTACTACTGAATCCTCTGGTTCTACCAAGTCTTCTGTTATAGTTTGTGTCGCTGGAACCTCTTCCAGTTCTACCTCAATGCCACTTATCTGTTTCATAAGAAAACTTTTTTCTAAGAAAGTGGCATGTCGAGAAACAAACACTTTTTGTTCCTCGGGATGGTAGAAGATATACCCCTGTGAATTTTTGGGATATCCTATAAACTTACATAAGACTGATCTTGCCTCGAGTTTGTCCGGATTTTGTCTTTTGACATAGGCTGGACAACCCCATATCTTAATGTAATTAAGATGTGGTCTCTTTCCTTTCCATATCTCATATGGAGTGGTAGGCACTGATTTGGTAGGAACTCTATTCAATAGGTCCATGGCTGTCTCAAGCGCATATCCCCAGAAGGAAATAGGTAACTCAGCTGTGCTCATCATAGAGCGCACCATATCTAATAGGGTGCGGTTCCTCCGTTCTGATACACCGTTGTGCTGTGGTGTATATGGAGGAGTCAGCTGAGAGAGAATCCCATTCTCTTTTAGGAAGTCCAGGAATTCATTGCTCAAGTATTCACCTCCTCGATCAGATCGAAGGATTTTAATACTTTTTCCGATTTGGTTCTCGACTTCCTGTTTATATTCTCTAAATTTCACAAAAGCTTCTGATTTGTGTTTCATCAGGAACACATATCTGAATCTAGAGAGATCGTCAGTGAATGTAATGAAGTACGAAGAACCATCCCTGGCATGTGTAGACATGGGACCGCATACATCACTATGTATCAGTCCCAAGAGTTCGGTAACTCTTTCTCCGTGTCCCGTAAACGGAGTTTTGGTCATCTTGCCTTTGAGACATGACTGGCAAGTGTCATAAGATGAAAATTCAAACGGATTTAAATATCCATCTTTATGCAACTTAGCTAGTCGTGTCGCATTGATGTGACCCAGTCTACAATGCCACAAGAAGGATTCGTTCAATTCTGAACTCTTCCTCTTGTGTGTGTTTGTTATGCTCAGAACTGTTGATTGATTTAGAACATAAATACCATTGCACAACGTGCCTGATCCAACCAACTTTTGGTTACGGAAAATGTTCATAATATTGTCTTGTAATACAAAATTATATCCCACTTTACTCAACAAAGAAACCGATATAATATTGCATATCAGGTTCGGCATGTAATAGCATTCGTTCAGAACCAATGTATTACCAGTTGGTAAAACAAGGTGATATTCCCCGACAGTCTTAGCTGCAACAATTGCACCATTTCCAACTCTAATGTCTTTATCACCTTCTCCAAGTTCTCTACCTTTCCTAAGCCCATGTAACTGATTACATATATAGGATCCTGACCCGGTATCTAATACCCAGGACGTAGGGCAAATGGAGAAACAGTTCTCTGTAACGAACACACCCGAAGAAAATGCATCATCATGTACTTTCTTCATTCGGGTGGCATGGGAATCCTGGTATTCCCCTATATCCTGTTCAGTCCTATAACTCTTATAGGAAAGAACGGAACCAACGTTCCCCAGCACAGTATAACATGCGGCTTCGGTCAATACATCTATATTATTATCTTGATTAGGGCATGAAATGGTCGCTTCCTGGAGAGAGAGAGAAGAAAACACTTTAGCGTATGCTCGTGCAAGATTAGATTGGTTATTATCTTATCTAATCAGGATGGCTCCCACTGTTTTTATCAAATCTTCCTTCAAACCCTAAAAGGAAAGACTAGCCGGGATTAATTACACCCTACAACTTCGTCGATCTTTCAGCCAGGCCAGTGTCGGTACTTTGAGGGAGGTCCCCTATGCTTTCGCACGAACCTAATTAATGTAAACCTCATTTTCCCAGAGGCGTAACCCCGTTGACACCTTTCTAGACACCTACTTGATCGGCTAATTGTAATGTGTAAAACTCTTCCAGGAGTAACTCTTACTCGCAGTGGGTATCGGGATCCAACTATCTCATAGAAGGTATGCAATCTCATTGCAAATTTCAACACTTGAAATTCCCGATAATATTTTGCCCCTAGCGTGCTATGACCTTGACGCATGCCAAACAACCCATAGTCCGCTAGTCAAGTTCAACCCGTACAATTCGTGATTGAATTAAACCCACCCGTACGACCCTTGACGCATGCCAAACAACGCCGTACGAATACCTTAATCCAATCGCATCTCATGCTACAGACAAGTAATAATCAGCTACCGAACACTACGCCTTGACGCATGCCAAACAACCGCAGCACGAATACTGAATATTACATATCTGAATTGACGGAGGGCTACGCAGGTTTTTCTGAAAATCATGAGCGTAATGAACTTGATATCGTTGTAGAATCAAATGAAGTTTTGAAATGGAGTGATTTTGAGGCTTTTCTAGTTTTGCTAAAGGGGTCACTCCCGGTGAAGGGATCGTCGGCCCTTTCCTCGTCGAATGAGGTGCGGGATATATCATATATATCACTGTGCAAAGCAAAAGTAAAAAACAATCAAAAGAAAACCGAGTGTGCAGCATCTGCCAGTTATTGCTAAAGGAGTCACTCCCGGTAAAGGGATCTCGGTCCTTTCCTCATCGAATAAGGTGCAGAGTACATCATATATACCGCTATGCAAAGCAAGAACTGTAGCTACTTGTTTTGTTTAAAATTTAATTCTACAACATCTTAGGTTTCTTTTCTTTCATTAATCACATTAATGAAGTCCCATCATTTAAATACCTAAACATCACAGATAAATACGACGTACACTTATGCCATCCGCATTCGCCTCAATGTCCCCTCGTGCACCGTTAGGTTAGGTAACTAACGGCAGAGCGGGGCAGGGCTAGTACGGGTGTAAAACATAAGTAACTTCTATATAATATATCATATATACTATATAAAATATCTATCACATCACATCACATGATCACATCACAGATATCGCAGCAGAAGAAACATATGAAACATTGGATATACTAGGACGTCCGTGTTTTCAATACGAGCCAGTATAAAACACGGATTCCACGGCCGTGATGAATAGCCAATCCCACACCCCTAGACCCCTACGAGAGCAGCAAGCAACCCTATCAATTCTAGGGTTAGGAGACCCGGACTCGACTCCTCGAGTTGGTCTCCCACTGGACCCCAGAACCCGGTTACTTGTGCTCCCCTCCTTGGGTCTATCCTAATGCGGAAGAGTAAATAATATACAAAAGGTGACAACTTCCGCAACCTGGAAGTGCCCCAAATAAAAGAATATTACATACAAGTTATTACATGAATGAAAATGAAAAACACTCATCTCACATAAAAAAAACCCGGCTATTCGAACACGACGATCCAATATAACATATCCAGCAACACATAACATCACATGTCATCAACGTAAGTAAGTATGCATACCCCGATTGTCGTTGACGTATAGCAACGAAACCGGCGATATCAACATACTACACTTACGGTCACAGAAAAGAAAGTGTAAAACTACAACAGTTGGAATCCACAACCTCTCTAGACATCGCATGCCTAATCAAATGAAATACTTAGACATCACATGCCTAACAGTTATAAACCCCGCATTTTAGTCTCATTATCGAAAACTCTTTTCAATATCAAGTGAAACTAAACCGCTAGATTTATAACATTCATTCAGTTATCTCATAACTGTTTGTGAATTCCAATTATTGTATCCCATTCCGGATAAATAGAAAATATTAAACTTTCCGATCGAACATTTGAACTCCCAAGTTTTCCCGAAACCGTTCAACACATGAAATAAGTTCAAAGACATTCACTTCATGCCTCAGTACCAACGGTCCAGCCGTAGAAGGGTCAAGCCAACGCCTCACATGTGGCACGCCGTACTGCCCCAAACCCTAAGGTTCAAAGGGCTGTTCAAGACGGTCACATAATCGAGTTAAGGTTTGTTTTCTTTTAGAGGGACCATCGCGTTACTTGCACTACTCAGAACGTCATTAAACTACGGAAAAGTCCAACAATTGGAAATTTCCCAGCAGGGGAAAGATTGGGTATCTATATCCGGTCGAACTTTTTAACATATTCCAAATACCCAGAAAACACATAGATGACGTTTGAAATTACCGGTCGAATCATCGAAGCTCTAAAACACCTCAGAAAACTCAACTGTTGAGTGCATATTAAAAATTCTCAGAAAACTCAGCTGCTGAAATGATGAATTACTGTGCAAAAATTACAAGAAAATCCCATTAGTTGGCCGCGGAAACGCCGCAGAAGCCAAGCTTCTGCCGCGGTTCCGCCGCACTATTGACTGTTCATGAGGTAAATTTTGCACCGTTGTTCTTAGAATTCCCTGCTGAATTTTTTAAGCATTTTTAATCTGGAAAAATCCCAGGTTTTGGAAAAAGTCCAGAGAGCATGATGTGTTAGGGTTTCGATGTGTATTCGGGTTTCAAACGTCGTCTAGACTTCGCCTAAGGCTCTAGCTAGGCTCTGATACCACTGTAGGGTTCCTGGGCACGCTAATGAAGTCTCACAAGGCATCAACCATACCAATTTAAAAATTTTACGGGTGCCGAGAAAACCTAATACGGATCGTTGACTAGAGTTTAGGCGAAAAACGAAACTAGTTAACATCTTAACTAAAGGAGAGAGGCTACAACCTTTGTAGATCCGTTTCTCCACTTCCTTAGCTCCACGTAGGCGTCCTCTCGCTGTCCGTCTCGAATCCCGAACTCAATCGTCGGCTTCATCGGAGAAATGGGCGGGCTAGGTCGTCGGCTTCGTGCCGAAGATGATCTACGTCGAGGCATCACAAGTTCAAGCTCCAACTTCACCAAGTTGTGAAACTTGTGAAGAAAACACCCTATACTACTTGGCAAGAGGTAGAGGGTGAAGAAATAGGAGGTGGGTTCACTTTAGAATTGGATTTCTCACACTTTTGCTCAAGTTGCCATTGATGGACTTAAGCTTTTTCTTGAAGAAAATAGAATATGATAAGTGTTTTTTAAAAAAGGAAAAGAAAAAGAATACTCATCATATACTAACTATGGTAGAGTGTAGAGAATAGACCATGGTTACTTGGAAGGGTTAGGGTTAAGCATGAAGACAAGAATGGTTACAAAGTCAAAGCTTCATGAAGCTTCAACTAGAAACAAAGAAAGCCACCATTCTCATCAAAATCATTTCCAAATAAATCAATAAATAAATAAAAGAATAAGAAAAACCCTAATCATCATTTTAACCATGGTTTAATTCTATACACTTAACCAAAGAAGCATGTATCATCAAACATGATACAATCAAGTGTATAAAAGTATATCACATATACAACTTGCACATACAAGTGAGAAAATCCATATAAAGTGAACCAATACTAGTTAATGCAAAGTAATATATCAAATATATAATTATACATTAAATCATTAAATCAACACTTTATTCAATGATCCGGTCATGTCGCACATAACCGACTAGTATCCAATATATCGGCTTATCGAATCAATCCTTGATTCGATATCTAGGTTATATCGCATATAACCATTCGATACATTCATCGCGAGAATTAAATACGGTATCACATACACACATCATTCTCGGTCCCGCACATATCTCATATGCGCTCCTATTTCGTTTCGCTTGAGCCAGGAAACCTCTGTGTAGGACTCTAAAGACTCATCAATACGCCGGCAGCAGATGATGATCATATCAATCACCCACAAGCCGCAAGCGGTCTGCTAAACGTAACGGCCACCCGGGTATTGAGCGATCAGAAGATCGACGAGCTAGCCCGCTCACACTCCTGCGAATCCAACCAGTAACACTTACCGTACAGTCCGGTCTGTTCGTCTGATATGTCGCATATCGAGTATAGGGGTGGTAAACGTCAGACCCCAATAACCGATAAGTCGTGCCGATGTGAGGCACATAACGGGTCGAGAAACTACTGGTAACACTTACCAGTAAATCTCTGATCAGCCCTGGCCAGGGACTTCCCTGTTACGTCCAATCGAGCACAGCGCAACATCAACCCCCAATACCGGGAGAGACGAAACCCCTCCTATCGCTCATTGCCTCCATGTGACTCGGGACTGTACCCAAAGACCACCGTTTTGCACGCCCTCATAGACATGGTAAGGTGGAGATCAAAGCACAGTGGGAATCACACAAGACTCTATGACGATCTCGGGTCTACAGACTAACCTGCACAAGTGTCACCTGAGAACTGCCATCTGACGTGAGGTATAATACCATCTGGAAGTTCTCGGCGAGTCCGTCCAGTGTACCCAGTCTCCACTGAGCACCCGTATACCATCTCTGATGTCAAACACCAATGGATATGAGATCATCCATCGCCCATCTCATGGGTCGAGAAGCGTATACACTAGTCTACACTGGTATATCGATGCCCAGTCTCGATACACCTACGACTA
The DNA here is from genome assembly GCA_030015575.1 of Agapanthus africanus. Lineage (NCBI taxonomy): Eukaryota > Viridiplantae > Streptophyta > Magnoliopsida > Asparagales > Amaryllidaceae > Agapanthus > Agapanthus africanus. The sequence goes on from CM057349.1 coordinate 100,192,762, forward strand.
GGGACCTTGAAGGATGTACCTATGGACTACCATGTCCCCACTAGTATGATCTGCATCATAGTCCAGGTAGTCAAGTACATGTTGGAGATAGTGCCCTCAGAGTCAATTATTAGGTCACAGGTAAGTGATTGTAATGATTGAGGGAGGACCTATCCCGGTAGGACAGTCTTACTCGAGATGATAGTATGCTATCTGGTTTACCTTTATCATCGTGTACTGCTTTAGGTGACCTGACAAGTTGCTATTACACGTTGATAGAGCCCCTAGGATTCTTGCTTGACCACCAGCAGTATGAGGGCGATCATATAAGTGGGAGCTGGGGGTCTACAAGTATATCCTTAAAAGGTCCCTAGTCGTTGGAGTTTCGAGACCGGGTATCGATACTCCATTAGTAGACTAGTGTATACAGTCGAGACCCCGACGAGGGGCGGTGGCCGGTCTCACAAGCCACTGGTGTCAGTTGGATCACCTAAGATGTATACAGGTGCTCATTGGGTTATGAGTACACCGGACAGGACTCGCCGGGAACATGCTAGTTGGTCATATACCAGACGTCAGATGGCAGTTCCCTGGTGACATGTGTGCAGGTTAGTTCATCGACCTGGGGATCGTCATTTGTCTCGTGTGAGTTCCCACTGTACTTTGATTACTACCCTACCACGGTTCAAAGGAGTCGTGCAAACAGGTTTTAGTTGGGTACAGTCCCGAGCCACATGGAGGCAGTGAGCGTATCTTCAGGGGTTCGTCTCTCCCGGTATTGGGGGTGAGGTCGTGCTGTGTCTAGGAGAGCCATTACACAAAGTCCTTGGCCAAGGCAAGGAGATTTACTGGTAGGTATTCCAGTAGTATCTCAGGGTGTTCTGGGCTACACTCCGACACGACTTGTACCGCTTTTGGGGGTCTGACTTTTACCAACCCCCTAGGCCCGCCATGCGATGCTCATAGACGAACGGACCGGACTGCACGGATATTGTCACTGACAGGCTCAGTAGGGTTGTCAGGCTGAGTTCGCTCACAGACATCCCTTTTAGTCAATACTTGGTAGCCCGTTACGTATTGGCTTATACCTCTGACGTGCTAGTGGTTAAATCCACAACCAAGGTGTTGATGAGTCTTTAGAGTCCCCCACATTCAGTTACTCAGCTTTCGGGCGAAAAGCTGTAGAGGCCGTATGGAGATATGGCAAGGTCCGATCAGATACGTGCGGTATTGCACGGATCAGGATCGGACAGTCTGTACTATAGGCCGTATGGTTATATAGCAGGGTTCGATCAGATACGTGCGGTATTGCACGGATCAGGATCGAACGGATATTACTAGCCGGCTTTGGTTTAAGCCGGATCCTAGTATAGTACAGTGTAGATTTTGTCTCTTTGCATCTGTATTTCGGTCGAAATACAGATGCGGGTGTGTATGCACAGTATTGGGGTTTTCCTGTAATTTATTACGGGACCAGTTTTCTGGAGTTGCCAGTTTGCTTTCCGTTTCGGCCAATTTCCTTTGTTCCGTTCATTGGCCGAAGTTTGGTGGAGGAGGGCTTATTTGCATTGTTGCAAATAGGCATTTGTGGAAGGGGGTCTTTGCTTTTTGTAGCATCATGATAGTCTTCATGATGGTGCACCTTCCATTGACTTGCTTGACCTTGACTTCTAGCTATCATGATGGCTTGACTTTGTTTAGTGATGGTTGTGGTTTGAGTGTGGTTTTGGTGTTGTGATCATATTCTTTCATAATTGTTTTTTGATGCCTTGCATTATTGTTCAAGCCTCTCACTCTCTCATGGTGATCCATCTCATTCTCTCCCTCACTCACTAGAGCATGGCCGGCCTCCCTCTTGAAGGGGCTGTCCAAATATTTTGAGGTGGGATTTTGCTTCATTTCATGTTGCAAAAATCCCACAAGTTCCATCTAAAAAGCTCCAAGTTCAATCCCTCCTCAAATGGCAATTCCACAACCCCAAAAGTGAGACACAAGCTCTACCAAACATTCTACAGCAAATCTTGGGCACGTCGAGTAGCCGGCTTCGTGCCCGAGTTGCCTCGGCATTGAGGTGGGAGCCCGTAAACAAAGTAGGCGATGTGGTGCACTTCCGGCGACGAGGAGGAGACGGGACTTTTCCGCAGGAGATCGGGACCATGACGAGAAGACCGGAGGACTTGGATCGTCGGTATATCTCTAACCCATCTTCTTGTTAGCTTAGACTAGTTAATGGTTTTCGATCCGGGTTATAGTGCGCGGTGGTGCCGGTTTGCTAAGTCCGCAAAATTAAAGTTATTCACCGCTTCCGCATTTGGCCGTCGGATTGACGGCGGGGGCGCCGCCGTGCACTTACAGTGGTATCAGAGCCTCGCCATTAACTTAGTCTAACTTTGTGTAATGTGTTTGCATTTCCGATCGATCAAAAAGTTCCAAAACTGCATTTTAGTTCGCATCAGTTTCTGTTGAAAATTTTTGGTCTCGAAAATTTTTTCAGGTTATAAAATATTGATGTACTGGAAAATCTAAGAGTTCTGTAAAAATTTGACGAAGTAACTCCACAGTTGGAGCGCGGAACCGCCGCGAAAACCCCATTTGTGCGGCCCTTCCGCCGCGCACTATTCACATCACTTCACCATTTTTTTACAGAGGCCTTCTGGGCTTAAAATATGGGCTTTGGAATATTAAAGTTGGGCCAATTGTTTCTGTGAGTGCTACAGTTTTCTTTGGGGCCCACTTGTTAATTGTTTGATCAATCGGAAAATTTTAAACACATTTTTCACAGTATTTACATTATATCTGCGACCGTGAATGTCACTTGATCGGTAAATCCGGTCTAACTGCTATAGCCCGGTTAGACGGATTTGCGAACGTGATTTTCACGTTGATGTTCTATGTATTTGCTGTGTTGTTGCGGATCGGTCGTGGGGGATAGCCTGGATGCAATACTAGTACAGTTGTGGTTGTATTATGTACATTTGATATTGCGGGGCGAGCGTCCGACATGTGGACTGCCGTCACTGCCTGTTTGTATTATTATTTTGGGGCACGACCTGGTTGCGGTCGATGTACCCGTTGTATGTATATTTTACTTTCTGTACTAGGATTGCCCCGCGGAGGGGTGCACGGATAGCCGGGTTCTGGAGGGCAACAAGCCCGCATCTCATGGCATTGAGACGGAGGGGGCTTCACTCTAGGATTGGCGGGCTATTCGCCGCACTCGTAGGGGGTACAGGTTGACCCAGGAGGGGTGCCCAAGTTACCGGATTCCGTGAAGTGCTGGGTGGTCCATTCACGGAGCTGAAGGGGGCTGCCTCGCTTCAGGTTTTGGCGGGTGACTTGCCGCGCCCGTAGGGGTCTAGGATTTCATTGCACAGGCTATCCACACGACCAGGGGAACGTCGGGTTTCAGCAGTGGCTCTGTGAAACCCGGGGATCCCAGATATCTGTATTGTTTCTGTGATGCTGTACATTTCTGTGATGTTGCATTTTATTCACGCCTTGAGCGAATATAATATATTGGTATATATATTAGTAGATGTTGTATATGTTTTGCATCCGCGCTAGTCCAGTCCCCGCTCTGTCGTTAGTTAGCTAACCTAACGGGTAATGACGGGACCCAGTGGCGAATGCGGATGGCATATACGTACATCAGTATATTTTCGTTCTTTTTGGTGTGATCAATTGATGGGACTGCGTTGATTCGGATCAATGCAAGTTAAAAACAAACCTAATCTGATGTTGTTGGAACACTTTTTCAAAAAGCTGTTATTGCAAGGACGTTTACTTTTGTTTTGCATCGTGGTATTCATTAGAATATCCTGCTCCTCAGTCGACGAGGCAAGGGCCGAGATCCCTTCACCGGGAGTGACCCCTTGGACAATAAGTTTGCGTCAGGGCATTAACTTCACTATAGCCGATTACTTTTGCTTTGCACCGTGGTATTCATTTGGAATATCCTGCACCCCATTCTACGGGGAAAGAGCCGAGATCCCTACACCGGGAGTGACCTCTTTAGCAACGGTTTTCGTCACTATATTTTTAAAAGCTATCCGTTCCTTCGACGATATCAAGTTCTTTACGTTAAAGGTTTTCGCCAGAAACCATTCGTAGCCCTCCGTCGTTTCATATGGGTAGTCAATAGTATTCAAGCTGTGTTTGTTGGCCAAAGTCAAGGCACAGTGTTTGGTAGCTGTTGGTTATTCATATGCAGCATAGATAGATGCGTTGGTTTGGAACAGTCGTATAGCCTTGTTGGCCAAAGTCAAGGGCTTGTGCGGGTGGATTCGAATCAACCTGGAGAATGACGGGTAGAACTTGACATGTGACTTATGATTTGTTGGCCAAAGCCAAGGTCATAAGAGCATGGGGCAGAAATTACATCGGGAGTTTCAAAAGAACTGAAACTTGCCAGATATGCGCATACCTTCTGGAGTGTGATAGCGTGAGCGGATTCCGTCACGTTATCATGCAATGATAGTTGGATCCCGATTCCCACTGATGAGTTGGTATACTCCTCGGGTAACCCCGACTAATTCTTCTTTCAGGTTTGGAGGAGAATTTGAGGTACAGTGGGAGGTTTCCAGATTAGATAAATTGGTAACCATTCTGATCTAGGTTAGAGTGCACGCTGAGTGTTTCTTTTCTCTCTCTCTTTGGCAGCGACCATTGACCCGACCCTAAGACTTTGACTCAGTGACCAAGTTGACCGAACCTTCTTAAACACCGGCTTTTGGATTGTCAGAGTTGCAGACCTCATTGCCACTCCTACTTTTACCCTTTTTCTCCAGGACACCCCGTATTACTACGAACGTCCACTTCCATTGGACAAAACCATCGTATGGTTAGATACGAACTCGAAAGAATTTATTCGAGGATGGTTTCCGGTTCTGGAGAAAACGGATAGGATTATTCAGTTGTCTTTTCCTTTTACCCTCTCTCAGGTTACGAGTACTCCTTGGTTTAGGGGTAGTACACCTATTACGCAAATTGGATTGTCTTCTTCCAAACCTTAGGCTGGTGCCGACCGGTAGGGAATGAAGAAAACCAATTAGCATAACGATGGTGTGCAGAAGGTATTAAGTTCAGACAAAGCAAGGGATTAGTAAGAGGGCAAAGTAAATTGCAACAGATATTCACGACCAAACCAAATATTTCATTACCACTCCCACATCACCTTTGTATTTCTCCAGGACACTCCGTATCACTACGAAGATCCACAGTTTATTTGGATACTCCATCGTATGGTTATATACGAACTCGAATGGAACTTGTTCCAGTTCGGGGATGGATTCTGGTTCAGGAGAAATAGGAATAAGGTTTATTCGGTTGTCTTTTATCTTCACCCTCTCTCATTGCGAGTGTTCCTAGGATGCGGACAGTACACCCATTATGCTTATTGGATAGTCTTCTTCCAAACCATAGGCTGGTGCCGAACGGTAGGGAAGGAAGAAAACCATTTGGCCTAAAAGGGTGTGCAGAAGGTAAAGACTAAAGACATATGAAGGGATTTGGAGAGGTGGCAAAGAACTATACGGTTACAGTCGTGAATCTGGAAGAGGCATTACTAGGAATACCAGAATACCCCATCGGAACATTTCAATGTTTCAGTTTCACTGTGTAATGTTAAAGAAAAACTGATTTCCCGATTAGATACTTACTCCAGGGTATGTATTTACCAGGTACGATTCTCACATCTGTATGGTTTTACAGATGATGAGTGGGAGTAAGTTATTGGGAATTGGGTGATTATCCTCATTATATCGGGATTCGTTGTAATCGGTGATATTTGAGGAAATCACCTGGGCTGTTTGCCGGTCGGCAAATATTTGGTTTTGAATATCCGCTGTTATGCACCAATTTCAAATTGATATATCTGTACGTCTATTTTCATAGAGTGAGATATACCTTTATGAAATTATGTCTACGACATTTACCTATATCAGTGGATGGTTAGGTAAGGAGCATTAAACAACGGTGTAATTCTTCTTAACCATAAGTACAGTTTTCAACCTACGACACACAGTGAAAGAGTTATCAGACTCAAGGGACTTTTACAGAGTATTGTATGTTGTCCAGGGTCCATCAGGATAGAGGGGATGGTCCTCGTACTATATTCGGTTTACTTATGACTCCTCTATTTTTTAGACAGGTGTTTCGTGGAAACACAGAGTCCGAATTTGGAGAAGTTATATGTATTTGAATAGAGTAGAGAACCAGGTATAGCAAGTATCGGGATTCTTCAAAGTGATCGAAGATGTAGATACTTGTGTATGGTATTCAGTTGATAGTAATGATAAAGAGATCTTGCTTCTCTTTCAGGTTACTCATAATTGGAAGTATTCCTAAGTTGAGTAACGCTGATCGGCCTCCTTCCATTTAGTTGACATGCGCTGGGGACAGCTGCATGATTTGAATCTGGTTCAATTAAATCAGTGCCTCTGTTTCTATATTGGATATAGAACAGTTCATATCTTAACGATGTTAAGGTACGGGGAGTTGTCCGGTTTATGATTAAAACCAGACACTGGACAACTCAAGGCACGTTTCTGTAATGGCTGTTTGTGGGTTGACCCAGGCTATGACGAGGGTTGACTTTCTACCATCTGGATGAACAATAGCGATATTGTTCTAGACTCGCCACAGTTTTATTAAAAATGGATTTTTTCAGAAAACACAAGTGGGAGTATGGTAGAACTGGAAGTGATTCCAGAACCACAAACGATTACTGAAGATTTGATAAGGAACCTAAAGATTCAATCTGGATTGACATTCCATTGGCCACTCCGCAGATAAGGTGGGTAACTTCAGGCACCCGAGAGGTACTCCGGTAGCCTCAAGGACGGTGACAGGGAAGTTCTTGTTTACCCATAATTACCATTGCTGTTGTTCCAGGTTGCGAGACCCGGCGGGAGGATGAGTATAGCGTCGTTCTAAACTAGCTTTAGAAGTGTACGTTTATATGACTCTGCCAGAGGGTTGTCGTAGTCAGTGGGAGCAGTGGAAGCATTGGTGGATAGGTTGCTTATGTCTATTTATAGACTAGAGCAGATGTAGCGGAGATAGATCATCTATTTCTGACGTGACAGTCATGGGTTTGACTTCATCAGAATAGGGGATGGATCTGTTGAGAAGGTAGTAGGGTGTGATATCCTGGTATTTGGATGATATACACAGAGTAGGAAAAGAAACTCCTACACTACGATCGGTTATACTTTGGTTGTCACACAGTTGTTTCTCCACAAAGGAAATGGATTTTATATCAGACATACTGGTTACTAGATCTATGGTTTTAGATCTGGATTTGGGTGGTTTCCCAATCAGGGTACTTGACAGCATTCTAAGAGTATTTAGGATGGACGACTCCTGGCACGGTAGTGTACCTGCAGGTAATGGAGTCACCTTCTCCAAAGGTGTCTTACAGACTAAAGGGGAGAGGGACGGGCATGATTGGCAGATCATTTGCTCAGGCAATTGAGTCAATCGTGAGATGTCAAGTACCACACCAGATGTTGTTCTTGCTCTGGATGCAATAAGTTGACATTAATCCAATCCTGGAGAAACAGTCGGAAGCAGTTTTAGAACATAAGTGGATGTTCTAGGGATATGATAACGACAGCCTCATTAAGGAGACAGTTATCATTCCAGGCTTCCAAGGTGACATGGACGACAAGGAGGTTGTCAGAGTTATAGTTTTCCTTCTGATGAGGGGCAGTATTTTGGACAGGTGGTCCAAGGAAATACTGAGGGAGGCATGGCGCGCAGGATACTGATTAAGTTCAGTTGACGATACAGTTTAAGAAGTTTGGATTTGGAGTTCATTTATGAGCTAGGTCCCATCAGACATCCAGACATATTCTGAGACAGGTATTGCTCTTTTCGGGAGATGGCTTTCTCCGCGAACTTGAGATATAGAGAGACATAGAAAGAAACATCTAAGCGGATCCACTCACTGAGGCTATTCCTCGAACGCAATAGTTCCGCAAACGAGCTTTGTGAGACTGACTAGTAGAGGAGTTGGATGTTCGGTATCACACGGGCTGTGAGTATGCGACATCGCAATAATTAGCCTTGAGTACAAGTGGGAGATTGTTGGAGATAGTGCCCTCAGAGTCAATTATTAGGTCACAGGTACGTGATTGTAATGATTGAGGGAGGACCTATCCCGGTAGGACAGTCTTACTCGAGATGATAGTATGCTATCTGGTTTACCTTTATCATCGTGTACTGCTTTAGGTGACCTGACAAGTTGCTATTACACGTTGATAGAGCCCCTAGGATTCTTGCTTGACCACCAGCAGTATGAGGGCGATCATATAAGTGGGAGCTGGGGGTCTACAAGCATATCCTTAAAAGGTCCCTAGTCGTTGGAGTTTCGAGACCGGGTATCGATACTCCATTAGTAGACTAGTGTATACAGTCGAGACCCCGACGAGGGGCGGTGGCCGGTCTCACAAGCCACTGGTGTCAGTTGGATCACCTAAGATGTATACAGGTGCTCATTGGGTTATGAGTACACCGGACAGGACTCGCCGGGAACATGCTAGTTGGTCATATACCAGACGTCAGATGGCAGTTCCCTGGTGACATGTGTGCAGGTTAGTTCATCGACCTGGGGATCGTCATTTGTCTCGTGTGAGTTCCCACTGTACTTTGATTACTACCCTACCACGGCTCAAAGGAGTCGTGCAAACAGGTTTTAGTTGGGTACAGTCCCGAGTCACATGGAGGCAGTGAGCGTATCTTCAGGGGTTCGTCTCTCCCGGTATTGGGGGTGAGGTCGTGCTGTGTCTAGGAGAGCCATTACACAAAGTCCTTGGCCAAGGCAAGGAGATTTACTGGTAGGTATTCCAGTAGTATCTCAGGGTGTTCTGGGCTACACTCCGACACGACTTGTACCGCTTTTGGGGGTCTGACTTTTACCAACCCCCTAGGCCCGCCATGCGATGCTCATAGACGAACGGACCGGACTGCACGGATATTGTCACTGACAGGCTCAGTAGGGTTGTCAGGCTGAGTTCGCTCACAGACATCCCTTTTAGTCAATACTTGGTAGCCCGTTACGTATTGGCTTATACCTCTGACGTGCTAGTGGTTAAATCCACAACCAAGGTGTTGATGAGTCTTTAGAGTCCCCCACATTCAGTTACTCAGCTTTCGGGCGAAAAGCTGTAGAGGCCGTATGGAGATATGGCAAGGTCCGATCAGATACGTGCGGTATTGCACGGATCAGGATCGGACAGTCTGTACTATAGGCCGTATGGTTATATGGCAGGGTTCGATCAGATACGTGCGGTATTGCACGGATCAGGATCGAACGGATATTACTAGCCGGCTTTGGTTTAAGCCGGATCCTAGTATAGTACAGTGTAGATTTTGTCTCTTTGCATCTGTATTTCGGTCGAAATACAGATGCGGGTGTGTATGCACAGTATTGGGGTTTTCCTGTAATTTATTACGGGACCAGTTTTCTGGAGTTGCCAGTTTGCTTTCCGTTTCGGCCAATTTCCTTTGTTCCGTTCATTGGCCGAAGTTTGGTGGAGGAGGGCTTATTTGCATTGTTGCAAATAGGCATTTGTGGAAGGGGGTCTTTGCTTTTTGTAGCATCATGATAGTCTTCATGATGGTGCACCTTCCATTGACTTGCTTGACCTTGACTTCTAGCTATCATGATGGCTTGACTTTGTTTAGTGATGGTTGTGGTTTGAGTGTGGTTTTGGTGTTGTGATCATATTCTTTCATAATTGTTTTTTGATGCCTTGCATTATTGTTCAAGCCTCTCACTCTCTCATGGTGATCCATCTCATTCTCTCCCTCACTCACTAGAGCATGGCCGGCCTCCCTCTTGAAGGGGCTGTCCAAATATTTTGAGGTGGGATTTTGCTTCATTTCATGTTGCAAAAATCCCACAAGTTCCATCTAAAAAGCTCCAAGTTCAATCCCTCCTCAAATGGCAATTCCACAACCCCAAAAGTGAGACACAAGCTCTACCAAACATTCTACAGCAAATCTTGGGCACGTCGAGTAGCCGGCTTCGTGCCCGAGTTGCCTCGGCATTGAGGTGGGAGCCCGTAAACAAAGTAGGCGATGTGGTGCACTTCCGGCGACGAGGAGGAGACGGGACTTTTCCGCAGGAGATCGGGACCATGACGAGAAGACCGGAGGACTTGGATCGTCGGTATATCTCTAACCCATCTTCTTGTTAGCTTAGACTAGTTAATGGTTTTCGATCCGGGTTATAGTGCGCGGTGGTGCCGGTTTGCTAAGTCCGCAAAATTAAAGTTATTCACCGCTTCCGCATTTGGCCGTCGGATTGACGGCCGGGGCGCCGCCGTGCACTTACAGTACACATCCTAAGGGCTTTACCAACATGTAACTATAAGACAGATTAAAGAGACTAGTATACATGTTAAGATAAAGAGTAACCAGATAGCATACTATCATATCGAGCAAGAAAGTCATCTCTATATATGTCCAAGCATCCAATATAATATACATCATCTGTACAATACTGGCCTCTAGGGCATACATACAACTAACAGTCGAGACCCCGATGAGGGGCGGTGGCCAGTCTCACAAGCCACTGGTGTCAGTTGGATCACCTAAGATGTATACAGGTGCTCATTGGGTTATGAGTACACCGGACAGGACTCGCCGGGAACCTGCTAGTTGGTATTATACATATCGTCAGATGGCAGTTCCCTGGTGACATGTGTACAGGTTAGTTCATCGACCTGAGGTCGTCATTTGTCTCGTGTGAGTTCCCACCGTGCTTTGATTTCTACCCTACCACGGCTCAAAGGAGTCGTGCAAACAGGTAGTTTTTGGGTACAGTCCCGAGCCATATGGAGGCACGTGAGCGGATCGGCAGGGGATTCGTCTCTCCCGGTATTGGGGGCGAGATCGTGCTATGTCTAGGAGAGCCATTACACAAAGCCCACGGCCGTGGCAGGAGATTTACTGGTAGGTACTCCAGTAGTATCTCAGGGTGTTATTGGGCTACACTCCGACACGACTTATACTTCTATTGGGGGTCTGACGTTACTAGCTCCCGAGGCAGATATGCGATACTCATTGACGAACGGACCGGACTGTATATACATTGTCACTGTTAGGCTCAGTAGGGTTTCTGGATGAGTTCGCTCATCAGCCTCCCTTGAGGTCAGTCCATGGGTAGCCGTTACGCTAGCTAGTGCCGCTGACGGTTTGTGCTTAAACCCACTGCCAGGGTACTGACGAGTCATTAGAGTCCCCCACAGACAGTTTCCCAAGTTCGGGCGAAACGTTGTAGAGGCCGTATGGTTTTATGGCATGGTTCGGAAAATGCACGTGCGTTTACGCACGTGTCGATTTTCGGGCAGATGATACTGGTCGGCTTTGGTTTAAGCCGGATCCGAGTATTATATTGAGTAGATATAATATTTTTGTCTCAGTTGCATTTGTATTCGGTCGTAATACAAATGCGGGTATATTTATACTGTTACGGGGTTATCCTGAAAGTCGTTTCAGGATCGCTTTTGGAAGTTGCCAGTTTCCAGTTTTCTATCAGCCGTCTTTTAACATTCGGTTAAAGACGGATTTATCTTTTCTTGAGTTGAGGTGAGTCACTGTTCTAGATGGTTCTAGAGAGGGTGACATGGATTGGTGAGTCATTAGTGCATTAATGGTGCCATTAATGCTTGATGACTAAGGGTTTTAGATTGAGTGAGGTGTATTTTGTGACTCATGGTTTTCATTAATGTCTTCTGGATTGCTTAAGATCTTTTAGTGTAGATCTTTTGTTATGATAAGGATCATTTCTTGTGGTCACCTTCCTTCATGTTGGACTCACCCTCCCAGTGATGTGGCAGCCCCCCTTCATTGTTCATGGATATATATATATATTAATTAATGTGTAGCATGAATTAATATATATATATACTCCTCTCCACTTCTTTGCTTTGAATAATTCCATTGAGCATTCTTAAAAAAATACACAGAGCACTTTTGTGCTTGATTTGGCCGAGAGCACAATTTGTGCTAAGAGTGGCCGGCCCACTTCTTTGCTTTGAATAATTCCATTGAGCATTCTTAAAAAAATACACAGAGCACTTTTGTGCTTGATTTGGCCGAGAGCACAATTTGTGCTAAGAGTGGCCGGCCCCATTTTTCACAGTGAGGAATTTTTTCCTTAGCCAAAATTTCAAAGCTCATTCCATTGTTCACTTGATCTCATTCCCAAATGGCAACTTCAATTTACCATCACCCAATTGCTTGGGTGCTTTGAGACAAAACATTCTACTCATTCTCTACATCAATCTTGGACATGTCGGCTAGCAAACTTCATGTCCGAGTAGCCTCGGTTTAGAGGCGCGAGCCCGTTTAAAGATCCGTAGATGTGGTGCCACTTGGACGAGGAGACCGGAAATCGAGCGAGATCGGAGCAGCCGCAACAAAGCGTGGAATGATGGTTGAAGACCGAAGGACTCGGATCGTTCGGTATAACATTTCTACCCACTTTGTAGTTTGTTAGTTTAGCAATAATGGCAGATCCGGGTTACGGTACACGATAGCGCCAGTTTGTAAAAAGTTTTTGTTCCGCATTTGGCATCTGTTAGACGGCCGGGGCGCTACCGTGGACTTACAGAATACACAAGACTCTATGACGATCTCAGGTCTACAGACTAACCCGCACCAGTGTCACCTGAGAGCTGCTATCCGACGATAGATATAATTCCATATAGGAGTTCTCGGTGAGTCCGTCCAGTGTACCCAGTCACCACTGAGCACCCGTATACGATCTCGATGTCAAACATCGATGAATATGGGAACATCCATCGCCCATCGTATAGGTCTAGTATCATATACGTTAGTCTACTCTGGTATATCGATATCCCGTCTCGATATACCTACGACTAGGGACATTTCAGGATATGCTTATAAACTACAGATGTCCCACTAGTATGATCTCCATCATAATCACAGTAGTCAAGCCTATATCCTCAGGGCTTTATCAACATGTGTGAATGAATAAAAGCACGATCAATTCAACATGTCAGATAAAGAAGAACCAGATAGCATACTATCATGTCGAGCAAGAATGTACACTGAATATATATATACATGTATAAATACATCCACTATCATATAATGGCCTCTAGGGCATACATATATCCAACACTATCATGGTTACTCATGTCTCGTCGACGATGCCGAACTCTGGCCGGCTGAGTGTGTGTAAAACGACCGCTCCTGGTTCCAAGTCTTCTCGTAAATTATTCCAGAAATATCATGTCGGGGTTTTTCCCAATTCTCGTTCCTGTCGAACTGCCCGGAAGTTATCATCTCTTACTAAATCTGTATCTTGTTCCGGAACGGCTGCATACTTATCGCGACTCCTCCGGGAAGATATATTCATAGCCAACGCTTCTGCTTGCGTATCACATCTCTGATGTCGGCAGAGTGGAACGTCATCTCATCAAGATCTCGTACGAATCTCTTACTCCACTTTTCTCTAATGTCGACTGCTTCGGACTCGCCTCGTCGTGGCTGCATGGACTGTGCTTCAACGGCTATACTCGTATCTGGAGTCTCCCAAGCAATGCATCCCATCGCATAGCATCCGAATGAAGTCGAACCATTCGACCGATTCGTCAAAATCTCATAATCCCCCAAGAGCTCAACATCTTGGGTACAGTTTAATAGTATCGAGTACATACCAAAACATCGGTGGACCAGCCGTATAAGGGCAAACCCAAGCCTCACTAATGGAGCCGCGGAACTGCCGCAAACCCTAAGGTTCAAAGGCTTTCACACGGTCATTATATCGAGTTAGGGTTTCATTCTTCTGGAGGGTCCATAGAATTGCCTGCATGTCTTTCCGAATACTTTAAACTTGGAATATGGGTTTCTGACATTCGATCGCCTCTGTCGACACTCAACGTATCAGTGTGAAGTCGTCTCTAGCTGGAATCAATCTATCTGATGACCTCGCATCGGGTAAGCGAACGAACCACGTGTCCTAGTCATTCATCCTCGGTGACTAGCGACCTTCTATCAAATCTCTAAGTATAACTCGTACTGCAATAGCTCCAACATCTGGGGCAATATCTCGTCGTTCGCCGCAACAACTGGCTCATTCGTCCGCACGCTGAACAGTGCTTCAATCATCAAGAATAGTCGATGCATCGACGGTCATCACATTCTGGCTGGCCTCTTGCAGTGGCCCTATCCTCTGGTGCTGATCTACACGTCCGAGAAATCTCATAAAAGTGATCCATCAAACGCACGTAGCTCGAAAATGTTAGTTATATATATGCCCTAGAGGCCATTACTGTACATACGATGTATATTGTAGTGGATGCTAGGACATATATAGGGAGGACTTTCTTGCTCGACATGATAGTATGCTATCTGGTTGTACTTTATCTTAATATGTACTCTGATTGTCTCTATGTTACATGTTGATAAAGCCCTTAGGATATGTACTCGACTACTGGGACTATGATGAGATCATACTAGTGGGGCCACGGTAGTCGACGAGTATATCCTATAACTGTTTCTAGTCGAGGGTGTATCGAGACAGGGCATCGATGCACCAGAGTAGACTAGCGTATACGCATCTTGACCCATATGATGGGCGATGGATGATCCCATATCCATCGGTGTTTGACATCAAGGATGGTGTACGGGTGCTCAGGGGAGACTGGGTACACTGGACGGACTCGCCGAGAACTCCCAGATGGTATTATACCATACGTCAGATGGCAGTTCTCCGGTGACATTGGTACAGAGTAGTCTGTTGACCCGAGATCGTCATAGAGTCTTGTGTGGTTCCCACTGTGCTTTGATTTCCATCATACCACGTCCAAGAGGGCGTGCAAAAAGGTGGCTTTTGGGTACAGCCCCGAATCACATGGAGGCAATGAGCGATAGGAGGGGATTCGTCTCTCCCGGTATAGGGAGTTGATGTTGTGCTGTGTTCGATTGGCTATAACCGGAAATCCCTGGCCAGGGTTGCAGAGATTTACTGGTAAGTGTTATCAGTAGTTTCTCGAACTGTTATAGACCTCATATCGACACGACTTATCAAGCTACTGGGGTCTGACGTTTACCACCCCTAGGCAAGATATACGACATATCAGACGACGAGACCGGACTGTACGGGAGTGTTACTGTTTGGATTCGCAGGAGAAGTTACAGGCTTTCTTGTTGATCTTCTGAGCGCTCAATACCTGGGTAGCTGTTACGTTTAGCTGACCGCTTGCAGCTTGTGGGTGTTTGATATGATCATCACCTACTGCCGGCGTATTGACGATTCTTTAGAGTCCTACACAGAGGTTTCTTGACTCAGGCAAAACGGAGTAGGAGCACATATGTGATATGTGCGGGAACGAGGATAATGCGATATGTGATACCGTATTATATTCTCGCGATATTTGATATCAGCCGGGTCATCGGATCAAGTGTTGATTCGATGAATCGGTACGGATAAATATTAGTCGGTTATATGCGATATAGTCGGATTGTCGGATCAAGTGTTGATTCGATAATTTAATGTATAATAATGTATATGATATATTAAATTACATTAACTAATATTAGCTCACTAAAAGATTCTTTTTCTCACCGGATTAATACATTGATATATATGCGATATATGTTAATTGTATTATTTTCTTTTGTTACGATAAATATTATATATGTGATATATAATATTGTAACATGATATGATAACTAATGCAACTTGTTTAGTGGAGTTTAAACATGATTAGGTTTTGGATTAGGGTTAAGCTTTCTAGATGTTTCTAGAAGCTTTTCTTTTTGTCATGATAAAGATATTTTCAAGTGAGTCATGCTTTAACCCAACCCAAACCCTAACCCTAGTTAATTCTCTACAAAGGTGCACTTGACCATGGTTGCATAATTCTATCATATTATTCTTTTCCTATTCATCACAAAAGGATTCTAGCATTTTTCATCTTCTTCATCCTTCATTCTTTCATGAAAAGCTTACTATTTTTCAAAAGGTGATGAATAAATATGAGAAAAAAATAAATAAAGAGAGCAAAAATCCTACTTCATCATCTTCGTCTTCCCTTGCCATTTAGATGAGGGTGTTCACATCATTTCATGAGTGTTAGCTTGTGTTAAAGAAACTTCAAGGTAGATCATCTTAGTATCGAAGATCGGAAGCAAAGGTTGCGTCTTTCTCTTCGTGGAACCTCTCGAGAGTCCGAATCCCGATGATCGCAGCGAAGGGACCACAACACGGAGTATATGAAGTGAAGGACCGGATCTACAAAGGTTGTAATCCCTCTCACTTAGTGTTAAAGTGTTTAGCATGCTTGTTTTCGCCTAATCTCTAGTTTAAAGTTCCGTATTCGGGTTGTTCGGCACGGCTAAATTTTTAATTGGGCATGGTTGATGCCTCGTAGACCCTTGTGCGCGTGCCTAGCAACCCTACAGTGGTATCAGAGCCAAGCTAGAGCTTTAGGCGAAGTCTAGACGGAGTTTGAAGTCCGATCGAACCAAAAACCTAACCCGAAACATGCTCTCTGGTAATTTTCTAAAAACTGGGATTTTTCCACATTAAAAATGCTTTAAAAATTCAGCAGGGAATTCTAAGAATTACGGTGCAAAAAGTTTTCAATGAACAGTAAAAAGTGCGGCGGAACCGCGGCAGAAGCATGCCTTCTGCGGCGGTTCCGCGGCACATTGATGACGTCATCATTCCCTATTTGCACAGTAACTCCTATTTTATTATGCTGGATTTTCTGGGAATTTTTAATATTTATTCTACAGTTGAGTTTTCTGGGGTTGTTTTGGGGATTCGATGATTCGATCGGATTATCAGATTTTGTCTATGTGTGTTTTCCGGATAAATTTTAGAAACTGTTAAAAAGTTCGAACGGATATCAATAACTCACTTTTTCCCCTGTCGGAAAATTTTTCAAAAGTTGGATTTTTTCTCATGTTTAAGAATGTTCTAAGTCGTGCAAGTAACTCAGTGGACCCTCTAGAAGACAACAAACCTTAACTCGATTATGTGACCGTCTTGAACTGCCTTTTGAACCTTAGGGTTTGGGGCAGTACGGCGTGCCACATGTGAGGCGTTGGCTTGACCCTTCTACGGCTGGACCATTGGTACTGTGGCATGTAATGGATGTTTTTAAACTATTTTCAAGAGTTGAGATATATTGGGGAAATCTTGGGTGTTTGATGATTCGATCGGAAAGTTTAACTTTATCTATTTATCTGGAATGTGATACAATATTTGGAATCCACAGGTTGTTATGAGATAACTAATTTGAATATTATAAACATAGCAGTTTAGTCTCAGATGATCGGTTGCCACGGAATTTTGATGTGATCGAAAGTCCGTCGCAATCATGTAGCGTACGCGGATACTCGCCGGATAAACTTATTAGACAGCTACATCCCTTAGCCCCGACCAAGTGTCTATAGGAGAACCCCGTCGCCGAAAGTATCCGTTCGGGTGCTCGCGGTAGCGGTGTTCCGCCTTGGTGCACTTCGTCGACGGCATCTGGGGGTGCGGCCGTCTACTAAAGTTTGCGACGAGCATTCGATCAGGACGTCGGGAATCTTGTTGAATTGCCCAACTTGATATTGAAAAGTGTTTTCGATAATGAGACTAAAATGCGGGGTTTATAATTGTTAGGCATGCGATGTCTAAGGAATTCATTTGGTTAGGCATGCGATGTCTAAGGAAGTTGCGGATTCCAACTGTTGTCGTTTTACACTTTCTTTTCTGTGACCGTAAGCGTAGTATGTGGTGTATCGCCGGCTTCGTTGCTATACATCAACGACAATCGGGATACGCATACTTGCTTACAGTGATGATATGAGATATTATGTGTTGCTGTGATATGTTATATTGGATCGTCGCGTTTGAATAGTCGGGGGTTTTATGTGAGATGAGAGTTTTTTCTTTTTCATTCATGTAAAATTCATTTGTATGTAATATTATTTTATTGGGGCACTTCCAGGTAGCGGAAGATGTCACCGTTGTATATTATTTACTTTTCCGCATTAGGTAGACCCAAGGCGGGGAGCACAAGTAACCGGATTCTAGGGTCCAGTGGGAGACCATCTCGAGGAGTCGAGACCGGGTCTCCTAACCCTAGAATTGGCAGTGTTACTTGCCGCTCTCGTAGGGGTCTAGGGATGTGCGTTTGGCTATTCATCGCGACCGTGGAATCCGTGTTTTATACTGGCTCGTATTGAAAACACGGACGTCCTAGTATATCCAATATTTCATATATGTTCTTCTGCTGCAATGTTCTGTGATGAGATCATATTACTGCCTGTGACGAATGTTTATATTATATATATGAGATATATGTTATATTGCAGATTTCGTTTCAAAAGAGATGCTTGTGAAGCATAATAAAATGGGACTTCATTAATGAGATTAATGAAATAAAAGAAACCTACGATGTTGTAGAAACTTGTTTAAATTAAAAACTGGTAGTTCTAATTCTTGCTTTGCATCGCGGTGTTCCTTGTAGAACATCCTGCACCTTATTCGATAAGGAAAGGACCGAGATCCCTTCACCGGGAGTGACTCCTTTAGCAATAACTGGCAGATGCTACAAACTCGGTTTGTCTTTTGATTGCTTCTATAGTTCTTGCTTTGCATAGTGATATTTGTGAAATATCCTGCACCTTATTCGATGAGGAAAGGGCCGACGATCCCTTCACCGGGAGTGACCCCTTTAGCAAAACTAGAAAAGCCTAAAAAACACTCCATTTAAAATCACTTGATTCTACAACGATATCAAGTTCATTACGCAAAGGGTTTTCTTAAAAACCTGTCGTAGCCCTCCGTCATTTCAGATAAGCACTGGTTAGTATTCGTGCTACGTTTGTTGACCTCTTTCAAGGCGTAGTGTGCGGTAGCTGATTAGTGCTTATCTGTATAAGCATATGATGTGATTGATTTAGGGTAGTCGTGCGACCTTGTTGACCTCTGTCAAGGGTCGTGCGGGTGGGTTTACTTCAATCAGGAAATGACGGGTTGAACTTGACTAGCAGCCTATGGTTTGTTGACCTCTGTCAAGGTCATAGAACGCTTGGGGTAAAATATTATTGGGAATTTCAAGTGTTGAAATTTGCAATGAGATTGCATACCTTCTATGAGATAGTTGGATCCCAATACCCGCTGCGAGTAAGAGTTACTCCTGGGAGAGTTTTACACATTACAATTAGCCGATCAAGTAGGTGTCTAGAAAGGTGTTAAGGGGGTTACGCCCCTGGGAAAACGAGGTTTACTTTAATTAGGTTCGTGCGATAGCACGGGGGACCTCCCTCAAAGTACCGACACTAGCCTGGCTGAAAGATTGGCGAACTTGTAGCATGTAATTAATCCCGGCTAGTCTTTCCTTTTAGGGTTTGAAGGAAGATTTGACTAAAACAGTGGGAGACATCCTGATTAGATATATTAGATAACCAATCTAATCTTGCAAGAGCATACGCTGAGTGTTTTCTTCTCTCTCTCTCCAGGTAGCGACCATATCACGCCTTAATCAAGATAATAAAACGGATATATTGACCGAACCCGCTTGTTATACTGAGCTGGGGAACGTTGGTCCCGCTCCAACTTATAAATGTTATAAGACAGAGCAGGAAATTGGGGAATACCAGATTTCCCGTGCCGCCCAAACGAAGAAAGTGCATGCTGATGCATCATTTTCGGGTGTGTTCATTACAGAGAACTTTTTCTCAGTATCCTTTACGTCCTGGGTATGTGATACCGGATCAGGATCCCGTATATGTAATCTGTTACATGGGCTACAGATAGGTAGAGAACTGAGAACGGGTGATAAGTTTCATGAGACAGAAAACGGTGCAAGTGTTGCAGCCAAGTCTGTTGGTCACTCTCACCCTGTATTACCAGAATACATTGATTCTGAACAAATGTTATTAGATACCGAACCCGATATACAAAATCATATCAGTCTCTTTATTAGTAAAGAAATGATATAATTTTGTATTGTTGGATAATGTTTTGAACATTTCCTATATCAATAGTTGATCGGTTCAGGCACGTTATCTAAAAGTATTGTCGTTCTAAATCAAACTACAGTTCTTAGTATACGGAACACACACAAGAGGAAGAGTTCAGATATGAACGAATCCTTCTTGAGGCATTGTAGACTAGGTCATATCAATGCGACCCGACTGGCTGAAGTTACATATAGATGCATATTTAAATTAGTTTGAATTTACATCTTATGAAACTTGCCGGTCATGTCACAAAGATAAGATGACCACAACTCGGTTTATTAGAAACAGAGAAAGAGTTAGTGAACTCTTGTGATTGATACATGCTGATGTATGAAGGTCCCCTGTCTATACATGCCAAGATCGGTTCTTTGTACTTTATTACATTCTCTGATAATCTCTCCAGATTCAGATATGTGTTCCTGTTGAAACACAGGTCCGAACCTTTTGAGATATTCACAGAATATAAATTAGAAGTAGAGAACCAAATACGGGTATAAGTATTATGTCCTTTGATGAGATCAAGGAGGAGAATACTTGAGCACGGAATTCCTGGACTATTCTAAAGGAGAATGAGGTTTTCTCTCAGCATTACTCCTCCGTATACACTACAGCACGTCGGTTTATCGGGGCGGAGCAATAACACCCTATGTGATATGGTGTGCTCTATGATGAGTACTACTGAGTTTCCTATTTCCTTTAGGGAGTTATGCACTTGTGAAGTTGCATACCTATTGAATAAGGTTCAAATCAAATCAGTTGCCTACCACTTCATATGTGATATGGAAAGGGAAGAGCCCATATCTTAAGCTTGTTAAGATTTGGGGTTGTCCGGCCTATGTCTAAAAGCAAAATCCGGACAAGCTCGAGGAAAGGTCTGTTATGTACAACTGGAAAGGTTCCAGCTGTACAAAATGCAGCTGATGATTTGGTAGAACCAAAGGATTCAATAGTTTCAAACGAACCTCAGCCTCTCCGCCGATCTAGTAGGGTTCCTTACCCACCTGAGAGATACTTCGATTTCTCTATGGCAGTGGGAGCGAGAATTGCATCATGAGATGATGACCCAACTAGTTTCGAGCTGGCCATCAGGAGTGGGACTCTATAAGAATGGCTGGATGCTTATCGATCTGAGATGGAATCCTTATACACCAACAAAGTATGGACTTTGGTTGCTTTATCTGAAGGGTTAAATCCCCATCAGGAGCGAGTATATCTTGAGAAGATTACTTGGTGTACATGGAAAAGTTGAGACTTTCAAAGCTATGCTTAAGTCCATCCAGATCCTACTTCCCACGGCTACATAACATGACTACGATATCTGGTGGTTGGGTGTCATGACTACTTTTCTAAATGATGTTTTAGAAAAGAGCGTCTATAAGTACACAGCCAGAGGGCTTCGTAGACAGTGGGAGCAGCGGAAACGTGTGCAAGATGTTTTATATGATAAAACAGGCATCGCGGAGTTGGAACATCTGTTTTGATGTGGTAGTCAAAGAGTTTGACTTCATCAAAATGGTAGATGAACCTTGTATATACGAAAAAGTAGTAGAGAGTATGGTGGTGATCCTCGTAGAGTACGTGGATGACATACTCTTGATAGGGAAGGAGTTTTCTATGCTACGCTCGGTCAATCTCCGCTTATCACAAGGATTCTCCATATAGGATCAAAGTGATACCTACTAAATCCTAGGTTTTGGATCTATGAGATAGATCTAATTGGATGTTAGGATACTCACTAGTTGTAGTGAGATGGTATCAATCGATCCTGGGGAGAATCACTGGAAGGGTTCCAGGGTGATAAGGACGACTGAATGTCAGTTGCAGGCATTGTCTATACCCTCAGTGGAGGGACGGTATGTTGGAAGAGTTCCAAGCTAGATACCGTGATATACTAGACGATTAATTGCAAGATACATCGTTACCAAGGATACTACCAAAGAGGCAGTCTGGATATATATAAGTTCATGCGATGAACTTCGTTCCTACCATTGAGTGACGATGGAGTTGTGGCTTATGCCAAGGAACTACCGTCCCATCAGAAATCCAGATATAATTCTTAGGCAGTATCACCTGATCATGGAGATGGTTGATCTCCAGGGAGATCGAGGTTAGGAGAGTAGACACAGAGGACAACAGCGCGGATCCACTCACGAAGGCCTTTTTCCCAGTAGAGACTTTTATGGGATGGTTGAGTATGAGATACTTCAACCGCAGCTAAATGTTGGGTATGCGATACCATAACAGATGGCCCTAGTGCAAGTGGGAGATTGTTAGTTATATGTATGCCCTAGAGGCCATTACTGTACATACGATGTATATTGTAGTGGATGCTAGGACATATATAGGGAGGACTTTCTTGCTCGACATGATAGTATGCTATCTGGTTGTACTTTATCTTAATATGTACTCTGATTGTCTCTATGTTACATGTTCATAAAGCCCTTAGGATATGTACTCGACTGCTGGGACTATGATGAGATCATACTAGTGGGGCCACGGTAGTCGACGAGTACATCCTATAACTGTTCCTAGTCGAGGGTGTATCGAGACAGGGCATCGATGCACCAGAGTAGACTAGCGTATACGCATCTTGACCCATATGATGGGCGATGGATGATCTCATATCCATCGGTGTTTGAAATCAAGGATGGTGTACGGGTGCTCAGTGGAGACTGGGTACACTGGACGGACTCGCCGAGAACTCCCAGATGGTATTATACCAAACGTCAGATGGCAGTTCTCCGGTGACACTGGTACAGAGTAGTCTGTTGACCCGAGATCGTCATAGAGTCTTGTGTGGTTCCCACTGTGCTTTGATTTCCATCATACCACGTCCAAGAGGGCGTGCAAAAAGGTGGCTTTTGGGTACAGTCCCAAATCACATGGAGGCAATGAGCGATAGGAGGGGATTCGTCTCTCCCGGTATAGGGAGTTGATGTTGTGCTGTGTTCGATTGGCTATAACCGGAAATCCCTGGCCAGGGTTGCAGAGATTTACTGGTAAGTGTTATCAGTAGTTTCTCGAACTGTTATAGACCTCATATCGACACGACTTATCAAGCTACTGGGGTCTGACGTTTACCACCCCTAGGCGAGATATGCGACATATCAGACGACGAGACCGGACTGTACGGGAGTGTTACTGTTTGGATTCGCAGGAGAAGTTACAGGCTTGCTTGTTGATCTTCTGAGCGCTCAATACCTGGGTAGCTGTTACGTTTAGCTGACCGCTTGCAGCTTGTGGGTGTTTGATATGATCATCACCTACTGCCGGCGTATTGACGATTCTTTAGAGTCCTACACAGAGGTTTCTTGACTCAGGCAAAACGGAGTAGGAGCACATATGTGATATGTGCGGGACCGAGGATAATGCGATATGTGATACCGTATTATATTCTCGCGATATTTGATATCAGCCGGGTCATCGGATCAAGTGTTGATTCGATGAATCGGTACGGATAAATATTAGTCGGTTATATGCGATATAGCCGGATTGTCGGATCAAGTGTTGATTCGATAATTTAATGTATAATAATGTATATGATATATTAAATTACATTAACTAATATTAGCTCACTAAAAGATTCTTTTTCTCACCGGATTAATACATTGATATATATGCGATATATGTTAATTGTATTATTTTCTTTTGTTACGATAAATATTATATATGTGATATATAATATTGTAACATGATATGATAATTAATGCAACTTGTTTAGTGGAGTTTAAACATGATTAGGGTTTGGATTAGGGTTAAGCTTTCTAGATGTTTCTAGAAGCTTTTCTTTTTGTCATGATAAAGATATTTTCAAGTGAGTCATGCTTTAACCCAACCCAAACCCTAACCCTAGTTAATTCTCTACAAAGGTTCACTTGACCATGGTTGCATAATTCTATCATATTATTCTTTTCCTATTCATCACAAAAGGATTCTAACATTGTTCATCTTCTTCCTCCTTCATTCTTTCATGAAAAGCTTACTAGTTTTTCAAAAGGTGATGAATAAATATGAGAAAAATATAAATAAAGAGTGCAAAAATCCTACTTCATCATCCTCATCTTCCCTTGACATTTAGATGAGGGTGTTCACATCATTTCATGAGTGTTAGCTTGTGTTAAAGAAACTTCAAGGTAGATCATCTTAGTATCGAAGATCGGAAGCAAAGGTTGCGTCTTTCTCTTCGTGGAACCTCTCGAGAGTCCGCATCCCGATGATCGCAGCGAAGGGACCACAACACGGAGCATATGAAGTGAAGGACCGGATCTACAAAGGTTGTAATCCCTCTCACTTAGTGTTAAAGTGTTTAGCATGCTTGTTTTCGCCTAATCTCTAGTTTAAAGTTCCGTATTCGGGTTGTTCGGCACGGCTAAATTTTTAATTGGGCATGGTTGATGCCTCGTAGACCCTTGTGCGCGTGCCTAGCAACCCTACAGAAAATGCAAAAAAACAAAGCCTCCCTATCCAATCATATGTCCCTAATATCACGTCCTGGTCAGTCCTCGTTTCGTAACGAGCTCGTGCCGACCGCAACTCTAGTCGTAGCTCTCCACGCCCGTGTGACCGTGGTAACAAAACCATAACTGGTATCGATGAGGCTAGATCATAGGATGGAATATAATACTGTGCAAGGAAATGTACATCCTAAGACTTCTTAAGCAGAGTAGCGTATCGTAAGTATGCCGCGGAACATACCCACGGTACGTCACTCTACTTTAGTCACCTACTCCATCAACCGAGGGCCATCCTACACTCCGAAGGTAAAACCTAACGCTCTGATACCAACTTTGTCACGACCCGAAAAGTCCGGAACATGACCGGAACTTAAATTACGGACGTCTCGAGACGTACGTAATCTAAGTAAGCCAAAACCCAGAAATCAAAACCAAAGAAGCAGTAGAGTGAAGGAAAAACCAACTTAAAGCAAGTAGTTTTAATAGCATAAGCCGAATTATGCGTTTTTAAAAACATCAAGTATTTCCTAAAAATTTCAGCAGAGTCCCGTTTGTAAATACTGGCCCCCAAACGGGATACAACATGAATAGTATATGAAATGAATAAAAAGGCATCCCCAAGCGGCGGCTAGCTCTTCGTCAATCGACGGTCACAACCACGCAAGCAATATAATATACAACGCCAAGGGCGAGAATCAAAACTCAAAAGAAACTCAAAACAACAAGAAAAAAACATAATAATACAACGCGCGACTCTAAGGTCGAAAGAATAACAGGTCTGGTTTCTATCTCTCTCAATTATACAATCTGGTTGATGGAGTTTCTAGATACAACTGAAATAATAATAAACAATGGTGGTCCTGATGCAAAGAACCCACCTACCAAAGCAATCACCCGGAAGAAACAGTGTGCCAACAAAACCGTAACGAAACCTGTACGGCAAAACCTGCAAGGAACTGTGGCACAACGGGGGTGAGTTGCCAACTCGTGAGTAGAAAACATCCACGAGTAGAAATCGCATGCATAACGCTATCCTAGGTTAAATCAGGTAATATGCTCAATAAAATCCTGGTCCAGCTATGTATAGTGTAATACTATATACTCGTGTCAGTGCCTCAGATAGCAACATATCACATGTATGAGGTATGAATGTAATGTAATTAAATGAGTGAGACAACTGTTTTCTTTAATTTAATTGGATTTCTGTATGTATATAAATCGAGTATCCTCAATGAAATCGAGTATCCTCAATGAAATCAACAGAGAAATCCGTGTCAGGCATCGACACAAAACATAAATCCCAATATCTCAATATCTCAGGTTCCGACTGCTCGGCCTAACCTGTATCATAAAATCTCAATTCCTCAGTGTCTCAAATCTCAAATATCAATATCTCAGGCTCCGCAGAACGGATCAGCCTATAACCATCTCATGACTCCGGCCGGTATCCTCCGGATAGCCGACGAGTCCAAATAATATCACCGGTAGGTAGTGCTCCCCTGCCAGGCTCATCGAATACAACTCGAACTTCTTGCCTCGGGGTACCTTACCGGGCCCACCATGTACCCGAGACGGTTCATCTAACTCCTCGAATCGGGTCTCGAAATCCAACAGCAATCATGAAAACTCATGGTGGACGACTCATACATCATGGGAAAACCGCGCTTTTCATTTTAAAATGAGAAAGAAGTTTATACATAATCTTGCGGTTTTTCCCCAAATCCAGGAAATCTCATGAAAATACGAAATCCAATCATTAATAGCAAGTAAATAGTGAATAATGATATGCATGAAGTAGCAAGTAAACAGTGAATAATAATATGCATGAAGTAACAAGTAAACAGTGAATAATAATATGTATAAAGTAGCAAGAAATAACTGCAATGTCTAAACTAGCATATGAGGCAAGTACACTAATATCATGTCGAAACTATCAGCTAACAAGCTATATCAGTGAAATAATCTTCTCTAATGTGTAGGTGACATGGCAGTTACCGATGATGATGTGTGTGAGCCGACAAGTAAGTGTACGTGGAACATACGCATCATCGGTAATGGTGCTGGTGTCCTAACAGCATGATATCAATAATGGTATATGAAAACACAATATAAGCATGCGATGCGAAGTGAATCGCAATAATGTGCGGGAGCTGAAAGATAAACACCTATGATAACTAAACTGCATTTACATAAATATAAGCCATACGATGGTGCCATTTGAAATAACACGAATCGTGGTGTTTTGAAAATAAGGGCTACAGTGTTTTAAGAAAAGATACGTCCATTGAAATATCCGTAGAATCCCTTGTCCCGTCTTTAAAATACACACGATTCGTTAGTTTTTGAAATAGGTATGAGTCGAATCTAATCTACCATATACAAGTACACTACAGGGCCAAACTATACAAACTGATTAAAGGTAAGGAAACCGCCTAACATCTGAGTCGATACATATATATATATATATATATATATATATATATATAACAGTCAGTGATCCCGCCTCAATAATATCATATACGATCAAATATCTATAATATAACATCCTCAAGTCAAGAGTGTGGATCTATCATCAATATATAGCTCGTACGGCCTCCCAAATCTGGGTACGGGTCAATGTCACATCAATCACATTATTCCTCTTTATCAACCATCATGATCCAGGGTACTGACCTACGTCTAGTACAATACCGATACCATCTATGTATGCATGCGTGTGTATGAAACACTACGTCAAAGGACCCGCTAAAACATCATGTCGTATCTCAAATACGAACCCTGTCATATCACCGATCTCACGGCCTCAAATCCAATCCCATCGACTCATCTCAAATCCTAAGTACTATCCTCATAATCCAGTATATATACACATAGTCCTATACCCATATGTAAATATACGCATCCCCATATACGCACAGGTAAAAGAAAGAATGTATGCAAGTATGTGTGTGCGTGTGTGGGTGCAACCACTACTCTAGGGTTTCGCAACTAACACTAAACCAATCCAAGAATACATAGAATCCATCTTTATCATCAATAAACTCAAATCAACCTATAATAAATATATGTGTGTATACGTATTCGTATACATCACTACGAATTGCGCGGGTGATATACCCCATCCACCCGACTTCCCCCGTAGATATAATCTACTCACTTGATCTTCGCTCGTCGGTGCCGACGTCGCCACGCGTTTGCTTGTCGTCTCGAAGTCCACATAGGGTACCTACATATCATAACGCACCTTATCGCATTAAAATCTGACTCATGACCAAAAAGATACACTAATCCCACATAAATCAAAACCTATGGTTTGCTTTCACAAATCAACCCAAAAACCCTCGACATCGGCGTACAAACGTCGATTGATCAAGAAAAACACCAAGCATACCAATCATGGTTTCAAAACTCACTAACTGTATAAGAAATATGGTTTAATTCATCAAAACCATAAAATTAAACCAATCGTTTTATTTTCCAAAAACCTAGTTAGCACAAATTCCCATTTCGGTTCAAAACTTGATGTTTTAACCAATCTACAAATTTTAACGATTCAAATGGCCAAAATGCTCATTAAATAACATAATTAGGTCATACAAATCACTTTGATAAATTAAACTCATCAATTTGTATAAATTCCAAATTCCTAGTTTGCAAAAATACCGATTTTAACTCTTTTTAAAGTAAAATTCACAATTTTACAATTAAGCTTGGTTTTGCATATACTAAAATATTAAACCACAATTTATAATGTTAATAATTCCATGAAACCCTAATTAGAATTTTATCTCACCAAAATATATATATTTTTAAAACCTAGTTTGCAATTTATATAATTATCAGAAATTTAAATTAATAAAAATGCAACTAGCAACTAGATTTGATTTAGAATAAAATTAATATGTCAAATACATCACACAACTATAATTTCACAACACAAAACCCTAATTTGAATTCAAACCCCTCTTTTGAATTTTAAATCATGCATTTAGAACCAATTAAAAACCTATTTAAACATTTAATTAAGCTAACCTAAAGCAATTAACAACAAATTAAGAAAAAGATTAGAATTATACCTCATGATCAAGAGATCAAATATGGAAATCAAAGCCTCTAAACTGCCAACTTGTTCACTAGATCCATGCAAGTTTGGCTAATGAGAAATGGGTAGGAATTAGATTTTGAGTTTGCATTGATTTGTGTTGATTT
The DNA here is from genome assembly GCA_030015575.1 of Agapanthus africanus. NCBI lineage: Eukaryota > Viridiplantae > Streptophyta > Magnoliopsida > Asparagales > Amaryllidaceae > Agapanthus > Agapanthus africanus. The sequence continues at coordinate 100,221,408 of CM057349.1, forward strand.
TGGTTGATTTTTGAATGAATTTGGAGGTGAAGGAAGATGAAGACTTGAAGAAAATGAGGGGGCTGCCAACAGCTCAGTTTCTGCCAGGAGAGAAGAGGAGTGAGGTGTGGTGTGGGGATGGGTGAAGTCAAGGGAAGAAAAAAAGACCAAGTCAACAAAAGACCATACTCTTTTTACTATTTTCTCATTTCCTTTGTTTTCTTTTCTCTTGATTTCTTTTCTTCTATCAAGAAGTGGGGGAAAACTTGGAGAGGGCTGCTGAATATGGGGGGGTGAGTGTGTGTGGGGAGGGGGGTGAGGGAAAATGATAAATATTATACCCAAAATTTCCATTTAACTTATTTTCACCATTAAGCCTTTTTCTTCGATATTTTCTAAAACCGTTTGACAGCTTCATTTAATTTCAAAAACAACATGCTAAAATTTTGTTTAATTTGTTATGATGCACAAAATTTGTTTCAACCCATTCTAATTTCTAATTTTCCCTAATTAAATGTATTAGTGACGACTTAAAATAATATTAAAATAATTAATTTCGGAAAAATTTTCAGAAAATTAGAAATTTTACCGGTGGCTCAATAAACACCAAATACTGGCAATTACATATCTAGAATATGTATATTTAATTTTATAATAAAGATATTTATATTTTGACTTTTTACAGAAAACCCCCTCATTTTACTGATTTTTCCGAAATTTCACCGAAACGATTTTCAAAACGTTACAGTGTGGGGGGGATATCATCTCATAGGACACTTGCACCATTACCATTGGTTCATGCCGCACATGCACTATTCATGCGAACACACACACCTTTGGTAATTGCTATATCACGAACATTATAGAACTTGCTTAAAATCGGTAACTGTGCATTTGCATTATATATGATCTGTAGACTTATACTTGTATATTCATTTCATTAAACAGATATGTAGGATTGTTAGTTATATATACATACCTCATTGCATCATGATTCATGCATAGCTTCTGGTCGTACTTCGCATGGTATATACTACCGTATCATACATTTCCATCATCACCGGCAAGTTATTATATTGTGATTCTTCTCGAGGATTACAGTATTTATGAGATTTCTGGATTTTTGAGAAAACCGCAAGAATTTTATAAACATGTTGTCGTTTTAAAAATGCAAGTTGCGGTTTTCTCGTGATATAATGTATGTGTCGTCCACCATGATTTTTTCTGAATTATGTTGGCTTTCAAGACCCGATTCGAGGAGTTGGATGAACCATTTCGGGTATATGGTAGGCCCGGTATGGTACCCCACGGCAAAAAGCTCGAGTTGTAGATGATGAGCCTAGCAGGGGCAGACTACCTACCGGTGATTGTTGGCGCGGCGGATATCCGGAGGATACCGACCGTAGTCGTGAGATTTGATGATCTGGGCCGATCCGGACTGACGGAGCCTGAGATATTGAGACATTGAGATATTGAAAAATTGAGACACTGAGATATTGAGACACTGAGATATTGAGACATTGAGATATTGGAATATACATATATTGTGTCGATGCTTGACATAGATTTTCTGTTGATTTCATTGGTGATACTCAGTTTATTACACAGATGCTTTTCTAAGATAAGAATAAATGTTTTCTTATACCAGACATGTTCAGGTTTCGTGTTTAATTATGCATCCATGTTGCATCCATGCTAGTACATCGTATCATATTAGTATATGTAGGCTGTGGCGCATTTGCGTGCATACTTACGATAGCCTTATGAGATGTTATTTACTACTCACGAGTTGGCAACTCACCCCCTTTGTGCCACAGTATCTTACAGGTCCGACCCGTCAGCACGGTAGCGGCGGCACACTTCCTCATTTCGTTCCTTTTGCTTGGACTTGCGGCATTGCTCGTAGATGGGTTGCGAGGATATTTTATTCCATCATGTATATTATTTTGTATCTAGTATACTCCATCTACCCTTGTATATTGGACTAGACGGTGAGACTCATGAAACTTGTATTTGTGGTATTGGGTGTCGATGCTCACTTGAGCCGACATGGTGTTTCTCATTTCTTGCTTTCAGATACTTATTTCGCACTTTTGATATATATTGCATGTGGTTGTGATTCCGCTATTAGCGAAGAGCTATCTCCTGCTTAGGGATACCTTTATTCATTATTTATATGTATTTTCATGTGTTGTACCCGTTTGGGGGCCAGTATTTAGAATGGAGACTCTGCCGAAATTTTCGGGAAAATATGTTGTTGCTTTTAAAATGTTTAACGACACTTATTTGTTAAAACCACTTGCTTTATAACAAGTTTTCCTTCGCTCTAATTGTTGAACGGTTTAGTTTTCTGGGCTTTGGCTTACTTAGATTACGTACGCCTTAAGACGTTTCGTAATTTAATTGCCAGTCACATTCCGTACCTTCGGGTCATGACACTTAACCACATAAAACCCATTGAGATCCACACGCTTCAGGAGGCAACTCTCCAATTCAATCTCAGCCATCCATCAGCGCTCGCTGCAGATCAACAGAAGGTAACATCTGAAGGAGATCCAGAGATCTATCAGTTGGCGCCGTCCGTAGGAAATTAGTTCCACTCAACGAAAGTTCACCTTCCGAACTCAAGTTCATGGCGAGCGATCACCGCGATGATCCAAGCGCTAGCCGCCGCCTTCCCCATAATGGAGGCGCGGATGAATCTCCTCCCCCGAACGCCATTCATGCCCTATCCGCTCGGATAGATTGGCTCGCGTCTGTCGTGGATGCACTCGTCCATGTCCAAACGGCCGGGCAAGATCCCCAGGTCGCCTCTCCCCCACCTCAGGACCGGGACCACTACAGTGGGAAAGAAGACTCTGCTCACTTTGGCACGACCGAACACCGCCTCACTGTCTCTGGCGGCCGCAGATCCCCCGGGCCAACGTATTCAATAACCCGCTGGGTGCCGCACAGCTCAACACCGAGATCTCTCGCCCGATCACCTCACCCCGAGGCCCATCGCGCCTTTGTCCCTCCCGAGGAGGTGTCGGTCAGCTCTCTTATGCCCAGGCATGATCGGCACCCCATCCCTCGATGGGGTCGCGTGGACGGGACTCAATACGGTAGCTCGAAGACGACCTCGCCAGAGGATCCGAGGAACCTTATCGAACGGAATCGGGGCCGTGGCCAGGCGCAGGTCTCCGGCAGTAGAGGCCAAAAATCAGAGTATGCCGAATCGTCGGGACACCACAGCCGACTCGGTGCCCTCGAAAGGAAGATCGAGGGCATGCATCGGGAAAATAGTCCTTCAAGCGACGAGGCTAAATATGCCGCCGACTCGCTCATGAAGCCCTTCACCAAAGAGCTACTCACCGTCCACGTCTCATCCCGGAACAAGCCCCGACGGTCTCACTCTTCGACAGGAAGTCTGACCTGAAGAACTATTTGGACGCGTTCATAACCGGGATGAGTTTCCAGGACTGTTCCGACGCCGCACAATACCGCGCTTTCCCCGCCACTCTCATCCGCTCTGGATGAAACTGGTTCTGAGGACTCACGCCATGCTCAATCTTTACCTTCGATGAGCTGGCCACCCAATTCATCGGCCATTTCATCGGGAACAGACGGCAAAAGCGGACCGTTGACCATCTCTTCACCATAAAGAGCAGAGACAAAGAATCATTCAAAGGATACGTCACCCACTTCTACAACACCCTCTTTGAGGTCCCAGAACACCAGGACGCGATGGTCATTACGGCCCTTAGGTCGGGTCTTAGGCACAAGGAGTGGCTACGCTCCTTTGCATTAGCGCAACCTAAGACCATGGCCGAGGTAAAGGCCTGGACCGAACGTGAGATCCAGCTCGAGTCCGAGGTGAACGCCAATTTGCCCCGGACAGAGCAAACTGAACAGAAGAAAAAGGCCAGTGAGGAGAAAAAGAAGATTGAGCGGCCAAAGCCTTACTCTCGAAGTTTCAGGAGTACACCCCGCTCAATGTCTCCCAGACGGTACTGTTGGAGGAGGCTAAGAGCGAGAAGTTCTTCAAACTCCCCCAGTCTCGAATAGGGCGGCAAAGCGCACTCGGGGCCCTTACTGCGCTTTCCACAGGTCGCATGGCCACTCCACCGAGAACTACAAGCAGCTCCGAGACTACATCGAGGAGTTAATCCGCTCGGGGCACCTGGAAACGTACTTGTGAGAAAAGTGGCAAGCCGACCGTAAGAAATATCACCATCCCCCTCCCGGCGAGTTGACAATCGGCTAAATCATGATCGTGTTAGCAGGGGGTACGATAGGAACCGATGAGACTCAGTGTCCCTCACCGACGAGGGGACTGGCGGCCACCTGAGGAAGAAGGTTAAAGTAGTCGAGCTGATCATTTTTACCAACGAGGACCTCCACGGTATATCCCTGGCTCACAATGACCCGCTGGTGATCACAGCTCGGGTCCACCGCTACGAAGTGCAGAGGATACCGGTTGACTCGGGAAGCTCGGCGGACATTCTCTTTTATAACTGCTTTCTGCGTATGGGATTCACCCCGTTGGACCTAAGGCCGACCGCCCACGTCCTGTCAGGGTTTACTAACCACTCCATCCTGGCCGAAGGGGTAATCACCTTCCAATTTAACATCGGGGAGGCGGGCCGTACGCACACCGTGCCTATGGAATTTATCGTCGTGAGAATCCCATCGGCCTACAACGTCCTCCTCGGTCGCCTGACACTGAACTCCCTCCGTGCCCAGATATCGACCTACCAGCTAGCGATGAAATTCCCGCTCGACCAAGGCGGGATAGGTCGGGCCTACGGGGACCAACGAACCGCAAAGTTTTGCTTCACTGCAACATCCACGTCTGAGCGGCCAAACAATGACGCTGACGGCGAGGGTGATATCAAGGGTTCTCTGGACACTCGAGATGAGTAAAAAGAGGTCCGAGGGACCCCGGTAGAGCTACTAATAGAGGTCCCCCTCGTAGAAGAGGACGATGAACGAACCGTTCAGATCAGGTCACTGCTGACGGGAACTCAGCAAGACGACCTGGTCCACGTACTCAAAAGTAACTCTGACGTGTTCGCCTGGGCGCCTGCCAACATGCCTAGGATTGACCCCAAGATCATATCGCACAAGCTCGGGTAGGACCCTACGGTCCGACCTGTCAGGCAGAAAAAATGAAGCTTCGCCCCGATCAAACAAAAAACGATCGAGGACGAAGTAGGCAGGCTCCTCGCCGCCAACTTTATTCGGAACGTGCTTTACTCAGAATGGTTGGCGAACATAGTCATAGTTAAAAAGTCAAGCGGAAAGTGGCGCATGTGCGTCAACTTTACCGACCTCAACAAGGCCTACCCGAAAGACAACTATCCCCTCCCTCGGATAAATCAGCTCATCGACAGTTCAACGGGCTATGAGCTACTTAGCTTCATGGATGCCTTCTCCGCTACAACCAGATCCGTATGAATCCGATAGACGAGGATCTCACCGCATTCACAACGGACCGGGAGGTGTACTGCTACAAGGTGATGCCTTTTGGCCTTAAAACGCCGAAGCTACATACCAACGCTTGGTCAATCGCATGTTCAAGCCATAGATCGGCAGGAAGATGGAAGTTTACGTCGACGACATGCTCGTCAAATCGGTCTCATAGGACGAACACGCTAAGGATCTGGGAGAGGCCTTCGACGTCCTCCGCAAATACAAGATGAAACTAAACCCTGCCAAGTGTGCATTCGGGGTCACCGGTGGAAAGTTCCTCGGTTTCATGGTCACCCACTATAGAATCTAAGCTAACCCGGAGAAAATCAGCGCCATCCTTAACATGGCCGCGCCCAAGAGTAACGTCGAAATCATGTGGTTGACAGGGCGGGTAACCGCTCTGAGTCATTTCATGTCAAGGTATGGGGAGAAGTGCCTCCCGTTCTTCAAAGGTCTAAGGAAGATACCAAGGTTCGAGTGGTCGGAGGAGTGCCAGACCGCCTTTGAGCAGTTAAAGAGGCACCTTGCGACTTCCCCGTTGCTCACCCAGCCAGTTGAAGGGGACGAGCTATCGCTATATCTAGCGGTGTCCGACCAAGCTGCAGGCACGTTGCTCGTCCGAGGGGTCGAGGGAGTCCAGAAGCCGGTATATTATGTGAGCCACATCTTCAAGGACGCGGAAATGAGGTACCCAGCCATTGAGAAGATCGTCTTGGCACTCAGCGTGGCCTCAAGAAAACTACGACACTATTTCCAGGCGCACACCATCCTCGTTCTTACCGAGCAGCCTTTGGAGACTATCCTCGCCTCCCCCGAGTCTTCTGGTCGTTTGGAGAAATGAAGGTGGGAGTTGTCCCAGTTCGACATAAAATACAGCCTGAGGCAGGCTATCAAGGCACAAGCCATGGTCGATTTTGTTGTCAAGTGCACCATCCCCAGCAAAGAGCCAGGATCCACACCGGCCCCCGGAGCTCAACCCTCAGTCGATGGGAAGCCCGACTCCGTCCCTGATTGTATCCTTTACGTCGACGGCTCCTCGACCGAGGAAGGCTGTGGTGTCGGTCTCATCATTCGGGGCCCGAACGAGGCAGAAATGGAGTATTCTTTGAAGCTCGGGATCAAAGCCTCAAATAACACAGCCGAATATAAGGCCGGGCTGGCCGGACTGCGCATAGCTTTCGGACTGGGGCTGAAAACGATCCGGATCCGCGGCGACTACGCCCTAGTCGTTGGCTAAGTGACCGGCTGATTCGAGGCATGGGAGCCTCTGAAGGTGAAGTATCTGGCCGAGGTGAGAAGATTGCAAAAGGACATCCATGAAGTCCAGGTGGAGCAGATCCCCAGATAGCTAAACGCCCAGGCCGACGCCTTGAGTAAGCTGGTTTCATCTTATACGGCCAACAATAAGAGAAACATCCTCTTCGAGGTCTTGCCACGGCCCAGGGTGTAAGATGGGGCAACGCCACTTCAAGTGTACACATCCCGGGAAGAAGACCGTGATAGGAAAAGGCCCCTCATAGAATTCATGAGGGAAGGTACGCTCCTAGAAGTTCGGGGAGAAGCCCGCCGTCTCCGAGCCAAAGCTCGCCACTTTGTTTGGAGCAATGGGAACCTCTACAAGAAATCCTTCACTCAGCCTCTGCTCCGGTGCGTCGACCCCCACGAAGCAGATTACGTCCTTCGTGAGATCTACAAAGGGGTTGGCAGCGCGCACCAAGGGGCACACACGTTAATCTGGAAAGCACTGCTCCAGGGGTACTACTGGCCGACGATTCATCAGGACGCCCAGAAGCTCGTCAGGAGATGCAAAAGTTGCCAACTCTATGGAAGCATACCTCGCCTGCTGGCTATCGAGCTAACAGCCCTAACCTCTCCATGGCCGTTTGCCCAGTGGGGAATGGACATGATAGGCCAGTTCCCTACCGGTACAGGCGGACACAAGTACATCCTCGTTGCGGTAGACTACTTCACGAAGTGGATCAAAGCCATTCCCATCAGGAAACCGGACGCCACCATGACTATCAAGTTCTTGCAGAACAACGTCATACTCCGGTTCAGCATCCCGAGGTGTATCATCACCGACCATGGGACAAATTTCAAAAACAAAAAAGTTAAGGAATTCTGCAGCGAATATCATATCCTCATGAAGTTTGTCGCGGTGACACATCCCCAATGCAACGGGCAAGCCGAGGTCACTAACCGGGACGTCCTCCTAGGTCTTCGGGCATGCCTAGAAGGACGCCAAGTCAGTTGGGTCGAGGGATTACCCCGGGTCTTATGGGCCCTGCGCACGTCGAAGAATACCCTACCGGGGAAACCCCTTTTAGCCTCTGCTACGGTACCGAGGCAATGGTCCCAGTGGAGATCGGGCTCCCCAGTCACCGGGTCGAGCACTTCGACGATGAAGCGAACACCTCGGCCCTCCGAACTAACCTGGACATCTTGTTAGAGAAACGGGACCGGGCTCAGATCAGAGCTGCCGCATATCAACAGCAAACCGCCCGCTACTACAACGCGCGAGTCAAGCATCGCTTCTTCAAAACCAAAGATTTAGTCCTATGACGGAACGAGTTCGTCGATCAAGGCAAGCTGCATAAATTTTCCCCGAAGTGGGATGGTCCCTTCCTCGTCTCCGAGGTCCTGCTTGGCGGAGCCTATCGTTTAAAAAACGCGAATGGTCGCAAATTTCCAGGGCCTTACAACGCTGAGAAGCTCAAGCTGTACTTTTGAAAAGAATGTCTATGAATGTATATTTCTTCTTTCATCGAAGCGATGTAAATTATTCTAAGTTCTTTGTACTTAAATAATAAGGACACAATAGAGCATTACAAAAAGGAGAATTTTATTCATTCAAAAGGTATTGTGGGCTCCTCAGCCTTACAAAAACAAAACTCTTACAACAGCGGGGGAAGGGGGTGCAAGAAACATTGCTCGCGGTACTCCGAAGAAATTTCTGCCAGTCGAGCCCTTGCCGCCTCGGACTCCTGCCTCCGATGCTGTCCGTGAACCCTCGTGGCCACGGACGGGCCAGAAAGCTCTGCGGGCGGGCACCTATTGGCGAGATGCCTCAATTGATAACACTCGAGGACGAGTGCCACCGATTGATCCCGCCAACTCTTCAAGATCAGGCCGGGACGACATAACAATCTCAGCTTACCAACCGCCTCGTCCTTCAGTTGTTCGGACAAGGGGTCGTGCAGCCACGGTGATGCCCTCCAGATCGAGTACATCAGCAGCTGAAGTAGGGGTGATCGCCGGGGAAGCAAGCGGCCGACCTGATCCTCAAAGCACCGGATCACCGCCTGCAGCATCTTCTCGAAGCATAGTTGGTCGTACAAGTATAGATCGTTGAAAGAAATGATCTCGGGGTTGGAGAAAGGGAATTCAGCCATTCTTACGTTTTGGGGATGGAGAAAGGGATGATCAACACGCCCTCTCCGTTTTATAGCCCCACAACGCCCTCAAGAGTTTAATATTCGCTCGTTTCTCCCAATGCTGTACCGCCATGCAGCGGATATCGCGTTTTTCTCGACGAGTCGAAGTCGAAGCGACGCTGCTCTTATAAATGCTTCACCTCCTCCCTATGCGTTCATGACGTGTCACCCGAGGTCACTCTTCCCGATGTTCACGCACCAGGGGAGGTCGGATAGAACCTCGCAAAACCGAGCAGCTACCCTGCTCGGCCCATTCTTGGCTAGTAATCTCTTACCCTACGACGCTAAGGATTAAAACCCTCATCAAGAGGCCACCGAGCAGCTACCCTGCTCGGTCCATCCTTGGCTGGTAATCTCTTACCCAATGACGCCAAGGATCAAAGCCCTCATCAAGAGGCCACCGAGCAGCTACCCTGCTCGGTCCATCCATGGCTGGTAGTTCACTACCCACCGATGCCAAGGATCAAAGCCCTCATCAAGAGTCCATCGAGCAGCTACCCTACTCGGTCCATCCTTGGCTGGTAATCTCTTACCCAACGATGCCAAAAATCAAAGCCCTCATTAAGAGGCCACCGAGTAGCTACCCTACTCGGTCCATCCTTGGCTGGTAATCTCTTACCCAACAACGCCAAGGATCAAAGCCCTTATCAAGAGGCCACCGAGCAGCTACCCTGCTCGGTCCATCCTTGGCTGGTAATCACTACCCACCGACACCAAGGATTAAAGCCCTCATCAAGAGGCCACTGAGCAGCAACCTGCTCGGTCCATCCTTGGATGGTAATCTCTTACCCAACGACGCCGAGGATCAAAGCCCTCATACGAGGCCACCGAGCATGTCATGACCCGAAATATTAGCTCATGACCAGCACATAAATCACGCAACGTTTAAAGTCGTAACGTAATCCAAGTAAGCTGAAACCCAGAAATCTAAACCTTTTAAAGAAATAAAAAAAGGGGCAGTTTTGAAATAAGGTATAATGTAAAAAAGTGTTTTCTTAAATTCATAGAAAGGGAACATGAAAAAATGCAAGTTTATCCTACTTATTGTAAAAATTGTTCGTCTTTTAAAAATTTTGGGCAGCACCTCCTTTGTACAAATACTAATTTTGATTGATGGAGTTGACTAGATACAATATGTAATATAAATATGAGAGTGGGCATGATACAAATGTCCCACCAACCAAGGCAAAACTCCCAAAAGCAAGTTGTGCGCCAACTATGCCGCTACCGATCTAAGCGATCAACCTGCAAGAACTGTGGCACAATGGGGGTGAGTTGCCAACTCGTGAGTAGAAAACATCGTCAGGTATAAATCGAATAAAATAATGATTTCTTAGGTCAACTATATCATAAAGGTAATACTATGATATCTAGGGTGACCGTATATAAAAATAAATGTGCCAACAATAAATAAATGCAAGTATGCAAGTGGATATCATCCAATAATATAATCAATGCCAAGATACATGTAGATCTCGTCCAGTCGAAACATCGTAATAGCATATACATGTAAATATATGAGGATATCAAGAATGTGTGTGTCCATCAATGACACACCAAAACATGTAACCTGAGTGTCCAACACCGACACTCGAAATATCATGAAAGCCGTGTCAAGTATTGACACGTAAATCCTCATATCTCAGGCGCCGCATCCTCAGATCGGCCCTCAAATCTATCTCTCTACTCCAGTCGGTATCCTCCGGATAACCGCCGAGCCCAAATACTATCACTGGTAGGTATTGCTCCCCTACCTGGCTCAACACCATCATCTGCAACCATCTTGTCCCGGGGTACCTCACTGGGTCCACCATGCACCTGCAGACGGTTTCTCCTCCTCCTCGAATCGGGTGTCACGTGCCAATCTCAGAACCGAGAAAACGCATGGTGGACGCACTGAAATATCATATCAAGAGAAACAGAATTTTTAAAACAATACATACTTTCCTTTGAAATAACCACGGTTCTCAAATCCAATAATCTCATGAAAACAGCATATCTCGATGCGTAAAAATTGTAAAGCATGATGTATGCGACATATAACAGAATGTAAGCATATCCGTCAATTATGCAACATGGAACAGTAATATGCATATATCAAGGGAAAACCGCTCTTTAAAATGAATCCAGTTTTAAAATATATTCTGCGGTTCCCAATTTCTCCAAGGTCAAATGCAACATCGTATAAAAGTGTATATGTAACTATAGCAAGTAAGCTATGCAAAGAGTCATATCATGATGCAGCAATTCTACTGTGTAGTGACAAGGCAATTATCGACGATGAAGTGTTTGAGCCGGCCAATCTGTGTAAGTGTGACATACGCATTATCGATAATGGTGCAGGTGTACTGGCATAGGTATATGAAATGCAATAGTAATGACATGAACGTAGCATAAAGTAAATCGGCAGCTAAAAGGTAAAAGGTATACGTATCTAACACGACCGAGTCGGTAAATCAATCAATCAGCTTACTCTAGTCAAGGGTATGGATCAATCATCAATAAACTCATCACGTACGGTAACTCATCGTACGGCGTCATAAAACAATTTAGGATCCTAACAACCTATGTGACAATGGTGGTACGGACCTCACGTCTCGTACGGCTTATCATTCGAGATTCACAACATTATCCATATATATACCTATCTCTCATATCACATCCGTATCAATCTCAGATCATGGGACCGGCAAAGGTATCAATTATCACATATCATCAAGTCATCTTATCAATCTAAAGTCATATATTGTCAACCTCATGTTATGCCACTATAATCTCCTATTGGTTCTCTTTATAACTACTTATCTATATCTATCATATCATGTCACCTAAATCCTAAGCTATAATTTTAAGTCAAGGTATATCTTATCTCCTACTAATTCCTTAACCCTATTCCTAAATTTCTAATATGGTTTCTCTAGCCATATCCTATAGTTTCCTAGTCTAGGTTTCCTTAACCGTATACTATAGATCGGTTTCAATCAAAACTTGTGGGGGTGCTATACGCCATCCACCCGACTTACCCCGTAGATATAGATCTACTCACCTTGATCCTCGCTTGCCGAAGTCGATGACGCCACGCTCCGTCGCCTCGGAATCCACACGAAGGTACCTACAATAATACACAATCGAAATAGCTATTAAAATCGAGTTCGGAAAACCAATACGGCACATGGTGCGTTTATAGGTTAGAACCTATAGCCTCGCATGCAAAACACAACCAAATAACCCTCGTTGTTGAAGTACAAACGCCACACGAATGAATTCAAATAAAATACAAATAAAACAACAAAACCCAAGTTTACAAAATATAGAAAACATAACCAAAAGCACTCCAATGTGATCCCAAATTTCACCCTAGGCCAAACTAAGGCATTTTGCACATATAGGAGGTCTAATTATCATATATAGGAGCTATGGACCAAGCATCACACGATTCCACCAAGACCAGGCCGCAAATTGAGGCCTGGGGGAGTTTATTTGCGACCAGACTACAAGGTTGGGGCCTCGGGTCTTTATGGTATGCTCTAAATCACCTGCACATCTCTCTGTGTTTGCTAAAAGAATTTTAGTGTCTCCGGGTTACTCCAGATCACTAAATACCACCACTAAATCCACAAAAACCCGATATCGACAATTCTAAAGTTCGTATTTTGGGGTCTGGTCTCAGGTTTGGTCAGGGATTCTATCACTACAGGGGTTTAAGTCACTACTAAGCCTCAATTCCACCATCTCAAGCACAATCAAACCCTAACCTCAAGTTGAAGTTTTCGAAGTTCACAAAACGACACTTAAACAAATTCTAAACTACACTAGATTGCTAGAAAGCTAAAACTGATCTAAGGCATGGGATTTTACCTCAATTGGGCAACTCAAGAAAAACTCTCGCTTTCCAATGTCATCAAAATCCAACTTTGCTTGGTCCATTTTGTAGAGGATGAAGAGGGGATCAATTTTAATGAAAGAGGTTTAGGGTTTTGATAAGGATTTTGAGATGATTTCTTGGGGTGAAGGTGGAGGGAAACTTGAGGAGGAAGGAGATGAGGAATAAATGGGAGGAAATAATGTGGCTGCCCTCTCTCTCTCTCTCTCTTTTATTCTCACCCTCTTAAATATTTACCCTTATACCGTTTTTCTTTTCTTTTCCATTTAATACCAAATCACATAATACCCTAAAAACCACACAAGGAAATAACATGTAACTAAAACGTAATATGACATGGTGCACTAGCCATGGAAAACTGTAGAAATACGGATTTGGCCTAATCGCGATTAGCAGTGCACTAATTGGGTTTTATCCAAACTGCATATAATAAATTTTAAAAATGCCAAATCCGATAAATATATATTTAAATGAATAAATCATTTTAAATCTCCAATTATATCACAATTATTGGTATATATTAATACCATTTTACGAAAACCCTAATTTCGCAAATCGGGTAGTTTTCGCGAAATATATTATTTTAATATTAAATTCCAAAAATAATATTTTATATTTTCTGAAATGTTACAGAGCAGCTATCCTGCTCGGTCCATCCATGGCTGGTAGTTCACTACCTACCGACACCAAGGATCAAAGCCCTTATCAAGAGACCATCGAGCAGGTACCCTGCTCGGTCCATCCTTGGTTGGTAATCTCTTACCCAACGATGCCAAGGATCAAAGCCCTCATTAAGAGGCTACCGAGCAGCTACCCTGCTCGGTCCATCTTTGGATGGTAATCTCTTACCCAATGACGCCAAAGATCAAAGCCCTTATCAAGAGGACACCGAGCAGCTATCCTGCTCGGTTCATCTTTGGATGGTAATCTCTTACCCAATGACGCCAAGGATCAAAGCCCTCTCCAAGAGGCAACCGAGCAGCAACCCTGCTCGGTCCATCCATGGCTAGTAGTTTACCACCCACCGACGCCAAGGATCAAAGCCCTCATCAAGAGGCCACCGAGCAGCTACCCCGCTCGGTCCATCCTTGGCTGGTAATCTCTTACCCCACGACGCCAAGGATCAAAGCCCTCATCAAGAGGCTATCGAGCAGCTACCATGCTCGGTCCATCCTTGGCTGGTAATCTCTTATCCCACGACGCCAAGGATCAAAGCCCTCATCAAGAGGCCGCCAAGCAGCAACCCTACACGGTCTATCCTTGGCAGGCCATTCTATGCCCTCCCGCACTAAGGATCGAAGCCCTCATCAAGAGGCCACCGAGCAACTTCCCTGCTCGGTCCATCTTTAGAGGGCGACTTCCTGCACGTCTTTACTGCGCGATCCCCACTTCGACTTCGGGGCTATGGAGATACCGACCTTACACCGGTCTTCGCATACTTGGCAAACGGTTGAATTCAACTTGACATGCGATCGCTAGACGCTAGATGAAAAACCGATCTCCGACCTAACACCGATCTTCGCACACTTGGCAAATGGTTGAATTCAACTCGACGTGCGATAGCTAGACGCTAGATGAAAAACCGATCTCCGACCTAACGCATCACGAAAGCAGTACCGCGCAAATAAAATTTTATAGGCGCAAACAAAGGGAAAATGTGCACGCAGACAACAATGCAAAAAGGTTTTATTCATACAGTCGTAGGTCTTTACAGAGGTATTATGTGCTCCCCAACCTTACAAAAAACGCCCGGAGGCTTACAAAATTTCAGCGCAAAATAAAAATAAGGAGACGAGGAGGTTCAGGCCTCGGTGCCGGGGAGAACCTCGATGAGCTGCGTTTCCACCATGACAACCGAGTTAGCGCCTTGAAGGTCGACGCCCACCGTAGGAGCCTCGGCGCCGGTGGCCGAGGAGACCGACTTCTCCCCAATGCTCCCACCAGGGGCCTCTCCCCTTACAGCGCTTAAGGGGGCGTCCCCCCCGTGCCTCATCCCCGAGGGGGTACTCACCTCGGAGCTCGCCGTCAGGGAACTCTAACATCAGGGTCTTGACGGGGTCGAAGCCATCGTGCTAAACGATGGCAGCGGCTCCAGCGAGGTCGGTGTAGTACTGGTCCGACTTCTTATAGCTCACCACTGCCTTCGACTCTTGGAGCTCGGCACGCCTCGTTCCCTCCTTCGCCGCCTCGTTCTCCCTCCGGAGGGTGTTTGCCATCTTCTTCAGGGTGGCGACAAGCACCCTGGAATATTCTAACTTAGCCTTGGCAGCTCAGGCGGTCTCTCGGCACTTGGAGATCTCATGATCCCCGGCTGCCACCCGGTCTTCGAGGACAGCGACCCTCTCCATTGCCGCTTACTCCAGCCTTGAGCTCTCCTCCTGTGAGGAGAACTCACCTGCGGCCTGCATCGCCGGGGCAATTTCCTCGTCCTCCATGTTGACGACGAGGGCGACGTGCTGGAGGATCTGAAGAAAACAAAGAAGGGTTAAAAAGAAAAGGGGGGAACCCAATCTCGCGAACAAAAATACTGAATGAAGAACTGAGTGGGGTGTGAACACTAACCTGCACGGCCTCTTGGGCTATGGCCGCCATTTGGGCTCGGAGGGTCCCCCAAGAGATTCTTCCCTCGGCTGACCTTTCCATCTCCGAGAGCAGGCTGTCGGCGACGGAAAGCCCCGAGGGCACCTCTAAGCGAAGCTCCCCTTCGTCCACGATGATCAGGGAAGCCAGGGAGTGGGGCGCCGTCCTATAGAACCTCTTGAGGAGAGACGCGGGGGAATCAGTCTCACCTCCCACCTCCAGAGCCTGGGGCTCTAGCTCCCGAGCACGTTTTCGGCTCGGCGCTTGGCTGGAATCCGGAGCCCGGGGTGCACTCTGTCTCCTGGCTGGGGTGGTCGCCAGTGGAGCCGGAGCCGACGACGGGCGGGAAGGGCCGGCACCTCCGACCTTCTTCCCTTTCTTCTGTTTGACCAGGGCTGCCCGAAATTTGCCTAGGTCCATGGGTTCTGCATAAGACGAAAAAACAAATGAGTTAGCAATGCCTAAAAAAGTGGAGGAATACAAAAGTCTAAACAGGTTGCCTGGAAACTCCTAACTTACCTGTGAACTGGGGGGCCGAGCCCAGCCCAACTGAGGGCCTGCTCAGATAGCAACATATTAACCCGGAGGAGGGGCTCTCACTCCAACACCGCCACCGTGTCGGGATCATTCGACCGCTTCACCCGTGAGCAGTTGGCCCTGTGCCACTGGATGGGCACAGGCCAATCCTCACCCTTGGGCGGCCCAACAAACAAAAACTTCTTCTTCCATTTGTGAATGGAAGAAGGTACTACGACGACCCCCGACCCAGCAGCACCTCCCCGGTGTTTTCTAAAAGAGATGTACACCCAGCTCGGCTCGCTCCTGCGAGTGCCGGGATGGTTTTTGTAGCAAAGAGAAGAAATGAGAAGGCTCTGGCAGAAAGGGATCTGGCGTAATTTCAACCGGACCAGGAACCCAAGGAGAATTCTCTAAGAGTTTGGTACTAACTGGTCCGAGGTTAACTCAAAACAATTCAACACCGTACTCACCTCGGGAGAGAAGGGCAGGCACATCCCGGCCCAAAAGGCTTCCGGGTACAAGGTAATCTCCTTACCCCGTACCAGGTCTGCCCTCTCTCCCTCCTCGGCCAGACGAAGAGAGTAGCCGAGAGGAATTTGGAAACGAGTCCAGATGGTGGCGTGCTCATCCGCATGCCTCAGCATGGATGACGCGCCAAGAGCACCCATAACCTGCACTCTAGGGACCGCCCCCGTCATATGACCCCAGGAAGCATGACTAACCCTAACTTCCCGGGGGGACTCCGACTCAGACGAGGAAGAGGAAGAAGAAGAAGAGGAAACTACAGAAGACTCCCTAGACTCTTCCCGGACTATTTCTACAGTCTCCTCAGTTGAAGACATCTAACCTGATCAAAAAGATGAAGTTCTCGGAAGAGAAAACGCAGGGATCCCGACCTAAAGAAAAGAATGCCGAGCTGACACCAAAAGGACGAGCAAATTATGATGAGGTATGGACCCTGAAGAAGATCCCACCTTTATTTATAGCAGCCGGCGTACACATCCTACGGCGCCGATCGTCTCCCGCCAAAACAACACTTCGCATTTGACGGCCATTGGCGCTCCACCTGTCCCACACGCATTGGTTGCATCCCATCGGGCGCGGGAACACCTGCGGCCCGTCTTGTCAGCCAACCAGCGCCAGACACGTGGGCGGGCACTTCGACGAACGTACGCACAAACCGGCGCTTCCTCCTTAATGCGAGATCTCTCCCCTGATCCGCTGGTGTCATCAAGAAAATAGAACTAGTTGCCCGGGAATACGCACCGACGATATCTTCAAATAAGAGCTTATCCCGGACAACCGGTCAGACCACTCTCGGTCCGACCCATGAATGGTCGGGACGAGAGTGGGGGGCTAATGATGAGGCTAGATACCGGTGTTTCCCCAGATCATGACGCGTAGCAGATGACGTGTCCCAGGGCTTACGAGAAAGGATCAAGATCGGTACATTGGAAGCATACCCCAGGCCTTCGAGCCGAGGATGTTCCCGACCTTCGGTGGCTTTCCAGACCGCCCCTACGATCACCTTACAAACGACCACTGGCTCGTCTCGGAGCCCTCTCGCACGCTGACTTCCCTCATCCCTCTAGCTCGCCTCCGAGCTATCGCATATCCAAGATGCCTTGGCCTCCTGCTCGTTCCCGAGCCTCCCGCTGAGCTTAGCTTCCTTGGTCTCACCGACCGACCCTCAGCACCGATCACGGGCGCCTCCACCATGGCTCCGCGAATCTCGCCAGACGCGAGATATCCGCCGCCCATGATCCCGCGTTCCACGCCATCACGATCCCCAATTAACGAGCATATCTCGTCGTTAATGGGGGAATCCTGCCTATCACGCGGGCGTAGCGCCAGGGACGTAACAGCCGGCGTGAATCTCGCGCCCGCCTGCCCATGGCTGCCATATATAAATCCCTCTCTCAGACGACTCAGGTAAACCAATTTTACCCCAATAGGTCGTTACTCTGCCAAAATACCCCGTTTAACCTGATCGTCGGAGGGTCCTCGGTGGCACAACCACCTCGGGACTTCCTTGCAGGTAGCTCGGCCTCAACCACATAAAACCCATTGAGATCCACACGATTCAGGAGGCAACTCTCCAACTCAATCTCAGTCATCTATCAGCGCTCGCTGCAGATCAACAGAAGATAACATCTGAAGGAGATCAAGAGATCTATCACTTTGCTCTTGGGTTACCAAGTGAAAAAAAGATTTGTTTGGCCCCTCAAGATTTCCCATGTGGCAAAATAAAAATCGATAAATGATGGGTCCCACATTCTCATGAGAAAAGATAGCAACGGTAAAAAGACCGCTCAACTTGAAGTGGCAGCTCAAAGGCAAGCCATGCTCAAGTGGGAGCTGGATTGAAATATTTGTTGATGATGCTATTAATCAACAGAAAAAAATATATAAAAAAATGATAAAATTCCAATAAGCAAACTTAAGAATTGAAGATATTTATCTCATCCATCACAAAAGTCAAAAATAAGAAAATGAGAAATCAACAACTCTCTCTCTTTATCTATCATTCATTATGTATTCTCTCTCATGCTCAAATGCCTCAAAAGAGATATGCTTTACAATTTTATACATAAGCCTTTATATCTTTGTTGTTTGTAAATTTATAAATTTCTCAATTCTAATTTCTGTACTATCATAACTAGAACTCCTTAAATAATGTCATTAATCAACACAATAAAAATAGAAAAAACTATAAAATTCAAATAGCCAAATTTAAGAATTGGATATGTCCATCTCATCCATCACAAAAGAAAAAAATAAGAAAATGAAAAGTCCACAACTCTATTTCTCTCTCACATTTATTATACATTCTCTCTGATGCTCAAAATTCTAAAAAAAGATATGCATTACAAATTTATACTTAAGCCCCTATATCTTTGTTATTTTGTATAATTCATGAATTTTTTAATTCTAATATTACCACTAACCGCATTCATTTAATATAAATATAGTAAGCTATAGATATCTTTCGAAATTTTCATGTAATGTCCAGAATTAAAAAATTTACACAGACATTCACTATATATGTTGTTCATAATATATACACGTGCATCGCACGTACAAAAATACCTGTAATATATATGCTTACATGGCTAGAAAATTGTTGACTCAAAAGTCAATAGGATTGTGTGAAGTATTGTTATTGTTATTGTTATACACACACACACTAGCATTTTGCACGTGCGATGCACGTTTGTCGCCTTATTCTATTTAGAGAATTTTTTTTCTTAAGTCCATTGATAAATATAAAATGGGAAGCTTTTGGGGTATATTAAATTATTTTGAATGCTAATGAGTTAATAAAATAGTCATTTTGGTAACTTGGATTAAGAGCATTCTACAAAATATTATAATATATTATTTACCATATTTAAATAAAAGAAGATAGTTATAAGTAAATGAAAGTAAAATTTGAGAAATGATAAAATTAAAATAACTTCTAGAAAGTTTTTTGTTGTCTTAAATTTGAATATAATATAGACTGAATTTGGAATTCAAACTAATTTCTACAAAGTTTTTTTTTTGTCTCAGGCTGGAAAGTTTTTTTTCCTTTTGTTTTTTAAAAAATGGAGAAGTTTAATTATTTTTGTCTTTTTTCTTTGATGACGTGAATGCTCTAAATTTTGTTTTTTTTTATAAACAAAACAATTAGTTATTTTTCTCTCTTTGCATGATGATGACGTGGAGGCTTTAGGAATGGAGGATTTTTCTCTATATTTTATTAATTTTTTGAGAATTTGAGATGGCACGAACTTGATGATCAATGAGCACAAAGCAAAGGTTTTGGCAGTATTCTTTTTCATCTCTTTGATTGGTCAAAGATGCTTTCAAGGAAGAAGCAACTTAGTTTCTCTTGAGGTACTGCTTAAAAGCCTTGTCTATTTTTCTCCTTTAATTTTGAGGTTAAAATTTAACAAAAAAATGAATAAACCTAATTTGTAGTTTTTCTCATGGTCATGTATAAACCTAATTTAATTTGCAATGTTATTTGCGTAAAAAATAATTTATTGTGACTTCTTTAACGAATGGATTGCATCAAAACTTCACTTATGGCATTGTTAAGGTATCGATAAGCTCATGAATCTTCCACTATCAGAATTTATTTATTGCAAAATGAACATCTTATGCTCAAATTTGTTCCTTTATTCCAGTTGGTATATTTCTTCGTAGAATGCACAACAAATAATAATCTCGGGTATGCCTTTAATTTTACAACATTAAATAAGTGCTAAGTGGTCTGGTTTTATTATAAATATTTGTGTGAATCTTAATGTCTTTGGTATACACAGGTGCATGCTTAATAATTAATGTGCAAGTTTCTTAAACAAAAAGTTACTCTAGGGATAACATGCTTATCTTTCCCGAAAGTCCTAAAATATCGGCTCTCCGCCGTCTGGGGCGCACATTTATTTTTGCCAAACAAAATTCCCGCGCGAGCGGGGGCCTCTGCTAGTTCCCTTAAGAAGCCATGTGCTGGAGGCTCATGATCAAGGCTTCAGAGAGATTAAAAGCAACACCCAAAAGATAATAAAATATAACCAAATAAAAATGTATATGATATCATTTCGCTAATAAAATAACTATACATTGGAAATAGAAGATAGCTTCAAAAGAATATATAAGGAAAAAATACTTTTCTATTTTGTTCCTCCAGTCCTCCTATAAATTTGACAGTTTTGTTCATTCCTAAAAATTGTCTTACCTGAGTCGTCTGAGAGAGGGGTTTATATAGCGGAGCCATGGGCTAGCGACCGTGAGATTCTCGCCGGCCGTTACACCCCTGGCGTTAAGCTTGCGAGAATGGCGGGATCACCCATTAATGATGAGATACACTCGTTAATGGGGAGATGCGACAGCGTGGAACACGGGATCGTGGGGCGGCGGATATCTTGCGTTTGGCGAGATTCGTGGAGCCGTGACGGAGACGCCGGTGATCTGCTTTCTAGATCACTCGATAGAATCGAGGAAGCCTAGCTCGGCGAGAGGCCTAAAAGAGGGCGGGAGGCCGAGCTGGTTCGGCTCCGGGATAGCTCGGAGGCGAAGGGCCGAGAAGCTCAGCAATGTAGGAGGGCTCGGCGGGGAGCCAATGGTCGTTTACTTGGTGAGCACAGGAATGTTCAGGGAATTCTCGGAGGTCGGGTCTAGGCAGCAGGACGATAGCCCGGAGGATGCCTCCAATGTGTAGTCCTTGCCCTGTTTCCGTGTGCATCGGGACACGTCATCTGCCACGTGTCATGATCCGGGGAGCTCCCACTTATGAGCATCATCATTAACCCCCCACTCTCGTCCCGACCTATTCATGGGTCGGGTCAAGAGTGGTCCGATCGGTCACCCAGGCTCAATTCGTAGTTGAAGACCTCGTCGGCACGGATTCCCGAGGCAGTTAGGCGTATCCTTTGATGACGTCAGCGGGTCAGAGAGGAGATCGTGCATTAAAGAGGGAGCGCCAATTCGATCGTACATTCATTAAGGCGCCAGGCCACCTGTCTAAAGGTGGTTGGCTGACGTGATGGGTCGCCGCTGTCCTGTGCGCTCGAAGGGACGCGTTCAATGGTCGTGCGACACGTGCAACGTCGATGGCCGTCAAGCACGAAGCGTTGTTTTGGCCGGAAACTATCTGAGCCGTCGGATGCGTTTGCCAATACGCTATAAATAAAGGTGGGATCCCCCCAGGGTCCACACTTCGCCATCATTTCTCTATTGCTGCGAGAGTTAGCTCGGCGCTCTTTCTTTTAGGTCGGATCTCTCGCGCTGTTTCCTCGGAGGACTCAGGTTAGATGTCTTCCTCAGAGGAGTCTGTTGAGATAGTTAGGGTGGAGTCTAGAGAGTCTTCTGCTGCTTCTTCCTCTGCCCCATTCGAGTCGGATTCCCCTCATAGAGTTAGGGTTACCCGTGCCGCCCGTGGTCAAGATACGGGAAGGGTACCCAAAGCGCGCATCAGGAATGCTCGCGATGCGCCCTTTCTCCTGAGGAATGTGGACGAGCTCACTACGATCCGGGCTCGCTTCCACATTCCCCGTATCAATTCGCTTCGTTTGGCCAGGGAGGGCGAGAGGGCGGATCAGGTGCAGGGCAAGGAGATCGTCTTGTACCTGGATGCCTTTTGGGCTGGATTGCATCTGCCTTTCTCCCCCAAGGTATGCGAGGCGCTGCGTGTTGGTTATAGTGCCCTCAAGACAATTATCATAGTCACATGCAGGTGATTATGATGATTGAGGGAGGACCTATACCGGTAGAACAGTCTTACTCGAGATGATAGTATGCTATCTGGTTTGTCTTTATCATCATGTACATGCTTTATGTGGTATTACAGATCAATATTACATGTTGATAGAGCACATAGGATTTATACTTGACTACCAGCATTATGATGGCGATCATATACGTAGGAGCTGGGTGGTCTATAAGAAAATCTTTAAATGTCCATAGTCGTGTGAGTTTCGAGACTGGGCATCGATACTCCAGTGTAAATTAGTGTATACTGATCGAGACCCCGACGAGGGGCAGTGGCCCGGTCTCACAAGCCATTGGTGTTAGTTTGTTCACCTAAGATAGTATACAGGTGTTCATTGGGTTATGAGTACACTGAACGGACTCGCCGAGAACCTGCTAGAGGGTATTATGTTAGTTATATGTATGCCCTAGAGGCCATTACTGTACATGAGATGTATATTGTAGTGGGGACATATATAGAGAGGACTTTCTTGCTCGATATGATAGTATGCTATCTGGTTGCACTTTATCTTAACATGTACACTTATTGTCTCTCTCTCACATGTTGATAAAGCCCTTAGGATGTGTACTTGACTACCAGGACTATGATGGAGATCATACTAATGGGGCCAAGGGTAGTCCACAAGTACACCCTATAATTGTTTCTAGTCGTGGGAGTATCGAGATAGGGCATCGATACTCCCGAGTAGACTAGCGTATACGCTTCTCGACCCATGAGATTGGCGATGGTTGACCCCATATCCATTGGTGTTTGACATCAGAGAAGGTATACCGGTGCTCAGTGGAGACTGGGTATACTGAACGAACTCGCCGAGAACTCCTAGATGGTATTATACCTATCGTCGGATAGCAGTTCTCTGGTGACACTGGTACAGGTTAGTCTATAGACCCGAGAACGTCATAGAGTCTTATGTGATTCCCACTGTACTTTGATTTCCACCATACCATGGTCAAGAGATCGTGCAAAAGGGTGGTTTTTGCGTACAGTCCCGAGTCACATGGAGGCAACGAGCGATAGGAGGGGTTTCGTCACTCCCGGTATTAGGAGTTGATGTTGCGCTATGCTCGATTGGCCACAACAGGAAATCCCTGGCCAGGATTGCTGAGATTTACTGGTAAGTGTTATCAGTAGTTTCTCGAACCGTTATGGACCTTGTATTGGCATGACTTATCAGGCTATTGGGGTCTGACGTTATACCACCCCCAGGCTGTGATATGCGACATATCAGATGAAGAGACCGGACTGTATGATAGTGTTACTGATTGGATTCGCAGGAGTACGAGCAGGCTTGCTTGTTGATCTTCTGATCGCTCAATACCCGGATGGCCGTTACGTTTAGCAGACCGCTTGCGGCTTGTGGGTGACTGATATGATCACCACCTACTACCGGCGTATTGACTAGTCTTTAGAGTCCTACACAGAGGTTTCCTGGCTCAGGCAAAATGAAGTAGGAGCACATATGTGATATGTGCGGGACCGAGATTAATACGAATATGTGATATCGTATTGTATTCTCACGATATGTGATATCGGCCGGGTATATGTGATATAGCCGGGTTATCGAATCAAGTGTTGATTCGGTAAGTTGATATTATTATATTAGTCGGTTATATGTGATATAGCCGGATCATTGAATCAAGTGTTGATTTAATGTATAATTATATATTTGATATATGAATTTACATTAACTAATATTGCTCACTTGACCATTTCTTTTTCTCATTTTGTTTACATGATATATATATGATATATATTAATGTATCATGCAAGGTTATATATGCAACTTGTGTGTGTTGGACTTACACCATGACCATGATATAATTAGGTTTTTATTTATCATAAGCAATTAAAATTTGGATGGAATTATCTCATGGTTAGAAACTTCACTAACCATTGACTTATTCCACTAAATTTGTTTTACTTAAGATATTTGTAAACCTAACCACTATCATTCACCCATGGTTTAGTCTCTACAATGGTTAGCATATGATGTTAACTCACCATAGTTGCAATTCTAAGCTCATTCTATTCTCTTGTGATTTTTCATCTTCATCTTCTTCTTGAGCTTGAGAAGCTTTCTAGGGTTTAGAGATAAGAAGAAATATTGTGAGAAAATCAAATCCAAAGTGAGAAAAATTCCTACTTCACCATCCTTTGCTACTTGCCATTTAGTTTAGGGTATTCTCTTCCCTAATCTACCATTAGAGAAGAGGTAGCTTGTGTTTGAATTTTCTCGACGTAGATCATTTTCGGCCTCGAAGTCCTCAAGCATGCTTGCTCACTATGCTTTGTGAAGTCCATGTTTCCCTCAATCAGAGCAAAGCTCTATTTAAAATTGAAATTTTGAAATAAAGCAAATGCTTTTTAGCAGCGCTAAGTGTGCTGCGCCCTAAGCAGCGCACCACGTGCAAAGCACGGATGCGCTAGCGCTAAGTGTGCTGCGCTATAAGCAGCGCACCACGTGCAAAGCACGGGTGCGCTAGCGCTGGAACTAAAAGCTCACCACCGTCAGATCAGAGATTCAATAAAGATGATAAATCATCAATTAATTAGAATTAAATTCTGTTAAGGAAACATTCCTCAAAATCTTTCCAAACAACAAGATTGTACTCTGTAAGTCAGAGCACAGTTAGATCAATGATCCAATGGTGATTAAAAATCACCAAAATTACAGAATAAATTCTGTATGGAAAGATTTCTCAATCTTGTTAAAAACAAGAAGATTGCTATCTGTAAATCAGAAGCCCCTGGATCAAAGATCCAACGATGGGAAATTCTCCAAATCAATTGGAGAAAAGATCTCCTTAACTGATTGAACTGATCAGCTTACCCTATATAAAGGCCCCAAGACTTCAAGTCTCAAAAAGAGAAAAACAAAGAAAGGAACCCCTCCATAAGCTTTGAGATATTTCAAAAAGAAGAGCCAAGCTCTCAGAAAAAAGAAGAGTTTCTTCAAGGTAAAAGAACAGAGAGATGAAATCATCTCATAATTAAAAAGAAGAATTCACTTCTTTAAAGATCATAGATCTATAAGACCAAGGTCTTTCACAAAGAGATCAAAAGATCTCATCATAAAATAAGAAGAATGACACAATTCTTCTCACAGATCACAGATCACAGATCTATAAGACAAATTGTCTTTCACGAGATCATAAACATCTCACTATAAAAGAGGGGGGAGAATAATTCAATTCTCTTAGAATCACAGATCCATAAAGGCAAAGTCTTTCATCAATATAAGAGATTGAAAACATCTCCTACAAAATAAGAACTTTTGTTCTTAGAATCTTGAGACAAAGTCTCTTATAAAAGAACATAAATTTATTTCTTGGATCATAAAATTGATCAGATAGCGCCTCGCGCTCACAACTTAGCGCTCTGCGCTCAAGACCGGTGCACAGCGCCAAGCGCACCCCGTGCTCCTCACGTGTGCTCTAGTTAGCAGAAGTGCCTCACCGCTCAAGACTAGGGCAAAGCACTGAGAGCCTTAGCGCTCCAAATATAGCGCACTGTGCTCATAAGACTGGCGCTTAGCGCTAAGCGCACCAAGTGCTCCCCACGTGTGCACCACTGAACAAATAGCGCTTGCGCTCATCAGATAGCGCTTTGCGCTCATAAATCAGCGCAATGCGCTCATAGATTGGCCCTTAGCGCCAAGCACAACACGTGTCCCTCATGTGTGAGCTACTCGGCAGAAGCGCACTGCGCTCTTTGACTAGTGCAAAGCGCCAAGTGCACCATGTGTTGCGCTGATAGAATATAAATTGTTCTTTAATAAGCCCCAGAGTTATGATGAATGCTCAGCATTCAACAAAAGACAGAAATACTGTCAGAATCCAAATCAATGCTCTGCATTGTTAAAACGGCCAAGCCGAAATAAATGCTCAACAGCCCAAAATAAATTTTAAACATTTTAACTTGATTGGACTTAGCCCAAGATTGGCCATAAGTCCTTAATTCAGAATTAACTGAGCCCACATGCTCACAAATCTTTTGGTCTTAGTCTCAAATTGGACTACAGATCTCTCAACCAAAATTGGTTCAAGGGTACATCTCTTCACTCCTCTGATATTTGTCGTTGTAACCCTTCAACGTCTTCAGAGAGATAACGGGTCCCGACAACCATACATTCCATAGACTATGACGTCTTTAAACTGGACTGTGGGGTCCTTAAACCCATGGACTATGATGTTCTTAACCTCGGACTATGGGGTCCTTTAAACCCATGGACTATGATGTCCTTAACCTTGTACTGTGGGGTCCTTAAACCCATGGACTATGATGTCCTTAACCTCGGATTGTGGGGTCCTTAAGCCCATGGACTATGATGTCCTTAACCTCAGACCACCATGTCCTTAAAACTGGTAATGGACCGCAATATCCCTAAAGTAAACAATAGAGCCCAAATGCTCTTTTGCTGGATCTAAACGATCCCGTTAAGTTGATCTTAGTCTGAAATTAGACTAATGTATCCTTAACAAACGTTTAAGTTGATCTTAGTCTCAAATGAGACCAATGTATCCTTAAACCCAACCTCAAACCCAAATCTAAGAAAATACGGATTTGGACTAATCCATGCCTTACGGGCGACAACATAAATTAGTCTCCGTATACAATCCACGGGCAACCAAAAACAAAACAAACACACACAACACGAAGTGACCATCTGAAGAAGGAGAAAGTGGTTACCGCGATGCGGTAGCGTAATTAACTGCAGGGTCTTCCGCTTGCAGGGAAGAGCATCCCCACAATCAAAAACCCCTCAACGATGGGGAATCTGACGAAGTAAGCTATATCGGTCGCATCCGTCTAAACCTTCGGTACACAGTGTCATAAATCAACTTGGCATCTTTAGAGAGGTGGACGGATAACACCAAATAGTATCTGCCCTCGAAATTCAGGCCGGACGTCCCGATCGCGTCTTTCGGCGGAAAACGGATTCTGGCACGCCCGGTGGGACCTTTTCCTCTTTCCACTCCACACTTCGTGTGTTGTGTTTTTCCCGTGATCAGATAATCGCGGTATGTATGTTTGTGGTTGCCCTTACGGGAGTGGATACTGAAGTCGGAGTTTCATCTTTATGAAGAATGGCGTTTGTTCCCACCTTAGCAACACAGGCTCTGTCATATCTGGTGGAGTCAAGTACGGGCCACTTGCAGGCTCAAATCTCTGCAATCCGTCTCTTCAAGAAATCAACGGGCTTCTCTTTGGGTCGATGCTCCCACCTCCTATCCTTGGTGCCTCAATGCTGATGGAGGAAGCCTAGAGGAAGTCTGTCTTCCACAAGCGGCTCCCTAAGCAGCAACTTTGCCGACAGAATCAGTTCTCAAACAAATGGCACATGCCAATGACCAAGGTCGACTCAGGGGGCAGGGTTGGCAAAATTCTGAAGCTAATCAAATCCCGGCCGTAAGAAATGGTCGACGTCGATATCAGCGCCATACAAAATGAGCTGGGGTCAGTTCTCCGTATGGTCCTGTTTCAACCCCAGCGGTGAATGCTGTTGTTCCAACTGGGAACAGCTTCAAATTGTTGTGAAGGGTTAGACAAAATTCTCTTACCGCAATATTGAAGAAGTCTCCGCAGCCCATGGAGATCCTACAAGAGCAGAAACCAGTTTGCTCCCTGAGACAACTTTCCTCATCTATATATATAAGGTGTGGAAGCAGGTGAAGGGGACTCACCCTAAGACGGATCCTGATACAGCAGTTCCTCCTAAAACTAAAGCAGCTTTTCACAAAAAAGGGGCCCAATAAAGCTCAAGTGCCCGAAGCAAACTCCAAAGGCTAAAAACTCCAAACATCCCAAGCCTGGGGGAATGGTAGTTCACATAGTCTATGTGGTGAATTCCAAAGACGAAGTTCGAGCTTCTACTAGTCACCGACCTCAAACTCGGTCATTAACAAAAGTTTAATTGCAACGTGAAAAGCTGCAGGAGATGCTTGCTCAGGCGGCACCACTCGCTAATCCATCTTCTAAGGTAAACCTCGAAGACCCACCTGGAGAAAGAAATTTGGTATGGTGCGGATTCTACACTTGACAGGCTCCAGCCCATCCGTTTGCCCAGATACTACACAGACGGATTAAAAAGACTGTTGAGGCGCCAAGGCGTACCCTTCAAACAG
Organism: Agapanthus africanus; assembly: GCA_030015575.1. Taxonomy (NCBI): domain Eukaryota; kingdom Viridiplantae; phylum Streptophyta; class Magnoliopsida; order Asparagales; family Amaryllidaceae; genus Agapanthus; species Agapanthus africanus. The sequence continues at coordinate 100,249,638 of CM057349.1, forward strand.
ACTGCTCGACAAGCCAAGTTCTATAACAGGATCTGGAACGTCCCCGGAACTCAACAAAAGTTGCCCGATGGGAGAATGGAAACGATCGGGCTTGGATATGTTCAATCCAAGAAACGGGAGCGATTTCACGGCTGCTACGTCATACATGACTTTGATGAAGAAGGAGATACTTTGTGGGAAGATGTTAACCCTGAACCAAAAAGAAGTCCCGCCTTGAAAATGCCAAGTCCGTCGTTCGAAGAACAGATGGACAAACTAATAAGGGAAGCGGGTTAAAAGGTCCGAGACGACTATAATCGCGAAATGGCCATCTACGTGAAAGCCAGGACGCAGCGCCTACTTCAGCAATCTACAAAGAACGACAATGCCCTTCGTCGCCAACCCGTCACAAAGAAGACTCAACGCAGAGGCAAAAATAAACCCAAGAACGGAAAAAGCGTTCAACAGCGACAAAGCGGGTCCAAAAAACCACGCGATCGAGAATCGAGCAACCAGGATTCTTCTCTTATAAAGAAGATGGGTTGAGCGTATTCTTTTCCCCAAGACAAGACAAGGAAAATACTTGATCTTGTCATAAAGCATCAGATGATTACCCTCCCGGAGTCCAAGCACCCCGAGCAAGCAGGAAAGGTCTTTCACCCGGACTATTGCTCCTATCACCGAGTGATAGGACATCCTCACGAAAACTACTTCACATTCAAAGACTGGGTAGAAGACCAGTATCAGTAAGGCAGGTTCGCTCTACCCAGCAGTTGGAGGGTAACCCTGCCGCAGAAGCATGAACCTAAATCCACGAGAGTAGAACCAGATCAATATCGGTCTTTGAAACGATCTCGTACCTGCCATGTGATAATGCTTGTTGGGATGTGGCGGCTCCCCGGCCGTCAAACCGACGCCAAATACGGAACAAAAACTTTTTGCGAAACCGGCGCTACCGCAACCTAAATACCCGGATCGTTCCATTAACCGTAAACTAGCTAAATGTAAAAGGAGTTAGGAAATTTTATACCGATTGATCCGTGTCCTTCGGTCTTCAATCTCTGCGCCAAACTTCCTGTTGTTGCGCCGACGAAGTTCGCTCCCCGATCACGCTCGTCAAGATGGCTCCACGTCGATGAATCTTTATACGGGCTCCCGCCTCGAACTGAAGCAACTCGAACATGAAGTTTGCTAGCCGACATGTCCAAGATTGAAGTAGAGAGAGAGTAGAATATTTTGTCTCAAGATACCCAAGCGATTGGGTGGAGGTAACCTGGAGTTGCCTAGTGATAAGTGAAGATGTGAAGCATGAAATTTTTGCTTGGAAAAATATGAATATGAGCATGCTTGGGCTCGGCCAGAAATCAATAGGGAGGCTTCCAAAAGCTCACCGGAAAATGTTTTTGTGTGGTGTTCTCATGTGTGTATCTCTTTTAGCCACCACAAAAAAAACCCTCAAAAAGGGATTGGCTGAATTGCAGAAAACACCCCCATCATAAGGATAGCCACCTCAATCATGAGCCATGCTGCCCATGCTGCCCCATGCTCGAAATGGGCAGCCCCCCTTCACAAAAAAATCAGTGCAAGGGGTCAAAGTCAGGGTCAATCCTCACAGTAGGGAAACATGGAGTTTGAGGCGGAAAAAGAAACTGGAAACTCCGAGAGTAATCCCGTAACGAATTACGAGATTAACCCTCGATGGTAAATACATACCCGTATTTGTATTCCGACCGAATACAAATGCATTGAGACAAAAATATTCCTACCTTATAATACTAGGTTTCGGCTTAAACCAAAGCCCGCTAGTATTATCCGTCCGACCATGATCCGTGTGCACGGATATGATCGAACCCTGCCATAAAACCATATGGCCTCTACAACGTTTCGCCCGAACTTGGAAAACTATCTATAGGAGACTCTAATGACTCATCAATACACTGGCACTGGGTATAACCACTAGCACGTCAGAGATACTAGCTGTACGTAACGGTTGCCTATGTATTGAACGGAAGGGAAGCTGACGAGCGAACTCATCTAGAAACCCTACTGAGCTTGACAGTGACAATATCCGTACAGTCTTGTTCGTTCGTCTATCAGTATCGCATATAGGGCCTAGGGGGCTGGTAAACGTCAGACCCCCAATAGCGGTATAAGTCGTGTCGGAGAGTAGCCCAGAACACCCTGAGATACTACTGGAATATCTACCAGTAAATCTCGATTACCCTGGCTAGGGATTTCGTGTAATGGCTCTCCTAAACATAGCGCGATCTCACCCCCCATACCGGGAGAGACGAATCCCTGACGATCCGCTCACTGCCTCTATGTGGCTCGGGACTGTACCCAACTAAAACCTGTTTGCACGACTCCTTTGAGCCGTGGTAGTGTAGTAATCAAAGCACAGTGGGAACTCACACGAGACAAATGACGATCTCAGGTCGACAGACTAACCTGTAGACATGTCACCTGGGAATTGCTATCTGACGATATGTATAATACCAACTAGCATGTTCCCGGCGAGTCCTGTCCGGTGTACTCATAACGCAATGGGCACCTGTATACATCTTAGGTGAACCAGCTGACACCAGTGGCTTGTGAGACCGGCCACCGTCCCTCGTCGGGGTCTTGACTGTATACACTAGTCTACTCTGGAGTATCGATGCCCTGTCTCAAAACTCCCTCGACTAGGGACACTTTAAGGATGTGCTTATAGACCCCAGCTCCCACGTATATGATCTCCATCATACTGCTGGCAGTCAAGCAAGAATCTTATGGGCTCTATCAACATACAATAGTGAACTAAAACATGTACACGATGATAAACTCAAACCTGATAGCATACTATCATCTCGAGCAAGACTGTCCTATCGGTATAGGTCATCCCTCAATCATTGCAATCACGTACCTGCGATCCAATAATTGACTTTGAGGGCACTATATCCAACAATCTCCCACTTGCACTTAAGGCTAATTGTTGCGATGTCGCGTACTCACAGCTCGTGTGATACCGAACATCCAACTCCTCTACTAATCAGTTTCACAAAGCTCGTTTGTAAAACTATTTTGTTCGAGAAATAGCCTCAGTAAGTGGATCCCCCCTGATGTTTCTTTACATGTCTCTCTTTGTCTCAAGTTCGCTGAGAAAGCCATCTCCCGAAATGAGCAATACCTGTCGTAGAATATGTCTAGATATTTGATGAGACCTAGTTCATGAATGAACTTCAAATCCAGCAAACTTCTTAGACTATATCATAAACTGAATTTAATCAGTATCCTGCACCATGCCTCCCTCAGTATCCGCTTGGACCACCTGTCCAAACTACTGCCCCATGTCAGAGGGAAAACTATAACTCTGACAGTCACTTTGTCATCCGGGTCACCTCGGAAGCGTGGAATGATAACTGCCTCCCGAAGGAGGCTGTCGTTATCAAATCCCTAGAACAACCCCTTATGTTCTAAAACTGCTTCCGAACGTTTCTCCTGGATTGGATCAATATCAACTTATTGCATCTAGCGCAAAAACAACATCTGGCGTAGTACTTGACATCTCATGATTAACTCAATTGCCTAAGCAAGTGATATGCCAATCATGCACATCCCTCTCCACTTTAGTCTGTAAGACACCTTTAGAGAGGGTCACTCCATCACCTGCAGGTTTACCACCATGCCAGGAGTCGTCCATTCTAAATATCTTTAGAATACTGTCTAAGTATCAAGATTGGAAAACTACCCAAATCTAGATCTAAACCTATAGATCTAGTAACCAGAATGCCTGATATTATATCCATATCCTTATGTGGAGAAAACACTATATGACAACCACTGTATAACCGACCGTAGTATAGGAATTTTACTTCCTACTCTGTGTATGTCATCCAAGTACCAGGACATCACACCCTATTACCTTCTTAACAGATCCATCTCCTATTCTGATGAAGTCAAAGCCCATGACCGTCACATCAAAAATAGATTATCTATCTCCGCTATGTCTGCTTTAGTCTATAAACAAATATAAGCTACTTGTCCACTATGCTTCCGCTGCTCCCACTGACTACGACAACCCTCTGGCAGAGTCATATACACATATACTTCTAAAGCTAGTTTAGAACGACGCTACACTCATTCTCCTGCTGGGTCTCATAGTCTTGAACAACAGTAGTGTCAAGTATGGGTAAACAAGAACCTCCCTTTCACCGTCCTTGAGGATAGCGGAGTACCTTTCGGGCGCCTGAGGTTACCCACCATATCTGCGGAGTGGCTAAAAGAATGTCAATCCTGATTGAATCTTTAGGTCCTATTAAATTTTCAGTAATCGTTTGCGGTTCTGGAATCTCTTCCAGTTCTACCATACTCCCACAACTGTTTTTTGAAAAAAAAATCCATTTTACTAAAATTGTGGCGAGTCAAGAACAATATCACTATTGATCTTCCAGATGATAGAAAATTAACCCTCATCGTAGCCCGGGTTAACCCACAAACTGCCATTACAGAAACGTGCCTTAAGTTATCCAGAGTCTGGTTTTAAGCATAAGCCGGACAACTCCCCGTAGCTTAACATCGTTAAGATATGAACCATTCTATATACAATATAGAAATAGAGGCACTGATTTAATTGGAACCAGATTCAAATCATGCATCTGTCTCCAGTGCATGTCAACTAAATGGAGAGAGGCCGATTAGCATTACTTAACTTAGGAGTGCATCCAATTATGAGTAACCTGAAAGAGAAACAAGTTTCTCAAAACCATTACTATCAACTGAATACCAAACACAAGTATCTACATCTTCGACCACCTTGAAGAATCCCGATACTTGCAACACCTGGTTCTCTACTTTATTCTTTTACTTATAACTTCTCAAACTTGGACCATGTATTTCTACGAAACACATGTCTAAAACTTGAGAAGTCACAAGTAAACAGAATACAGTACGATAACCAACCCCTCTGTCCTAATGGACACTGGACAATATACAATACTTTGTATAAGTCTCGTGAGTTGAACAACTCAAACTCTGTGCGTCGTAGGTTGAAAACTGTACCCAGGCGATTTCCTCAAATATCACCAATTACAACGAATTCCGATATAATGAGGATGATCACCTAATTCCCAATAACTTACTTCCACTCATCATCTGTAAAACCATACAGATGTGAGAATCATACCTGGTAAATACATACCCTGAAGTAAGGATCTAATTGGGAAATCAGTTTTCTATTAACAATATACAGTGAAACTGAAACACGAATATGTTCCGAAGGGGTATCCGGGTATTCTTAATAATGCCTCTTCCATTATCAGATTTATGACTGTAACCGTATATTTCATTGCCATCTCTCAAATTCCTTTTATTTGTCTTTACTTATTACCATCTATACACCATCGTTAGGCTAAGTGGTTTTCTTTCTTCCCTACCGTTCGGCACCAGCCTATGGTTTGGAAGAAAACTATCCAATAAGCATAATAGGTGTACTCTCCTAATCCTAGGAGCACTCGCAACCTGAGAGAAGGTAAAGATAAAAGACAACTGAATAAACTTTATTCCTATTTCTCCTGAACCAGAATCCATCCTCGAAAAAGTTCCTTCGATTTCGTATATCACCATACGATGGATTTATCCAATCGAATTGGATGTTCGTAGTGATACGGGGTGTTCTGGAGAAACACAAAGGTGAAGTAGGAGTGGCGATGAAATATGTGGTTTGGTCGTGAATGATTAGAGTCGCAATTTACTTTGCCCTCTTTCTGATCCCTTTATTTGTCTTTACTTATTACCTTCTGTACACCCAACTAGGCTAATTGGTTTTCTTCATTCCCTACCTTTCGGCACCTGCCTATGGTTTGGAAGAAAACTATCCAATAAGCGTAATAGGTGTACCCTCTCCTAATCCTAGGAGCCCTCATAACCTGAGAGAAGTTAAAAGGAAAAGACAACTGAATAATCCTATTCAATCTCCCCAGAACCAGAATCCATCCTCGAAGAAGTTCCTCCGAGTTCGTATATAACCATACGATGGATTTATCCAATGGAAGTGGATGTTCGTAATAATACGGGGTGTTCTGGAGAAACTCAAAGGGTAAAAGAAGGAGTGGAAATGATGTATGCAACTCAGACAATCCAAAAGCCAGTGTTTTAAGAAACTTTGGTTAACTTGGTTACTGAGTTATAGTCTAGGGTCGGGTCATGGTCGCAGTCAAAGAGAGAAAGAGTAGAAACACTCTGCGTGCACTCTAACCTAGATCAGAATGGTTAATCACTTTATCTAATCAGGAAAGCTCCCACTATTTTCTCAAATTCTCCTCCAAACCTGAAAGAAGAATTAGTCGGGATCATCCGAGGAGTAAACCAACTCATCAGTGGGAATCAGGATCCAACTATCATCGCATGATAACGTGATGGAAACCACTCACGTCATCACACTCCAGAAGGTATGCACATGCCTGGCAAGTTTCCTGTATATTTGAAACTCCCGATATGATTTTTACCCCAAGCGGCTTATGACCTTGACTAGGTCAACATATCATAAGTCGCAATTCATGTTCTACCCGTCATTATCCTAAATTAATTAGACCCACCCGTACGAGTCCTTGACTAGGTCAACATGACCGTATGACTGTCCTAACCAATTGCATATCCATGCAACAGAAAAGTACTGCAGAGCTACCGAACACTACGCCTTGACTAGGTCAACATACGCAGCACGAATACTAAGCAATACCCGTCTGAAATGACGGAGGGCTATGGCTGTTTTTTGGCGAAAACCCTTTAGCGTAATGAACTTGATATCGTTGAAGGAATCCAAGTGATTTTATAAATATATAGTGGTGAAAACTTTTGCTAAAGAGGTCACTCCCGGTTAAGGGATCTCGGCTCTTTCCTCGTTGAATGAGATGCAGGATATTCCAAACTGAATACCACGATGCAAAGCAAAAAGTAATCAACTATAGTGAAGTTATTACTCTGACGCAAACCTCTATCCAAGGGGTCACTCCCGATGAAGGGATCTCAGCCCTTGCCTCATCGAATGAGGTGCTGGATATTCATAATCGAATACCACTGTGCAAAACAAAAGAAAACGTCCTTGTAATAACAGCTTTTGAAAAATTGGTTCCAACAACATCAAATATAGGTTTGTTTTCCTTGCATTGATAAGAATCAACGCAGTCCCATCAATTGATCACATCAGAAAAGAACGAAAATATGATGTACGTATATACCATCCGCATTTGCCACTGGGTCCCGTCATCACCCGTTAGGTTACTTAACTAACGATAGAGCGGGGACTGGACTAGCGCGGGTGTAAAACATATACAACATCTACTAGTGTATATATCAATATATAATAATCGCTCCAGGCATGACAAATGCAACATCACAGAAAAGTAATAAGCATCACAGAACAATACAGATAATCTAGGAGCCCCGGGTTTCCTTTGAGCCGCAAAAGAAACCCGACGTTCCCCTGGTCTTGTGGATAGCCTGTGCAATGAAAGCTAGACCCCTACGAGCGCGAAAAGTTACCCACAAAAACCTGAAGCGAGGCAACCCCCTTCAGCAAAGTGAATGGACCATCAAGGACTTCACGGAATCCGGTAACTTGAGCACCCCACCTTGGGTCAACCTATACCCCCTACGAGCGCGGCGAATAGCCCGCCAATTCTAGAGTGAAGCCCCCTCCGTCTCAACGCCATGAGATGCGGGCCCGTTGCCTTCTAGAACCCGGCTATCCATGCACCCCACCGCGGGGTAATCCTTATACAGAAAATAAAATATGTACAACGGGTACACCAACCTCAACCCGGTCGTGCCCCAAAAGAATAATATACAAACAGGCAGTGACGACAGTCCACATGTCGGACGCTCGCCCCGCAAAATCAAATGTACAAATAAATCCAAACAGCACTACCATTGCACAGGAATTATCCACCACGACAAATCCGCAACATCACAGCACAACACGGAACATCAACGTGAATGTCACGTTCGTAAACCCGTCTAAAAAAATATAACAAATAGACAAGATTTACCGCCCAAATGACATTCACGGTCGTAGATATAATGTAACCACTATAAACTAACACATTTAAAATCTCGATCGACAAAACTTCCCGAAGTGGGACCCAAGTTCAAATCCAGTATTCAAAATAATCTGGGCCAAAAATAAAAATTCCAGAAACCCCAATTCCAAGATGAAGACCCCCAGTAGAAACTTGGTGCATTGAATCCCCATAAAGGCGGCGAAACCGCGGCCAATACGTAGGTATGGCTGCGGTTCCACGGTGTTCCTGAGGGAACAACTTCCCAATTTTCTACAGTGGTCTTACAAAAGCTTGCCTGATTTTCTGAAACACTTAAAATAATTTTTCGACGAAAAAAAATTCGACAGAAACTTTAGAACTGAAATTGCGGTTTTGGAAATTTTGTTCGATCGATAGTTTAAACATGTTAGAACAAGCTAGTAAAGGTTAATGGCGTGGCTCTGATACCATGTTGGGATGCGGTGACGCCCCGGCCGTCAAACCGACGCCAAATGCGGAACAAAAACTTTTTGCGAAACCGGTGCTACTGCAACCCAAATACCCGGATCGTTCCATTAACCGTAAACTAGCTAAATAAAAAAGAAGTTAGGAAATTTTATACCGATTGATCCGTGTCCTTCGGTCTTCAATCTCTGCTCCAAACTTCCCGTTGTTGCGCCGACGAAGTTCGCTCCCCGATCATGCTCGTCAAGATGGCTCCATGTCGATGAATCTTTATACGGGCTCCCACCTCGAACTGAGGCAACTCGGACATGAAGTTTGCTAGCCGACATGTTCAAGATTGAAGTAGAGAGAGAGTGGAATATTTTGTCTCAAGATACCCAAGCGATTGGGTGGAGGTAACTTAGAGTTGCCAAGTAAGAAGTGATGATATGAAGCATGAAATTTTTGCTTGGAAAAATATGAATGTGAGCATGCTTGGGCTCGGCCAGAAATCAATAGGGAGGCTTCCAAAAGCTCACTGGAAAATGTTTTTGTGTGGTGTTCTCATGTGTGTATCTTATTTAGCCACCATAAAAAAAACCCTTAAAAAGGGATTGGCTGAATTGCAGAAAACACCACCATCACAAGGACAACCACCTCACTCATGAGCCATGCTGCCCATGCTGCCCCATGCTCGAAATGGGAAGCCCCCATTCACAAAAAAATTAGTGCAAGGGGTCAAAGTCAGGGTCAATCATCATAGTAGGGAAACACGGAGTTTGAGGCGGAAAAAGAAACTGACAACTCCGACAGTGATCCCGTAATGAATTACGAGATTAACCCTCAACGGTAAATACATACCTGCATTTGTATTCCGATCGAATAGAAATGCATTGAGACAAAAATATTCCTACCTTATAATAATAGGATCCGGCTTAAACCAAAGTTCGCTAGTATTATCCGTCCGACCATGATCCGTGTGCATGGATATGATCGAACCCTACCATAGAACCATACGGCTTCTACAATGTTTTGCCCGATCTTGGAAAACTGTCTGTGGGGAACTCTAATGACTCATCAATACACTGGCACTGGGTATAACCACTAGCACGTCAGAGGTACTAGCTGTACGTAATGGTTGCCTATGTATTGAACGGAAGAGAAGCTGACGAGCGAACTCATCCAGAAACCCTACTGAGCCTGACAGTGACAATATCCGTACAGTCCGGTCCGTTCTTCTATGAGTATCACATATAGGGCCTAGGGGGCTGGTAAACGTCAGACCCCCAATAGCGATATAAGTCATGTCGAAGAGTAGCCCAAAACACCCTGAGATACTACTGGAATACCTACCAGTAAATCTCGATTACCCTGGCCAGGGATTTCGAGTAATGGCTCTCCTAGACACAGCGCGATCTCACCCTCAATACCGAGAGAGACGAATCCCTGACGATCCGCTCACTACCTCCATATGGCTCGGGACTGTACCCAACTAAAACCTGTTTGCACGACTCCTTTGAGCCGTGGTAGGGTAGTAATCAAAGCATAGTGGGAACTCACACGAGAAAAATGACGATCTCAGGTCGACAGACTAACCTGTACACATGTCACCTGGGAACTGCTATCTGACGATATGTATAATACCAACTAGCAGTTCCCGGCGAGTCATGTCCGGTGTACTCATAACGCAATGAGCACCTGTATACATCTTAGGTGAACCAACTAACACCAGTGGCTTGTGAGACCGGCCACCGCCCCTCGTCGGGGTCTCGACTATATACACTAGTCTACTCTGGAGTATCGATGCCCTGTCTCGAAACTCCCTCGACTAGGGACACTTTAAGGATGTGCTTATAGACCCCTGCTCCCACGTATATGATCTCTATCATACTACTGGCAGTCAAGCAAGAATCCTATGGGCTCTATCAACATGCAATAGTGAACTAAAGCATGTACACGATGATAAAGTCAAACCAGATATCATACTATCATCTCGAGCAAGACTGTCATATCGGTATAGGTCCTCTCTCAATCATTGCAATCACGTACCTGCGATCCAATAATTGACTTTGAGGGCACTATATCCAACAATGCTGTCAGAAGAAGCAACGTGCGAAGATATGGCTGATCTCCCCTGGTGCTTCAAAAACAATGATGACGAGGTGATCTCAGAGTTTCCACCAGTGCCAAAAGAGCTAGAAGATGGGATACATACTACTGCAGATAACCTCAAGAAAATTGATTTGGGGACGGCAAGTGACCCGCGGCCGACATTCGTCAGTGAACTGTTTTCTAAAGAAAGGGTGGCTACGCTAAAAGACATGCTCATGCAGTATAAAGACTGTTTCGCATGGAACTATTCCGAGATGCCAGGGCTAGATCCAGAAATTGCTGTGCACAAATTGGAAATATCTCCGGACGTCAAGCCAATTAAACAAGCACCGAGAAGGATGAGACTCGAGCTTGAGATGAGCATCAATACCGAGGTCAAGAAGATAATCGACTCCGGCTTCATTCAAGAGGTTCAATACCCTGACTGGATTGCCAACATCGTCCCAGTGATGAAGAAAAATAGGACGGTGCGCATATGTGTGGACTTTCGGGATCTCAACAAAGCTTGCCCGAAGGACGACTTTCCAGTACCGGTCACTGAGCTGATGATAGATAACACGTCCACTCACGAAGTCTTCTCCTTCATGGACGGATCATAAAGGTACAATCAGATAAAGATGCATACCGAAGATCAGAAGCATACTGCTTTCCGGACTCCTTTGGGCATATTCTACTACAAGGTGATGCCCTTCGGTCTAAAGAACGCCAGTGCCACCTATCAGAGGGCCATGACGAAGATTTTCGATGACCCCATACATGAAATGGTCGAATTCTATATCGATGACCTTGTAGTTAAAAGCAAATCATACGAGGAACATTTAGAGCATCTGAAGATCGTGTTTCAACGCCTTGTTCATATCATAATTTTGCATTATTATATTCCCCATTCTTATTCATTTTACAAATAAATAGGTGCTTTTGATCCATGTCTGCTACATACTTGCAGGTTACACGTTCTCAAAACAAAACAGTGAAAATGATGAAAAGACGTTACAAAAGTGAAACTACGACCAACAAACAGAAGAATCTTTATCATGCCACCTACAGTTTGAGGAACAAACGAAGATCAGCAAACAGTTCGATTGCACAAAGGCAGCACAAGATTCAAGACTTCAACACGAAGCAAACGGTAAAAGTCCACAACACTATGCACTGTGAAAATCTGGAAGAAACTAGAAGACATTCTGAAGAACCAAGTGAAGAAAAGTCAAGGAAAAAGAAACATGAAATATACCTGAGAAATAGAGCCAAAGACTCCACTATATGGCCGTGGATCCGCGGCCGCGGTTCCGCGGCCGTGCTGAGCACGTGTCGGTGCGTTTTGACGGTGGATGGCAGTGCATTGACCAGGCTTCTCAGGGTAGTTTTGTAAATATAGATAGGGATCAGATGTAAACCCTAGGGTTTCTATAATCTATAAATAGGAACCCTACAGCTCTTTTTGGAGCATGCATCTTCTTATGCCTCTTTTTAATTCCTAATTTCAGAAATTTTATTCGCTGTAAATGTTTGAAGAGTGCATCAAATAAAAAGTAAGTTTTTCTTTTCTATGCCTTAGTTTAATTTCTTTTCTGCCCTACTATAAATTTTATTTATCTTCCCTAGTTATAAATTTTATTTATTTGCCGTAGTTTCGTTAATTAAGTTATTGAATTAAAATAATAAAAATGAAATCTTTTATCAATTCCCTAATGAGTGAGTAGTTCCTTACTTGTTAGGGTTAGGTTTGGGGAGGGCTTAAGAGATGAAAATCTATCACCCCTCTTTTGCCCGTTGTAGATTTTAAATAGGACTCTATGCATACATACACACACCGCTCACTACGGCACCCTATCCCAAAAGGTAGCGATGATACCATAGTTAAAGAACGGTTGTGTATGTTTTCCATGGAGGTTAGGGTAAGAGTTAAGAAAGGACGGACAAGGACCTAGAGGAAGAAACCTAGTTTCTTCCCGATCGTGCTGATCCCCTTTGTTAATTATTACCTTAACACCTAAATAGTTCTTAATTAGGGCATAGAAAGCGGTGAGACATATAAACTTTCCAAACTTAACCTAAATCTAACCCTAGCAAGGTTTTAATCCTAATCAAACTCATTTCAATTTTTAGTGATAATCAATCCCACCACAATTGGAATTAACTCGTTAGAACAACTAGAAAATACACAAAATCCCTGTGGACCGTACCGCACTCAACCGGCTAGCTACCAAGCGACACCGTTCTTGATTGCGGTATATTCTTTGATTCAAAAATGCACGTACGCAAAAATCTCTATCAATCATGCCTTCGGAAATACAACTTGAAGATGAACCCTCTTAAATGTGCGTTCAGAGTTTTCTCAGGCTAGTTTCTAGGATTCGTCGTCCGACACCGAGGCATCGAGATAGACCCGTCAAAGATCAAGGTAATCATGGAAATGCCTCTGCCAAAGACTCTCAAGCAACTGCGGTCTCTCCAAGGAAAGCTCGCGTATATCCAACGATTTATAGCTAACCTCTCAGGCAAGTGCCGTCCTTACAGTCACCTAATGAAGAAAGAAACCCCGTTCGTCTGGGATCGCAAATGCCAAGGCGCACTGGACGAAATTAAGCAATACCTACAGAATCCGCCAATATTGGCCGCTCCCGTTAAAGGAAAACCTCTCGTCCTGTATGTAGGGTTCCTAGGCACCCCAAGGAGGTCTCACAAGGCATCGAACATGCCATATTAAAATTTTACGGTGCCTACAAACCCTAAACTACGGATCGTTTGCTAGATGTCTAGGCGAACATTGAACTAGTTAACACTTAACTAATGAGAATACGGAAATACAACCTTTGTAGATCCGGTCCTCCACCTCCACGGCTCCGCAACGAGGTCGTCTCCGCTGTCCAAATCAAATCCGGGATCTAGGATCGGCTTCGTCGGAAAATGGGCAAGCTAGGTCGTCGATGTCCATGCCGAAGATGATCTACGTCGAGGCATCGCTAAATCAAGCTCCGACTTCACCAAGTCAAGAAACTTGTGAAGTAAACACACTCTACTACTTGGCAAGAGGTAGAGGATGAAGAAATAGGAGTTGGGTTAACTTTAGAATTGGATTTCTCACTCTAATTCATCAATCACCATTGATGAGGTAAGCTTTCTTCTTCAAGTTCAAGGAAGAAGAAGAAGGAAATAGTTATGATAAGTTAATAGAAAAAGAAAAGAAAATGAATTTTTATCATAATGTTAACTAGAGTTAAGTGTAGAGAATGAATCATGGTTAGTGGGAATGGTTAGGGTTAAGGATGAGATAAGAATGGTTGACTTGATCAAAGATTCATGAAGCTTCAACTAAACTCCAAAATAAGCCACCATTCTTTTCTCCTCTTTTCCAAAATGAATAAACAAATAAATAAATGAATAAATAAATAAAGGAAATGAAACCCTAACCATTCTTTTAACCATGGTTTAATTCTTTGCACTTAACCAAGTAATCATGTATCATCAAACATGATACAATCAAATGCACAAAATCATATCGCATATGTAATGCGCACACCCGAGTGAGAAAATCCATTTAAAGTGAACCAATACTAGTTAATGCAAAGTAATATATCAAATATATAATTATACATTAAATCATTAAATCAACACTTGATTCAATGATCCGGTCATGTCGCACACAACCGACTAGTATACAATGTATCGGCTTATCGAATCAACGCTTGAATCGATAACTATGTTATATCGCATACAACCATTCGATACATTCATCGCGAGAATGGAATACGGTATCACATACACGTATTATTCTCGGTCCCGCACATATCTCATAAGCGCTCCTATTTCGTTTCGCTTGAGCCAGGAAACCTCTGTGTAGGACTCTAAAGACTCGTCAATACGCCGGCAGTGGATGATGATCATATCAAACATCCACAAGCCGCAAGCGGTCTGCTAAACGTAACGGCCACCCGGGTATTGAGCGATCTGAAGATCGACGAGCAAGCCCGCTCACACTCCAGTGAATCCGACCAGTAACACTACCGTACAGTCCGGTCTGATCGTCTGATATGTCGCATATCTCGCCTAGGGGTGGTAAACGTCAGACCCCAATAGCTCGATAAGTCGTGTCGATATGAGGTCTATAACTGTTCGAGAAACTACTGGTAACACTTACCAGTAAATCTCAGCAACCCTGGCCAGGGATTTCCTGTTATAGCCAATCGAACACAGCGCAACATCAACCCCCTATACCGGGAGAGACGAATCCCCTCCTATCGCTCATTGCCTCCATGTGACTCGGGACTGTACCCAAAAACCACCGTTTTGCACGCCCTCGTGGACGTGGTAAGATGGAAATCAAAGCACAGTGGGAACCACACAAGACTCTATGACGATCTCGGGTCAACAGACTACTCTGTACCAGTGTCACCAGAGAACTGCCATCTGACGTGAGGTATAATACCATCTGGGAGTTCTCGGCGAGTCCGTCCAGTGTACCCAGTCTCTACTGAGCACCCGTATATCATCCCTGATGTCAAACACCAATGGATATGGGATCATCCATCGCCCATCTGTATGAGTCGAGAAGGTATACGCTAGTCTACTCTGGTATATCGATGCCCCGTCTCGATACACCCACGACTAGGGACTTTGAAGGATGTACTTATGGACTACCATGTCCCCACTAGTATGATCCGCATCATAGTCCAGGTAGTCCAGTACAGATCCTAAGGGCTTTACCAACATGTAACAGAGAGACAATCAGTATACACGTTAAGGTAAAGTTCAACCAGATAGCATACTATCATGTCGAGCAAGAAAGTCCTCCCTATATATGTCCCAGCATCCACTACAATATACATCCTATGTACAGTAATGGCCTCTAGGGCATACATACAACTAACAATCTCCCACTTGCACTAGGGCCATCTGTAGCAGTGGTTGCAGTATCTCATACTCAACCATCCCATAAAAGTCTCTCTCTGGGAACAGGCCTTTGTGAGTGGATCCGCTGTGTTGTCCTCTGAGTCTACTCTCTTAACCTCGATCCCCTGGAGATAAACTATCTCCATGATCAGGTGATACTGCCTAAGAATATGTCTGGATCACTGATGGGAAGGACGTTCCTTGGCATAAGCCACAACTCCATTGTCACACAATGGGAGGAACTAAGTTCATCTTATGAACCAATATACACCTAGACAGCCACTTTGGTAGCATCTTAAGTAGCGATGTATCCTGCCTTTATCGTCTAGTATGTCACGGTATCTAGCTTGGAACTCTTCTAACATACCGTCCCTTTACTGAGGGTATAGACAATGCCTGTGACTGACATTCAGTCGTCTTTATCACCCTGGAACCCTTCCAGTGATTATCCCTTGGATCGATTGATACCATCTCACTACTACTAGTGAGATACCTAACATCCAATTAGATCTATCTCATAGATCCAAAATCCAGGATTTAGTAGGTATCACTTTGATCCTAAGTGGAGAATCATTGTGATAAACGGAGATTGATCGAGCGTAGCATAGGAAACTCCTTTCCTATCAAGAGTATGTCATCCACGTACTCTACGAGGATCGTCACCATACTCCCTACTACCTTTTTGTTTATACAAGGTTCATCTACCATTTTGATGATGTCAACTTCTTTGACTGTTTCATCAAAACAGATGTTCCAACTCCGCGATGCCTGCTTTGTCATATAAAACATCTTGCACACGTTTCCGCTGCTCCCACTGTCTACGAGGCCCTCTGGCTGTGTACTTATAGACGCTCTCTTCTAAATCATCATTTAGAAAAGCAGTCATGACACCCAACCACCAGATATCGTAGTCATGGTATGTAGCCGTGGTAAGTAGGATCTGGATGGACTTAAGCATAGATACTTGAAAAAGTTTCATCATTATCCACGCCTGGTTGATGACGAAAAACCTTTAACAAGTCTAGCTTTGAAAGTCTCAACCTTTCCATGTACACCAAGTAATCTTCTCAAGATATACTTGCTCCTGATGGGGATTTAACCCTTCAGATATAGCAACCAAAGTCCATACTTTGTTGGTGTATAAGGATTCCATCTCAGATCACTAAGCATCCAGCCATTCTTATAGAGTCTTACTCCTGATGGCCAGCTCGAAACTAGTTGGGTCATCATCTCATGATGCATTCCTCACTCCCACTGTCATAGAGAAACCAAAGTATCTCTCAGGTGGGTGAGGAACCCTACTAGATCGGCGGAGAGGCTGAGGTTCGTTGGTATCTACTGAATCCCTTGGTTCTATCAAATCAACTGCTGTAGTTCGTATAGCTGGAACCTTTCCAGTTCTACATTACAGACTTTGCCTCGAGCTTGTCCGAGTTTTGCTTTTAGACATAGGCTGGACAACCCCAAATCTCAACTAACTTGAGAGATGGGCTCTTCCCTTATCATATCAAATATGAAGTGGTAGGCAACTGATTTGATTTGAACCTTATTCAATAGGTATGCAGCTTCTCAAGTGCATAACTCCCAAAAGGAAATAGGTAACTCAGTAATGCTCATCATAGAGCACACCATATCATATAGGGTGTGATTGCTCCGCCCCGATATACCATCGTGCTATGGTGTATTCGGAGGAGTAATGCCGAGAGAGAATCTCATTCTCCTTTAGAATAGTCCAGGATTTCCGTGCTCAAGTATTCTCCTCCCTGATCTCATCATAGGACATAATACTTATACCCGTATTTTGGTTCTCTACTTCTA
The DNA here is from genome assembly GCA_030015575.1 of Agapanthus africanus. Taxonomy (NCBI): domain Eukaryota; kingdom Viridiplantae; phylum Streptophyta; class Magnoliopsida; order Asparagales; family Amaryllidaceae; genus Agapanthus; species Agapanthus africanus. The sequence continues at coordinate 100,266,899 of CM057349.1, forward strand.
GCTTATATTCTGTGAATATCTCAAAAGGTTCAGACTTGTGTTTCAAAAGGAACATAGATCTGAATCTCGAGAGATTATCAGAGAATGTAATGAAGTACAAAGAACCGGTCTTGGCATGTGTAGACAGGGAACCTACATACATCAACATGTATCATCCCAAGAGTTCAATAACTCTTTCTCTGTTTCCAGTAAACGGAGCTATGGTCATCTTATCTTTGTGACATGACTGGCGAGTTTCACAAGATGTAAATTCAAACTGATTTAAATATACATCTATATGTAACTCTAGCCAGTCAGGTCAAATTGATCTGACCTAGTCTACAATACCTCAAGAAGGATTCGTTCATTTCTGAACTCTTCCTCTTGTGTGTGTTCCGTATACTAAGAACTGTAATTTGATTTAGAACATCAATGCTTTTAGATAACGTGCCTGAACCGATCAACTTTTGATATAGGAAATGTTCAAAACATTATCCAACAATACAAAATTTTATCATTTCTTTACTGATAAAGAGACTGATATGATTTTATATATCAGGTTCGGTATCTAATAACATTCGTTCAGAATCAATGTATTGATAATACAGGGTGACAGTGACCAACAGACTTGGCTGCAACTCTTGCCCCGTTTTCTGCCTCATGAAACTTATCACCCGTTCTCAGTTCTCTACCTTTCTGTAGCCCTATGTAACAGATTACATATCTGGGATCCTGATCTGGTATCACATACCCAGGACGTAGAGGATACAGAGAAACAGTTCTTTGTAACGAACACACCCGAAGATGATGCATCAGCATGCACTCTCTTCGTTTGGGCGGCACGGGAATTCTGGTAATCCCCAATTTCCTGCTCTGTCTTATAACAATTATAAGTTGGAGCGGGACCAACGTTCCCCAGCTCAGTATAACAAGTGGGTTCAGTCAATATTCCGTATTATTATCTTGATTAAGGCGTGATATGGTCGCTACCTGGAGAGAGAGAGAAGAAAACACTCAGCGTGCGCTCTTGCAAGAATAAATTGGTTATTATTTTATCTAATCAGGATGGCTCCCACTGCTTTTTATCAAATCTTCCTTCAAACCCTAAAAGGAAAGACTAGCCGGGATTAATTACACACTATAAGTTCGCCAATCTTTCAGCCAGGCCAGTGTCGGTACTTTGAGGGAGGTCCCCCGTGCTTTCGCACGAACCTAATTATTGTAAACCTCGTTTTCCCAGAGGCGTAACCCCGTTGACACCTTTCTAGACACCTACTTGATCGGCTAATTGTAATGTATAAAACTCTCCCAGGAGTAACTCTTACTCGCAGCGGGTATCGGGATCCAACTATCTCATAGAAGGTATGCAATCTCATTGCAAATTTCAACACTTGAAATTCCCGATAATGTTTTGCCCCTAGCTCGCTATGACCTTGACGCATGCCAAACAACCCATAGTCTGCTAGTCAAGTTCAACCCGTCATTTCCTGATTGAATTAAACCCACCCGCACGACCCTTGACGCATACCAAACAACGCCGTACGAATACCCTAATCCAATCGCATCATATGCTAGCAGATAAGCACTAGTTAGCTACCGTACACTACGCCTTGACGCATGCCAAACAACCGCAGCACGAATACTAATTAATACTTATCTGAAATGACGGAGGGCTACGACAGGTTTTTCTGAAAACCTATTGCGTAATGAACTTGATATCGTTTTAGGATCGAATGAATTTTTGAAATGGAGTGTTTTTGAGGCTTTTCTAGTTTTGCTAAAGGAGTCACTCCCGGTGAAGGGATCGTCGGTCCTTTCCTCGTCGAATGAGGTGCGGGATATATCATATATATCACTGTGCAAAGCAAAAACACTTAAAAGCAGTCAAAATACAAACCGAGTGTGTAGCATCTGCCAGTTATTGCTAAAGGAGTCACTCCCGGTGAAGGGATCTCGGTCCTTTCCTTATCGAATAAGGTGCAGGATATATCACATATACCTCTGTGCAAAGCAAGAACTGTAGCTACCTGTTTTATTTTGAAATTCGATTCTACAACATCTTAGGATTCTTTTATTTCATTAATCGCATTAATGAAGTCCCATCATTTAAGTACCTAAACATCACAGATAAATACGACGTACACTTATGCCATCCGCATTCGCCTCGATGTCCCCTCGTGCACCGTTAGGTTAGGTAACTAACGGCAGAGCGGGGCAGGGCTAGCGCGGGTGTAAAACATAAGTAACGTCTATATAATATATCATATATACTATATACTGTATCTATCACAGAACATCACATGATCACATCACAGATATCGCAGCAGAAGAATCATATGAAATATTGGATATACTAGGACGTCCGTGTTTTCAATACGAGCCAGTATAAAACACGGATTCCACGGTCGTGATGAATAGCCAAACCCACACCCCTAGACCCCTACGAGAGCGGCAAGCAACCCTACCAATTCTAGAGTTAGGAGACCCGGACTCGACTCCTCGAGTTAATCTCCCAGTGGACTCCAGAACCCGGTTACTTGTGCCCTCCTCCTTGGGTCTATCCTAGTGCGGAAAAGTAAATAATATACAACAGGTGACAACTCCCGCAACCTGGAAGCGCCCCAATAAAAGAATATTACATACAAGTTTTTACATGAATGAAAATGAAAAACACTCATCTCACATAAAAACCCCCGGCTATTCAAACACGACGATCCAATATAACATATCCAGCAACACATAACATCACATGTCATCAACTTAAGTAAATATGCGCATCCCAATTGTCGTTGGCATATAGCAACGAAACCGGCGATATCACATATTACACTTACGGTCACAGAAAAGAAAGTGTAAAACTACAACAGTTGGAATCCGCAACCTCCTCAGACATCGCATGCCTGACCAAATGAATTACTTAGACATCGCATGCCTAACAATTATAAACCCCGCATTTTAGTCTCAAAATCGAAAACTCTTTTCAATATTAAGTCGGGCAATTCAACAAGATTCCCGACATCCTGATCGAATGCTCGTCGCAAACTTCAGTAGACGGCCGCACCCCCGATACCGTCGACGAAGTGCACCAAGGCGGAACACCGCTACCGCGAGCACCCGAACGGATGCTTTCGGCGACGGGGTTCTCCTACAGTCACTTGGTCGGGGCTATGGAGCGAGGCTGTCTATTAAGTTTACCCGGCGAGTATCCGCGTACGCTACGTGATTGCGACGGACTTTTGATCACATCAAAATTCCGTGGCAACCGATCAAGTGAGACTAAACTGCTATGTTTATAACATTCATTCAGTTATCACATAACTATTTGTGAATTCCAATTATTGTATCCCATTTCAGATAAACAGAAAATGTTAAACTTTTCGATCGAACAATCGAACACCCAAGTTTTCCCGATACAGATCAACACATGAAATAAGTCTAACAACATTCCGTTCGTACCTCAGTACCAACGGTCCAGCCGTAGAAGGGTCAAGCCAACGCCTCACATGTGGCACGCCGTACTGCCCCAAACCCGAAGGTTCAAAGGGCAGTTCAAGACGGTCACATAATCGAGTTAAGGTTTGTGTCTTCTAGAGGGACCATCGCGTTACTTGCACTACTTAGAACATCGTTAAACTACGGAAAAATCCAACACTTGGAAATTTCCCGACAGGGGAAAAATTGGGTATTTATATCCGGTCGAACTTTTTAACATATCCTAAAATTTATCCGGAAAGCCACACAGACAAAATTTGATACCCCGATCGAAACACCGAATCCCCAAATCAATCCCAGAAAATTTAACTCTGTAAAAAATATTAAAAATTCCCAGGAAAACCAGCAATAATATATAAGAATTACTGTGCATAAAGTGATGCACAAAACTCCAAACAGGCCGCGGATCCGCCGCCTCAGCCTACTGTGAGGCCGCGGATCCGCGCTAAGTCCAATGAATCAGTCGCCTGAATTTGTACAGTAATTCTTATAATTATTTATTGAATTTTTTAGGCATTTTTAATACACAAAAATCCAGAAATACAGAATACGTCCAGAGAGCTAATTTTTGGGTCGAGTTTCGGTTCGATCGGACTTCAGATTCCGTCTGGACTTCGCCTAAGGCTCTAGCTAGGCTCTGATACCACTGTAGGGTTCCTAGGCACCCCAAGGAGGTCTCACAAGGCATCGAACATGCCATATTAAAATTTTACGGTGCCTACAAACCCTAAACTACGGATCGTTTGCTAGATGTCTAGGCGAACATTGAACTAGTTAACACTTAACTAATGAGAATACGGAAATACAACCTTTGTAGATCCGGTCCTCCACCTCCACGGCTCCGCAACGAGGTCGTCTCCGCTGTCCAAATCAAATCCGGGCTCTAGGATCGGCTTCGTCGGAAAATGGGCAAGCTAGGTCGTCGATGTCCATGCCGAAGATGATCTACGTCGAGGCATCGCTAAATCAAGCTCCGACTTCACCAAGTCAAGAAACTTGTGAAGTAAACACACTCTACTACTTGGCAATAGGTAGAGGATGAAGAAATAGGAGTTGGGTTAACTTTAGAATTGGATTTCTCACTCTAATTCATCAATCACCATTGATGAGGTAAGCTTTCTTCTTCAAGTTCAAGGAAGAAGAAGAAGGAAATAGTTATGATAAGTTAATAGAAAAAGAAAAGAAAATGAATTCTTATCATAATGTTAACTAGAGTTAAGTGTAGAGAATGAATCATGGTTAGTGGGAATGGTTAGGGTTAAGGATGAGATAAGAATGGTTGACTTGATCAAAGATTCATGAAGCTTCAACTAAACTCCAAAATAAGCCACCATTCTTTTCTCCTCTTTTCCAAAATGAATAAACAAATAAATAAATGAATAAATAAATAAAGGAAATGAAACCCTAACTATTCTTTTAACCATGGTTTAATTCTTTGCACTTAACCAAGTAATCATGTATCATCAAACATGATACAATCAAATGCACAAAATCATATCGCATATGTAATGCGCACACCCGAGTGAGAAAATCCATTTAAAGTGAACCAATACTAGTTAATGCAAAGTAATATATCAAATATATAATTATACATTAAATCATTAAATCAACACTTGATTCAATGATCCGGTCATGTCGCACACAACCGACTAGTATACAATGTATCGGCTTATCGAATCAACGCTTGAATCGATAACTAGGTTATATCGCATACAACCATTCGATACATTCATCGCGAGAATGGAATACGGTATCACATACACGTATTATTCTCGGTCCCGCACATATCTCATAAGCGCTCCTATTTCGTTTCGCTTGAGCCAGGAAACCTCTGTGTAGGACTCTAAAGACTCGTCAATACGCCGGCAGTGGATGATGATCATATCAAACATCCACAAGCCGCAAGCGGTCTGCTAAACGTAACGGCCACCCGGGTATTGAGCGATCTGAAGATCGACGAGCAAGCCCGCTCACACTCCAGTGAATCCGACCAGTAACACTACCGTACAGTCCGGTCTGATCGTCTGATATGTCGCATATCTCGCCTAGGGGTGGTAAACGTCAGACCCTAATAGCTCGATAAGTCGTGTCGATATGAGGTCTATAACTGTTCGAGAAACTACTGGTAACACTTACCAGTAAATCTCAGCAACCCTGGCCAGGGATTTCCTGTTATAGCCAATCGAACACAGCGCAACATCAACCCCCTATACCGGGAGAGACGAATCCCCTCCTATCGCTCATTGCCTCCATGTGACTCGGGACTGTACCCAAAAACCACCGTTTTGCACGCCCTCGTGGACGTGGTAAGATGGAAATCAAAGCACAGTGGGAACCACACAAGACTCTATGACGATCTCGGGTCAACAGACTACTCTGTACCAGTGTCACCATAGAACTGCCATCTGACGTGAGGTATAATACCATCTGGGAGTTCTCGGCGAGTCCGTCCAGTGTACCCAGTCTCTACTGAGCACCCGTATATCATCCCTGATGTCAAACACCAATGGATATGGGATCATCCATCGCCCATCTGTATGAGTCGAGAAGGTATACGCTAGTCTACTCTGGTATATCGATGCCCCGTCTCGATACACCCACGACTAGGGACTTTGAAGGATGTACTTATGGACTACCATGTCCCCACTAGTATGATCCGCATCATAGTCCAGGTAGTCCAGTACAGATCCTAAGGGCTTTACCAACATGTAACAGAGAGACAATCAGTATACACGTTAAGGTAAAGTTCAACCAGATAGCATACTATCATGTCGAGCAAGAAAGTCCTCCCTATATATGTCCCAGCATCCACTACAATATACATCCTATGTACAGTAATGGCCTCTAGGGCATACATACAACTAACACTGTATACAACCGCCCTCGAAGGTTCTTTAGGCGCGTTGTGGGCACAAGAAAACGACCAAGGGAAAGAGAGAGCCCTCTACTACTTGAGTCGAGTTCTACTGGGGGCAGAAAGCAACTACTCCCCCATCGAAAAACACTGCCTGGCGTTGATCTTCATGATAGGAAGCTCAGACACTACGCGTTGGCACATGAGGTCCATCTCATATCGATGGAGAATCCTCTCAAATATTTGATGTCGAAGGCCATATTAACAGGATGGCTCGCTAAATGGGCCCTGCTCTTGATGGAGTTCTCGATAACATATCGTCCTTTCAAGGCAGTGAATGGCCAGGCCATCGCCGACTTCATCACTGATCATCCGATACCTTCCGATTCTCCTTTGAACTGCGAATTGCCCGACGAGCACGCGTTTGACACGATCGACGGGGAGAGAAGAGAGAATGATACCCAGTGGGAACTATACTTCGATGGGTGTCACGTCCCGAAAGTACGGAATATGACCGGCACTTAAACTACGAACGTCTCAAGGCATACGTATTCTAAGTAAGTCGAAAACCCAGAAATCCAAACCAAGAAAAGTAGTAGAGTGTAGGAAAACCATTTTAAATCAAACAGTTTGTAACATATGCCGAAGTATGCATTAAAAATCCCAAGTCTTTTCTAAAACTTTCGGCAGAGTTTCCTTTGTAAAAACTGACTCCAAACGGGTACAAAACCTGATAAAGCATATATAATGGGAAAAAAATGCATCCCCAAGCGGGAGCTAGCTCTTCGTCAATCAACGGTCACAACCACGCAAGCAATATAATATACAACGCCGAAAGGCGAGGATCACAACAGAAAGGAAACTCAAAACAGCATGAAATCCGTATAAATACAAAGTGTGACTCTAAGGTCGATAGAATAAACAACACTGGTCTCTATCTCTGAAATAAATACATGTTTGGTTGATGGAACTTCTAGATACAACAGAATAATAATATACAAGATATATAATGGGGGTACGATACAAGTAAACCCACCTACTAGCAAATCACCCGAAGGAAACTGTGCTCGCAAGCCGTAATGAAACCTGTACGGCAAACCTGCAAGAAACTGGGGCACAACGGGGGTGAGTTGCCAGCTCGTGAATAGAAAAACATCTACGCACAGAAATCGCATAAATAACGCAACCTAGGTCAATGATCATAATATATCCTCAAATATATGTATAACATGCAGCCTATAACAATGGTTAGGGTAATATCTAACCCGAGTGTGATCTCATGTGCCCGTGTCAGTGCCTCAGGTAGCAATATATCATATGAATGAGGTATGAATGCATGAAAACAGAATACATGTAAATGAATAAATTTTTTTCATAAATTAGTGAGATTTCCTTTGTAATTTTAAAATGAGGTATCATAAATGACATCAGCATCAACAGTGTCTAGCATCGACACAAAACATAAATCTCAATGTCTCAAAACCTCATGCTCCGGCTATCCGGACTGGCCTGTACATCAAATCTCAGTACCTCAATATCTCAAAATCTCAATGTCTCAATCTCAATATCTAAGGCGCCGTCAGTCCAGACCGGCCCCTACCATCCATCTCAAGACCACGACGGTATCCTCCGGATATCCGACGCGTCGGGTAATATCACCGGTCGGTAGTGCTCCCCTGCCAGGCTCAACGTCAACAACACGGCCTTCTCGCCCAGGGGTACCGTACCGGGCCCACCATGTACCCGAAACGGTTCATCCAACTCCTCTAATCGGGTCTCGAAATCCATCAGCAAACTCATGGTGGACGACTCATACATCATGGGAAAAACCGCGCTTTTCATTTAAAAAGAGAAAGAATAAGTTTGTATATGTTTTGCGGTTTTCCCCAAATCCATAAAATCTCATGGAAATCCGAATCCAAAACCTCAATAGCACGTAAAAAGTGAATTTATGCATGAGAATCCATGAATGCGGCATAACAATGAATAACAGTATGCATGAAGTAGCGGGTAATAACTACGATGTCTAAACTAACATATAAGGCAAGTACACTAATATCATGTCTAAACTATTAGCTAACAGGCTATATCAAGCAATACTATTTTCTAAGGTGTACGTGACATGGCAATTACCGATGAAGATGTATGTGAGCCGGCAAGTAAGTGTACGTGGTACATACGCATCATCGGTAATGGTGCTGGTGTCCTAACCACAAGATATCAACAAAAGAATATGACGCATAATATAAGCATGCGATGCGGAGCGAACCATAATAATGAGCGGGAGCTGAACACTAGACGCAACGATAACTAATCTGCATTAACCTAATATAAGTCCTACAATGGTGCCTTTTGAAAATAACACGAATCATGGGGTTTTGAAAATAGGGGCTACGGTGTTTTTATGAAAAGATACGTCTTTTGAAATATCCGTAGGATCCCTTGGGCTGTCTTTTAAAATACCCACGACCCGCTAGTTTTGAAATAGGTAGGAATCGAATCTAATCTAACAACTACACTAAACTATACGGCTGAACTAACAAGCTGAACTACAGGTAAGGAAACCGTCTAACATCTGAGTCGATACATATATATACCTGTATATGTATAGTCGGTGATCCAGCCTCAATAATATCATATCCGATACCATATCTATAATCAGACATCCCAAGACAAGAGTGCGGATCAATCATCAATATATAGCTCGTGCGTAAATCCGTCGTACGGTATCCCCAAATCTGGGTACGGGTCAATATCATATTCATCACAATATTCATCAGGTATCCTCTTTATCAAAGATCATAGTCTAAGGTACTGACCTAGGTCTAGTACAATACTGATATCATCAGCACATATCATCATCAAGGGGTATACATCGCCCAATACAACCTAGGATCAATATCCTAGCATATCATATCTCATCACGATCATATGTCGACCACTTTATTTATAACACTATTCACCCGTATCGTCGCCCCAAGGTCCGCTATAACACCAGGACGTACCTCAAGTACGAATCCTGCCATATCACCGATATTACAATCTCAACATAAATCTCATCGACTCATCTCAATCCCAAGTATCATTCTCAAATCCGTATGTGAACACATAGTCCCATACCTACGTGAACACATAACTATATATTCCCGCATGAGCACAAAATAAAGAAGAAAGTATGCAAGTATGGGTCGGTGTGTGCAAGTGTGGTGCGACCGCTACTCGCGACACTCAATCATCCAAGAACACCAAATATCTATATTTATCATCAGTAACTCAAACAATATATATATGTGTGTATACGTGTTCGTATACATCACCACGAACTGCGGGGGTGCTATACGCCATCCACCCGACTTCTCCCCGTAGATATAAATCTACTCACCTGTATCCTGCGTGTCGGTGTCGATAACGCCATGCTCCGTCGCCTCGGAATCCACGTGAAGGTATCTACAATGATCAACCATAGCAATGCGTATGAAAATCAAGGCAGAAAACCGATACAGCGCACAGTGTGCTGATAGGTTGGAACCTATGGCCCAAACACGCAAATCCAACAAACAACCCCTGTTGTCGATGTACGAACACCCGACAACCAAATACAAATCCAAATATCAAGAAAGTGCATTTAAAAATACGGAAAACATCACCTAAAACACACCAAAATGCTCCCAGATTTTCCTCAGATGACAATTAGCCAAAACTGCATATAGGAGGGGTCTAATTTAGTGCAAAATGAGCCCTGGAACAAAAATGGACCGATTCTCTTCTACTCTGGCCGCAAATTGCGGCCAGAATGATTAAATATGCGGCCGTAGGTTTGAGTTAGGGACTCGGGTCTTGGTGGTAGCTTCCTAGGTGCCTGCACGACTCACTGTCTGCTCAATTTTATTTTTTGTGCCCCCGGGTTGCTCCAGATTCCAGAACACCTTCACAGATCACACAAACCGACATGAAAAGTTCCGTAATTCCGTATTTTTGGGTTTCAGGTTGTGCTAGGCCAGTGTTTTGGTCAATATATGGTCTAAGGTCACTATTTAAGTCCAATTGCAAAGCAACATCTCAACTTTATCCTAACCCTCTCTAAGTTGGTCCAAAATACACCAAATTACACGATATCGATATGAAACTTGAATTGAAGCTTAAGCACAAGCAATAACACTCTAATTACCAAGAAATTACCTCATAAGACCCTCATGAATTCTCAACAGCGCCAAAATGAAGACTTTCTTGGTCCAATGTGTAGCTAGTGAGCTTGGGAACAATTTTTGTGATGTGGGGATAGGGTTTTGAGGTGTTTTTGGATGTGTTTTGAGGAGTTGAAGAGGGGAAGGAGGTGAAGAGCAGGAGCAGTAGCAGCAATGAAGGAAGAGGGAGAGAAATGAGTGAAGGAATGAAGGGAAATGGCCAAGTCAACACCCTCACCTACTCTTTCTCACCCATACCTCAATATAATATCCTTTTTCCCTTTCTTTTCTTTTCCTTTCCAATTTCATTAACCCAAATCCTTCTCATACCAATAGTAAACCCAAAGTAATATGGTAGAAATGCACAAGTGTAAAACAAAAATGATATGTGCATGTTTTGCACAAAAATGCTAAAAAACCGATTAGCGATTTTTAATCGCGATTAGCACTAAATTAGCATATAATTAATTATAAAAACTTAAAAATGGCATAATTCCATAAAATACCCTATTTGAGAATTTTCCATAATTTTTTTTCCCATTTATCTGTATTTAATTATACCGAAATATTAAAATATTCATTAAAATAATATTAAATTATAAAAATTCCAAAAAATAATATTTTATTTTTTTGAAATGTTACAATGGGGCATCTTCTATGAAGAAGCGAAAACAATGCGCCCCCATAATCAAATCAGGGATAGGCCTCATTTTCGTGACTCCACAAGGAGAGATAATGCGCTTTGCCTTCTCCTTAACAGAGATGAGGACAAACAATGAAGCCGAATATGAAACTTTGATAGCAGGTCTTGAGATCGCTAGCGATATTGGAATTGAAAACCTCTTCATATACGGACACTCCCAACTGGTCGTTAGCCAAGTAAACGGCGATTATCAGACGTGCAAACCAGTGTTGGTGAAATACGGCGAGAGAGTGCAGCAACTGCTGACTCAAATCCCTGCCTATGCCCTGGAAAACATACCGCGTGCGGAAAATAGCATGGTGGATGCATTAACCGAGCTCGCTAAAGAACTGGTCGACGAGAACCTCGATGACGTAAGGATCATTGTGCAAAGTCGTCGGATTCTTGCACCGGCAGAAATATCTTCGGAGTTGTCCGAAGATAAGTAAGCTACCTAGCAAACGGCCCTACAAATAAAAGACCAGGAAAAGGCTATGGATTGGAGAGAAGTCTTTATAGACTACTTCAAATCCTGTCAGACACCCGAAGATGCGTCCTCAAGACATCAGCTCATGAAACGAGCTCTATCTTTTACCTTCGTCAATGATACTCTGTATAAGAGATCATTTGGTTCTTTATGGCTAAGATGCCTGGGACCCGAAGAGGCAAGGAGAGTCGTCCAAGAAACTCACGACGGACTCTGCGGTTCTCACCAAACCGGGCCGAAGATGAAACTGAAGATCAAGAGGATGGGCTACTATTGGCCCATGATGATCCATGACTGCCTTAAATACGCGAAGCAGTGCCACTTATGCCAGATTCACGGGGACTTTATCCATCAACATCCAAATCCGCTACATCCGACATTGGCTAGCTGGCCATTTGAAATGTGGGGAACTGACATAATCGGCCCCATTGAGCCAGCGTCGTCTAGAGGACACCGGTTCATATTGGCTACGACCTATTACTTTTCTAAGTGGGCAGAAGCCATATCGCTAAAAGAAGTGAAGACGGAGAATAACCTCCATTTCTTCAAGATACATGTCATTTATCGATTCGACACTCCGTGACGGATTATCTCCGATAACGGGCCATCCTATAGAAGCCATAAAATCAGCCGCTTTGCGCAGTAACATAACATAGACTGGAGATATTCATCGGTTTATAATCCCCGAGCTAATGGTCTAGCTGAGACTTTTAACAAGACCTTGACAAAGATCGTGAAAAAGACGGTGTCACGAAATAAGAGGGACTGGCATGAGAAACTGCATGAAGCTCTTTGGGAGTATCGAACTACGTTCAAAACAGCCATGAACACAACGCCGTACGCATTGGTATTCGGCACAGAAGCGGTACTCCCCCTCGAGATAGAGTTACCCTCTCTACGAGTGGTCGTTCACTATGAGCTAACAGACGAAGAAAATGCTCACCTTCTGCTTGAGGAGCTCGACGCCCTTGATGAAACCCGTCTCATGGCGCAACAAAATCTGGAGGCTTATAAAGCAAAGATGACGCGCTCATATGAGAGACTGACTAGGCCGAGGGCATTCCGCCAAGGCGAACTTGTGCTAGTGGTCAAAAGACCTATGATCCCCAAACGTGCCAAATGGGGGAAATTCGAGCCGAACTATGAGGGCCCGTATATCATAGACAAAGTTTACCAGGGTGGAGCCTATCTACTCATGGACATGCATGGCGAAAGACCTTTCAGGCCAATAAACGGTCACTTCCTAAAAAAATACTATGCCTGACGAGTCACGGCCTAGGTCAAAGATAAATGACGACGCTTATGTCCGCTCGCTATCTTCCTAAGCCCAAACTCTATAAGTAGTAGCCGACAATGGACCGAAACGTCCTTAAACTAACGACGGACCGAAATGTCCTAAAACCAACAGCGGGCCGAAATGTTCTTAAACTAACGATGGACCACCATGTCTTAAAACTGGCTATTGACCGAGACGTCGATAAATTACTACGGACCGTAGCATCCCAAGGCTGACACAAAAAAAGAAGAAAACGGTATGTCCATAAGCAAAATGGGCACGGATGAAAACCCGAAAGGGCTCCGTAAGTAAAAACAGCAGGGCTACCGACGAGTTTTTGTGAAAACCCGAAAGGGCGCAATCTCGTTAAAAGACACTTGTAAGGTCCTCTCGACCTTGTGAGGAGAAACCACCTGCGTGAGATCCTTGCGACTCACAAGGGAGCAACACACTTAGGGATCCCCACGATTCCTAAAGAGAAATTACACTTACGAGATCCTCACGACTTGTAAGGAGAATTCTCCTATGAGACCCTCACGGCTCATAGGATTCAAAAGTCTTAAGTTACAGGGATCTGAACCAGTTCTTAAGCCATCACAATCTCCAATTTTGCCCTAAAAGCCTCTCAATATCGACCCTTGTATACAATCCACGGGCGCGAATAAACATTTCCCTAACAAAGTCCCACAAGAAACCGGGGATATGCTCACACGGTGAACAGCCCTTGTAAGTCCTCTCGACTAATAAGGAGAAAACACTCTTGTAAGATCCTTACGACTTATAAGAGAACACACACTTAGGAATCTTCACGATCCCTAAGGAGAAAACGCACTTACAAGATCCTCATGACTCGTAGGCAGAAATACCTTCATGAGACCCTTACGACTCATGAAGTTAAAAGCCTTAGTCGACAGGATCCTAACCCTGTTCGCTAAGCCACCTTTGTTCGACATCGACAGAGGCAAATGATGTTTCACTCTTGGCAATATCCCAGTAGTAGCGATGCTAATGCCTAAATCGGTATCAAATCCCAAATTCGCAGCGAAAGGCTAGCAATCCACAAATGCATACGAAAAATAGCCGGAATGGTTGGGCAACTTGCAGCAAAATCAGCAAGTAAAAATGTATGCATACAAAATAGCCGAAATGGTTGGGCAACTCGCAATAAAAAGCAGCGAGTAAATAAAACAAATAGCCGAAATGATTGGGCACCGCAAAAAATAGCCGAAATGATTGGGCAATCGCGACTTTTGCGATATAAAGCTGAAATAATAGAGTATCACAGAAAGAAAAATATATAAAATGAAACTTTTTGCCCTACAGGTGAGATCACATCGACCCCTGTATATAATCCAGGGGCACAAACAAAGAGGTAAACACACATTCCCCCTAGGCTCTATCCGAAAGAGAGCCAAGTCTCGACGGTTCACAGACAGCCTGGAGATCATCTCAACATTCGTCTCATTTCAACAGACACAACATCAAGCAAAGCGGAACCGCGGCAATTCCCAGTTCCATGACTCGGCAGGGCACAGACAACCGAGAGTCAACCCCCGACTTTGTGAAATGCGGATAAAGTCAACCTCCCCTGGTCCTTGCGGAACACGGTTAATGTCAATCCTGACCCCGTGGGAAGCATCCAAAGCAAATCCTGGTCTTACGGAACACGGCTAATGTCAATCCTGACCCCATGGGAAACATCCAGAGTAAATCCTGGTCCCTATGGAACACGGCTAATGTCAATCCTGACCCTGTGGGAATCATCCAGAGCAAATCCTGGTCTAGTGGAACACGGCTAATGTCAATCCTGACCCCGTGGGAAGCGACCAGAGCGGATCCTGGTCCTTGTGGAACATGGCTAATGTCAATACTGACCCCGTGGGAAGCATCCAGAGCAAATCCTGGTATAGTGGAACACGGCTGATGTCAATCTTGGCCCCGTAGGAAGCTTCCAGAGAAAATCCTGGTTCTTGCGGAACACGGCTAATGTCAATCCTGACCCCGTGGGAAGCATCCAGAGAACATCCTGGTCTAGTGGAACATGGCTAATGTCAATTCTGACCCATGGGAAGCGTCCAGAGCGGATCCTGGTCCTTGTGAAACATGGCTAATGTCAATCCTGAACCCGTGGGAAGCGTCCAGAGCGGATCCTGGTTCTTGTGGAACACGACTAATGTCAATCTTGACCCCGTGGGAAGCATCCAAAGCAAATTCTGGTCTAGTAGAACACGGCTAATGTCAATCCTAACCCCGTAGGAAGCGTCCAGAGCGGATCCTGGTCCTTGTGGAACATGGCTAATGTCAATCCTGACCTCGTGGGAAGCATCCAGAGCAAATCCCGGTCTAGTGGAATACAGCTAATGTCAATCCTGACCCGTGGGAAGCGTCCAGAGCGGATCCTAGCCTTTGCGGAACACGGCTAATGTCAATCTTGACCCCGTGGGAAGCGTCCAGAGCAAATCCTAGTCTAGTGGAGCACGGCTAATGTCAATCCTGACCCCGTGGGAAGCGTCCAGAGCGGATCCCGGTCCTTGCGGAACACGGCTAATGTCAATCCTGACCCCACGGGAAGCAACCAGAGCAAATCCTGGTCTAGTGGAACACGGCTAATGTCAATCCTGACCCGTGGGAAGCATCCAGAGCGGATCCTGGTCCTTGCGGAACACGGCTAATGTCAATCCTGACCCTGTGGGAAGCATCCAGAGCAAATCATGGTCTAGTAGAACACGGCTAATGTCAATCCTGACCCCGTGGGAAGCATCCAGAGCAAATTCTTGTCTAGTGGAACACGGCTAATGTCAATCCTGACCCCGTGGGAAGCATCCAGAGTGGATCCCGGTCCTTGTGGAACACGGCTAATGTCAATCCTAACCCCGTGGGAAGCATCCAAAGCAAATCCTGGTCTAGTGGAACACGGCTAATGTCAATCCTGACCCCGTAGGAAGCATCCAGAGCGGATCCTGGTCCTTGCGGAATACGGCTAATGTCAATCCTGACCCCGTGGAAAGCGTCCAGAGCAAATCCTGGTCCTGTAGAACACGGCTAAAGTCAATCCTGACCCTGTGGGAAACAGCCAGAGCGAATCCTGGTTCCGTAGAACACGGCTAAAGTCAATCCCGACCCCGTGGGAAACGCCCAGAGCAACTTCTGACTCCGTGAAATGCGGATAATGTCAATCTCATCAATCACTTATGGGTCCTCTCGACCCGTAAGGAAGAAAACTCTCTTGTGAGATCCTTACGACTCCCAAGAGAAAACACACTTAGGAATCCTCACGATTCCTAAGGAGAAAATACATCTACGTGATTCTTTCGACTCGTAAGGAGAAAAGTCTTTATGAGACTCTCACGGCTCATAAAGTTGAAAAGTCTTAGGCAGCAGACCTGAACCTATTTCCTAAGCCATCATTACTCTGCAAAGAGTCCAAGATGGACCGTCACTTATTATCTACAGGCCACACTTGCTAAAACCACATGACAACGACACAGCGAAGAGAAGAAAGCGACAGTTAGGAGTACACTTGATTCGCATTCGGTTAAGCATTCAAAGCGCACCCATTCATTCATGAGCGAAAAGGTTTAATGCATAAGATAAACACATGGAAATGGAAAAGCTTGTCATTCATACTTCAGAAAATTCTTACATTGATGAATGCAGTAAACAAAAACGCCATTAAAATGTTTACAAAGGCAAAACATCAAATCCAGGACATGGATTGAGAAATTCAAAAGTGAGGCCATCCAAAATTTTGCGGGCCTCTCGGACCATCTTCATGTGCATCCTTTCACGATCACAAACGTCAGGATCCCCACTGATATCCTCCACCCTTCGATAGACAGCGAGTATCACCGCCTAATGAAAATCTTGATGCAGGATATCAACAAGGTTGTCTCGCCTTTTGTTCGAGATTAAGCTCATCAGATTCACCAAGTGCACCTTATCTTCAGCATCGTCCAATGCCTTAAGCAGCATGCCGGCGTAAAATAGAGGAAGTGCTCCCCAGATCGCTCCCACAATAAGCTTCAAGAGAGAGGAACGACGAAGAGACAGTCGACCATTATATGCATCAAAGCGACCCATAATTTCAGCACACTGGGCATTTGTGAATTCTCGGTTTTGGGAATGGCCGAGTGCGCGAATGTCTCCATAAGAAATAATCTCGTCAAGATCATACATATGAGAGTCCATAACGTCTGAAAAGGAAAATCAGTGGGAGTTAGTGGACAGACTGATTAAGAAAAAGCTTACTGAAACAGACACGGGGTTTAAACAACTCTTGATACCCCCAAGGAGAAAATAAGTGATAATTAAATCACCCGGTGAATTTAATTCTGTGCAATTAAGAAAAGAAACCTAAAAAGGATTTCGCATTTAATAAAAAGGTTTCTCGGGCCAAGGAGTTAAACTCCTCGAGAGCAATGCTCAGCAGACGGGAATGACACATGTCAAAGTCAATTATGAGGGGAATTGAAAAGTCTCCGAAAATTCCTCAAGAGCCTTTGCTCTGTAAAAATGATGGAATAACCCATCTGAAAAATCGAAATAAATATTTAATGGAATAAAATTCCATGATCTTCAAGATCCATGAACAAACTCTTAAGAGTTCTTTATGAATGATTAATAAATCTATATGATTTGAAAAGAGCTGAGCTCTGGTAATAGGTTAAGAAACCCTAAAAAGGTTTTCTTTAGATCTCAGATCTATGAAGAGCAAAGCTCTGTTAATGGGTAAAACCCTAATAAAAAAATTTTAGATCTAAGATCTGTGAAGAGAAAAGCTCTCTTAATGGGTAAAACCCTAAAAACATTTTGAGATCCGTGATTTGAGGAAGGGCAAAGCTCTATTGATAAAGTTCAAATCTTACCAAAAATTTGACAGAGTTTTGACTCTTGAAGGTTCTTAAAATGAAGAGCTATGCTCTGCAAGAGAATAATAATTCTCAGAAGAAAGAAGATGAACAGAAAATCATCTCAAGGGCCAAGTGTCATATTTATAGGCACTAAGATGATCCGAGGGCGCAGATGTTGCCACCGCTGCACTCACATGTGGGCTACGTGAGCGCAATGGTGGGGGGGCATTTGTTTCCCCCAATCAGAGCAAAGCTCTTTTTAAAATTCAAATTTTGAAATAAAGAAAATGTTTCTTAGCAGCGCCAAGTGCGCTGCGCCCTAAGTAGTGCACCACTTGCAAAGCACGCGTACGCTAGCGCTAAGTGAGCTGCGCTATAAGCAGTGCACCACGTGCAAAGCACGGGTGCACTAGCGCTGAAACTAAAAGCTCCTCACCATCAGATCAGAGATCCAATAAAGATGATAAATCATCAATTAATTAGAATTAAATTCTGTTAAGGAAAGATTCCTCAAAATCTTTCCAATCAACAAGATTGTACTCTGTAAGTCAGAGCACCGTTGTATCAATGATCCAAAAGTGATTAAAAATCACCAAAAGTACAGAATAAATTCTGTATGGAAAGATTTCCCAATCTTGTTAAAAACAAGAAGATTGCCTTCTGTAAATCAGAAGCCCTTCGATCGAAGATCCAACGAAGGGAAATTACCCAAATCAATTGGAGAAAAGATCTTCTTAACTGATTGAACTGATCAGCTTGCCCTATATAAAGGCCCCAAGACTTCAAGTCTCAAAAAGAGAAAAACAAAGAGAGGAACCCCTCCATAAGCTTTGAGAGATCTCAAAAAGAAGAGCCAAGCTCTCAGAAAAAAGAAGAGTTTCTTCAAGGTAAAAGAACAGAGAGATGAAATCATCTCATAATTAAAAAGAACAATTCACTTCTTTAAATAGCATGGATCTATAAGACTAAGGTCTTTCACAATGAGATCAAAAGATCTCATCATAAAATAAGAAGAAGGATACAATTCTTCTCACATATCACTGATCTATAAGACAAATTGTCTTTCAGGAGATCATAAGCACCTCACTATAAAAGAGGGGGGAGAATAATTCAATTCTCTTAGGATCACAGATCCATAAAGGTAAAGCCTTTCATCAATATAAGAGATTGAAAACATCTCCTACAAAACAAGAATTTTTGTTCTTAGATTATTGAGACAAAGTCTCTTATAAAAGAACATAAATTTATTTCTTGGATCATAAAATTGATCAGTTAGCGCCTCGTGCTCACAACTTAGCGCTCTGCGCTCAAGACTGGCACATAGCGCCAAGCGCACCCTATGCTCCTCACGTGTGCGCTACTTAGCAGAAGTGCCTCAGCGCTCAAGACTAGCGCAAAGCACTACAGGGCCTTAGCGCTCCAAATATAGCGCACTGCGCTCATAAGACTGGCGCTTAGCGCTAAGCGTACCACGTGCTCCCCACGTGTGCACCACTGAACAAATAGCGCTTGCGCTCATAAGACAGCTCTCTACGCTCATAAACTGGCGCAATGCGCCAATCATCTGGCACTTAGCGCCAAGCGCAACACGTGTCCCTCACGTGTGCGCTACTCGGCAAAAGCGCATTGCGCTCTTTGACTGGCGCAAAGCGCCAAGCGCACCATGTGCTGCGCTGATAGAATATAAATTGTTCTTTAATAAGCCCCGGAGCTATGATGAATGCTCAGCATTCAATAAAAGACAAAAATATTGTCGGAATCCAAATCAATGCTCACATTGTTAAAAGAGCCAAGCTCAAATAAATTCTCAATAGCCCAAAATAAATGTTAAATATTTTAAACTTGATTGGACTTAGCCCAAGATTGGCCATAAGTCCTCAACTCAGATTAACTGAGCCCATATGCTGATAAATCTCAAATCTTAGTCCCAATTGGACTACAGATTTCTCAACTAAAATTGGTTCAAGGGTACATCTCTTTACTCCTCTGATATTTATCGTTGTAATCCTTTAACGTCTTTAGAGAGGTGACGGGTCCCGACAACCATACATTTCATAGACTATGACGTCTTTAAACTGGACTGTGGGGTCCTTAAACCCATTGACTATGATGTCCTTAACCTTGGACTGTGGGGTCCTTAAACCCATGGACTATGATGTCCTTAACCTCGGACTGTGGGGTCATTAAACCCATGGACTATGATGTCCTTAACCTCGGACTGCGGGGTCCTTAAACCGAAAGAGTATGATGTCCTTAAACTTTACAGACTATGATGTCTTTAAACTGGAACGCAAAGTCCCTAAACTAAAAAAATGAGTCCAAATGCTCTTTTGTTGGATCTAAACAATCCCGTTAAGTTGATCTTAGTCTAAAATTAGACTAACGTATCCTTAACAAACGTTTAAGTTGATCTTAGTCTCAAATGAGACTAACTCATCCTTAAACCCAACCCCAAACCCAAATCTAAGAAAATACGAATTTAGAATAATCCACGCCTTACGGGAGACAATATAAATTAGTCTTCGTATACAATCCACGGGCAACCAAAAAAAAAACAAACACGCACGACACGAAGTGACCATGTGGAGAAGGAGAAAGTGGTTACCGCGATGCGGTAGCGTAATTAACTACAGGGGCTTGCGCCTGCAGGGCAGAGCGTCCCCACAATCAAAAACCCTTCAAATGAGGGGGAATCTGACGAAATTTGCTATATCGGCCACATCCGTCTAAACTTTTGATACATGGTACCATAAATCAACTTGGCATCTTCGGAGAGGTGGACGGATAGCACCAATTAGTATCTGCCCTTGAAATCCAGGTCGGATGTCCCAACGTCCCGTCTCGCGTCTTTCGGCGGAGAACAGACCATCTTTAGTCCGGGAGATCGATACTTGAAGCGAAAGGACGACTACACGGAGCTATTGAAGTGAAGGACCGGGCTACAAAGGTTGTATCTCTTATTCACTTCTATTGTAATGTTTGATTACAAGGTTTTGTTACACTAGCTTTCTAGTATGATTCCTAGGTTATTTCCTTAGCACCCCCTAATTTTTTGTTGTGGAATGTTTGATGCTTCCTAGCCCTAGGCATGGTGCTAAGGAAACCCTACAGTGGTATCAGAGCCAAATTAGAAAATTAGACGATGTTAGATTAATATGAAACCGAAATAACTCCGGAATACAATTTCTGAAACCCTGCAGAATTGCTCTCTGTCGATTTTTCAAGTGTCTATAAAAATTATTTTAGCAATTGCAGAAGCATGTATGTGATATATGTAGTGCACAGAATAAATTTGAGACCCATTGCTCGGAATTGACCCGAGCACTTCCCCTCCAAAATCGAGGAGGCCGGCTATATTGGCTTTGTTTTGGCTCATTTTTGTTCTGTGCTCTGGTCTGCTTGTTTTGGGGTTTCAGGTATTGTTTGTTTAGTCCAAAATTTCATATGATGTTAATTTTGCTATAGGACTAATACGGAGTATTTCGTAATCGTATATTTCAACATTGTAAAGGTAACCTAGATGATGTTTAACACTTCGAATGAGCTTCAAACACTGCCTCATGATCCCCTCTGAAGTTTTCCAAGAGTTGGAATTTTTTAAGTTGAGTATATTCAATGGTCGTGCAAGTAAGTCTATGGACCCTCTAGAAGAACAAGAACCTTAACTCGATTCTATGCCCATGGAACCGCGATCGAGCCCTAGGGTTTGCCGTAGTTCCGCGGTGCCATAGGTAAGGCATTGGTTGACCCTTCTACGGCTGTTCCATAGGTACTGTGGCACGTTTTGGGTATTTCAAATTTGCTCAAGTGTTGTGTTCTTAGGGAGATGAGGGTGTTTGTTGATTTGATCGAAACGTTTAACATCGTCTTATTGATTGTGATACAATATTTGGAACCCACAAATAGTTATGAGATAACTAGTTTGAATTTTATAAATCTAGCAGTTTAGTGTCATTTGATCGGTTGCCACGGGATTTTGATGTTGATCAAAAGTCTGTAGCAATTACGTAGTGTACGTGGATACTCGCTGCGTAACCTTAATAGATAGCCACACCCCATAGCCCCGACCAAGTGACTGTAGAGAACCCTGTCGCCAAAAGTATCCGTTCGGGTGCTTGCGGCCGCGGTGTTCCGCCTTAGTGCACTTCGTCGACGGTATCGGGGGTGCGGCCGTCTACTAAAGTTTCCGACGAGCATTCGATCGGGTTATCGGGAATCTTGTTGAATTACTCGACAGGTTATTGGAAAGTGTTTTCAATATCGAGACTAAAATGCGGGGTTTATAATTGTTAGGCATATGATGTCTAAGGAATTCGTTTGGTTGGGTATGAAATCCAAAGTATGTGATGTATTGGGTTTTTGATGTCTAAGAAGGTTGCGGATTCCAACTGTTGTAGTTTTTCACTTTCTTATCTGCGACCGTAAGTGTAATATGTGGTGTATCGCCGGTTTTGGTGCTATATGTCAACGACAACTGGGATACGCATATTTGCTTACGTTGATGACATGTGATGTTATGTGTTGCTGTGATATGTTATATTGGATCGTCATGTTTGAATAGCTGGGGTTTTATGTGAGATGAGAGTTTTTTATTTTCATTCACGTAAAATTCAATGTATGTATTATTCTTTTATTGGAGCACTTCCGGGTTGAGGATGATGTCACCATTGATGTATATTATTTACTTTTCCGCTTTAGGATAGACCCAAGACGGGGAGCACAAGTAACTGGGTTCTAGGGTCCAGTGGGAGACCATCTTGAGGAGTCGAGACCGGGTCTCCTAACTCTAGAATTGGAAGGGTTGCTTGCCGCTCTCGTAAGGGTCTAGGGATGTGGGTTTGGCTGTTCATCGTGACTGTGAAATCCGTGTTTATTACTGGCTTGATATTAAACACGGAAATCCTAGTATATCCAATATTTCATATGTTATCTTCTGCTGCTCTGTGATGTGATCACTGTGAAATGTTATAAGACGAATGCTTATATTATATATATGATATATATTATATATTACTGCTTTCGTTTCTTCTGTGATGCTTGGGAAGCATAAATAATGGGACTTCATTAATGAGATTAATGAAATAAAAGAAAGCTAAAGATATTGTAGAAACTTGTTTTAAAAACTGGTAGCTCTAGTTCTTGCTTTGCATAGCGGTATTCCTTGTAGAATATCCAGCACCTTATTCGATAAGGAAAGAGACGAGATCCCTTCACCAGGAGTGACCTCTTTAGAGAAACTAGCAGATGCTACAACCCATCCGGTTTGTCTTTTGATGCTTCTATAGTTTATGCTTTGCATAGTGGTATTTGTGAAATATCCTGCACCTTATTCGATAAGAAAAGAGCCAAGATCCTTTCACCGGGAGTGACCTCTTTAGCGAAACTAGTAAAAGCCTAAAAAACACTCATTTTTCAAAATCACTCGATTCTACAATGATATCAAGTTCATTACACAAAGGGTTTTCTTAAAAACCTATCGTAGCCCTCCGTCATTTCTGATAAGTACTACTTAGTATTCATGCTATGTTTGTTAACCTTCATCAAGGCGTAGTGTGCGGTGCCTGACTAGTGCTTATCTGCTGCATACAATGCGATTGGATTAAGGTAGTCGTGCAGCCTTGTTGACCTCCGTCAAGGGTCGTGCGAGTGGGTTTAATTCAATCATGAAATGTACGGGTAGAACTTGACTAGCAGCCTATGGTTTTTTTACCTCCGTCAAGGTCATAGGACGTTAGGGGTAAAATATTATCGGGAATTTCAAGTGTTGAAATTTACAATGAGATTACATACCTTCTATGAGATAGTTGGATCCCGATACCCACTTCGAGTAAGAGTTACTCCTGGGAGAGTTTTACACATTACAATTAGACGATCAAGCAGGTGTATAGAAAGGTGTTAACGGGGTTACGCCCCTGGAAAAACGAGGTTTATTTTAATTAGGTCCGTGTGAAAGCACGGGGAACCTCCCTCAAAGTACCGACACTGGCCTGGCCGAAAGATTTGCGTACTTATACGGTGTAATTAATCCCGGCTAGTCTTACCTTTTAGGGTTTGAAGGTAGATTTGACTAAAACAGTGGGAGCCATCCTGATTAAATAAAATAATAACCAATCTAATCTAGCAAGAGCGCACCCAGAGTGTTTTCTTCTCTCTCTCTCTCTCCTGGTAGAGACCATGTCACACCTTAATCAAGATAATAATATGGATGCATTGACCAAACCTGCTTATTATATTGAGCTAGGGAACGTTGGTTTCGCTTTATCTTATAACTGATATAAGTCCGAGCAGGAAATAGGGGAATATCCGGATTCCCATGCCACCCAATCGAAGAAAGTATATGTTGTTGTATCTTCTTCGGGTGTGTTCATTACCAAGAACTGTTTCTCAGCATCCTCTACATCCTAGGTATGAATACCGGATCAGGATCCCACAAATGTAAGAGTTACATGGGCTACAGAAAGGTAGAGAACTGAGAATAGGTGATATCTCTAAGAGTTAGAGAATGGTGCAAGTGTTGCAGCCAAGTCAGTTGGCAGATATCACCTTATATTAATACATTGATTTTCAACAAATGTTATTAGATACCGAACCTGATATACAACATCACATCAGTTTCTTTATTAACTTAAAGAACGATATAATTCTGTATAGAGGATAATGTTGTGAACATTTTCCTAAATCAAGAGTTGATTCGTTCAGGCACGTTATATAATAGCATATACGTTCTAAATCAAACCACTGTTCAAAGTATAGAACACACACAAGAAGAATAGTTCAGAAATGAACGAATCCTTCTTATGGCATTGTAGACTAGGTCATATCAATGCGACATGACCAGCTAAGTTACATAAGGATGAATATGAGAATCTGTTCAAATTTTCATCTTATGATACTTTCCAGTCTTGTCTCAAAGGTAGAATGACCAATACCCCGTTTACTGGAAACAGAGAAAAATTTAGTGAACCCTTAGGACAGATACATGATGATGTATTCGGTCCAATGTCTACAAATGCCAAGGATGGTTCTTGGTACTTCATTATATTCATCGACTATCTCTCGAGATTCGTACATGTGTTCCTGTTGAAACACAAGTCTAAAACTTTTGAGAAATTCAAGGAATATAAGCTGAAGTTAAGAACCAGACATGTAGAAGTATTAAAGTCCTACGATGTGATCGAGGAGGTGAATACTTGGGCATGGAGTTCCTGGAGTTTCTAAAAGGAGAATGTGATTCTGTTTCAGCTTACTCCTTCATATACACCACAGTACAACGGTGTATCGGGACGGAGATATCGCACCCTATGAGATATGGCGCTTTCTATGATGAGTACTGCTGAGTTACCTGTTTCCTTTTGGTGTTATGCACTTAAAAAGCTACATACCTATTGAATGGGGTTCCGTCCAAATCAGAGCCTACCACTACATATGAGATATGGTGTGGGAAGAGACCATGTCTTAAACGAGTTAAGATATGGGGTTGTCCGGCCTATGTTGAAAGGCAGAATCCGAATAAGCTCGAGGCAAGGTCAGTTCTGTATATGTTTGTTGGATATCCCAAAAATTTGCAAGGGAATATCTTCTACCACACTGAGTAGCAAAAGGCGTTTTGTTTCTCAGCATGCCACCTTTTTCAGAAAAGGAATTTCTTATGATGAAATTTGTAGTCATGAGGTAGAACTAGAAGCAGTTCCAGCTAGACAAACTAATAGCTGATGATTTGGTGAAACCAAAGGATTCAATAGTCTCCAACGACCTTCAGCCTCTCCGCGAATCTGGTAGGGTTCCTCATCTACTCGAGAGATACTACGGTCTTCTCGGTGACAGTGGGAGCGATGATTGCATCATGATAGATGATGGTCCAACTATGTTCAGGCAGGCCATCACAAGTAGGGACTCTGTCAAAAAGCTGGATGCTATGCGATCAAAGATGGAATCCATGTACACCAACAAAGTATGACTTTGCATGTTGCACCTGAAGGGGTAAAACCCATTAGGAGCAAAAAGAATCTTGAGAAGATTCTCGGTATAGATGGAAAAGTTGAGACTTTCAAAGCTATGCTTAAGTCCATCAGGATCAATGCACGCATCGCGGAGTTGGAACATCTATTTTGATGTGACAGTCAAAGAGTTTGACTTCATCAAAACGGTAGATGAACCTTGTATATAAAAGAAGGTTGTAGAGAGTAAGGTTGCCTTCCACGTATTGTACGTATATTACATACTCCTGATAGGAAATGGTTTCCTATGTTACACTCGGTCAAGCTCCTCTTATCACGAGGATTCTCTATGGAAGATCTGGATGATACCTACTACATCTTGTGGATTATGATCTATGGTGATAGATCTATGTGGATGTTGGGAGTGTCCTAAATCCAGGTACATTAACACCATACTAAAGGGGTTTAATATGGAAAATTCTAAGCGTGGTGGTTCGTCCACTTACTCAGGGATCACTCTCTCCAAAAAGAGGTCTTCCGAGACTGATTTGGATAGAGCTCACGTGCAAGGGATATCCTATGCTTCGGCAGTAGGCTCTATCATGTGTGTGAAATTATGTACCAGACCAGATGTAGATGACTCACTAGGTGTAGTGATCAAGAATCATTCGGATCTTGGGAGAATCACTGGACAGCTGTGGAGGACATTCTTAAGTACTTGAGAAGCACTAAAAGAAAGTTCTTGGTTCGAGCTCCCAGAGTGATAAGGACGACTGAGAGTCAGTCGGAGGCATTGTCTTTACCCTCAGTGGAGGGACGGTATGTTGGAAGAGTTCCAAGATAGATACCGTGGCATACTAGACGATAAAGGATGAATACATTTCTACCAATTATACTACCAAAATGGCTGTCTGGACATTTCTTGTTCATGAGATGAACACGGTTCCTACCATTGAGCGTCCAATAATTATTATTGTGACAACAATAGAGTTGTGACTTTGGCCTAGGAACGAACATCCCATCAGCGTTCCAGACATATTCTGAAGACAGTATCACCTGATCATGTAGAGGTTGATCTCCAAAGGATCTAGGTTAGGAGAGTTGACATGAAGGTTAACACGGCGGATCCACTCTCCAAGGCCTGCTTCCCCAAATACTATTTGAGAGATTTTAGGATGGTTGAGTATGGGATACTACAACCACTGCTATATTGTTGGGTATTGGATACTGCAACAGATGGTCTTAGTGCAAGTGGGAGGTTGTTAGTTATATGTATGCCCTAGAGGCCACATGGGATGTATATTGTAGTAGATGCTTGGACATATATAGAGAGGACTTTCTTGCTCGATATGATAGTATGCTATTTGGTTTCACTTTATCTTAACATGTACACTTATTGTCTCTCTTTCTCACATGTTGATAAAGCCCTTAGGATGTGTACTTGACTACCAGGACTATGATGGAGATCATACTAGTGGGGCTAAGGGTAGTCCACAAGTACGCCCTATAATTGTTTCTAGTCATGGGAGTATCAAGATAGGGCATCGATAATCCAGAGTATACTAGCGTATACGCTTCTCGACCCATGAGATGGGCGATGGATGATCCCTGATTGAAAGAATTTTAGTTACCGCAATAAAGTCGGCGTCGCTTTGCAGCTAGACGCGATGAGTGCTGGTCGATCCACAGGGAGACGAAGCGTTTTATGTTCTTGTCGTAACGAGTTAATGCGCGTGGGTGGAAAGTTCATATCTATCCTATGTGTATATATACACAAGTAAAGTTTGTTAGAAATAGATAGATTAGTATAAGTGAAAAGAATCCGTATTCAAGTCTTTTGAGCCGAACTCAACAAATAAAGCTAGAGCAATCGGCAACAACGTGGATTAGGGTGCTTAAGCACGGTATTAGAAATCCGGCTTATTGACCCTTGTCCGTCCGTTCTTGTCTCTTGCTTTCGCCTCCGGCCAAACCGAACGCAACCGGTCGCGGTTAGGAATCACCAATACTTTGGTAGGGTAGGGTACCTAACGGAGCGCTTGCGTAAAATTTGGGCGGAGTTCAATCGGAAAATACAGGAAAAGGAAATGAACAAAGAAATCTTAACTTACAATATCTTTCTTTTCTTAACAACACGATATTAACAAACCATTACAACAACAAAAAGAAAGCAAAAGAAAAGATACAAAGAAAAAGAAAAGATAACAAGCAAGTAAGTAAATTGCATAGAATGAAAATGAGCAAGTAAGTAAAGCATGAAATTTAAATTGCAAGAAAGAAAATGCAAGTAATAAAAGAGTAAGAAAGAAATACTAAGAACCATAGAACAAATTACACACCATGGGTTTAATAACCCAAACTTAAACTTGCAAGCTCAATTAAGAGGTTGCAAGATCAAGAGAGGGCTAAAAACACAAGACAAATGAAGGCACAAAAGAACACTTTATTAATCTTCAAGATTGATACAACTCTTGAGTGCAATAACCAAAGCTTAACCTTGCAAGCTCAATGAAGAAGTTGCAAGATCAAGCTAAGGCAAAGAACTCAAGGGGTTAGCTATGTACAAGAGAACAAAATAAAAAACAAAAGAGTAGAAGTGTAAAATGAAAAATAAAATTGGACAAAATCAAGACCCCTCTCCCTTGCTGCCAAGTTCTGCTTTTATAGGCAAAAAAGAAGATTAAACAAACAATAAAATTAAGATGAGGTGGCAGCAAGGGAGAGTATGTGAGAAACTGGGGGCAAATGGGCACTGTTTGGCCGGCCATGGGGGTGTGGTGCTCGGCCCAAATCCGAGCTCTCTGCTTCATTTTGGGTGTGTGGTCATGTGTTGTCCCTAGTATCATTTTGGTGCAGTTTGTTTTCTCTAATTTGACCTGGTTTGCACTCTGGGTTTGGAGGGAACAAGTAGCTATACATCACATCACATATCTTGAAGCATTGAAAGCACCATTAATGCACATCACACCATGCCCACTTGTGCTATGATTCATGGCTGCCCCATCCATGGTCCAAGCTCTAAAAAATCTTGTGTACACACTTGTATTGTGTTGGTCCATTTAGATAAAAAAGTGTGTACACAAGCGCCATTTGATCGC
The DNA here is from genome assembly GCA_030015575.1 of Agapanthus africanus. Taxonomy (NCBI): domain Eukaryota; kingdom Viridiplantae; phylum Streptophyta; class Magnoliopsida; order Asparagales; family Amaryllidaceae; genus Agapanthus; species Agapanthus africanus. The sequence continues at coordinate 100,295,738 of CM057349.1, forward strand.
ATGCTTTCGGCGTGTCGAGTTTTAAATTCTAAAGTTTAACCGCGATCAGGACGGTGTTGCTTTGCAGCTAGCCGCGATGAGCACGGGTCGATCCATAAGGAGACAGAGCGTTTTATGTTCTTGTTCTCACGAGTTAATGCACATTGGCGGAATGTTCGTATCTAACCTATGTGTATATTGTAAGGCTACGGTAGCGCTCCGGCCGTCGATCCGAGGCCAAATGCGGAATAAAACTTTTTCAAAATAGGCGCTAACGTAAACCTAAAACCCGGATCGTTCCATAAACTAGTAAACTGTAAAAGAGTTTGGAGAGATTATACCGATCGATCATTGTCCTTCGGTCTTCAATCTCTGCACCAAACTCCTCACAACTTCTCCAACGAAATCCGCTCTTCGATCTCGCTCGTCGAGGTGGCTCCATGTCGAGAATTCTTTATACGGGCTTCCGGTTCAAACCGAAGCAACTCGGGCATGAAGTTTGCTAGCCGACATGTCCAAAATTGAAATAGAGAGAAATGTGAATAATTTGTCTCAAGACACCCAAGTTTTTGGGTGGAGGTGAATTGAAGTTGCCATGTGAATAAGAAATGTGATCAAAGGAATTTTCTTGCTTGAAAGAAAATGGGCTCGGCTATTTCTCAAAGAGAGAAAGCTCACTGTGGAATTTTCGTGTTGATTGTGTGTGTGAACAATTAACCATAATAAATAAATACCTCACTCAATTAACCCACAGAGCACAAAATATCCAAACTTGGACAAACTCAATAAATGCTTGAAAAATATCCTACCCACCCCATATCAAAAGCAATTTCCCTACACACAAAAATTTCCCACAAAATGGGAAGCCCATGAAAAGAAGCCCACTAATATTTCCTCACCTAAAACAACACATGATTAAAAACCCTCAGCCTATGCATTTTGAAATTTATTCCCTGCACAATAAATGCTCACTAAAAAATTTCCATTTCCACGTTAAAATATTAAACTAAATATTTAAGTCGAGAAAAATAAATTGACAACTTCAAAAAGTAATCTTGTAACGGATCACAAGAAAACCCCTCATCCGTATATACATACCTGCATCTGCATTCGACTGAATACGGATACAACGAGACGAAAATATTCCAACAATCTAATACTAGGATCCGGTTTAAACCAAAACCCACTAGTATGATCCGTCCGAATTATGACACATGAACAAGTGCACGTGTATGTTCGAACCCTTCCATAAAACCATACGGCCTTTACAATGTTTCGCCCGAACTGGGAAAACTTTCTGTAGGGGACTCTAACGACTCGTCAATACGTTGGCAGTGGGTTTAACCACAAGCACGTCAGTGGTACTAGCTGAACGTAACGGCTGCCCATGTATTGAGCAAAAGGGAAGCTGACGAGCGAACTCATCCTGAAACCCTACTGAGCCTGTGAATGACAATATCCGTACAGTCCGGTCCGTTCGTTTATGAGTATCGCATATCGGGCCTAAAGGGACGGTAAACGTCAGACCCCTAATAGCGGTATAAGTCGTGTCGGAGTGTAGCCCAGAACACCTTGAGAAATTACTGGAATACCTACCAGTAAATCTCGCTTACCCTGGCCAGAGATTTCGTGTAATGGCTCTCCAGACACAGCACGATCTCATCCCCAATACCAGGAGAGACGAATCCCCTTCCGATCCGCTCACTGCCTCCATGTGGCTCGGGACTGTACCCAACTAAAAGCTGTTTGCACGACTCCTTTGAGCCGTGGTAGGATAGTAATCAAAGCACAGTGGGAACTCACATGAGACAAATGACGATCTCAGGTCGATGGATTAACCTGTACACATGTCACCATGGAACTGCTATCTGACGATAGGTATAATTTCCAACTAGCATGTTCCCGGCGAGCCAGTTCGGTGTACTCATAACCCAATGAGCACCTGTATACATCTTAGGTGAACCAACTGCCACTAATGGCTTGTGAGACCGGCCACCGCCCCTCGTCGGGGTCTCGACTGTATATACTGGTCTACTAATGGAGTATCGATGCCCAGTCTCAAAACTCCCACGACTAGGGACACTTTAAGGATGTGCTTATAGACCCCAGCTCCCACGTATATGATCGCCATCATACTGCTGGCAGTCAAGTAAGAATCCTAAGGGCTCTATCAACGTGTAATAGTGATCTGTAATGTCACCTAAAGTATGTACACGATGATAAAGACAAACCAGATAGCATACTATCATCTCGAGTAAGACTGTTCTACCGGTATAGGTCCCCCCTCAATCATTGCAATCATGTGCCTGCGATCCAATAATTGACTTTGAGGGCACTATATCCAACATATATATGCAAAGTAAACGCTTGTTAGGATAAGATAGGATAGTGTAAGTTAAGGAAATCCGTATTCAAGTCATTTGAGCCGAACTCAACCAATGAAGCTAGAGCAATCGGCAACAACGTGGATTAGGGTGCTTAAGCACTGTATTCGTGGAATCCGGCTTATTGACCCTTGTCCTTCCGTTCTTGTCTCTTGTTTTCGCCTCCGGCCAAACCGAACGCAATCGGTCGCGGTTATGATTCACCGTTACCTTGGTAGGGTAGAGTGCCTAACGGAGCGCTTGCGTAACATTTGGACGGAGTTCAATGGAAAATACGGGAAAAGGAAATGAGAAACGGAACGTTAACTTACAATATCGTATTCTATGCCTCACAACACCTATTCACAAAAATTACAATAACAAACCAAAAAGAGCAAAGAAAAGAAGAAAGAAAAGAGAACACTATAAGTAATTATGTGCATGGAATTTAAATTGCAAGTAAGTAAGTGCATGGTAATAAATTGCATTAATGTAAAAGCAAGTAAGAAAAATGCAAGAATGAAAGAACTAGGAACCAAAGAGCACAATACATGACATGGGTTCAATAACATAATCTTAAAGTTGCAAGCTCAATTGAGAGGTTGCAAGATCAAGAAGAGGCAAAGAACTCATGGTGAATGAAGGCACAAAAAGAGAACTTTATTAATCTTCAAGAATGATACAGCCCTTAAAATCAATAACCAATCCTTAAACTTGCAAGCTCAATGAAGAGCTTGCAAGATCAAGAGAAGGTTAAGAACTCAAGGGGAAGCTATGTACAAGAGAACAAAATGAAAAACAAAAGAGTAGAAGTGTAAAATGAAAGACAATCCAAGACCCCTCTCCCTAGCTCACTGGTTCTTTATTTATAGGCTCAAAAGAAAATTTTACAAACAATAAAAATGAGCTGACATGGTGGCAAGGGGGGGCCCACAGAAGTCTGGGAGCTGTTGAAGGTAAAGGGGTCGGCCACATGGGTGTTGATCTCGGGTCAAATCCGAGCTCAGGGGCTCGGGCTTGGTGTGTTGGCTTATGTTGTCCCCAATATCACTCTCGTGTTGTTTGCTTGGTCAAAAATAACTTGGTTTGTCTTCAGAGTTTGGAGGGAAACTTGGATCTTTAAGTTAACACACACTTTTTAGCATTTAATGCATTTCACACCCATATCACCTCATGCCCACTTGCCTTGATTCATGGCTGCCCCATTCCATGGTCCATGCTCCAAGAGTTGTGTACACACATGCTATATGTTGGACTAAAAAGTGTACACTTTATTTGTTTGCACAAAGAAACTCTTGGACTATAGGTCTATTCGCAGTTCCGGTTGCAGTGTCGGCTCACAAATGATATATCCATGATTTTAAGTGTATTTCCAGTATTTTGTCACGGATACCTGTAATCTGTATTACTAAGCAGACACTGGTTAATAGTACCGATATATAACAGAAATAGATAAAGAATGAGCGGTATTAAAATACAATATTCTGGTATGAACAATCCCATATCCATTGGTGTTTGACATCAGAGAAGGTATACGGGAACTCAGTGGAGACTGGGTATACTTAATGGACTCGCTGAGAACTCCTAGATGGTATTATACCTATCGTCGGATAGCAGTTCTCTGGTGACACTGGTACAGGTTAGTCTGTAGACCGAGATCGTCATAGAGTCTTATGTGATTCCCACTGTGTTTTGATTTCCACCATACCACGGTCAAGAGATTGTGCAAAAAGGTGGTTTTTAGGTACAGTCCCAAGTTACATGGAGGCAATGAGCGATAGGAGGGGTTTCGTCTCTCCCGGTATTGGGAGTTGATGTTGCGCTATGCTCGATTGGCCATAACAGGAAATCTCTGGCCATGGTTGCTGAGATTTACTGGTAAGTGTTATCAGTGGTTTCTTGAACCGTTATGGACCTTGCATCGGCATGACTTATCAGGCTATTGGGGTCTGATGTTATACCACCCCTAGGCTGTGATATGCGACATATCAGACGAAGAGACCGGACTGTACGGTAATGTTACTGATTGGATTTGCAGGAGTATGAGCAGGCTTTCTTGTTGATCTTCTGATCGCTCAATACCGGGTGGTCGTTACGTTTAGCAGACCGCTTGCGGCTTGTGGGTGACTGATATGATCACCACCTACTGCCGGCGTATTGACGAGTCTTTAGAGTCCTACACAAAGGTTTCCTGGCTCAGGCAAAACGAAATAGGAGCATATATGTGATATGCGCGGGACCGAGATTGATACGAATATGTGATACCGTATTGTATTCTCACGATATGTGATATCGGCCGGGTATATGTGATATAGCCGGGTTATCGAATCAAGTGTTGATTCGGTAAGTTGATATTATTGATATTAGTCGGTTATATGTGATAGCGCTGGATCATTGAATCAAGTGTTGATTTAATGTATAATTATATATTTGATATATGAATTTACATTAACTAATATTGCTCACTTGACCATTTCTTTTTCTCATTTTGTTTACATGATATATATATGATATATATTAATGTATCATGCAAGGCTATATATGCAACTTGTGTGTGTAGGACTTACACCATGACCATGATATAATTAGGTTTTTATTTATCATAAGTAATTAAAATTTGGATGGAATTATTTCATGGCTAGAAGCTTCACTAACCATTGACTTAGTCTACCACATTTGTTTTACTTAAGATATTTGTAAACTTAACCACAATCATTCACCCATGGTTTAGTATCTACAATGGTTAGCATATGATATTAACTCACCATGGTTGCAATTCTAACCTCATTCTATTCTCTTGCGATTTTTCATCTTCATCTTCTTCTTGAGCTTGAGAAGCTTTTTAGGGTTTGGAGATGAGAAGAAATATTGTGAGAAAATCAAATCCAAATTGAGCAAAATTCCTACTTCACTATCCTTTACTACTTGCCATTTAGTTTAGGGTATTCTCTTCCCTAATCTATCATTAGAGTAGAGGTAGCTTATGCTTGAGTTTTCTTGACGTAGATTATCTTCGGCCTCGAAGTCTTCAAGCATGCTTGCTCACTACGCTTTGTGAAGTCCATCTTGAGTCCGAGAGATCGATGCTTGGAGCGAAGGGACGACTACACGGAGCTATTGAAGTGAAGGACCGGGCTACAAAGGTTGTATCTCTTATTCACCTCTATTGTAATGTTTGATTACATGGTTTTGTTACCCTAGCTTTCTAGTATGATTCCTAGGTTGTTTGCTTAGCACCCTCTAATTTTTTGTTGTGGCATGTTTGATGCTTCCTAATCCTAGGCATAGTGCTAAGGAAACCCTACATATTATACTTATTGTCAGATGGCAACTCCCTGGTGATATGTGTACAGGTTAATCTATCAATCTGATATCATCCTTTTTCTCGTGTGAGTTCCCACTGTGCTTTGATTACTACCCTACCACGGCTCAAAGGAGTCATGCAAATATGTTTTAGTTGGGTACAGTCCCGAGCCACATAGAGGCAGTGAGCGGATCGTCGGGGATTCGCCTCTCTCGGTATTGAGGGTTGATGTCACGTTGTGCACAGGTGGCCATTACCAGAAATCCTCGACCGGGATAGACGAGAACTATCGATCCAGGATCGATAGTTTCTTAGGTGGTGATGGGTTTCATACCGACACTAAATGTTGCGTTATTAGGGGTCTGATTTTATCCACCCCCTAGACTCGATATGCGATACTCTTAGAAGAATAGACCGGACTGTACGGATATTGTCACTGTCAGGCTCAGTAGGGGTTTGGATGAGTTTTATCGTCGGCCTTTTTTTCGCTCAATACCTGGGTAGCTGTTACGTACAGTTAGTGCCGCTAACGTGCTTGTGGTTAAACCCACTGCTAGCATATTGACGAGTCTTTAGAGTCCCACATAGAGCGTTTTCACGGTTCAGGCGATATGGTGTAGATGACGTATGTTGGTACATACAGGTGTTCGATTAAATATGTGTACAGGCTACACAGACTTTAATCAGACGGTTGATAATACTAGCGGCTTAGGACTAAGCCGGATTATTAAATCAGGTTTTGATTTAATAATTTATAAATGTATTTATATATATATATTCTAGTATTATTGTTCACTATTCATTTTCTCTCTTGGCTATTCGTATTTTTGTACGAATACGCGTATATGTATTTCGATACGTGTACCGGGTTGTATTTCGTATTTATACGGAATAGCTTCTTGAAGATTTGACACCTCATTATTTGATTTTCTTTTTAGAAAATCAATTATAGAAATGAGGTGGAGGGTAAGTTGGCATGAGCATGAGTGATAGCATGTAGAGAAGTATGGTTTGCATTTTTTATTGGAAAATTGAGATGAGATATTTTTTGGTGTGTGCATGATTGAGAGAGAGAGGGGGGGCTGCCATCACACTTGAGTAGGCTTGCTCATTCTTTTCTTCACTTGCTTCATTATTCTTATTCTCACTTGGAGAAAACACTTAGCCATTTTTCTTTAGTTGCTCATGCCACATGTTTTTCTCACCTCCTCTTCATCTTCTTGAGTTGCTCTTGGAGCATTTGTGATGAGAGAAAAATTATAGTGACACATTCCTACACCTCCACTCTCCATTTCTAGCAACCTTGGAGTGTCGGTTGTCTCGCTTGGTGAGGCTAAAGCTTGTGTCGTTTCCCTCAGGTGGATCATTGTAGATGGAGGAAGACCGGCAACCAAACTCGATCCGCAACCACTAGAAGCTTTGGATGAAGGTTGAAGACCGAAAGACACGGATCAACTCAGTATAAACATTCCTAACTCTTTACATTGCTTGCTAGTATAGGGTTTAGGGTAGATCCGGACATCGGGTCATGGTAGCGCCAGTTTAGAAAAATTTTGTTCCGTATTTGACCACGGTTTGATGGCCGGGATGCTGCCATAACCCAACATGGTATCAGAGCCAACCCGTAAACCCCTTACTAGCAGTTTAAACAATGTTTAAAGTATCGAAACCGAAACAGCTCCGTAACGATACCCAGCAGATTCCAGTCTCTGTCGTTTTTTCAGAGTCTTCAAAACAATTTTAAACAACTGCAGAAGACTAGTTGAGTGACCACTAGAATACACCATAAATACGAGCCCAAACCGTCGGATTTGACCCGGCGAGATTGCTTAAAAAACGGGTGAGGCCGGTCCAAATTTTGTAGTTTGGACTTGAAATTTTTAGTGTTTTCTAGTCTCTGGAATATTGCTGCAGTGGTATTGCTTGTTTTGCCCATTTTGGATATTAAGTTGTCTTTTGTTCAGGAGCAATTCGGGGTGTTTCGAAGTCGATAATTTAACACTGTTTAAATGTTTATCAGTACATGCATTACTATCTGCGACCGTGAATGTCATTCGAGCGGTACAACTAGTCTTATTGCTATATGTTCTTTTAGACGGGTTTGCGAACGTGACATTCACGTTGATGTTCTGTGTTGTGCTGTGTTGTGGTTAGATCGTCGTGGTGGATAGCTTGGGTGCAATGTTACTACAGTTTAGTTTCATTTGTACATTTGATATTGCGGGGCGAGCATCCGACATGTGGATTGCCGTCACTGCCAGTTAGTATATTATTTGTTTAGGGCACGACCGGGTTGAGGTCGATGACACCCTTGTACATATTATTTTCTTTTCTGTACTAGGATTACCCCGTAGTGGAGTTTACGAATAGCCGGCTTCTAGAGGGCAATGGGTCCGCATCTCATGGCGTTGAGACGGAGGGGACCTTACTCTAGAATTGGCGGGCTATTCGCCGCACTCGTAGGGTCTATAGGTTGACCCACGGAGGGGTGCTCAAGTTACTGGATTCCGTGAAGTGCTGGGTGACCCATTCACGTTGTTGCTTGGGGTTAGATCACTTCTGGTTTTGGCGGGTAACTTGCCCCACTCATAGGGGTCTAGGTTTTCATTTCATAGGTTATCCACACGATCCGGGGAACGTCGGGTTTTTATTTGCGGCTCAAAGGAAACCCTGGGCGCCTAGATTATCCGTTATTCTGTGATGTTTTTATGATGTTGCTTATATCATGCCTGGGACAAATTATATATATATATATATATATATATATATATTTATATTTATATACTATTAGATGTTGTATATGTTTTGCACCCACGCTAGTCCAGTCCCCGTTCTGTCGTTAGTTTAGTAACCTAACGGGTGATGATAGGACCCAGTGGCGAATGCGGATGGCATATACGTACATCATATTTTCATTCTTTTCTGGTGTGATTAATTGATGGGACTGCATTGATTATGATCAATGCAAGGATAAAACAAACCTATATATGATGTTGTTGGAACCAAGTTTTTAAAAACTGACATTACAGACGTTTTCTTTTGCTTTGCACAATGGTATTCGATTGGGAATATCCTGCATGTCATTTGATGAGGCAAGGGCCGAGATCCCTTCATTGGGAGTGACCCATTGAGCAATAGTTTGCGTCAGTGTAATAACTTCATTATCGTCGTTTCTTTTGCTTTGTATCGTGGTATTCAGTTTGGAATATCCTACACCTCATTCGACGAGGAAAGAGCCGAGATCCCTTCACAGGGAGTAACCTCTTTAGCAAAAGTTTTCGCCACTATATATTTGTAAAACCACTCGGTTCCTTCAACGATATCAAGTTCATTACATTAAAGGTTTTTCACTAAAAACCAGTCGTAGCCTTCCATCATTTCTTATAAGTACTATTTAGTATTCGTGCTATGTTTGTTGGCAAGCATCAAGGCATATTGTACGGTAGCTGAATAATACTTATTTGTAGCATGGATATGCGATTGATCGGGACAGTCGTACAGCTTTGTTAGTAAGCGTCAAGGGTTTGTGCGGGTGGGTTCGAGTTAATCCAGGACAATGACGGGTTAAACTTGACCGGTGGCCTATAACTTGTTGGCAAGCGTCAGGTATAGGTCGTTCGGGGTAAAAATCACATCGGGAGTTTCAAACATACAGGAAACTTGCCAGGCTTGCGCATACTTTCTGGAGTATGGTAACTTTAGTAGATTCCATAAAGTTATCATGCGATGATAGTTGGATCCCGATTCCCACTGATGAGTAGGATTACTCCTCGGGTGATTTTAGATGACCCGACAAATTCTCCTTTTAGTTTGGAGGAGAATTCGAGGAAATAGTGGGAGCCATCCTGATTAGATAAAGTGATTAACCATTCTGATTTAGATTAGAGTGCACGCTGAGTGTTTCTTTTCTCTTTCTCTGGCAGCGACCATGGCCCAATCCTTGACTAAAACTCATGAACCAAGTTAACCGAACCTTCTTAAAACATTTTGGATTTTTGGAATGTCACGGTGTCGCATATATCATTGCCACTTCTATATCACCTTTGCATTTCTCCAGAACACTCCGTATCACTACGAACATCCATTTCTATTGGATAAATCCATCGTATAGTTACATACGAACTCGAAAGAACTTGTTCCAGATTCGAGGATGGATTCTGGTTCTAGAGAGATTGAATAGGATTATTCGGTTGTCTTTTCTCTTTATCTTCTCTCAGGTTGTGAGGGCTCCTAGGATTATGAGAGGGTACACCTATTGAGCTATTGGATGGTCTTCCTCTATACCATAGGCAGGTGCGGAAAGGTGGGGAAGGAAGAAAACCAATTAGCCTAAAGGTGGTGTACAGAAAGTAAGAAGTAAAGACATATAAAGGGATTAGAATAACGACAAAGAAAATGGCGACTGCTATCATTCACGACAAAATCGTATATACCCCTGCCACTCCAACATCCATTTTGGATTTCTCCAGAACACTTCGTATCACTACGAACTTCCATAATACTTGGACATGCCATCATATAGTTGTTGCGCCACGGCAGCGCCCCGGCCGTCTTACTCGAGGCCAAATTGCGGAATCAAAATTTTTCCTTGCTCGGAAACCGGCGCTACCGCGGACAAAGAAAACCCGGATCGTTTACCATTAACCTACGCTAGCTAACTAGAGATGGGAAAAGAAGTATACCGAGTGATCCGAGTCCTCCGGTCTTCTCGTCATCGTCCCGATCTCCCGCGGAAAGTGTAGTCTCCATATCGTCGCCTCCTCGCCGGAAAGGGCACCACATCGCCTTCGTCTTTTACGGGCTCCCGCCTCAATACCGAGGCAACTCGAGCATGAAGCCGGCAACTCGACATGCCAAAGAAGTGCTGTAGAATGTAGTGTAGATGATGCTAGTCTCATTTGGGGTTTGTAGTTGCCATGATGGAGGATTGGGGTTAAGAAAAATGGTGCTTTCATTTTTCTAAAACAAGAAGAAGAAGGAGATGAAGAATTCCTCACATAATCAAGATGAACTCTCTCATTCTTTTTTCTTTCTCTCTTTCTTTTTCTTCTTCTCTCTTTTCTCATAACCATGAAAAGACTTTCTTCTAGTAAGAATGAGAATGGTGGAGGAATGAAAACATAAGGCAAAGGGAGGTGAGTGTAGGAGCATTCAAGAGGTGACCACATCCAAGGTCAAAGAAAACATCAACCATGCTTAAAACACTATGCACTCCATAACCTTTCACTTCTCATATAAATCAAGTGATGGATGAAAGAAATGAAATCTATCATAATCTAACTTTATGCAAGAAACCCCCCCACAAAGTGTAATTTGCAAAACTGCAAATTACCCCCTCCATCAGAAAAGTCCGGCCGGGAAAGAACAAAGGAAAACCGGCCGGAACGGAATGCAAACGGGCAACTCCAGAAAACTGGTCCCGTAATAAATTACAGGAAAACCCCTATACTGTGCATACACACCCGCATCTGTATTCCGTCCGGATACAAATGCAATGAGACAAAATCTACACTGTACTAGACTAGGACCGGCTTAAGCCAAAGCCGGCTAGTAAAATCCGTTCGATCCTGATCCGTGCAATACCGCACGTATTTGATCGAACCCTGCCATATAACTATACGGCCACTAGTACAAACCGTCCGATCCTGATCCGTGCAATACCGCACGTATCTGATTGGACCCTGCCATATCTCCATACGGCCTCTACAGCGTTTCGCCCGAAAGCTGAGTAACTGAAAGTGTGGTGGACTCTAAAGACTCGTCAATACTATGGCTGTGGATTTAACCACTAGCACGTCAGAGGTATAAGCCAATACGTGACGAGCCACCAGCTATTGACCAAAAGGGACGTCGATGAGGAAGCTCACCCCGACACCCAACTGAGCCTGTCAGTGACAATATCCGTACAGTCCGGTCCGTTCGTCTATGAGTATCGCATGGCGGGCCTAGGGGGTTGGTGAAAGTCAGACCCCCAAAAGCGGTACAAGTCGTGTCGGAGCGTAGCCCAGAACGCCCTGAGATACTACTGGAATACCTACCAGTAAATCTCCTGCCTCGGCCGAGGGCTTTGCGTAATGGCTCTCCTAGACACAGCGCGACCTCACCCCCAATACCGGGAGAGACGAACCCCTGAAGATCCGCTCACTGCCTCCATGTGGCTCGGGACTGTACCCAACTAAAACCTGTTTGCACGACTCCTTTGAGCCGTGGTAGGGTAGTAATCAAAGCACAGTGGGAACTCACACGAGACAAATGACGATCCTCAGGTCGATGAACTAACCTGTACACATGTCACCTGGGAACTGCTATCTGACGTCTGGTATAATCCCAACTAGCAGGTTCCCGGCGAGTCCTGTCCGGTGTACTCATAACCCAATGAGCACCTGTATACATCTTAGGTGAACCAACTGACACCAGTGGCTTGTGAGACTGGCCACCGCCCCTCGTCGGGGTCTCGACTGTATACACTAGTCTACTAATGGAGTATCGATGCCCAGTCTCGAAACTCCCACGACTAGGGACCTTTTAAGGATGTGCTTATAGACCTCAGCTCCCACGTATATGATCGCCATCATACTGCTGGTCGTCAAGCAAGAATCCTAGGGGCTCTATCAACGTGTAATAGCGACGTGTCAGGTCACCTAAAGCAGTACACGATGATAAAGATAAACCAGATAGCATACTATCATCTCGAGTAAGACTGTCCTCCTGGGATAGGTCCTCCCTCAATCATTGCAATCACGTGCCTGTGATCCAATAATTGACTCTGAGGGCACTATCTCCAACAATCTCCCACTTGCACTCAAGGCTAATTATTGCGATGTCGCATACTCACAGCCCGTGTGATACCGATCACCCAACTCCTCTACTAGTCAGTCTCACAAAGCTCGTTTGCGAAACTATTGCGTTCGAGGAATAGCCTCAGTGAGTGGATCCGCTATGATGTTTCTTTCTTTGTCTCTCTATATCTCAAGTTCGCGGAGAAAACCATCTCCCGAAATGAGCAATACCTGTCTTAGAATGTCTGGATGTCTGATGGGACCTAGCTCATAAATGAACTTCAAATCCAAACTTCTTAGACTGTATCATCCACTGAACTTAATCAGTATCCTGCGCCATGCCTCCCTCAGTATTGCCTTGGACCACCTGTCCAAAATACTGTCCCTCGTCAGAAGGAGAACTATAACTCTAACAACCTCCTTGTCGTCCATGTCACCTTGGAAGCCTGGAGTGATAACCGTCTCCTAAAAGAGGCAGCCGTTATCATATCCCTAGAACATTCACTTATGTTCTAAAACTGCTTCCGACTGTTCCTTCAGGATTGGATCAATATCAACTTATTGCACCTACTGCAAGAACAACATCTGGTGTGGTACTTGACATCTCATGATTGACTCAATTGCCTAAGCAAGTGATCTGCCAATCATGAGTATCCCTCTCCCCTTTAGTCTATAAGACACCTTTAGAGAGGGTGACTCCATCAACTGCAGGTGCACTACCGTGTCAGGAGTCGTCCATTCTAAATACTCATAGAATGCTGTCAAGGTACCCAGATTGGGAAACCACCCAAATCTAGATCTAAAACCATAGATCTAGTAACCAGTATGTCTGATATAATATCCAAGTCCCTTGTGGAGAAACCACTGTGTGACGACCAAAGTATAACCGATTGTAGTATAGGAATATCACTTCCTACTACCTTCTCAACAGATCCATCCCCTATTCTGATGACGTCAAACCTATGACTGTTACATCAGAAATGGATGATCTATCTCCGCTACATCTGCTTTAGTCTATAAATAGACATAAGCCTGATGTCCACCAATGCTTCCGCTGCTCCCACTGACTACGACAACCTTCTGGCAGAGTCATACAGACGTGCACTTCTAAAGCTAGTTTAGAACGACGCTATACTCATCCTCCTGCCGGGTCTCGCAGCCTGGAACAACAGCAATGGCAAGTGTGGGTAAACAAGAACTTCCCTGTCACCGTCCTTGAGGCTACCGTAGTACCTCTCGGGTGCCTGAAGTTACCCACCTAATCTGCGGAGTGGCCAATGGAATGTCAAATCAGATTGAATCTTTAGGTTCCTTATCAAATCTTCAGTAATCGTTTGTGGTTCTGGAATTACTTCCAGTTATACCATACTCCCACTACTGTTTTCTGAAAAATCCATTTTTGTTAAAACTGTGGCGAGTTTAGAACAATATTGCTATTGTTCATCCAAATGGTAGAAAGTCAACCCTCGTCATAGCCTGGGTCAACCCACAAACAGCCATTACAGAAACGTGCCTTGAGTTGTCCAGTGTCTGGTTTTAATCATAAGCCGGACAACTCCCCGTACCTTAACATCGTTAAGATATGAACTGTTCTATATCCAATATAGAACCAGAGGCACTGATTCAATTGAACCAGATTCAAATCATGCAGCTATCTCCAGTGCATGTAAACTAAATGGAAGGAGGCCGATCAGCGTTACTCAACTTAGGAATGCTTCCAATTATGAGTAACCTGAAAGAGAAGCAAGTTCTCTTTATCATTACTATCAACTGAACACCATACACGAGTATCTATATCTTCGATCACTTTGAAGAATCCCGATACTTGCTACACCTGGTTCTCTGCTTTATTCAAATACCTATAACTCCTCAAAACTTAGACCCTGTGTTCCTACGAAACACATGTCTAAGAACTAGAGAAGTTAAAAGTAAACAGAATATAGTATAAGGACCAACCCCTCTGTCCTAATGGACACTGGACAACATACAATACTCTGTATAAGTCCGCTGAGTCTAACAACTCTTTCACTGTGTGTCGTAGGTTGAAAACTGTACTTATGGTTAAGAAGAATTACACCGCTGTTTAATGCTCCTTACCTAACCATCCACTGATATAGGTAAATGTCATAGACATAATATCAAAAGGTATATCTCACTCTATGAAAATAGACGTACAGATATATCAATTTGAAATTGGTGCATAACCACGGATATTCAAAACCAAATAACTGCCGTCCGGCAAACAACCCAGGTGACTTCCTCAAATATCACCGATTACAACGAATCCCGATATAATGAGGATGATCACCCAATTCCCAATAATTTACTCCCACTCAGCATCTGTAAAACCATACAGATGTGAGAATCATACCTGGTAAATACATACCCTGGAGCAAGTGTCTAACTGGGAAATCAGTTTTCCATTAACAGTACACAGTGAAACTGAAACATTGAAATGTTTCGTTGGGGTATCCTGGTATTCCTAGTAATGCCTCTTCCATTATCCAGATTCACAACTGTAACCGTATAATTCTTTGCCAACTTTCCAAATCCCTTTATATGTCTTTAGTCATTACCTTCTGCACACCCCTTTAAGCCAAATGGTTTTCTTCCTTCCCTACCGTTCGGCACCAGCCTATGGTTTGGAAGAAGACTATCCAAAAGGCATAAAGGGTGTACTGTCCTAATCCTAGGAACACTCGCAATGCGAGAGAAGGTGAAGATAAAAGACACATGAATGTACTTTATTCCTATTTCTCCTGAACCAGAATCCATCCCCGAACTGGAACAAGTTCCTTTCGAGTTCGTATATAACCATACGATGGAGTATCCAATAAAATGGGATCTTCGTAGTGATACGGAGTGTCCTGGAGAAATACAAAGGTGATTTAGGATTGGCGAAGAAATACTTGGTTTGGTCGTGAATATTAGTCGCAATTTGCTTTGCCCTCCTACTAATCCCTTGCTTTGTCTTAACTTAATACCTTCTGTACACCGTTTAGGCTAACTGGTTTTCTTCATTCCCTACCGGTCGGCACCAGCCTATGGTTTGGAAGAAGACTATCCAATTTGCGTAATAGGTGTACTACTCCTAAACCAAGGAGTACTCGTAATGAGAGAAGGTGAAAAAAGAAAAGACAACTGAATAATCCTATCCGTTTTCTCCAGAACCGGAAACCATCCTCGAAGTCCTTCGAGTTCGTATATAACCATACGATGGTTTTGTCCAATGGAAGTGGACGTTCGTAGTAATACGGGGTGTCCTGGAGAAAAGGGTAAAAGTAGGAGTGGCAATGAGGTCTGCAACTCTGACAATCCAAAAGCCAGTGTAAAGAAGGTTCGGTCAACTTGGTCACTGAGTCATAGTCCAGGGTCGGGTCAATGGTCGCTGCCAGAGAGAGAGAAAAGAAACACTCAGCGTGCACTCTAACCTAGATCAGAATGGTTACCAATTTATCTAATCAGGAAACCTCCCACTGTACCTCAAATTCTCCTCCAAACCTGAAAGAAGAATTAGTCGGGATGACCCGAGGAGTAAACCAACTCATCAGTGGGAATCGGGATCCAACTATCATCGCATGATAACTTGACGGAATCCACTCAAGTTACCACACTCCAGAAGGTATGCGCATGCCTGGCAAGTTTCAGTTCTTTTGAAACTCCCGATGTGATTTTTACCCCTAGGACCCAAGTGACCTTGACGAATAATCAACAAATCAAAAGGTCCTAGTCAAGTTCAACCCGTCATTATCTTGATTGCGTTAAACCCACCCGCACGACCCTTGACGAATAATCAACAAAGTCGCACGACTGTCCTAACCAATCCACATATCCATGCGACAGAAAGCATTACAGAGCTACCGCACACAACGCCTCGGCGAATAGCAACGACAAACGTAGCGCGAATACTAAGCAATACTAATCCGAAATGACGGAGGGCTACGAATGGTTTCTGGCGAAAACCTTTAACGTAATGAACTTGATATCGTTGAAGGAACTGGATAACTTTTATAAAAATATAGTGACGAAAACTTTTACTAAAGAGGTCACTCCCGGTGAAGGGATCTCGGCTCTTTCCCCGTAGAATGAGGTGCAGGATATTCCAACTGAATACCACGATGCAAAGCAAAAGTAATCGGCTATAGTGAAGTTAATGCCCTGACGCAAACTTCTGTCCAAGGGGTCACTCCCGGTGAAGGGATCTCGGCCCTTGCCTCGTCGACTGAGGAGCAGGATATTCCAAATGAATACCACGATGCAAAACAAAAGTGAACGTCCTTGCAATAACAGCTTTTTGAAAAATGTTCCAACAACATCAGATTAGGTTTGTTTAACTTGCATTGATCCGAATCAACGCAGTCCCATCAATTGATCACACCACAAAGAACGAAAATATACTGACGTACGTATATGCCATCCGCATTCGCCACTGGGTCCCGTCATCACCCGTTAGGTTAGCTAACTAACGGCAGAGCGGGGACTGGACTAGCGCGGATGAAAAACATATACAACATCTACTAATATATATACCAATATATAGTATTTCGCTCAAGGCGTGAATAAAATGCAACATCACAGAAATGTACAGCATCACAGAACAATACAGATATCTGGAAGCCCCGGGTTTCACAGAGCCGCTGCTGAAACCCGACGTTCCCCTGGTCGTGTGGATAGCCTGTGCAATGAAATCCTAGACCCCTACGGGCGCGGCAAGTCACCCGCCAAATCCTGAAGCGAGGAGCCCCCTTCAGTACCGTGAATGGACCACCCAGCACTTCACGGAATCCGGTAACTTGGGCACCCCTCCTGGGTCAGCCTGTACCCCCTACGAGTGCGGCGAATAGCCCGCCAATCCTGGACTGAAGCCCCCTCCGTCTCAATGCCCTGAGATGCGGGCCCGTTGCCCTCCAGAACCCGGCTATCCGTGCACCCCACCGCGGGGTAACCCTAGTACAGAAAGTAAAATATACATACACCGGGTACATCGACCGCAACCAGGTCGTGCCCCAAAAGAATAATACAAACAGGCAGTGACGGCAGTCCACATGTCGGACGCTCGCCCCGCAATATCAAATGTACATAATACAACAAAGCTGTACTAGCATTGCATCCAGGCTATCCCCCACGACCGATCCGCAACATCACAGCATAAACATAGAACATCAACGTGAAAGTCACGTTCGCAAATCCGTCTAACCGGGCTATAGCAGTTAGACCGGATTTACCGATCGAGTGACATTCACGGTCGCAGATATAATGTAAATACTGTGAAATAATGTGTTTAAAATTTTCCGATTGACCAAAATTAACAAGTGGGCCCCCAACCAAAACTGCAGCACTTACAGAAAACATGGGCCCAATTTTAATATTCCAAATACCCTATTTTCATGTACGAGACAATCTGGAAAAATTTGGTATAATGACAAATTTAAAGCGCGGCGGAAGAGCGGCCAAAGCAAGGCTTTGGCCGCGCTTACGCGGCGAAAATAAGGAATGAGGCTACCAATTTTTACCAGATATCTTATATTTCCCTGCATATCATTCTGCAACCACCTGAAAAATTTTTGGACTTCAAAAAATTTCGACAGAAACTGATGTGCAATAAAAATACGGTTTTTGGAAATTTCGGTCGATCGGAAACGCAAACACATCAAACGAAGCTAGGTAAGGTTAATGGCGTGGCTCTGATACCATGTTGCGCCACGGCAGCGCCCCGGCCGTCTTACTCGAGGCCAAATTGCGGAATCAAAATTTTTCCTTGCTCGGAAACCGGCGCTACCGCGGACAAAGAAAACCCGGATCGTTTACCATTAACCTACGCTAGCTAACTAGAGATGGGAAAAGAAGTATACCGAGTGATCCGAGTCCTCCGGTCTTCTCGTCATCGTCCCGATCTCCCGCGGAAAGTGTAGTCTCCATATCGTCGCCTCCTCGCCGGAAAGGGCACCACATCGCCTTCGTCTTTTACGGGCTCCCGCCTCAATACCGAGGCAACTCGAGCATGAAGCCGGCAACTCGACATGCCCAAGAAGTGCTGTAGAATGTAGTGTAGATGATGCTAGTCTCATTTGGGGTTTGTAGTTGCCATGATGGAGGATTGGGGTTAAGAAAAATGGTGCTTTCATTTTTCTAAAACAAGAAGAAGAAGGAGATGAAGAATTCCTCACATAATCAAGATGAACTCTCTCATTCTTTTTTCTTTCTCTCTTTCTTTTTCTTCTTCTCTCTTTTCTCATAACCATGAAAAGACTTTCTTCTAGTGAGAATGAGAATGGTGGAGGAATGAAAACATAAGGCAAAGGGAGGTGAGTGTAGGAGCATTCAAGAGGTGACCACATCCAAGGTCAAAGAAAACATCAACCATGCTTAAAACACTATGCACTCCATAACCTTTCACTTCTCATATAAATCAAGTGATGGATGAAAGAAATGAAATCTATCATAATCTAACTTTATGCAAGAAACCCCCCCACAAAGTGTAATTTGCAAAACTGCAAATTACCCCCTCCATCAGAAAAGTCCGGCCGGGAAAGAACAAAGGAAAACCGGCCGGAACGGAATGCAAACCGGCAACTCCAGAAAACTGGTCCCGTAATAAATTACAGGAAAACCCCTATACTGTGCATACACACCCGCATCTGTATTCCGTCCGGATACAAATGCAATGAGACAAAATCTACACTGTACTAGACTAGGACCGGCTTAAGCCAAAGCCGGCTAGTAAAATCCGTTCGATCCTGATCCGTGCAATACCGCACGTATTTGATCGAACCCTGCCATATAACTATACGGCCACTAGTACAAACCGTCCGATCCTGATCCGTGCAATACCGCACGTATCTGATTGGACCCTGCCATATCTCCATACGGCCTCTACAGCGTTTCGCCCGAAAGCTGAGTAACTGAAAGTGTGGTGGACTCTAAAGACTCGTCAATACTATGGCTGTGGATTTAACCACTAGCACGTCAGAGGTATAAGCCAATACGTGACGAGCCACCAGCTATTGACCAAAAGGGACGTCGATGAGGAAGCTCACCCCGACACCCAACTGAGCCTGTCAGTGACAATATCCGTACAGTCCGGTCCGTTCGTCTATGAGTATCGCATGGCGGGCCTAGGGGGTTGGTGAAAGTCAGACCCCCAAAAGCGGTACAAGTCGTGTCGGAGCGTAGCCCAGAACGCCCTGAGATACTACTGGAATACCTACCAGTAAATCTCCTGCCTCGGCCGAGGGCTTTGCGTAATGGCTCTCCTAGACACAGCGCGACCTCACCCCCAATACCGGGAGAGACGAACCCCTGAAGATCCGCTCACTGCCTCCATGTGGCTCGGGACTGTACCCAACTAAAACCTGTTTGCACGACTCCTTTGAGCCGTGGTAGGGTAGTAATCAAAGCACAGTGGGAACTCACACGAGACAAATGACGATCCTCAGGTCGATGAACTAACCTGTACACATGTCACCTGGGAACTGCTATCTGACGTCTGGTATAATCCCAACTAGCAGGTTCCCGGCGAGTCCTGTCCGGTGTACTCATAACCCAATGAGCACCTGTATACATCTTAGGTGAACCAACTGACACCAGTGGCTTGTGAGACCGGCCACCGCCCCTCGTCGGGGTCTCGACTGTATACACTAGTCTACTAATGGAGTATCGATGCCCAGTCTCGAAACTCCCACGACTAGGGACCTTTTAAGGATGTGCTTATAGACCTCAGCTCCCACGTATATGATCGCCATCATACTGCTGGTCGTCAAGCAAGAATCCTAGGGGCTCTATCAACGTGTAATAGCGACGTGTCAGGTCACCTAAAGCAGTACACGATGATAAAGATAAACCAGATAGCATACTATCATCTCGAGTAAGACTGTCCTCCTGGGATAGGTCCTCCCTCAATCATTGCAATCACGTGCCTGTGATCCAATAATTGACTCTGAGGGCACTATCTCCAACAATAGTTACAAACGAACTCGAAGGAATTCATTCCAGATTCGAGAATGGCTTCCGGTTCAGGAGAAATAGAATAGGATTATTCAGATTTTTTTCCCATTACCTTCTCTCAGGATGTGAGGGCTCCTAGCATAAGGAGTGTACACCTATTACGCTTATTGGATAGTTTTCTTCCAAACCTTAGGCTGGTGCCGAAGGGTAGGGAAGGAAAAAACCAATTAGCCTAAAGAAGGTGTACAGAAGGTAATAAGTAAAGACATAATAAAGGGATTGAAGTTAGGGCAGGTAAATATATGGTTACTGTCATGAATCAGGATAGTGGAAGAGGCGTTACTAGGAATACCAGTTAACCTCTTTTGAAACATTTTCATGTTTTAGTTTTACTGTGCGATATTAATTGAAAACTGTTTTCCCAATTGGAATCTAACTCCAGGGTATGTATTTACCAGATCAGTGTTACACATCTGTATGTTATTACGGATGGTGAGTGGGAGTAAGATATTGGAAATTGGGTGATTAGATCCTCATTATATCGGAATTCATTTTAATTGGTAATATTTAAGAAATAATCTGGTTTTTGCCTGACGACAAATTTTTGGTTTTGAATATCCGTTGTTATGCACCAATTTCTAACTAATATATCTGTACATTTATTTTATAAAATGAGATATAACTTTTTGAAATTATGTCTGTGACATTTACCTATATCAGTTGATGGTTAGATAAGGTGCATTCAACAGCGGTGTAATTCTTCTTAACCATAGTACAGTTTTCAACCTACGACGCATAAGATTTGAGTTATTGAACTCAGGGGACTTATACAAAGTATTTTATGTTGTCCAGTGTCTATTAGAACAATGGGGTTGGTACTCATACTATATTCTGTTTACTCATGACTTCTCCAGTTCTAGACAAGCATTTCGTTGAAATACAAGGTCCAGATTTTGAGAAGTTATAGGTATAAGAATAAAGAAGAGAACCATTTGTTGGAAGTATCAGGATTTTTTGAGGTAGTCGAAGATATAGATACTTGTATTTGGTATTTCGTTGATAGTAATGGTTTTGAGAACTTGCTTCTCTTTCAGGTTACTCATATATGGATGCACTCCTAAATGAGTAATGCTGATATGCCTCATTCCATTTGGTTCATATGCACTGGAGATTTTGAATCTGGTTCTAATTAAATTAGTGCTTTTGTTTCTATATTGGATATATATAGAATCAATTTATATCTTAACGATGTTAAGATATAAGGAGTTATCCGGATGATGCATAAAACCAGAATCCGGATAAACTTGAGGCAAGTTTCAGTAATGGCAGTTTGTGGGTTATCCCGGGCTTTGACGAGGGTTAACTTACTACCATCAGGAAGATCAATAGTGATATTATTCTTGACTCGCCACAGTTTTAGTAAAATGGAATTTTTCAGGAAACAAAAGTGGGAGTATGGTAGAACTGGAAGTGATTCCAGAACCCCAAACGATCACTGAAGATTTAATAGAACTCGAGGATTCAATTGGATTTGACATTCCATTATCCACTCCGCAGATTTGGTGGGTAACCTCAGGCACCCGAGAGGTACTTCGGTCTTCTCAGAGACGGCGATAGGGAGGTTCTTGTTTACCCAGACTTACCATTACTGCTGTTCTAGACTATGAGACCTGGCAGGAGGATGAGTATAGCGTCATTCTAAACTAGCTTTAGAAGTGCATGTGTATATGACTCTGCCAGAGGGTTGTTGTAGTCAGTGGGAGCAGCGGAAGCATAGAAGGAAAGTAGCTTATGTCTATTCGTACACTAAAGCAGGTATAGCGGAAATAGATCATCTATTTTTGATCTGACAGTCATAGAGTTTGACTTCATCAGAACAACAGATGGATCTGGTAAGAAGGTAGTAGGGAGTGATGTCCTGGTATTTGGATGACATACTCTTGATAGGAAGAGATCTTCCTATACTACGATCGGTTATACAGTAGTTGTCACAAGGTTTTTCTCCACACAGGATATGGATGAAATATCAGGTTTTCTGGTCACTAGATCTATGGTTTTAGATCTAGATTTGGGAAATTTCCTAATTTAGGTACTTTGACACTATTCTAAAGGTGTTTTAGAATGGACGACTCCTGACATGGTGGTATACCTGCAGGTGATGGAGTCACCATCTCTAAAGGATGTATTATAGACTAAAGGGGAGAGGGATTTGCAAGATTGGCATATCACTTGCTTAGGCAATTGAGTCAATCATGTGATGTCAGTACAACACCAGATATTGCTTTTGCATTAGCTACAATAAGTATATATTAATCCAATCCTGGAGAAATATTGGGAAGCAGTTATAAACATAAGTGAATGTTCTTGGGATATGGTAACGACAACCTCCTTCGGGAGACGGTTATCATTTCAGGCTTTCAAGGTGACTTGGATGACAGAGTGACTGTCAGAGTTTTAGTTTTTCCCTCCTTTGAGGGACAGTATGTTGGACATGTGGTCCAAGCGGATATTGAGGAAGGCATGGAGCAGTATACTGATTAAGTTCAGTGGACAATACAGTCTAAGAAGTTTTCTGGATTTGGAGTTCATTTATGAACTGGGTTTCATCAGATATCCAGACATATTCTAAGACAGGTATTGCTCATTTCGGAAGATATCTTTGTCCGCAAAGTTGAGATATAGAGAGATAAAGAAAGAAATACTGGAGCGAATCCACTCACTAGGGCTATTTCTCGAACGCAATAGTTTCGCAAACGGGCTTTGCGAAACTGATTAGTAGAGAAGTTGGGTGTTCGGTATCACACGGGCTGTGAGTATGCGACACCGCAATAATTAGCCTTAAGTGCAAGTGGGAGATTGTTGGCTATAGTGCCCTCAAGGCAATTATCATAGTCGCAGGCAGGTGATTATGAAGTTTGGGGGTATTTGTTTATCACAGAAAACTGCATTTTATACCACTCATTCATTATCTGTTTTGTTATTGATCGGTACTATTAACCAGTGTCTGCTCAGTAATTACAGATTACAGGTATCCGTAATAAAATACTGGAAATACACTCAAAACCACGGATATATCGTTTGTGAGCCGACACTGCAACCAGAACTGGAAACCGACTGATATTCAAAGATCTTTTGCAAATAAATAAGTGTATACACATTTTGGTCCAACACATAGCAAGTGTGCACTAGCTCTTTAATGGCATGGACCTAGAGAGGGGGTTGCCCATGGCATACATAAATGATGGATTGTGCAAGTGGGGGGCGGGGGGGGGGGGGGAGGGGGCGGGGAGCGGGAAAGAGTGTTAAAAGCTAAAAAGGTGTGATGTGATATAAATCTACATATTTCCCTCCAAATCCCTGAGTACAACCCAAACTTATATAGACAAATCTGTTGGATATAGTGCCCTCAAAGTCAATTATTGGATCGCAGGTACGTAATTGCAATGATTGAGGAGGACCTATACCGGTAGCACAGTCTTACTCGAGATGATAGTATGCTATCTGGTTTGCCTTTATCAGTCGTGTACAGGTTCAGGTGACTGATCACTATTACACGTTGATAGAGCCCTTAGGATCTTGCTTGACTACCAGCAGTATGATGGCGATCATATACGTGAGAGTTGGGTAGTCTATAAGCACATCCTTAAAAGTGGTCCCTAGTCATGGGAGTTTCGAGACAGGGCATCGATACTCCGGAGTAGACTAGTGTACACAGTTGAGACCCCGACGAGGGGCGGTGGACGGTCTCACAAGCCACTGGTGTCAGTTGGATCACCTAAGATGTATACAGGTGCTATTTGGTATTATACCTATCGTCAGATAGCAGTTCCCTGGTGACATGTGTACAGGTTAGTTCATCGACCTGAGGTCGTCATTTGTCTTGTGTGAGTTCCCACTGTGCTTTGATTTCTACCCTACCACGGCTCAAAGGAGTCATGCAAACAGGTCTTTTTTGGGTACAGTCCTGAGCCACATGGAGGCAAGTGAGCGGATCGGCAGGGGATTCGTCTCTCCCGGTATTGGGGGTGAGATCGTGCTATGTCTAGGAGAACCATTACACCAAGTCCTTGGCCAAGGCAGGTGAGAATTACTGGTAAGTATTCCAGTAGTTTCTCAGGGTGTTCAGGGCTTCTCTCCGACACGACTTATACCGCTATTGGGGGTCTGACGTTACCAGCCCCCTAGGCCCGATATGCGATACTCATAGACGAACGGACCAGACTGTATGTATATTGTCACTGTTAGGCTCAGTAGGGTTCCAGGATGAGTTCGCTCATCGGCTTCCCTTGAGGTCAGTACATGGGCAGCCGTTACACACTGCTAGTTCCGCTGACGTGCTTATGGTTAAACCCACTGCCAGGGTACGGATGAGTCATTAGAGTCCCCCACAGATAGTTTACCAAGTTCGGGCGAAACGTTGTAGAGGCCGTATGGTTTTATGGCAGGGTTCGGAAAATGCACGAGCATTTATGCACGTGTCATATTTCGGGCAGATAATACTGGTGGGCTTTGGTTTAAGCCTGATCCATGTATTATACTGTGTAGATATAATATCTTTGTCTCAGTTGCATTTGTATTCGGTCGTAATACAAATGCGGGTATGTATATACAGTTACGGGCTTATCCTGAAATTCATTTCGGGATCGCTTTTCGAAGTTTCCAGTTTTCTATCACCCGTCTTAAACATTCGGTTTAATGCGGAATTATCTTTTCTTCATTTTTTTTGGATGAGGGTGAGTCATGTGTGTGAGCTTCTAGATTGATGACTAGGTTTCATGACTCATTGTTTGCATTAAATGGTTTTGATGAGGTGTTTAAGTGAGTTACCTTTTGCATTAAAGTTTCTTGTAATGCTTAAGGATTTTTGTGAAGGGTTTTTACATATAGTCACCACTTCCTCCTACACTCACCACCCCACTCCATTTCAGCCCACATTTGGCTGAACCCTATTTTGGGTGGAAAAATGATGATTTGATTTGGTTCATGGAAATTTCTTAGCTCATTTTCTCATTACTTGATTAAAAATGCAACTTCATTAACCGTTCATCCATGGTTTTGGATGAAACGAGACAAAGTATTCTACTCATTCTCTACATCAATCTTCGACATGTCGGCTAGCAAACTTCATGTCCGAGTTGCCTCGGTTCAGAAGCGGGAGCCTGTATAAAGATCCGTTGACGTGGTGCCACCTGGACGAGGAGACCGGAGATCGAGCGAGATCGCAGATGCCGCAAAGGAGCGTGGGATGATGGCTAAAGACCGAAGGACTCGGATCGTATGGTATAGCTTTCTACCCACTTTGTAGTTTGTTAGTTTAGCGTTAATGGCAAGATCCGGGTTATAGTATGCGATAGCGCCAGTTATAAAAGTTTTTGTTCCGCGTTTGGCGTCAGATTGACGGCCGGGGCGCTATCGTAGACTTACAAAATCAAGCAGTACCCGAGTGATATTGGAGAGCACACAAGACCACCACATCAATACGAGCCAGGATGCTCAGATTTGGGCCGGCCATATGCCTATAATAGCCGAGCTCGCCGCCCCTTAGCCCCAATGAGTCCCATCTAACTTCTGTCCCACCCTTGCAGTCACTCCATCTCATTTTTATTACTTGTTTAATTTTCTTTTGAGCCTATAAAAGCAGACCAGTGAGCAAGGGAGAGGGGGTCTTACATTGCCTCACATTTGTTACACCTTTGTAGACTTTTTTCTCTTTTCATTTTGTTCTTGTACATAGCTAGTCCCCTTGAGCTCCTTATCTTCTCTTGATCTTGCAAGCTCTTCATTGAGCTTGCAAGTTTAAGATTTGATTATTGAACTCAAGATTGTATCACTTGAACATAATAAAGCTTTCATTTTGCACACTTGGGTTCTTAGTATTTCTTTTTCTTTTACTTACTTGCTCTTTTATATTCTTGCTATTTATATACTTTCACTTTAATTACCATGTCATTTACTTTCTTACAATGCTCTTTTCTTTTCTTTGTATCTTTTATTTGCTCTTTTTCTTTGTTGTTGTGATGTTTCTAAATATTGGTGATTGTTAGGAAATAGAACGGTATTATATGTTAAGATTTTTGTTTCTCATTTCCTTTGCCTATATTTTCCAATTGAACTCCGTCCAAACCTTACGCAAGCGCTTAGGCACCCTACCTTACCAAGGTATCGGTGATTCCTAACCGTGACCAGTTGCGTTCGATTTGGCCGGAGGCGAAAGAAAGCGAAAAGAACGGATAGACAATGGTCAATAAGCCGGATTTCACTAATACCGTGCTTAAGTACCCTAATCCACGTTGTTGCCGATTGATCTAGCTTCAATGGATAAGTTCGGCACAAAGGACTGAATACGGATTTCCTTAACTTAAAGTAACCTATTTAATCCTAACAACTTCTACTTTCAATATATACATATAGGTTTGATACGAACATTCCGCCACACGCATTAACTCATGAAAACAAGAATTTAAAACGCTCCGTCTCCCTACGGACGACACGTACTCATCGCGGCTAGCTGCAAAGCGATACCGTCCTGATTGCGGTTAACTTTAGAACTTTAAAACTCGACACGCCAAAAGCGTGCCAATCAAATGGCGCCTTTACCGGGAAGACGGTAACGTTTTTATTCTTGTTATTTCGGGTTAATCTTGTTAATATCATCTAACACCATTCTTCAAAACTAAAACAAACTAAAAATTTCAAAACCAAAACAAAAACTAACAACCTAACATTTTTTTGTTCTCTGGATTTTTAAACTGCAAGCACTCTGGATCTCAACTGAAAAGATAAGCAAGAACATTGAAACACTAGTAGAACACTGAGACAGCAGAAGAAATTTGGAGCCCCAAATCCAAAGGAAAATCGGCGACACACCCAAGAAATCCGGTGCCGCCAGCCAAAGCTCCCCCTTTGGCTCCAAAATTTTTCTCTCTGCTCCAGTTTTCTAATTTTGTCCCAATTTCATTGCTTGTTTTTTTATAATTTTTTGTGTGCAGGTGTTTGGGCATTCATATCGCTTTTTCGCACTAATAATCCGTTTTTATGACATTTTCAGATTTTTGCGGATTTGCGAACTGCGATCGTAGGGAGAAAAGTGTGCATTCAAAGTTCAGGTGATTGTGAACTACAGTGCCAAAGATCCGGGTAGTTTGACCCACGCAAGCGAACTTTCCAAGCTATTCAGATTCACTTCAACGGGGGTTTCTTAACCCGAAAACTTATCGGTACGTACTTTACCAACACCTTCTTCTCAAATCCGACGTATCCAATATAATATCTTTGCAGGATTCTTTGCAAGTTCGCTAGCAAATGCTAAAATTGACTAACCCGTATTTGTTACAGTGTCGTGCTTAAAAACATAAAAATCGATTTTTTTTAGGTTTTTAATAACCTGTTCATTGATTTGTGCATTGCATCCATTAATACGGATTTAAGGGCAAGCGAACCCCATAACATACGGTAAAGAATTTCATCACCTTTTTCGTGGCCCATAAATCACGAATTGAGCATAACGTTTACGAGCACAAATTTTAAAAGAAACTAAAATTTAAGCCTTTAAGGACTTCGCACTCATTAGGAGAAGTTAACTGTGTTTAGAACACCGCTTAACAATATATCGTTCACGGGGTGTCTAGGAAAGTGTTCACGGCGAAACCGCCAAAAGAGAAAGGGTTATCTAATTAAGGACCTTCGCGAAAGTGTTGGAAAACCTCCCCTTATCTCTGCACTTACCTAGCCTCGTGATCAGTATATCTTGAGCCCGTTTCTCGACACAGTTTTACTTCGACAATCAAGTTCTTGAGCAAGTCTAGTTGACCTAGGTGAACCCTAGACCGATTAGGTGTGTGGTATTGTGTCATGATTGTTTTTGTCCACATTCTTTTTTTGTGTGTATATTTCATTCTTCTGTTAATAACTAACAAAAAAATAATTAAAAAAATCACATATTCTTTTTCCTCTTCTCTTCTTCTTCTTCTCTTCATATCATGAGTACCCCACCTAAAAAACCTCTTGACAAACTTTGGTACCCATAACCAGATTACTTCTTACAGTTCTTGCTTTGGTCGAACTTCGAACGATCCCCCCATGCCCAAAATTTCTTTGAAAGATCGGATAGACGCGTCTAGGACAAACAACTGGACTCTGCAATCCACTTTGTATCAACCGTTTCAACCTACCCAACCTTATTATGTTGATATTCCTTTTGAAAGTCCTGTTGTAACTCCAAGACCTATGTCTACTGCTGAACGTATTGAACAATCCCGTAGCCGATCTTTCACTCCTTTCACCACTGCCAATTGTTTGGATCAAAAATTCCATTCACCTTCTTATCCAATTGTTGATCCTATCCCTATCCAACCATTCAATTCCTATTCATCCTACCCAACTTTTGCACCTTCCCTAGACATTGCTTCTGAACAGCCATTTGGGAGTTTCCAGTATACAAACAACTTTGAATTTTTTACTAAAACTCCTCCACAACCCATGTCTAGTATGGAACAGTCATTGGAAGACTTTCGGGTAGCGTCGTACCAACAGATGGTGGATTTGAATGCGTCCATGGCCGCCCTCATACAACCAAACGAACCGGTATCTAGTTTCCAACCAGCTCCACATTTTCCAATGTATGATGAGGCAATAGGACATGTTGAGAATTTGAACAGTGAGAGTGAGCAATACACCCTTCAAAATCAAACCTACCCATTGCAAATTGAATCCCACAACTCCGGTTTTGAATGTCTATCAAGTGTCCCAAATGATTTACCAATTGAAGATAGAATGTTTAATGAGTTGTGCAACTTTGTAGTGTTTGATTTACCAGATTGTGAAGGGTCCATTCCAAGTGAAACCAATCCCGAACCTTTTGAGCTCTACAGCTCCACTCTAGAACTTGAATTGATTGAAATCCATGCTTTTGATGAGGTGTATGAGAATATTGATTTCCACTTGATTGAGGATATTGATGCTAGGAATATTTTGGATGATGAACACACCACTTTGGATGAGTTTTTCTCACCAATTCATCATGTCCTTTCACTTCCGTGTGGACATCATCCTGAGTCATTAACTGTTTTTCCCGAACTCCATATGCGTCTAGATATTGATGATAAAGGTATGGATAATCTGAATTTTGAGGATAATTTTGAGGATAGTTTTGAGGATGAACCGATTTTACTTGAGGAGTCGGATTTTACAATTCATCATGTCCCTTTCACTGACTGTGTACACCCTCCTGAACCTTTAACTGATACCCTTCCTCAATCACTCCTCTCTATCCTTTCCATCGTTCCGACCTCACAAGACACTGTATCATTTTCATATCCTTTGTCTGGTTTACCAAGTTCGGTCTACCTATGTTTTCTTACGAATCTTGAGGGATTTGACCCCATTTCTCGACGGGTTGATAGATTAGTACAATCGCTTTATTAGTTGTATGTATGCCCTAGATGCCAATATTGTACAGATGATGTATATTATATTGGATGCTTTGACATATATAGAGATGGCTTTCTTGCTCGATATGATAGTATGCTATCTGGTTGCTCTTTATCTTAACATGTATACTTGTCTCTTTAAACTGTCTTATAGTTACATGTTGGTAAAGCCCTTAGGATGTGTACTTGACTACCTGGACTATGATGCGGATCATACTAGTGAGGGCATGGTAGTCCATAAGTACATCCTTCAAGGTCCCTAGTCGTGGGTGTATCGAGACGGGGCATCGATATACCAGTGTAGACTAGCGTATACGCTTCTCGACCCATGAGATGGGCGATGAATGATCCCATATCCATTGGTGTTTGACATCAGAGATGGTATACGAGTGCTCAGTGGAGACTGGGTATACTGGACGGACTCGCCGAGAACTCCCAGATGGTATTATACTTCACGTCAGATGGCAGTTCTCTGGTGACACTTGTGCATGTTAGTCTGTAGACCCGAGATCGTCATAGAGTCTTGTGTGATTCCCACTGTGCTTTGATTTCCACCTTACCACGTCCATGAGGGCGTGCAAAATGGTGGTTTTTGGGTACAGTCCCGAGTCACATGGAGGCAATGAGCGATAGGAGGGTTTTCGTCTCTCCCGGTATTGGGGGTTGATGTTGCGCTGTGCTCGATTGGCCGTAACAGGGAAGTCCCTGGCCAGGGCTGTTTTAGAGATTTACTGGTAAGTGTTATCAGTAGTTTCTCGATCCGTTATGGGCCTCACATCGGCATGACTTATTGGTTATTGGGGTCTGACGTTTACCATCCCTAGGCTCGATATGCATCAAATCTGACGAAGAGACCGGACTGTACGGTAGTGTTGCCGGTTGGCTCGACGGGAGTTGTAGCAGCTTCGCTTGTTTTCTTCTGATCGCTCAATACCCGGGTGGCTGTTATGTTTAGCTGACCGCTTGCGGCTTGGGGGTGCTTGATATGATCATCACCCACTGCCGGCGTATTGACGAGTCTTAGAGTCCCACAAAGGAGTTACCTAGTCCAGGCGAAACGTTGTGGTGCGCGTATGCGATATGCGCATGGACCCGGTTAAAATATGCGTATAAGATACCGTATATTAATCGGGCGGCTTGCTTTTGGTTGGGTCGTATGTGATATGGCCGGATTGCTAAATCAAGTGTTGATTTATCATTTAACCATTAGTTTCTCACTAGAAATCCTATCTTGTATTTATGGATGTATGCATGCATGCATGTATTCTTTCTTGTTCATGCACATATGGATGTGCATGCACATATTCATGGTTGTATATACATAGAAGATTGTGGCAATATAAGACTCACACCTTGGTTTTATATATGGATTATTATTTGTATTTGTTTTAAAAACAAAAGAAAAGATAAAGATTAATACATGGTTTCTACACTCTTCTTCAACTAACCATTCTCACCTACCTTTTAACCATGTGTTAATCTTTCTTTTATGTTTTAACTCAAGTGAAATAATATCCATATAATATAACCATGGTTTGAGATGAAGAGTGGAAAATATATATACATATATTTTCTATTTTTTCATTAGTGATTATCATTTCTCTTCTTCTTCAAAAGCCATCATCTTCTTCTTCCTTGCTCCTTTGCTCTCTAGATCTCTCTAGTAAGCAAAATACTCAACAAGATAGGATTTTGAAGTGAGAAAAAGAACCACAACATCATTCTACACTAGTCTTGCCCATTAGTGGAGAGTGTTAGCTTCCATTTTCTTTCTTGATCTTGTGAAGTTGCAAGCTTGGACAAAGCGAACTCTGGGTAGATCATCGTGGACCTAGAGGAGTTCAAGCGGACCTTTTTCCAAACCCCAAGTAGCCGAGGAGTCTAGCATAGGGAGCTACAAAGGTTGTACTCTCAAAACCCTAGCTTTACCTACTTGTGATGATGTGTTGTTTTTGAAACCCTAATTTTCTAGGAATGATTCTTTGTGTGTTTACTTAGCACCTTAAAAATTAAATTTTGAGACATGTGATGCTTCCAAAGCCTTCATAAGGTGCTAGGTAAACCAAACATTGATATCAGAGCCAACCCAGAACTTTAGGCAACACTTTAATGAGGTTAAAACTCCAATCGAACCGAAAAATACGGATTTTTAGCACTCTCTGGACATTTTTTCAAAACTGTTGTTCTTCAGAATTACAAATACTTAAAAAATTCAGCAGGGAAATATAAGTAATAGTGTGAAAAACGAACCCATGAACAGTAACTTCGACCGCGGAACCACGGCTAAAGCTTGCTTTGGCCGCGGCTCCGCGGCCTTATATCACTTAATTCCTCATTTTTCCACAGTAATGTTTATAACTGCTTTTAGATATTTTTGGGTATTTTTAATCTGAATTTAGTGCTGAATGTTCTGGGGATGGTTTTAGACTCTACAATTCGATCGGAATTTTGATTTCGTGTTTCTTTTCGGGTAATTTAGAAAGTATTGAATTGTTAGAACGAGTATCATTTACTCACTTTTTCACGGGGTTTAAATCTTTCGGAAATACGTGCAAGTTTTGTGGTGGACTCTCTAGAAGACAACAAACCTTAACTCGATTATGTGACCGTCTTGAACTGCCTTTTGAACCTTAGGGTTTGAGGCAGTAAGGCGTGCCACATGTGAGGCGTTGGCTTGACCCTTCTACGGCTGGACCGCTACTACTGTGACACATTCCGGGGCTTTTGAACTCTGCTCAAGTGTTGAGCTTTAGGGAATTTTGGGTATTTGATCATTCATTCGAAAACTTTAATACTGTCTATCTATCTGGAATGTGATGCAATATGTGGAATTCATATAGTTAGACATGAAATACGAAGTATGTGATATTTCACATTTACGATGTCTAAAGAGAATGTGGATTCCAAATATTGCAGTTTTACACTTTCTTTTCTGTGACCGTAAGTGTAGTATGTAGTAGTATTGCCGATTGTCGTTGCTATACATCGACGACGATCGGTGTATGCATACTTACTTACGTTGATGATATGAGATATTATGTGTTGTAGAGATATGATGTGCTGGATTGTCGCGATTGAATAGCCGGGGGTTTTTATATGAGATGAGAGTTTTATATTTTCATTAATGTAAATTCAAATGTAATGTAATATTCTTTTATTTGGGGCACTTCCGGGTTGAGGTCGCTGTCACCAGTGTTGTATATTATTTACTTTTCTGCATTAGGATGGACCCAAGGAGGGGAGCACAGGTGACCGAGTTCTGGGGTTCAGTGGGAGGCCATCTCGAGGAGTCGAGACCGGGTCTCCTAAACTCTAGAATTGGTAGGGTCGCTTGCCGCTCTCGTAGGGGTCCAGGGTGTGGGCTTGGCTATTCATCGCGACCGTGGAATCCGTATTTTCTATTGTTGGCTAAATACTAAATACGGACATCCTAGTATATCCCACATTATATCTATGTGTCTGCTGCGATATCTGTGATGTGATCATTTGATGTGTTATGATGGATACTGTATATAGTATATATGATATATTATATAGATGTTACTTATGTTTTACACCCGCGCTAGCCCTGCCCTGCTCTGCCGTTAGTTACCTAACCTAACGGTGCACGAAGGGACATCGAGACGAATGCGGATGGCATAAGTGTACGTCATATTTATCTGTGATGTTTAGGTGACTTAAATGATGGGACTTCATTAATGTGATTAATGAAAGAAAAGAAACCTAAAAGATGTTGTAGAATCAAATTTTCAAAAAGGGTAGCTACAGTTTTTGCTTTGCATAGCAATATATATGATATATCCCGCACCTTATTCGATGAGGAAAGAGCCGAGATCCCTTCACCGGGAGTGACCTCTTTAGCAAAACTGGCAGATGCTACAACACTCGGTTTGTTTTTGATTGCTTTTGGAGTTTTTGCTTTGCATAACGATATATATGATATATCCCGCACCTTATTCGATGAGTAAAGAGCCGAGATCCCTTCACCGGGAGTGACCTCTTTAGCAAAACTAATGAACGCCTCAAAATCACTCCATTTCAAAATTCACTCGATTCTACAACGATATCAAGTTCATTACGCAATAGGTTTTCAGAAAAACCTGTCGTAGCCCTCCGTCATTTCAGATAAGTCCTACTTAGTATTCGCGCTACGTTTGTTGGCCTGCGTCAAGGCGTAGTGTGCGGTAGCTAACTAGTATTTATCTGTTTGTGCATATGATGCAAATTGGATTAGGGTAGTCGTGCGACTTTGTTGGCATGCGTCAAGGGTCGTACGGGTGGGTTTAATTCAATCAAGAAATGACGGGTTGAACTTGACTAGCGCACTATGGTTTGTTGGCCTGCGTCAAGGTCATGGGACGCTAGGGGCAAAATATTATCGGGAATTTCAAGTGTTGAAATTTGCAATGAGATTGCATACCTTCTATGAGATAGTTGGATCCCGATACCCACTGCGAGTAATTGTTACTCCTGGAAGAGTTTTACATAGGACAATTTGCCAATCAAGTAGGTGTCTAGAAAGGTGTCAACGGGGTTACGCCTCTGGGAAAATGAGTTTTACTTTAATTAGGTCCGTGCGAAAGCACGGGGAACCTTCCTCAAAGTACCGACACTGGCCTGGCTGAAAGATTGGCGAAATTGTAAGGTGTAATTAATCCCGGCTAGTCTTTCCTTTTAGGGTTTGAAGGAAGATTTGATAAAAAACAGTGGAAGCCATCCTAATTAGATAAAATAATAACCAATCTGATCTTACAAGAGCATCCGCTAAAGTGTTTTCGTCTCTCTCTCTCCAGGTAGCGACCATGTCATGCTTTAATCAAGATAATAATATAGATGTATTGACTGAACCCGCATGTTATACTGTGCTAGGGAACGTTGGTTCTGTTCTTTCTTATAAGAGTTATAGGACTGAACAGGATATAGGGGGATACCAGGATTCCCATGCCTCCCGAATGAAGAAAGTACATGTTGATGCATTTTCTTCGGGTGTGTTCGTTACAGAGAACTGTTTCTCCATTTGCCCTACGTCCTGGGTATTAGATACCTGGTCAGGATCCCATATATGTAATCAGTTACATGGGCTTAGGAAAGGTAGAGAACTTGGAGAAGGTGATAAAGACATAAGAGTTGGAAATGGTGCAATTGTTGCAGCTAAGACCGTCGGGGAATATCACCTTGTATTACCAACTGGTAATACATTGATTCTGAACGAATGCTATTACATGCCGAACCTGATATGCAACATTATATCAGTTTCTTTGTTGAGTAAAGAAGGATATAATTTTGTATTACAGGATAATGTTATGAACATTTTCCTTAACCAAAAGTTGGTTGGATCAGGCACGTTGTGCAATGGCATTTATGTTCTAAATCAATTAACAGTTCTGAGCATAACAAACACACACAAGAGGAAGAGTTCAGAACTGAACGAATCCTTCTTGTGGCATTGTAGACTGGGTCACATCAATGTGACGCGACTAGCTAAGTTGCATAAGGATGGATATTTGAATCCGTTTGAATTTTTATCTTATGACACTTGTCAGTCATGTCTCAAAGGAAAGATGACCAAAACTCCGTTTACGGGACACGGAGAAAGAGTTACGGAACTCTTGGGACTGGTGCATAGTAATGTATGCGGTCCAATGTCTACACATGCCAGGAATGGTTCTGTGTACTTCATTACATTCACTGACGATCTCTCTAGATTCGGATATGTGTTCATGATGAAACACAAATCAGAAGCTTTTGAGCAAATTAGAGAATATAAACAAGAAGTCGAGAACCAAACCGGAAAAAGTATTAAAATCCTTCGATCTGATCGAGGAGGTGAATACTTGAGCAATGAATTCCTGGACTTCCTAAAAGAGAATGGGATTCTCTCTCAGCTGACTCCTCCATATACACCAAAGCACAACGGTGTATCGGAACGGAGGAACCACACCCTATTAGATATGGTGCGCTCTATAATGAGCACAGCTGAGTTACCTATTTCCTTCTGGGGGTACGCACTGGAAACAGCTGCAGACCTATTGAATATGGTTCCCACCATATCCGTGCCTACCACTCCATATGAGATATGGAAAGGAAAGAGACCATGTCTTAATTATGTTAAGATATGGGGTTGTCCGGCATATGTAACAATGCAGAATCCGGACAAACTCGCGGCAAGGTCCATTCTGTGTAAGTTTATTGGATATCCCAAACATTCACATGAGTATATCTTCTACCACACCGAGGAACAAAAGGTGTTTGTTTCTCTACATGCCACCTTTTTAGAAAAGGAATTTCTTGAAAAAGAGATTAGTGGCAAGGAGGTAGAACTGGAAGAGGTTCCAGCAATACAGACTACGACAGAAGTTTTGGTTGAACCGGAGGATTCGGTAGTTCCCAACGAGCCTCAGCCTTTCCGCCGATCTAGTAGGGTTCCTCACCCACCTGAGAGATACTACAGTTTTCTCATGGATGGTCGGAGCGAGGATTGTATCATGGAGGATAATGACCCAACTAGCTTCGAGCAGGCCATCACGAGTGGGGACTCGGTGAAATGGCTGGATGCAATGCGGTCCGAGATGGAATCCATGTACACCAACAAAGTATGGACTTTGGAAGTTGCTCCTGAAGGGGTAAAACCCATTAGGAGCAAGTGGATCTTCAAGAAAAAACTTGGTGCAGATGGGAAAGTGGAGACTTTCAAAGCTAGACTTGTTGCAAAGGGTTTTCGTCAAAGACCAGGTGTGGACTATGACGAAACCTTTTCTTCAGTGGCTATGCTTAAATCCATCCGGATCATGCTTGCCATCGCTGCATATCATGAATACGAAATCTGGCAAATGGATGTTAAGACCGTCTTTCTAAACAGTGATTTAGAAGAGAGCGTGTACATGACTCAGCCAGAGGGCTTCGTAGATAGTGGGAGCAGCGGGAAGGTGTGCAAGCTACTTAAATCCATTTATGGATTAAAGCAAGCATCGCGGAGTTGGAACATCTGCTTTGACGTCGTTATCAAAAAGTTTGATTTCGTCAAAAATATAGATGAACCTTGTATTTACAAGAAGGTGGCAGAGAGTAAGGTTTTCTTCCTCGTATTGTATGTAGACAACATACTCTTGATAGGAAATGACATTCCTATGCTGCAATCGGTCAAGCTCTTCTTATCACAACTCAATGAAAGATCTAGGTGATGCCTCCTGCATATTGGGAATCAGGATCTATAGAGATAGATCTAAACGGATACTGGGATTGTCCCAATCCAGGTACATTGACACTATACTAAAGCGGTTTAGTATGGAAGAATCCAAGCGTGGGAATTTACCCACGATCTCTGGAGTCACTCTTTCCAAAAAGATGTCTTCCAAGACTGATTTGGAGAGAGCTTGCATGCAAGTGATACCCTATGCTTCGGCTGTAGACTCTATCATGTACGCGATGCTATGTACCAGACCAGATGTAGCATACTCACTAAGTGTAGTGAGTAGGTATCAAGCTGATCCTGGAGAGAGTCACTGAACAGCTGTGAGGAGCATTCTCAAGTACTTACGAAGGACTAAGGAGATGCTCTTGGTGTATGGTAACGGAGAACTCCAAGTGGAGTCCTTTACCGATTCAAGCTTCCAGAGTGATAAGGACGACTCTAAGTCACAGTCAGGATTTTTCTTTACCCTTTACGGAGGGGCGGTTAGCTGGAAGAGTTCCAAGCAGGAAACCGTGGTAGACTCGACGATGGAGGCTGAATACATCGCTGCCAACGATGCTGCCAAAGAGGCTGTCTGGATCAAGAAGTTCATTACTGAAAATGGAGTGGTTCCATCCATTGAGCATCCAATACCTTTGTATTGCGATAACAATGGAGCGGTGGCTTTGGCCAAGGAACCCAGGTCCCATCAACGATCCAGGCATATTCTGAGGCGGTATCACCTGATCCGGGAGATAGTTGACCGCCGGGAGATCGAGGTCAGGAGGGTTGACACGAAGAAAAACACAGCGGATCCACTCACGAAAGCCATTCCCCAGATACAGTTTGAGAGACTCTTCGGGATGCTCGGTATGCGATACTACAGCAGCTGGCCCTAGTGCAAGTGGGAGATTGTTAGTTGTATGTATGCCATAGAGGCCAATATTGTACAGATGATGTATATTATATTGGATGCTTGGACATATATAGAGATGACTTTCTTGCTCGATATGATAATATGCTATCTGGTTGCTCTTTATCTTAACATGTATACTTGTCTCTTTATACTGTCTTATAGTAACATGTTGGTAAAGCCCTTAGGATGTGTACTTGACTACCTGGACTATGATGCGGATCATACTAGTGGGGACATGGTAGTCTATAAGTACATCCTTCAAGGTCCCTAGTCATGGGTATATCGAGACGGGGCATCGATATACCAGTGTAGACTAGCGTATACGCTTCTCGACCCATGAGATTGTTAGTTATATGTATGTCCTAGAGGCCATTACTGTACATTGGATGTATATTGTAGTGGATGCTGGGACATATATAGGGAGGACTTTCTTGCTCGACATGATAGTATGCTATCTGGTTACTCTTTACCTTAACATGTACATTGATTGTCTCTCTGTTACATGTTGGTAAAGCCTTTAGGATGTGTACTTGACTACCTGGACTATGATGTGGATCATACTAGTGGGGACATGGTAGTCCATAAGTACATCCTTCAAGGTCCCTAGTCGTGGGTATATCGAGACGGGGCATCGATATACCAGAATAGACTAGCGTGTACCTTCTCGACCCATACAGATGGGCGATGGATGTGTTGGATATATATGCCCTAGAGGCCTACATTGTATAGGATGCTTGGGATATGTATGTACATGACAGTCTTGCTTGATATGATAGTACGCTATTTGGTTTGACTTTGTCTTAACGTATAATATATTTTACTTGGTATTTATATATGTTGATAAAGCCCATAGGGTATTTGTCTGACTACCGGCGTTGTGATGGCAGTCATACTAGTGGGAGCTGGATAGTCAATAGGCACACCCTTAGATGTCCCTGGTCGCAGGAGTATCGAGATTGGGCATCGATACACCGGAGTAGACTAGTGTATACATATCTAGACCCTGACGAGGGGCGATGGATTGGTCCCGCAACCATTGGTGGAGTTCACCTAAGATTGTATACAGATGCTCACTGGGTGTGAGTACACCGGACAGGACTCGCCGAGAACTGACTGGATGGTATTATACCTAACGTCAGATAGCAGTTCTCAGGTGACATGTGTGCAGATAGTCCGTTGACTTAAGGTCATCATTTGTCTCGTGTGAGTTCCCACTGTGCTTTGATTGTTACCCTACCACGGCTCAAAGGAGTCGTGCAAACAGGTTTCAGTTGGGCACAGTCCCGAGCCACGTGGAGGCAGTGAGCGACTGTTAGGGATTCGTCTCTCCCGGTATAGGGAGTTGATATCGCACAGTGGTCGTTTGGTCATTACCATAAGTCCCTGGCCAGGGCTGATTGAGAATCACTGATAGGTTGATCAGTAGATTCTCGAATGGTGATGAAGCCATACCGACACGACTTGTATGGTTATTAGGGGTCTGACGTCCACCACCTCCCTAGACCGTACATGCGATACTCTTAGACGAACAGACCGGACTGCGCGGATATTGTCACAGACAGGCTCAGTAGGATTTCAGATGGGTTACCTCATCAGCTTTCTTATCGACAACTACCTGGGGACCGTTACGTATAGCTAGTGCCGCTTGCGGTCTGTGGTTAAACCCACTGCCAGCGTAGTAGTCGGGTCTTTAGAGTCCCACACAGAGATTTCCCAAACCCAGGCGAAAAGATATAGAGGTCGTATGGTTTTACGACAAAGGTTCGGACGCATACGTGTTTTATCGCACGTGCGACATTCGGACAGTTTTTACTAGCCGGCTTTGGTTTAAGCCAGATTCTAGTATCAGGTTATTGGATTTATACAGTCTAAAGTTTTTCCGTGTTTTCACGGATGAGAGGGGCGTTCTCGTAATATTCCGAGAAGCTTCTAGAAGGATGTGACATAAAGAGAGAGGTGGCATTTTCATTTAATGAATAAGTGACTCATTGTGAATGATTCATCACATCATTAATGCATTATTAAATGCTTAATGACTCATGTAATGAATCACCCACTTGCATTAATGAAACATGATGAATATTCACTTATTATTCATTTATCTTTTCTTTCATTATGTTTCATATATATCAAGTGAGAAACATTTATTCATATAATAATTCATTATCATCTTCTCACTCTCTCTCTTCAAGCTCTCTCTCCTTCACCAAAGCCTAATCCTACCCCTCATGAGTTGAGAACAAGGATTAGGAAAGACTAATTACTCCATAACCTATCTCTACATCATCTTAGCAACTCTATTTAGCAACTAGAGAAACTAAGTAACCTCAAGTTTAGAGGTTATAGCTTGGATTAGGGTTCTCGGGTGGATCATCTATCACGGGAGAAAGCCGAAGAGGACGTGGAGATCCAAAGAGACCGTAGGAAACATCAAGACGAAGGACTAGAACCGTTTGGTATAATTCCTTCGCATAGTAGATTAAAACTCTAAAGCTTTTGATTAAAACTTGTATAGCAAACGATTCGTACGGTTAATCGATGTTTGATCATAGAACTTGATTGTTATTCATATTTCCGCCTCCCCACAAGTATTGGGGTGTTGAACATCGACTTACAGTGGTATCAGAGCCTAGCTAAACAAGTTTTAACTTAATCGCAAATTTGTACGAATTTCGAACGGAAAAACGAAGCCGGAAAACCCTAAAAATAACAAGTTTCTGTCGAATTTAAAATGAAGTCCAAAAATTTTTCAGGCATGTTCAGAAAGCTAGTTATGACACCAGAAGAACACCCAAGAAATTTGGGGCCATGACTCGGCCAATCGACCGCGCTTCCGCGGCGGATACCACCGATCCGCCGCGCTTGCGCGGCCGAGTCGCCGAGTCATGATCCCAATTTTCTTTGGTGGGTTCTCTGGTAAATTTGGGATTTTCTGGAATATTTAATTGTTGCTCAGGTTTCAGTTTAACAGAGCAGATTTTGGAGCAACATTAAAGGTGTTTAATCGATCGAAATTGTACAGTATTTGCATATTGGATTATATCTGTGATTGTATAATGTGTTCGTAAACCTCCCCTAACTGCTAGTATGTCGGTTGGCAGGGGGTTGCATATTTCTGTAATGGTTTTATCTGTTTGTGCATATAAATTGTATTGGACTGTTGTGGTGATTAGCCGGGGTTTTGTGATGGGTTATTGTTTTAATTCATTTGATGTAATTGTAACAAGTTGTAATATTATTTTGCGGGGCACATCCAGGTTGCGGTTGTAGCCACCATTGTATTATTTCTTTTTACTGTTTTTGCTCCTAGGACAGACCCAAGGTGGGGTGCACAAACTGCCGGGCGGGTAGTTTGCCGCACCCGTAGGGGTCGAGGGTGGGGTAATGGCTATTCATCACAACTCTGTAATCTGTCTTTTCTTGCAGGCTCAAAAGAAATACAGATTGCTTGCAAATCCAATATTGTTTATCTGTGTTCTGGAATGTATATCATTGCGTCAGACGAATGTAAACTATCTATATATATGATAGCCATTTAGACGTCGCTTATGTTTTTCACCCGCGCTAGCCCAGCCCCCGCTCTGTCGTTAGTTAAGTAACCTAACGGGTGATGACGGGAACCAGTGGCGAATGCGGATGGCATAAGAGGACGTCATATTTTCGTTGTTATCTGTAATGATAGGTTAAAGATGGGACGCATTATCATTAATGAAAAGAAAATAAAACCTAAACTGAATCGTTGGAACAATTTCTAAAAACCACTCGGTTTTCTTGAAAAAGCAAATTTTAAATGCGGAGCTTAAACCACTCCTTTTAATAAAAGCTATCTTAGTTCCTTCGATCAAATCAAGTTCATTACGTTAACGGTTTTTTGCCAAAAACCAGCCGTAACCCTCCGTCGTTTCAGATAGACAGCACATCGTATTCATGCTATGCATGTTGGCCTACGTCAAGGCATAGTGTATGGTAGCAGTGTGTGTGCCTATTTGTTGCATAGATAGATGCATTAGTTTAATACAGACGTACACCTTGTTGGCCTACGTCAAGGGCTTGTACGATGTATTTAAATTGATCAGGACAACGACGGGTAGAACTTGACTTGCGTCTTATGACTTGTTGGCCTACGTCAAGGTCTATAAGAGCTTGGGGTAAAAATCACATCGGGAGTTTCAAACATAAAGGAAACTTGCAGATTTAGCTTACCTTCTGGAGTGTGGTGACTAGAGTGGCTTCCATCTAGGGCATCATGCAATGATAGTTGGATCCCGATCCCACTGATGAGTAGGATTACTCTCGGGAATTTCTCTCACTTAACGATCAATGCTATAAAGCAAGTAGGTGCCTAGAAAGGTGTTAGAGGGGCTACGCCTCCAGGGAAAAGAGGTTCTTTAATTAAGGAACTTCGCGAAAGCGTTGGAAAACCTCCCTCGAAGTACCAACACCAGCCTGGCTGAAAGGTTAAGCAAGTATTGTGACGTGTGATTAAATCCTGACTAGTTCTTCTTTTAGGTTTTGAAGAAGGATTTGAGGAAACAGTGGGAGCCATCCTGTTTAGATAAATTAATAAACCAATCTAAACTTGCAAGAGCATATGCTGAGTGTTTTCTTTTCTCTCTCTCTGGCAGCTACCATGACTGGACTAAAACTATTACTCGAAAAGAATATACTAACCGGGCAGAACTATAAAGACTGGCTAAGAAACGTCAATATTGCGCTGACTTATGACAAAGTTGCATATGTTACCACCGCTGTTCCTCCCCTTATCCCAGGACCAGATTCCTCAGTTGCGGACAAGGAAGTTCGTAAAACCTGGGATCTAGATTGTGAGCGAGCTAAGTGTATCGTGCTGGCGTCCATGAATAATGAACTCCAGAAACAGCACGAGAGTATGGATATTGCATCCATATTCCTCCATTGCAAGGAATTGTATGGTGAACACTCCCGTATCGTGAGGTACGAAACCTCAAGGAAACTCTTCCAGATGAGGTTAGCTCCAGGATCGCCTGTTGGAGAGCACGTCCTCAAAATGATCACCCTCATTGAGGAACTCGCAAACCTGGGATGCGTGCTAGAGAATGATTTGTATATCGACTTGATTTTGCAGTCCCTTCCCCACACCTTCTCTCAGTTCGTGCTGAACTTCAACATGCACGAAATGGAAGCGGATCTTCCAAAGCTCCTCAACATGTTGAGGGTAGCAGAGACCTCCTTGAAAAAGGAGAAGACCCCCGTTCTGTATGTTGGCCAATCATCTTCTTCCAAAACTAAAGCGAAAGCTAAAGGGAAGAAGAAGATGAAAGCCACCAAACCGAAGGGTGGGGTCAAGAAGGTGCAGGGAACGAACAAGGCAGGAAGGGTGAAGGCAGAAAAGAACGAATGTTTCTATTGTCACAAGCAGGGGCACTGGAAGAAGGATTGTCAGGCCTTCAAAGCCAAGGACATGAAGCAAGTTGTTGCTTCTACTTCAGGTGTGTTCGTAATCGAAAATTGTTTTTCAGTTAACTCTACTTCATGGGTACTTGATACCGGTTCTGGTTCTCACATCTGTAATTCTTTGCAGGATCTAAGAAATAGTAGAGTACTGGGGGAAGGTGATATGACTCTCCGGATGGGCAATGGAATGCATGTAGATGCAGTTGCAATAGGGGAATATCACCTAGAGTTGAATAGTGGAAACATTTTGGTATTGTATAATTGTTTTTGTATTCCCAGTATGTTGTGTAATATTATATCAGTATCTTTATTGTCTAATAAAGGATATAATTTTGTGCTTGAAAGAAATGTTATGAACATTCTCCTAAATCAAGAAATGATTGGGTTTGGCACACTGGAAAACGGCATATACATACTTAATCAACCACAAATTTTCAATATTCAAAACACGCGTAAAAGAAAGGCTCCAGATTCAAATCAAGCCTTTCTATGGCATTGTAGACTTGGTCATATAAATGAAACAAGGTTGACTAAGTTTCATAAAGATGGATATCTAGATTCGTTTGAATATTCATCATATGCAACTTGTCAATCATGCATCAAAGGAAAAATGACCAAATCTCCGTTCACCGGACACGGAGAAAGAGCCACCGAACTCTTGGGACTAG
Organism: Agapanthus africanus; assembly: GCA_030015575.1. Lineage (NCBI taxonomy): Eukaryota > Viridiplantae > Streptophyta > Magnoliopsida > Asparagales > Amaryllidaceae > Agapanthus > Agapanthus africanus. The sequence continues at coordinate 100,339,723 of CM057349.1, forward strand.
TACACAGTGATGTATGTGGTCCGATGTCTATACATGCACGAAGTGGTCATTCCTACTTCATCACTTTTACTGATGACTTCTCTAGGTATGGACATGTGTTCTTAATAAAGCATAAATCCGAGGCTTTTGAGAAGTTTAAGGAGTATAAAAATGAAGTAGAGAAACAAACTGGTAAAAGCATCAAGACACTTCGATCTGATCGAGGTGGAGAATACTTAAGTACCAGTTTCCTTGAATACTTGAAAGCAAATGGAATACTCTCTCAGCTTACTCCTCCTTATACACCTCAGAATAATGGTGTATCAGAAAGAAGGAATCGCACGCTATTAGATATGGTGCGATCAATGATGAGTAGTGCTGAGTTACCACTTTCCTTCTGGGGATTTGCTCTAGAATCAGCCGCATATCTATTAAATAGAGTTCCAACTAAGTCTGTACCTACCACTCCATATGAAATGTGGTGTGGGAAGAGACCATATCTCAAGTATATCAAGATATGGGGGTGTCCGGTATATATCAAAAAGCATAATCCGGACAAGCTCGAGGCACGATCGGTTTTGTGCAAGTTTGTAGGATACCCCAAGCATTCAAGGGGGTATATGGTCTACCACAGTGAAGACCAAAAGGTGTTTGTCGCTCGTCACATTGTCTTCTTAGAAAGCGAATTTCTTGCAAAAGAAATTAGTGGGAGCGCGGTAGAACTGGAAGAAATTCCAGAACCTCAAACTGCAACCGAGGACTTAGAAGAATCTCAGATTTCAATAGAACATGACGAACCAACGCCACTCCGAAGATCTAATAGGCTTTCTCATCCTCCTGAAAGATACTATGGTTTCCTTCTTGATGGGGATCGAGAGGATTGCATCATCGATGATGATGAGCCTACTAGTTTTCAGCAGGCTATCACAAGTAGCGACTCAGTAAAGTGGCTGGATGCCATGAGATCCGAAATGGAATCCATGTATACCAATAAAGTATGGACTTTAGAAGTTGCTCCTCCTGGGGTAAAACCAGTTGGGTGCAAATGGATCTTCAAAAAGAAGATTGGTACATTTGGACAAGTGGAAACGTACAAAGCTAGACTAGTAGCAAAAGGTTTTCGTCAAAGACCAGGATTGGACTACGATGAAACTTTTTCGCCAGTAGCTATGATTAAATCCATTCGGATCATGCTTGCCATTGCTGCCTTCCATGACTATGAAATCTGGCAAATGGATGTAAAAACAGCTTTTCTAAATGGACATCTAGAAGAGAGTGTTTACATGGATCAACCAGAAGGTTTCTTAGACAGTGGGAGCAGCGGAAGAGTGTGCAAATTGCTTAAATCCATTTATGGGTTAAAGCAAGCATCGCGGAGTTGGAACATCTGTTTTGATGAAACAGTCAAGGAATTTGACTTTATCAAAAATATAGATGAACCATGTGTTTATAGGAAGATTGTAGAAGGAGCAGTAATCTTCCTCGTTTTATACGTCGACGACATACTGCTGATAGGGAATGATATCCCTATACTACAATCAGTGAAGCTCTTCTTGTCACAGAAATTCTCTATGAAAGACTTGGGAGATGCATCATACATTCTGGGAATTAAGATCTATCGAGATAGATCTAATAGGATATTGGGACTTTCACAGTCCAGGTATATAGACACTATACTAAAGAGATTTAGTATGGAAGATTCCAAGCGCGGCAATATACCCGCTTGTCACGGAATCACCCTCTCAAAAGAGATGTCTCCAAAGACTGATGAAGAGAGGGCTCGCATGGGCATTATACCCTACGCTTCGGCGGTAGGATCAATAATGTATGCGATGTTGTGTACCAGACCAGATGTAGCTTACGCACTTAGTGAGGTAAGCATGTATCAATCGGACCCAGGTGAAAAACATTGGATAGCGGTGAAGAACATTCTCAAGTATCTGAGAAGGACTAAGGAGATGTTCTTGGTTTACGGCAATAAGGACCTCCAGGTAGAGGCTTTTACCGACTCCGGCTTCCAAAGTGACAAAGATGATTCTAAATCTATTTCGGGTTTTGTGTTTACCCTCAATGGAGGGGCGGTAAGTTGGAAGAGTTCCAAACAAGATACCGTCGCAGACTCAACTATGGAGGCAGAGTATATAGCTGCTAGTGAAGCCGCAAAAGAGGCTGTCTGGATAAGGAAGTTCATTTCTGAACTTCAGGTGGTTCCGTCCATTGCCAATCCAATACCTTTGTATTGCGATAACAATGGTGCTGTAGCTTTAGCGAAGGAACCAAGGTCCCATCAGAAATCCAGGCATATCTTAAGGCGGTTTCACCTGATCAGGGAGATCGTGGATCGTCGGGAGATCGTGATACGGAGAGTAGATACAAAAGACAACACGGCAGATCCATTCACCAAGGCCATTCCTCAAGTACAGTTCGAGAGGCTTTTTGAGATGTTGGGCATGCGGTACGCAAGCAACTGGATCTGGTAGAGACAGTGGGTACTCATTGCGCCAATTATAGGCCTTAGTGCAAGTGGGAGATTGTTGGATATATATGCCCTAGAGGCCTACATTGTATAGGATGCTTGGGATATGTATGTACATGACAGTCTTGCTTGATATGATAGTACGCTATTTGGTTTGACTTTGTCTTAACGTATAATATATTTTACTTGGTATTTATATATGTTGATAAAGCCCATAGGGTATTTGTCTGACTACCGGCGTTGTGATGGCAGTCATACTAGTGGGAGCTGGATAGTCAATAGGCACACCCTTAGATGTCCCTGGTCGCAGGAGTATCGAGATTGGGCATCGATACTCCGGAGTAGACTAGTGTATACATATCTAGACCCTGACGAGGGGCGATGGATTGGTCCCGCAACCATTGGTGGAGTTCACCTAAGATTGTATACAGATGCTCACTGGGTGTGAGTACACCGGACAGGACTCGCCGAGAACTGACTGGATGGTATTATACCTAACGTCAGATAGCAGTTCTCAGGTGACATGTGTGCAGATAGTCCGTTGACTTAAGGTCATCATTTGTCTCGTGTGAGTTCCCACTGTGCTTTGATTGTTACCCTACCACGGCTCAAAGGAGTCGTGCAAACAGGTTTCAGTTGGGCACAGTCCCGAGCCACGTAGAGGCAGTGAGCGACTGTTAGGGATTCGTCTCTCCCGGTATAGGGAGTTGATATCGCACAGTGGTCGTTTGGTCATTACCATAAGTCCCTGGCCAGGGCTGATTGAGAATCACTGATAGGTTGATCAGTAGATTCTCGAATGGTGATGAAGCCATACCGACACGACTTGTATGGTTATTAGGGGTCTGACGTCCACCACCTCCCTAGACCGTACATGCGATACTCTTAGACGAACATACCGGACTGCGCGGATATTGTCACAGACAGGCTCAGTAGGATTTCAGATGGGTTACCTCATCAGCTTTCTTATCGACAACTACCTGGGGACCGTTACGTATAGCTAGTGCCGCTTGCGGTCTGTGGTTAAACCCACTGCCAGCGTAGTAGTCGAGTCTTTAGAGTCCCACACAGAGATTTCCCAAACCCAAGCGAAAAGATATAGAGGTCGTATGGTTTTACGACAAAGGTTCGGACGCATACGTGTTTTATCGCACGTGCGACATTCGGACAGTTTTTACTAGCCGGTTTTGGTTTAAGCCAGATTCTAGTATCAGGTTATTGGATTTATACAGTTTAAAGTTTTTCCGTGTTTTCACGGATGAGAGGGGCGTTCTCGTAATATTCCGAGAAGCTTCTAGAAGGATGTGACATAAAGAGAGAGGTGGCATTTTCATTTAATGAATAAGTGACTCATTGTGAATGATTCATCACATCATTAATGCATTATTAAATGCTTAATGACTCATGTAATGAATCACCCACTTGCATTAATGAAACATGATGAATATTCACTTATTATTCATTTATCTTTTATTTCATTATGTTTCATATATATCAAGTGAGAAACATTTATTCATATAATAATTCATTATCATCTTCTCACTCTCTCTCTTCAAGCTCTCTCTCCTTCACCAAAGCCTAATCCTACCCCTCATGAGTTGAGAACAAGGATTAGGAAAGACTAATTACTCCATAACCTATCTCTACATCATCTTAGCAACTCTATTTAGCAACTAGAGAAACTAAGTAACCTCAAGTTTAGAGGTTATAGCTTGGATTAGGGTTCTCGGGTGGATCATCTATCACGGGAGAAAGCCGAAGAGGACGTGGAGATCCAAAGAGACCATAGGCAACATCAAGACGAAGGACTAGAACCGTTTGGTATAATTCCTTCGCATAGTAGATTAAAACTCTAAAGCTTTTGATTAAAACTTGTATAGCAAACGATTCGTACGGTTAATCGATGTTTGATCACAGAACTTGATTGTTATTCATATTTCCGCCTCCCCACAAGTATTGGGGTGTTGAACATCGACTTACAGGATGTTCCCATATCCATTGGTGTCTGACATCAGAGATGATATACGGGTGCTCAGTAGAGACTGGGTACACTGGACGGACTCGCCGAGAACTCCCAGATGGTATTATACCTTACGTCAGATGGCAGTTCTCTGGTGACACTGGTACAGAGTAGTCTGTTGACCCGAGATCGTCATAGAGTCTTGTGTGGTTCCCACTGTGCTTTGATTTCCATCTTACCACGTCCAAGAGGGCGTGCAAAACGGTGGTTTTTGGGTACAGTCCCGAGTCACATGGAGGCAATGAGCGATAGGAGGGGATTCGTCTCTCCCGGTATAGGGAGTTGATGTTGCGCTGTGTTCGATTGGCTATAACCGGAAATCCCTGGCCAGGGTTGCTGAGATTTACTGGTAAGTGTTACCAGTAGTTTCTCGACTTGTTATAGACCTCATATCGACACGACTTATCGAGCTATTGGGGTCTGACGTTTACCACCCCTAGGCGAGATATGCGACATATCAGACGATCAGACCGGACTGTACGGTAGTGTTACTGGTTGGATTCACAGGAGTGTGAGCGGGCTTGCTCGTCGATCTTCTGATCGCTCAATACCCGGGTGGCCGTTACGTTTAGCAGACCGCTTGCGGCTTGTGGGTGTTTGATATGATCATCACCTGCTGCCGGCGTATTGACGAGTCTTTAGAGTCCTACACAGAGGTTTCCTGGCTCAAGCGAAATGAAATAGTAGCGCATATGAGATATGTGCGGGACCGAGAATAATGCGTGTATGTGATACCGTATTCCATTCTCGCAATGAATGTATCGAATGGTTGTATCCGATATAACCTAGTTATCGAATCGAGGATTGATTCGATAAAACGATACATTGGATATTAGTCGGTCATATGCGATATGAGCGGATCGTTAAATCAAATGTTGATTTAATGATTTAATGCATAATTATATATTTGATATATTACTTTGCATTAACTAGTATTGGTTCACTTTTAAATGGATTTTCTCACTTGGCTTGTGCGCGTTGTATATGCGATATATTTTTGTGCACTCGATTGTATCATGTTTGATGATGCATGCAAAATTGGTTTGTGTAAAGAATTAAACCTAGGTTAAGTAAATGGTTAAGGTTTCTATTTATTTGTCCATTCATTTATCTTTTTATTTTGGATTAAAATGAAATGACAAAAGAAAACAAAATGGTTTCATTCTTTCTTTCTTTCTTTCTTTCATGAAGCTTGATGAAGCTTCATGAAGCTTTGACCATATGACCATTTTGTCTTCAAGCTTAACCCTAACCATTCTTTTAACCTTAGTCAATTCTCTACACCTAACTATAGTTAATGTTATGATACGTATTCTTTTTCTTTTCTATTCTAATTAACTTATCATAATATTATCTTCTTCTTCTTCATCTTCTACTTGAAGAAAAGCTTGCCTCATCAATGGCAACTTGATGAAAAGAGTGAGAAATCCAATTCTAAAGTGAACCCACTTCCTATTTCTTCATCCTCTACCTCTTGCCAAGTAGTAGAGTGTGTTTCCTTCACAAGTTTTCTAGACTTGGTGAAGTTGGAGCTTGATCTAGCGATGCCTCGATGTAGATCATCTTCGGCACGAAGCCGACGACCTTGCCCGCCCATTTCTCCGATGAAGCCGACGCTAGAGCCCGGGTTTCCATTTGGACAGCGAGGAGACTTCATTGTGGAGCTATGGAGGTGGAGGACCGGATCTACAAAGGTTGTATTTCCGTTACTCTTTAGTTAAGTTGTTAACTAGTTGCTTATTCGCCTAGAATTCTAGTTAACGATCCGTATTAGGGTTTCTCGGCACCCGTAAAATTTCAAATTGGCATGGTTGATGCCTTGTGAGACCTCTAGTGTGTGCCTAGGAACCCTACAGTGGTATCAGAGCCTAGCTAGAGCCTTAGGCGAAGTCTAGACGACGTTTGAAACTCGATCGAACCGAAAACCTAACTCTCAAAATGCTCTCTGTCCAATTTTTAAAAATCTGGATTTTTCAATATTAAAAATATGCAGAAAAATCAGCAGGTGATTTTAAGAGTTTCTATGAAATTCGTGTTCCTAAATCCATTAAACTGCCGCGGTTCCGCGGCACGAGCATGTCTCGTGCGGCGGTTCCGCGGCCGTACGGCCACCTTATTTAATATTTTTTACACAGTAACTCCTAATTCATAATGCTGGATTTTCTGGGAATTTTTAATTTTTATTCAAGAGTTGAATTTTCAGGGGTTGTTTTAGGGATTCGGTGTTTCGATCGGAGTATCAAATTTTGTCTATGTGGCTTTCCGGATAATTTTAGAATATGTTAAAAAGTTCGACCGGATATAAATACCCACTTTTTCCCCTGCCGGAAAATTTCCAAGTGTTGGATTTTTCCGTGGTTTAACGACGTTCTTGTAGGGTTCCTAGGCACTCTAATGAAGTCTCACAAGGCATCAATCATGCCAATTTCAAAAATATGGGTGCCGAGAAACCCTAATACGGATCGTCGGCTAGATTTCTAGGCGAAACGGTAAACTAGTTAACTACTTAACTAAAAGTTAGATGCTACAACCTTTGTAGATCCGGATATCCACTTCCTTAGCTCCACGTAGTCTTCCTCTCGCTGTCCTTTTCGAATCCTAGACTCATTCGTCGGCTTCATCGGGAAAACGAGCGGAATAGGTCGTCGGCTTCGTGTCAAAGACGATCTACGTTGAGGTTGCACAAGCTCAAGCTCCGACTTCACAAAGTTGTGAAACTTGTGAAGAAAACACCCAAAACAACTTGGCAAGAGGTAGAGGGTGAAGAAATAGGAGGTGGGTTCACTTTAGAATTGGATTTCACTCACTTTTTCTCAAGTTGCCATTGATGGCATCTAGTTTTCTCTCTTGAAGAAGAAGGAGAAGATGAAGCTAGTTTATGATAAGTGTTATGTTAAATTAAAAAGAAATCAATACTTATCATAATCTAACCTTAGTTGAGTGTAGATAATGGACCATGGTTACTTGGATGAGTTAGGGTTAAGCATGAAGACAAGAATGGTCACTAAGGTCAAAGCTTCATGAAGCTTCAACATAAAACAAATAAAGCCACCATTCTTATCTTAATCCATTTCAAATAAATAAATAAATAGATAAATGAATTTGCAAACCCTAATCAACACTTAACCATGGTTTAATTCTTTACACTAAACCAAAAAAGCAAGTATCATCAAACATGATACAAACATGTGTACAAAAGTATATCACATATACAACTTGCACATCAAGTGAGAAAATCCATTTAAAGTGAACCTATACTAGCTAATGCAAAGTAATATATCAAATATATAATTATACATTAAATCATTAAATCAACATTTGATTCAATGATCCGGTCATGTCGCACATAACCGACTAGTATTCAATGTATCGATTTATCGAATCAATGATTCGATAACTAGGTCATATCGAATATAACCAATCGAAACATATATCGCGAGAATGAAATGCGGTATCACATACACGCATTATTCTCGGTCCTGCACATATCTCATATGCGCTCCTATTTCGTTTCGCTTGAACCAGGAAACCTCTGTGTAGGACTCTAAAGACTCGTCAATACGCCGGTAGCAGATGATGATCATATCAAGCACCCACAAGCCGCAAGCGGTCTGCTAAACGTAACGGCCATCCGGGTATCGAGCGATCAGAAGATCGACGAGCTAGTCCGCTCACACTCCTGTGAATCCAACCAGTAACACTTACCGTACAGTCCGGTCTGTTCGTCTGATACGTCGCATATCAAGTCTAGGGGTGGTAAACGTCAGACCCCAATAACCGATAAGTCGTGCCGATGTGAGGCTCACAACGGGTCGAGAAACTACTGGTAACACTTACCAGCAAATCTCTGATCAGCCCTGGCCAGGGACTTCCCTGTTACGGCCAATCGAGCACAGCGCAACATCAACCCCTAATACCGGGAGAGACGAAACCCCTCCTATCGCTCATTGCCTCCATGTGACTCGGGACTGTACCCAAAGACCACCGTTTTGCACGCCCTCATGGACGTGGTAAGGTGGAGATCAAAGCACAGTGGGAATCACACAAGACTCTATGACGATCTCGGGTCTACAGACTAACCTGTACAAGTGTCACCTGAGAACTGCCATCTGACGTGAGGTATAATACCATCTGGGAGTTCTCGGCGAGTCCGTCCAGTGTACCCAGTCTCCACTGAGCACCCGTATACCATCTCTGATGTCAAACACCAATGGATATGGGATCATCCATCGCCCATCTCATGGGTCGAGAAGCGTATACGCTAGTCTACACTGGTATATCGATGCCCCGTCTCGATACACCCACGACTAGGGACCTTGAAGGATGTACTTATGGACTACCATGTCCCCACTAGTATGATCTGCATCATAGTCCAGGTAGTCAAGTACACATCCTAAGGGCTTTACCAACATGTAACTATAAGACAGTTTAAAGAGACAAGTGTACATGTTAAGATAAAGAGTAACCAGATAGCATACTATCATGTCGAGCAAGAAAGTCATCTCTATATATGTCCAAGCATCCAATATAATATACATCATCTGTACAATACTGGCCTCTAGGGCATACATACAACTAACAATCTCCTACTTGCACTAGGGCCAGCTGCTGTAGTATCGCATACCGAGCATCCCGAAGAGTCTCTCAAACTGTATCTGTGGAATGGCCTTCGTGAGTGAATCCGCGGTGTTGTTCTTCGTGTCAACCCTCCTGACCTCGATCTCCCGGCGATCAACTATCTCCCGGATCAGGTGATGCCTCAGAATATGCCTGGATCGCTGATGGGACCTGGGTTCCTTGGCCAAAGCCACCGCTCCATTGTTATCGCAATACAAAGGTATTGGATGCTCAATGGATGGAACCACTCCAAGTTCAGCAATGAACTTCTTGATCCAGACAGCCTCTTTAGCAGCATCGTTGGCAGCGATGTATTCAGCCTCCATCGTCGAGTCTGCCACGGTTTCCTGCTTGGAACTCTTCCAGCTAACCGCCCCTCCATAAAGGGTAAAGACAAAGCCCGACTGCGACTTAGAGTCGTCCTTATCACTCTGGAAGCTCGAATCGGTAAAGGACTCCACTTGGAGCTCTCCGTTACCATACACCAAGAACATATCTCTAGTCCTTCGCAAGTACTTGAGAATGCTCTTTACAGCTGTCCAGTGACTCTCTCTAGGATCAGCTTGATACCTGCTCACTACACTTAGTGAGTATGCTACATCGGGTCTGGTACATAGCATCGCATACATGATAGAGCCTACTGCCGAAGCATAGGGTATCCCTTGCATGCGAGCTCTCTCCAAATCAGTCTTGGGAGATATCTCTTTGGAGAGAGTGACTCCAGAGATCGTGGGCAAATTCCCACGCTTGGATTCTTCCATACTAAACCTCTTTAGTATGGTGTCAATGTACCTGGATTGGGACAATCCCAAAATCCGTTTGGATCTATCCCTATAGATCCTAATTCCCAATATGCAGGAGGCATCACCAAGATCTTTCATTGAGAATCTCTGTGATAAGAAGAGCTTGACCGATTGCAGCATAGGAATATCATTTCCTATCAAGAGTATGTCATCCACGTACAATACGAGGAAGACAACCTTACTCCCTGCCACCTTCTTGTAAATACAAGGTTCATCTGGGTTTTTGACGAAATCAAACTCTTTGATAACGACGTCAAAGCAGATGTTCCAACTCCGCGATGCTTGCTTTAATCCATAAATGGATTTAAGCAGCTTGCACACCTTCCCGCTGCTCCCACTGTCTACGAAGCCCTCTGGCTGAGTCATGTACACGCACTCTTCTAAATCACCATTTGGAAAGGCGGTCTTAACATCCATTTGCTAGATTTCGTAGTCATGAAAGGCAGCAATGGCAAGCATGATTCGGATGGATTTAAGCATAGCCACTGGAGAAAAGGTTTCGTCATAGTCCACACCTGGTCTTTGACGAAAACCCTTTGCTACAAGTCTAGCTTTGAAAGCCTCCACTTTCCCATCTACACCAAGTTTCTTCTTGAAGATCCACTTGCTCCCAATGGGTTTTACCCCTTCAGGAGCAACTTCCAAAGTCCATACTTTGTTGGTGTACATGGATTCCATCTCGGACCGCATAACATCCAGCCATTTCATTGAGTCCCTACTCGTGATGGCCTGCTCGAAGCTAGTTGGGTCATCATCCTCTATGATGCAATCCTCGCTCCCACCATCCATGAGAAAACCGTAGTATCTCTCAGGTTGGCGAGGAACCCTACTAGATCGGCGGAGTGGCTGAGGTTCATTGGGAGCTACTGAATCCTCTGGTTCCACTAAATCTTCTGTTGTGTTTTGTTCAGCTGGAACCTCTTCCAGTTCTACCTCAGAGCCACTAATCTCTTTTGCAAGAAATTCCTTTTCTAAAAAGGTGGCATGTTGAGCAACAAATACTCTTTGTTCCTCACTGTGGTAGAAGATATACCCTCGCGAATGTTTGGGATATCCAACAAATTTACACAAAACAGACCTTGCCTCGAGTTTGTCCGGTTTTTGTCTTTTGACATAGGCCGGGCAACCCCATATCTTAATAAAATTAAGATACGGTCTCTTCCCTTCCCATATCTCATATGGTGTGGTAGGCACAGATTTGGTGGGAACCCTATTCAGTATGTATGCTGCTGTTTCCAGTGCATATCCCTAGAAGGAAATAGGTAACTCAGCTACACTCATCATAGAGCGCACCATATCTAATAGGGTGCGGTTTCTCCGCTCCGATACACCGTTGTGCTGTGGTGTATATGGAGGAGTTAGCTGAGAGAGAATCCCATTCTCTTTTAGGAAGTCCAGGAATTCAATGCTCAAGTATTCTCCTCCTCGATCAGATCGTAGGATTTTAATACTTTTTCCGGTTTGGTTCTCAACTTCTTGTTTATATTCTCTAAATTTCTCAAAAGCTTCTGATTTGTGTTTCATCAGGAACACATATCCGAATCTAGAGAGATCGTCAGTGAATGTAATGAAGTACGAAGAACCATCCCTGGCATGTGTAGACATGGGACCGCATACATCACTATGTATCAGTCCCAAGAGTTCGGTAACTCTCTCTCCGTGTCCCGTAAACGGAGTTTTGGTCATCTTGCCCTTGAGACATGACTGGCAAGTGTCATAGGATGAAAATTCAAACGGATTTAAATATCCATCCTTATGCAACTTAGCCAGTCGTGTCGCATTGATGTAACCCAGTCTACAATGCCACAAGAAGGATTCGTTCAGTTCAGAACTCTTCCTCTTGTGTGTGTTTGTTATGCTCAGAACTGTTGATTGGTTTAGAACATAAATGCCATTGCACAACGTGCCTGATCCAACCAACTTTTGGTTACGGAAAATGTTCATAACATTATCCTGTAATACAAAATTATATCCCTCTTTACTCAATAAAGAAACCGATATAATGTTGCATATCAGATTCGACATGTAATAGCATTCATTCAGAACCAATGTATTACCAGTTGGTAATACAAGGTGATATTCCCCGACAGTCTTAGCTGCAACAATTGCACCATTTCCGACTCTAATGTCTTTATCACCTTCTCCAAGTTCTCTACCTTTTCTAAGCCCATGTAACTGATTACATATATGGGATCCTGACCCGGTATCTAATACCCAGGACGTAGAGCAAATGGAGAAACAGTTCTCTGTAACGAACACACCCGAAGAAAATGCATCAACATGTACTTTCTTCAATCGGGTGGCATGGGAATCCTGGTATTCCCCTATTTCCTGTTCATTCCTATAACTCTTATAAGAAAGAACGGAACCAACGTTCCCCAGCACAGTATAATATGCGGGTTCGGTCAATACATCCATATTATTATCTTTATTAAGGCATGAAATGGTCGCTACCTGGAGAGAGAGAGAAGAAAACACTTTAGCGTATGCTCGTGCAAGATCAGATTGGTTATTATCTTATCTAATCAGGATGGCTCCCACTGCTTTTTATCAAATCTTCCTTCAAACCCTAAAAGGAAAGACTAGCCGGGATTAATTACACACTACAAGTTCGCCAATCTTTCAGCCAGGCCAGTGTCGGTACTTTGAGGGAGGTCCCCCGTGCTTTCGCACGAACCTAATTAATGTAAACCTCGTTTTCCCAGAGGCGTAACCTCATTGACACCTTTCTTGACACCTACTTGATCGGCTAATTGCAATGTGCAAAACTCTCCCAGGAGTAACTCTTACTCGCAGTGGGTATCGGGATCCAACTATCTCATAGAAGGTATGCAATCTCATTGCAAATTTCAACACTTGAAATTCCCGATATTATTTTGCCCCAAGCATCCTTGACCTTGACGGAGGTCAACAAACCACAGGGTGCAAGTCAAGTTCAACCCGTCATTTCTTGATTGAATCAAACCCACCCGCACGACCCTTGACGGAGGTCAACAAGGTCGTACGACTACCCTAATCCAATCTGCATCATATGAATAAGCAGATAAATACTAGTTAGCTACCGCACACTACGCCTTGACGCAGGCCAACAAACGTAGCACGAATACTAACTACTACTTATCTGAAATGACGGAGGGCTACGACAGGTTTTTGTGAAAACCTATTGCGTAATGAACTTGATATCGTTGTAGAATCAAATGAAGTTTTGAAAATGGAGTGATTTTGAGGCTTTTCTAGTTTTGCTAAAGGAGTCACTCCCGGTGAAGGGATCTCGGTCCTTTCCTCGTTGAATGAGGTGCGGGATATATCATATATATCGCTGTGCAAAGCAAAAACCCAAAAGCAGTCAAAAGCAAACCGAGTGTGTAGCATCTGCCAGTTATTGCTAAAGGAGTCACTCCCGGTGAAGGGATCTCGGTCCTTTCCTCGTCGAATGAGGTGCGGGATATATCATATATATCGCAGTGCAAAGCAAAAACTGTAGCTACCTGTTTTTATTTTGAAATTCGATTCCACAACATCTTAGGTTTCTTATCTTTCATTAATCACATTAATGAAGTCCCATCATTTAAATACCTAAACATCACAGATAGATATGACGTACACTTATGCCATCCGCATTCGCCTCGATGTCCCCTCGTGCACCGTTAGGTTAGGTAACTAACGACAGAGCAGGGCAGGGCTAGCGCGGGTGTAAAACATAAGTAACGTCTATATAATATATCATATATACCATATACTATATCCATCACAGAACATCACATGATCACATCACAGATATCGCAGCAGAAGAAACATATGAAACATTGGATATACTAGGACATCCGTGTTTTCAATACGAGCCAGTATAAAACACGGATTCCACGGTCGTGATGAATAGCCAATCCCACACCCCTAGACCCCTACGAGAGCGGCAAGCAACCCTGCCAATTCTAGGGTTAGGAGACCCGGACTCGACTCCTCGAGTTGGTCTCCCACTGGACCCCAGAACCCGGTTACTTGTGCTCCCCTCCTTGGGTCTATCCTAATGCGGAAAAATAAATAATATACAAAAGGTGACAACTTCCGCTACCTGGAAGTGCCCCAAATAAAAGAATATTACATACAAGTTTTTACATGAATGAAAATGAAAAACACTCATCTCACATAAAAAAACCCGGCTATTCAAACACGACGATCCAATATAACATATCCAGCAACACATAACATCACATGTCATCAACGTAAGTAAGTACGCATACCCCAATTGTCGTTGACGTATAGCAACGAAACCGGCGATATGAACATACTACACTTACGGTTACAGAAAAGAAAGTGTAAAACTACAACAATTGGAATCCGCAAGCTCTTTAGACATCATATGCCTTACAGTTATAAACCCCGCATTTTAGTCCCATTATCGAAAACTCTTTTCGATATCAAGTGAAACTAAACCGCTAGATTTATAACATTCATTCAGTTATCTCATAACTGTTTGTGAATTCCAATTATTGTATCACATTCCAGATAAACAGAAAATGTTAAATTTTCCGATCGAACATTCGAATACCCAAGTTTTCCCGATACAGCTCAACACATGAAATAAGTCTAACAACATTCAGTTCGTGCCTCAGTACCAACGGTCCAGCCGTAGAAGGGTCAAGCCAACGCCTCACATGTGGCACGCCGTACTGCCCCAAACCCGAAGGTTCAAAGGGCAGTTCAAGACGGTCACATAATCGAGTTAAGATTTGTTGTCTTCTAGAGGGTCCATCGCGTTACTTGCACTACTTAGAACGTCGTTAAACTACGGAAAAATCCAACACTTGGAAATTTCCCGACAGGGGAAAAATTGGGTATTTATATCCGGTCGAACTTTTTAACATATTCTAAAATTTATCCGGAAAGCCACATAGACAAAATCTGATACTCCGATCGAAACACCGAATCCCCAAAACAATCCCAGAAAATTCAACTCTTGAATAAATATTAAAAATTCCCAGAAAATCCAGAACCATAAAACAAGAATTACTGTGCAAACAGTATTGCGCAATTTGAACAGTTGGCCGCGGAACAGCGGCAGAAGCCATGCTTCTGCCGCGTTTCCGCGGCTGTATAGATGTATCATGAGCTCGTGTTTCACCATAATTCTTAGATCTTCCTACTGAATTTTTTAGGCATTTTTAATCTGGAAAAATCCCAGAATTTAGAAAAAGTCCAGAGAGCATCTTAAAGTTTGGTTTTCGGGTTCGTTCGGACTTCAAACTCCGTCTAGACTTCGCCTAAGGCTCTAGCTAGGCTCTGATATCACTGTAGGGTTCCTAGGCACTCTAATGAAGTCTCATAAGGCATCAATCATGCCAATTTCAATAGATATGGGTGCCGAGAAACCCTAATACGGATCGTCGGCTAGATTTCTAGGCGAAACGGTAAACTAGTTAACTACTTAACTAAAAGTTAGATGCTACAACCTTTGTAGATCCGGATATCCACTTCCTTAGCTCCACGTAGTCATCATCTCGCTGTCCTTTTCGAATCCTAGACTCATTCGTCGGCTTCATCGGGAAAACGAGCGGAATAGGTCGTCGGCTTCGTGTCAAAGACGATCTACGTCGAGGTTACACAAGCTCAAGCTCCGACTTCACAAAGTTGTGAAACTTGTGAAGAAAACACCCAAAACAACTTGGCAAGAGGTAGAGGGTGAAGAAATAGGAGGTGGGTTCACTTTAGAATTGGATTTCACTCACTTTTTCTCAAGTTGCCATTGATGGCATCTAGTTTTCTCTCTTGAAGAAGAAGGAGAAGATGAAGCTAGTTTATGATAAGTGTTATGTTAAATTGAAAAAGAAATCAATACTTATCATAATCTAACCTTAGTTGAGTGTAGAGAATGGACCATGGTTACTTGGATGAGTTAGGGTTAAGCATGAAGACAAGAATGGTCACTAAGGTCAAAGCTTCATGAAGCTTCAACATAAAACAAATAAAGCCACCATTTTTATCTTAATCCATTTCAAATAAATAAATAAATAGATAAATGAATTTGCAAACCCTAATCAACACTTAACCATGGTTTAATTCTTTACACTTAACCAAAAAAGCAAGTATCATCAAACATGATACAAACATGTGTACAAAAGTATATCACATATACAACTTGCACATCAAGTGAGAAAATCCATTTAAAGTGAACCTATACTAGCTAATGCAAAGTAATATATCAAATATATAATTATACATTAAATCATTAAATCAACATTTGATTCAATGATCCGGTCATGTCGCACATAACCGACTAGTATTCAATGTATCGATTTATCGAATCAATGATTCGATAACTAGGTCATATCGAATATAACCAATCGAAACATATATCGCGAGAATGAAATGCGGTATCACATACACGCATTATTCTCGGTCCTGCACATATCTCATATGCGCTCCTATTTCGTTTCGCTTGAACCAGGAAACCTCTGTGTAGGACTCTAAAGACTCGTCAATACGCCGGTAGCAGATGATGATCATATCAAGCACCCACAAGCCGCAAGCGGTCTGCTAAACGTAACGGCCATCCGGGTATCGAGCGATCAGAAGATCGACGAGCTAGTCCGCTCACACTCCTGTGAATCCAACCAGTAACACTTACCGTACAGTCCGGTCTGTTCGTCTGATGCGTCGCATATCAAGTCTAGGGGTGGTAAACGTCAGACCCGAATAACCGATAAGTCGTGCCGATGTGAGGCTCATAACGGGTCGAGAAACTACTGGTAACACTTACCAGCAAATCTCTGATCAGCCCTGGCCAGGGACTCCCCTGTTACGGCCAATCGAGCACAACGCAACATCAACCCCCAATACCGGGAGAGACGAAACCCCTCCTATCGCTCATTGCCTCCATGTGACTCGGGACTGTACCCAAAGACCACCGTTTTGCACGCCCTCATGGACGTGGTAAGGTGGAGATCAAAGAACGGTGGGAATCACACAAGACTCTATGACGATCTCGGGTCTACAGACTAACCTGTACAAGTGTCACCTGAGAACTGCCATCTGACGTGAGGTATAATACCATCTGGGAGTTCTCGGCGAGTCCGTCCAGTGTACCCAGTCTCCACTGAGCACCCGTATACCATCTCTGATGTCAAACACCAATGGATATGGGATCATCCATCGCCCATCTCATGGGTCGAGAAGCGTATACGCTAGTCTACACTGGTATATCGATGCCCCGTCTCGATACACCCACGACTAGGGACCTTGAAGGATGTACTTATGGACTACCATGTCCCCACTAGTATGATCTGCATCATAGTCCAGGTAGTCAAGTACCCATCCTAAGGGCTTTACCAACATGTAACTATAAGACAGTTTAAAGAGACAAGTGTACATGTTAAGATAAAGAGTAACCAGATAGCATACTATCATGTCGAGCAAGAAAGTCATCTCTATATATGTCCAAGCATCCAATATAATATACATCATCTGTACAATACTGGCCTCTAGGGCATACATACAACTAACAGTTCTAAGTAGTGCAAGTAACGCGATGGTCCCTCTAGAAGACAACAAACCTTAACTCGATTATGTGACCGTCTTGAACTGCCCTTTGAACCTTCGGGTTTGGGGCAGTACGGCGTGCCACATGTAAGGCGTTGGCTTGACCCTTCTACGGCTGGACCGTTGGTACTGAGGCACGAACTGAATGTTTTTAGACTTGTTTCATGTGTTGATCAGTATCGGGAAAACTTGGGTGTTTGAATGTTCGATCGGAAAGTTTAACATTTTCTAATTATCTGGAATGTGATACAATAATTGGAATTCACAAGTAGTTATGAGATAACTCAATGAATGTTATAAACATAGCAGTTTAGTCTCACTTGATCGGTTGCCACGGAATTTTGATGTGATCAAAAGTCCGTCGCAATCATGTAGCGTACGTGGATACTCGCCGGGTAAACTTAATAGACAGCCTCACTCCATAGCCCCGACCAAGTGACTGTAGGAGAACCCCGTCGCCGAAAGCATCCGTTCGGGTGCTCGCGGCAGCGGTGTTCCGCCTTGGTGCACTTCGTCGACGATATCAGGGGTGCAGCCGTCTACTGAAGTTTGCGACGAGCATTCGATCAGGATGTCGGGAATCTTGTTGAATTGCCCGACTTGATATTGAAAAGTGTTTTCGATTTTGAGACTAAAATGCGGGGTTTATAATTGTTAGGCATGTGATGTCTAAGGTATTCATTTGATCAAGCATGCGATGTCTGAGGAGGTTGCGGATTCCAACTGTTGTAGTTTTGCACTTTCTTTTCTGTGACCGTAAGTGTAATATGTGATATCGCCGGTTTCGTTGCTATATGTCAACAACAATTGGGATGTGCATATTTACTTACGTTGATGACATGTGATGTTATGTCTTGCTGGATATGTTATATTGGATCGTCGTGTTTGAATAGCCGGGGGTTTTTATGTGAGATGAGTGTTTTTCATTTTCATTCATGTAAAAACTTGTATGTAATATTCTTTTATTGGGGCACTTCCAGGTTGCGGAAGATGTCACCGTTTGTATATTATTTACTTTTCTGCACTAGGATAGACCCAAGGAGGGGAGCACAAGTAACCGGGTTCTGGAGTCCAGTGGGAGACCAACTCGAGGAGTCGAGTCCGGGTCTCCTAACTCCAGAATTGGTAGGGTTGCTTGCCGCTCTCGTAGGGGTCTAGGGCTGTGGGTTTGGCTATTCATCACGACCGTGGAATCCGTGTTTTATACTGGCTCGTATTGAAAACACGGACGTCCTAGTATATCCAATATTTCATATGATTCTTCTGCTGCGATATCTGTGATGTGATCATGTGATGTTCTGTGATAGATACTGTATATAGTATATATGATATATTATATAGGCGTTACTTATGTTTTACACCCGCGCTAGCCCTGCCCCGCTCTGTCGTTAGTTACCTAACCTAACGGTGCACGAGGGGACATCGAGGCGAATGCGGATGGCATAAGTGTACGTCGTATTTATCTGTGATGTTTAGGTACTTAAATGATGGGACTTCGTTAATGAGATTAATGAAATAAAAGAAACCTAAGATGTTGTAGAATCGAATTTCAAAAATAAAACAGGTAGCTATAGTTCTTGCTTTGCACAGCGGTATATACGATATATCCTGCACCTTATTCGATGAGGAAAGGACCGAGATCCCTTCACCGGGAGTGACTCCTTTAGCAATAACTGGCAGATGCTACACACTCGGTTTGTCTTTTGATTGCTTTTAAGAGTTTTTGCTTTGCACAGTGATATATGTGATATATCCCGCACCTCATTCGACGAGGAAAGGACCGACGATCCCTTCACCGGGAGTGACTCCTTTAGCAAAACTAGAAAAGCCTCAAAAGCACTCCATTTTAAAATTATTTGATTCTACAACGATATCAAGTTCATTACGCAATAGGTTTTCAGAAAAACCTGTCGTAGCCCTCCGTCATTTCAGATAAGTACTAGTTAGTATTCGTGCTGCGGTTGTTTGGCCTCCGTCAAGGCGTAGTGTACGGTAGCTAACTAGTGCTTATCTGCTAGCATATGATGCGATTGGATTAGGGTATTCGTACGGCGTTGTTTGGCCTCCGTCAAGGGTCGTGCGGGTGGGTTTAATTCAATCAAGAAATGTACGGGTTGAACTTGACTAGCGGACTATGGGTTGTTTGGCCTCCGTCAAGGTCATAGGACGCTAGGGGCAAAATATTATCGGGAATTTCAAGTGTTGAAATTTGCAATGAGATTGCATACCTTCTATGAGATAGTTGGATCCCGATACCCGCTGCGAGTAAGAGTTACTCCTGGGAGAGTTTTATACATTACAATTAGCCGATCAAGTAGGTGTCTAGAAAGGTGTCAACGGGGTTACGCCTCTGGGAAAACGAGGTTTACGTTAATTAGGTTCGTGCGAAAGCACGGGGGACCTCCCTCAAAGTACCGACACTGGCCTGGCTGAAAGATTGGCAAACTTGTAGTGTGTAATTAATCCCGGCTAGTCTTTTCTTTTAGGGTTTGAAGGAAGATTTGATAAAAAGCAGTGGGAGCCATCCTGATTAGATAAAATAATAACCAATCTATTCTTGCAAGAGCGCACGCTGAGTGTTTTCTTCTCTCTCTCTCCAGGTAGCGACCATATCACGCCTTAATCAAGATAATAATACGGATATTTGACCGAACCCGCTTGTTATACTGAGCTGGGGAACGTTGGTCCCGCTCCACCTTATAATAGTTATAAGACAGAGCAGGAAATTGGGGATTACCAGATTTACCGTGCCGCCCAAACGAAGAGAGTGCATGTTGATGCATCATCTTCAGGTGTGTTCATTACAGAGAACTGTTTCTCAGTATCCTCTACGTCCTGGGTATGTGATACCAGATCAGGATCCCAGATATGTAATCTGTTACATAAGGCTACAGACAGGTAGAGAACTGAGAACGGGTGATAAGTTTCATGAGGCAGAAAACGGGGCAAGTGTTGCAGCCAAGTCTGTTGGTCACTGTCACCCTGTATTCCAAATACATTGATTCTGAACGAATGTTATTAGATACCGAATCTGATATACAAAATTATATCAGTTTCTTTATTAGTAAAGAAATGGTAAAATTTTGTATTGTTGGATAATGTTTTGAACATTTCCTATATCAAAAGTTGATCGGTTCAGGCACGTTATCTAAAAGCATTGATGTTCTAAATCAAACTACAGTTCTTAGTATACGGATCACACACAAGAGGAAGAGTTCAGAAATGAACGAATTCTTCTTGAGGCATTATAGACTAGGTCAGATCAATGTGACCCGACTAGCTAGAGTTATATATAGATGCATATTTAAATCAGTTTGAATTTACATCTTGTGAAACTCGCCAGTCATGTCACAAAGATAAAATGACCATAGCTCCGTTTACTGGAAACAGAGAAAGAGTTAGTGAACTCTTGGGATGATACATGTTGATGTATGTAGGTCCCCTGTCTACACATGCCAAGACCGGTTCTTTTACTTCATTACATTCTCTGATGATCTCTCAAGATTCAGACATACGTTCCTGTTGAAACATAAGTCCGAACCTTTTGACATATTCACAGAATATAAGTTAGAAGTAGAGAACCAATACGGGTATAAGTATTATGTCCTTTGATGTGATCAAGGAGGAGAATACTTGAGCACGGAATTCCTGGACCATTCTAAAGGAGAATGAGATTCTCTCTCAGCAATTACTCCTCCGGATACACCATAGCACGATGGTATATCGGGGGGGAGCAGATACACCCTATTTGATATGGTGTGCTCTATGATGAGTACTACTGAGTTACCTATTTCCTTTTGGGAGTTATGCACTTGAGAAGCTGCATACCTATTGAATAGAGTTCGAATCAAATCAGTTTCCTACCACTTCATATTTGATATGATAAGGGAAGAGCCCATCTCTTAAGTTAGTTAAGATTTGGGGTTGTCCGGCCTATGTCGAAAAGCAAAATCCGGACAAGCTCGAGGCAAGGTCTGTAATGTAGAACTGGAAAGGTTCCAGCTATACAAACTACAGCAGATGATTTGGTAAAACCAAATGATTCAATAGTTACCAACGAACCTCAGCCTCTCCGCCGATCTAGTAGGGTTCCTCACCCACCTGAGAGATACTTCGGTTTCTCGATGACAGTGGGAGCGAGGATTGCATCATGAGATGATGACCCAACTAGCTTCGAGCTGGCCATCAGGAGTAAGACTCTGTAAGAATGGCTGGATGCTTAGCGATCTGAGATGGAATCCTTATACACCAACAAAGTATGGACTTTGGTTGCTATATCTGAAGGGTTAAATCCCCATCAGGAGCAAGTATATCTTGAGAAGATTACTTGGTGTAGATGGAAAAGTTGAGACTTTCAAAGCTAGACTTGTTAAAGCTTTTCGTCATCGACCAGGCGTGGATAATGATGAAACCTTTTCAAGTAGCTATGCTTAAGTCCATCCAGATCCTACTTGCCACGGCTACATACCATGACTACGATATCTGGCGGTTGGGTGCCATGACTGTTTTTCTAAAATGATGTTTTAGAAGAGAGCGTCTATAAGTACACAGCCAGAGGGCTTCGTAGACAGTGGGAGCAGCGGAAACGTGTGCAAGATGCTTTATAGGATAAAGAAGACATCGCGGAGTTGGAACATCTGTTTAGATGGATTAGTCAAAGAAGTTGACATCATCAAAATGGTAGATGAACCTTGTATAAACAAAAAGGTAGTAGGGAGTATGGTGACGATCCTCGTAGAGTACGTGGATGACATACTCTTGATAGGGAAAGAGTTTCCTATGCTACGCTCGATCAATCTTCGCTTATCACAATGATTCTCCACATAGGATCAAAGTGATACCTCCTAAATCCTGGGTTTTTGGATCTATGAGATAGATCTAAATGGATGTTAGGATTCTTACTAGTTGTAGTGAGATGGTATCAACCGATCCTAGGGAGAATCACTGGAAGGGTTCCAGGGTGATAACGACGACTGAAAGTCAGTCACAGGCATTGTCTTTACCCTCAGTGGAGGGACGGTATGTTGGAAGAGTTCCAAGCTAGATACCGTGACATACTAGACGATAAAGGTAGGATACATCGCTACTTAAGATGCTACCAAAGAGGCTGTTTGGGTGTATATTGGTTCATGAGATGAACTACGTTCCTACCATTGTGAGACAATGGAGTTGTGGCTTATGCCAAGGAACGCAGGTCCCATCAGTGATCCAGACATATTCTAAGGCAGTATCACTTGATCATGGAGATGGTTGATCTCCAAGGAGATCGAGGTTAGGAGAGTAGACTCAGAGGACAACACGGCGGATCCACTCACGAAGGCCTATTCCCAGAGAGAGACTTTTATGGGATGGTTGAGTATGAGATACTACAACCACTGCTACAGATGGCCCTAGTGCAAGTGGGAGATTGTTAGTTATATGTATGCCCTAGAGGCCATTACTGTACATTGGATGTATATTGTAGTGGATGCTGGGACATATATAGGGAGGACTTTCTTGCTCGACATGATAGTATGCTATCTGGTTACTCTTTACCTTAACATGTACATTGATTGTCTCTCTGTTACATGTTGGTAAAGCCCTTAGGATGTGTACTTGACTACCTGGACTATGATGTGGATCATACTAGTGGGGACATGGTAGTCCATAAGTACATCCTTCAAGGTCCCTAGTCGTGGGTATATCGAGACGGGGCATCGATATACCAGAGTAGACTAGCGTGTACCTTCTCGACCCATACAGATGGGCGATGGATGATCCCATATCCATTGGTGTTTGACATCAGAGATGATATACGGGTGCTCAGTAGAGACTGGGTACACTGGACGGACTCACCGAGAACTCCCAGATGGTATTATACCTTACGTCAGATGGCAGTTCTCTGGTGACACTGGTACAGAGTAGTCTGTTGACCCGAGATCGTCATAGAGTCTTGTGTGGTTCCCACTGTGCTTTGATTTCCATCTTACCACGTCCAAGAGGGCGTGCAAAACGGTGGTTTTTGGGTACAGTCCCGAGTCACATGGAGGCAATGAGCGATAGGAGGGGATTCGTCTCTCCCGGTATAGGGAGTTGATGTTGCGCTGTGTTCGATTGGCTATAACCGGAAATCCCTGGCCAGGGTTGCTGAGATTTACTGGTAAGTGTTACCAGTAGTTTCTCGACTTGTTATAGACCTCATATCGACACGACTTATCGAGCTATTGGGGTCTGACATTTACCACCCCTTGGCGAGATATGCGACATATCAGACGATCAGACCGGACTGTACGGTAGTGTTACTGGTTGGATTTACAGGAGTGTGAGCGGGCTTGCTCGTCGATCTTCTGATCGCTCAATACCCGGGTGGCCGTTACGTTTAGCAGACCGCTTGCGGCATGTGGGTGTTTGATATGATCATCACCTGCTGCCGGCGTATTGACGAGTCTTTAGAGTCCTACACAGAGGTTTCCTGGCTCAAGCGAAATGAAATAGGAGCACATATGAGATATGTGCGGGACCGAGAATAATGCGTGTATGTGATACCGTATTCCATTCTCGCGATGAATGTATCGAATGGTTGTATGCGATATAACCTAGTTATCGAATCGAGGATTGATTCGATAAAACGATACATTGGATATTAGTCGGTCATATGCGATATGAGCGGATCGTTAAATCAAATGTTGATTTAATGATTTAATGCATAATTATATATTTGATATATTACTTTGCATTAACTAGTATTGGTTCACTTTTAAATGGATTTTCTCACTTGGCTTGTGCGCGTTGTATATGCGATATATTTTTGTGCACTCGATTGTATCATGTTTGATGATGCATGCAAAATTGGTTTGTGTAAAGAATTAAACCTAGGTTAAGTAAATGGTTAAGGTTTCTATTTATTTGTCCATTCATTTATCTTTTTATTTTGGATTAAAATGAAATGACAAAAGAAAACAAAATGGTTTCATTCTTTCTTTCTTTCTTTCATGAAGCTTGATGAAGCTTCATGAAGCTTTGACCATATGACCATTTTGTCTTCAAGCTTAACCCTAACCATTCTTTTAACCTTAGTCAATTCTCTACACCTAACTATAGTTAATGTTATGATAAGTATTCTTTTTCTTTTCTATTCTAATTAACTTATCATAATATTATCTTCTTCTTCTTCATCTTCTACTTGAAGAAAAGCTTGGCTCATCAATGGCAACTTGATGAAAAGAGTGAGAAATCCAATTCTAAAGTGAACCCACTTCCTATTTCTTCATTCTCTACCTCTTGCCAAGTAGTAAAGTGTGTTTCCTTCACAAGTTTTCTAGACTTGGTGAAGTTGGAGCTTGATCTAGCGATGCCTCGACGTAGATCATCTTCGGCACGAAGCCGACGACCTTGCCCGCCCATTTCTCCGATGAAGCCGACGCTAGAGCCCGGGTTTCCATTTGGACAGCGAGAAGACTTCATTGCGGAGCTATGGAGGTGGAGGACCGGATCTACAAAGATTGTATTTCCGTTACTCTTTAGTTAAGTTGTTAACTAGTTGCTTATTTGCCTAGAATTCTAGTTAACGATCCGTATTAGGGTTTCTCGGCACCCGTAAAATTTCAAATTGGCATGGTTGATGCCTTGTGAGACCTCTAGTGTGTGCCTAGGAACCCTACAGAGATGGGCGATGGATGATCCCATATCCATTGGTGTTTGACATCAGAGATGGTATACGGGTGCTCAGTGGAGACTGGGTACACTGGACGGACTCGCCGAGAACTCCCAGATGGTATTATACCTCACGTCAGATGGCAGTTCTCTGGTGACACTTGTGCAGATTAGTCTGTAGACCCGAGATCGTCATAGAGTCTTGTGTGATTCCCACTGTGTTTTGATTTCCACCTTACCACGTCCATGAGGGCATGCAAAACGGTGGTTTTTGGCTACAGTCCCGAGTCACATGGAGGAAATGAGCGATAGGAGGGGTTTCGTCTCTCCCGGTATTGGGGGTTGATGTTGCGCTGTGCTCGATTGGCCGTAACAGGAAAGTCCCTGGTCAGGGCTGTTTTAGAGATTTACTGGTAAGTGTTACCAGTAGTTTCTCGACCTGTTATGGGCCTCACATCGGCACGACTTATCGGTTATTGGGGTTTGACGTTTACCATCCTTAGGCTCGATATGCAGCATATCTGACGAAGAGACCGGACTGTACGGTAGTGTTGCCGGTTGGCTCGACGGGAGTTGTAACAGGTTCGCTTGTTTTCTTCTGATCGCTCAATACCCGGGTGGCCGTTACGTTTAGCTGACCACTTGCGGCTTGGGGGTGCTTGATATGATCATCACCCACTGCCGGCGTATTGACGAGTCTTAGAGTCCTACAAAGGAGTTACCTAGTCCAGGCAAAACGTTGTGGTGCGCGTATGCGATATGCGCATGGACCCGGTTAAAATGCGCGTATAAGATACCGTATATTAATCGGGCGGCTTGCTTTTGGTTGGGTCGTATGTGATATGGCCGGATTGCTAAATCAAGTATTGACTTATCATTTAACCATTAGTTTCTCACTAGAAATCCTTTCTTGTATTTATGGATGTATGCATGCACGTATGTATTCTTTCTTGTTCATGCACATATGGATGTGCATGCACACATACATACATACATCATCCTTCATGGTTGTATATACATAGAAGATGGTGGCAATATAAGACTCACACTTTGGTTTTATATATGGATTATTATTTGTATTTGTTTTAAAAACAAAAGAAAAGATAAAGATTAATACATGGTTTCTACACTCTTCTTCAACTAAGCATGCTCACCTACCTTTTAACCATGTGTTAATCTTTCTTTTATGTTTTAACTCAAGTGAAATAATGTCCATATAATATAACCATGGTTTGAGATGAAGAGTGAAAAATATATATACATATATTTTCTATTTTTTCATTAGTGATTATCATTTCTCTTCTTCTTCAAAAGCCATCATCTTCTTCTTCCTTTCTCCTTTGCTCTCTAGATCTCTCTAGTAAGAAAAATACTCAACAAGATAGGATTTTGAAGTGAGAAAAAGAACCACAACACCATTCTACACTAGTCTTGCCCATTAGTGGAGAGTGTTAGCTTCCATTTTCTTTCTTGATCTTATGAAGTTGCAAGCTTGGACAAAGCGAACTCCGGATGGATCATCGTGGACCTAGAGGAGTTCAAGCGGACCTTTTCCAAACCCCAACTAGCCGAGGAGTCTAGCATAGGGAGCTACAAAGGTTGTGCTCTCAAAACCCTAGCTTTACCTACTTGTGATGATGTGTTGTTTTTGAAACCCTAATTTTCTAGGAATGATTCTTTGTGTGTTCACTTAGCATCTTAAAAATTTAATTTTGAGACATGTGATGCTTCCAAACCCTTCATAAGGTGCTAGGTAAACCTAACACGCTTTCTATACATCGGTCATTACAAATTGTGCTAATTTATTCACTCCATTTCCATCCTCAAGTTCGTATTCCATTTCTTTTTCTCTTCCGCCATTCTTCTCTTCATATACCGAGACCGGATCCCACTTCTATCCCCATACGGTCTTTCTTATTCTCTATTTCTTTCCTCTCCACATTCTTTCACCAACCTGCACACTATCGCGATAGAATTTTTGAATGGTTGGTGCTCACTTTTGGCCTGTGTAAGGCCTTGAATAAATTGATACTGTTCTTTCCCCCCATAATCCTGAACTTCACCACTTAAACAATGGAAACACTGTTTCAGTAAAGTTTGGGAGGGACCTTTTTGTGTATATATATTTTTGGTTTACTTTTTTTATAAAAGAATTTGTGGAGCGCCGACAATTTTGACCCTCTTGGTGTAGCCCGACAGTAAGGGCACTGTCAAGTTTAAGTTTGGGGGTATGCTTAGTAAGCTTTCTACCTTCGCATTCATATGTATATTTTGCATTTGCATGCTTATTTTAAAACCCATAAAAATCGATTTTTTTTAGAAAAATATAAAAACTTAGTCGTCAAGTTAGCTAATAGGGTAATTTAGATTTTTATTCCGAAAGTTTAGTTGATACGTTAGAAATAACTAAATCCTAGGCTTAGGAATTGAAAACCCTAAAAATAACCCTCCTTCTGTTTAACCTTGGTAATTATACGTCCTTGCAGTTTTTTTTATAGAAGTAGATAACCTTGAGTTCAGTTCTTGAGTTAAGTCAAGTTGAAGGGAAAGTATTGAAGGCTTTACTGAAGGATAAGTCTGAAAAATAGTTTCAATTCTTGAGTCCAAATTTAGAAAGTTTATACCCTACAAACTGCACATACACGCACCTTGAAACTTGGGATAGTAGTAGATACCTAGAAATACTCTTGCCTGAAAACCTAGTATGAAAGAAAAAACGGTATTTAAAGCTAACCACCAAAAGAGCATCATAAAAAAATATATCCGATCTTGAAAAAGAAAAACAAAGGAAAAAATAAAATAAATAAAGTCAAGACCTAGAAACTGCTCTTTACACTTTAAGCTCACACATTCAGTAATCGGCTGTTAGTGCCTCAAGAAGTATTAATAGTCGCATGAAAGGTGTATGAGCAACACCGTCCATCATTAAATGAAAAAAAGTAGTATTAGGTATTAAGGCAAGGGTACTATAGCTTGAATTGAATTCTTGAGTGCAGGGGTGAAAAATTACACACACGTAGGGGTATACGATCGATATTTGGAGGAAAGATAGGAATAAATAATAAGACTTATATTTTCTGTAAAGTTGATAAAAATCGCTGATTGGAGATCGCACTTTAGAAGGAAAATTCAAGAGATACCGAGATCTTTTTAAACTGTAAAATGTATAGGATCTGAGGTTGAATAAATATGAGACGTGAAATATAAGGGTTGAATATTTCTAATTTAGGATGATAGAATTTCTAACCTAGTGTAACGTTTTAAAAATAAATAAATAATTAAATAAAATCCTTTAGGTGAATTTTCTGATAATCGGTAAAATAAACCGTATTTTCCGTAAAACTCAACTATAATTATTTTTCAATATAGATTTAAATATGCTTATTTTAACTATATAATTGCTAGTATTTGGTATTTATTTAGTCCCTTATAAATTATTAGTTTACCTAAATATTTTTCCTTAAGTAATTATTTTTAATATTAACATAAGCTTTTAATTATACATTAAATTAGTGCAAATTGCAAATTAGAAATGGGTTAATTTTACAAAGTGAGCCATGACATGTTGGAATCTTGTTAGTAGCATGCTCTTCTCTTCTTGATTTGTCTCCAAATTTCTAGACTTTCCTAGGTTAAATAAAATTAGAAAATGAATAAAATTAATTAATTCATGAAAAGACTTAAGTGAGGTAATAATTTGAGAACTCTTCTACACATTTATACACTCTTTTCTCACTCTCCCTTCATTCCTCTCTCCTTGGCCGAAATCTTCATGATGCACCCCAATTTTTCCCCACTTCATTTCCTCTCCAAAAATCTCCAAAAATTCATCAAAAATCCAAAATAAAACCTCAAAATCCAAATCCAATTTCTACCCATTATTCTTTGGCCTATCTAGCATGGATCTTGGAGCAAAGTTAGCACTTTGGAGGCTATGATTTTCATGTTTGATCTCATGTGTAGTGAGGTATAATTCTAACCTTAGTGTTAATTGTAAGTTAATTACTTAAATTGATTGGATTTCTGTATTTAATTAGGGTTCTAGTTGCTAAATTAAAAATTCAAGAAAGGGTTTTTAAATCAAATTAGGGTTTTTATCATTGGATATTGATCTTAATATGTAGTTTAACATGTTAGCTAATGCTAAACCAAATCTAGAAGCTAAATTGTAAATTGTTACAATTAATTTGTCCAAATTGCTTAATTGTTGCAAACTAGGTTTTTGTAATATATATATATATATATATATATATATATATATATATATGTGTGTGTGTGTGTGTGTGTGTGTGTGTGTGTGTGTGTGTGATAAAATTCTAGTGAGAGTTTTTATTATTATATTATGGTTTTAGTGAGTAGATTAACATGTTAATGGAATGCAAAACCTAATCTAGTTACTAGTTTGCTAATTTTTACTTTAAAATTTTGCTAATTATGCTAATTTTGCTAACTAGGTTTTTAGAAATTGATTAAATAATTGAAATAAAAATCTAATTAGGGTTTCATGACATTATTAACATTATAAATTTTAGTTTAATGCTTTAGTTCATGCAAAACCAAGCTTACTTGTTGAATTGTGAATTTTGCTTTAAAAAGTGTTTAAATTGGATATTTTTGCAAACTAGAATTTTGGATTTAATACAAATTGATGAGATTAAATTATGGTGATGGTTTGTATGACTTAGTTAAGATATTTAGTGAATATTATGGTCATTATTTTTGTTAAAACATCAAGTTTCGAATTAAAACAAAAATTTAGTGCTTTCTAGGTTTTTAGAAATAAATCGATCTGATTTATTTTGAGGTTTTAATGAGTTGCAATCTATTTCATATTATAATTAGTGATTTGTGAAACCACGATTGGTGTGTTTGGGTTTTTCTCGATCAATCGGCGTTTGTACGCCGATGTCGAGGGTTATTTAGTTATTTTGCATGAGCGGGTCATGGGTTTTAACATATGCGCGTTTCGTGCGCCGTTTTGGTTTTGTCCGCGATTTCGTTTTACGATATTATATATGTTTGCGTATAGGTACCCCTCACGTGGACTTCGGACGATGAAGAAGAGGGTGGCGACATCGACTTCGGCAGACAAGGACGAGTAGATGTATATCTATGGGAAAATCGGGTGGATGTCGTATAGTACCCCGCAAACGTAGAATAAAGATATTGCATATTATTATTAGGAAGTCGGACGTGGCCTTAGATTCTTGGCGAGTAGGGTATTATTGAAGACTTTAAGTTGGATTAGAATGATTTAGAAAGACTTAAACAGAGGATGATTGCTTTGGAGGGAATTCGTAGGTTTCATGTAGACACACACACACGCACACACACATACACTTGACTTGGGGTGTGTGTGTGTGTGTGTGTGTACACACACACGCGCGCGTGATATGAGAATGTTATATGATATATGGGGATGAGTCGTATGACTGGGCATGATGCCGTGAGATATTGGATATACGATCGAGTTATGATATGAGATGTATTATGATATTAGCGGATCATTGGGCAATGAGAAAATGTATATTTATACATAAACGATAATAGATGATGATGACATTGAAATGCATGAGACTCTAGAATAGAACCCGGATTGTAATATGTGACTTAATCACGATATGATATATGACATGATATTTTAGTGGATCATTTGACGATGATATATGATTGATGATATTGGGATGTATGTGATTATAGTACAGTACCCTTGATCATGATATTGTTTGATGATGATACTAAACGAACGATAATATATATATGTGATAGTTGACCCATACCCTGATTTTGGGATGCCGTACGTTGGATTTTACCGTACGAGGCATAGTTATGATGATTGATCCGCACTCTTGATTCGAGGAAGTCGTACTATGTACGTGACGCTATTGAGGCTGGATCGCCGACTACTAGAGATATCGACTCAGACTTTAGGAGGATTCTTCTTACCTTTCGACTAGTGTTTTTAGTTAGTTTCTTAGCTGGTTAGGTAGATCTTAGTTTAGGCTCGAGTCATACTTATTTTCAAACTAACGAATTGTGCTCATTTTTAAAGATAGCCTGAGGGATACTACGGATTTTTCAAAGGATGTATCTTTTCTTTAAAACTCCGTAGCCCCTAAATTTTCTAAAAACCACGATTCGTGCTTTTTCAAACAACAAAATGTATGACTCGCAATAAGTATGTATTTTCTAGTTGTGCGTTTACTAAACATTCACCATTATATTTATGTTGTATTCATCGCATTGCATATTTATACATATGTTTCTTTAGCTAATATGAAACTCTGCCTGTTAGGACACCAGCACCATTACCGATGATGCGCATGTTCCACGTACACTTATTTGCCGGCTCACACACATCATCATCGGTAATTGCCATGTCACTTACACTGTAGAACATATTATCTTTTTATTGATATAATCGGCTAAATGCTAGTTCCAACATAATATTGTGCGATTGCTCTCATGTGCTAGTTTGGACACTTCATGCATTTACATATTCATACTATCATGCAGTATTGTGGGACTTATGCCGATACTTATTATTTATTTGCTCATGGTTCTTGAGATTTTGGATTTCTATGAGATTTCTGGATTTTGGGGGGAAAACCGCAATAATATATATAAAAACTTCTCTCTCTCTCCCTCTCATTTTAAAATACAAGTTGCGGTTTTCTCATGATGTATGTGTCGTCCACCATGACATTTCATGTTTTCTGTTGGATTTCGAGACCCGATTCGAGGAGTGGATGAACCGTCTCGGGTATATGGTGGGCCCGGTATGGTACCCCGGGGCAAGAAGCTCGAGTTGTAGACGATGAGCCTCGTAGGGGAAGACTACCTACCGGTGATGTCTGGCGCGGCGGATATCCGGAGGATATCGACCGTTGTCGTGAGAATTGATGATATGGGCCGATCCGGACTGACGGAGCTCGAGATATTGAAACTATGAGATAATGAGACTATGAGGTATTGAGACTGTGATTTACCTGTTTTGTGTCAATACTTGACATGGATTTCCATGGATTTTATTGATGATATTTCAGATTACCATACAAATTTTACTATGATAAAAGTTAAAGATTTCTTAAACAGATATATCCAGATTTCATTGTTGATTGTTTTACATTCATGGTGCATGCATACTCATACACATGACATGTTACTACTTGAGGCACTGACACGAGCACTTAGCATTTCACTTACACATAGATTATTACCCTGCCATTACTAGATGACTAGGGTTATATTAAGTATATTATTATGACCTAGGAGAGCATCGTGCATGCGATTTCTAACCGTAGATGTCTTCTACTCACGAGTTGGTAACTCACCCCCGTTGTGCCAAATTTTTCTTACAGGTTTAGATGTACAGGTTTCCTTGGCGGCTTGCTGGCACAACACTTCATTCAGGGTGATTTCTTGGTAGGTTGGTTCACTTGTATCGGGACCGCCGTTGTACTTTATTATTTCATTTGTATCTAGTAAGCTCCATCAACCAGACTTGTATTATTTGATAGATTTAGAAGACCAGTTGTTTTTATTTCGACCTTAGAGTCGCGCTTGTATTATTATGGTTTTTTGGTGGATTTGGTTTTCTTTTGATTTTTGAGCCTCGCCCTTCGGCGTTGTATATTATATTGCTTGCGTGGTTGTTTCCGCCATTTGGCGTAGAGCTAGCTCCCGCTTGGGGATGCCTTTTATTGCTTGTATATATTATTCTTGTTTGTACCTGTTTGGGACCAATTTTTACAAAGGAGACTCTGCCGAAATTTTTGAGAAAATTTGATGTTGCTTTTAAATTTGTTTTCCTACACTTCTTCTTTTAAATGGTTTAGATTTCTGGGCTTCGGCTTGCTTAGATTACGCTACGCCTCTAGACGTTTCGTAATCTAAGTGCCGGTCACGTTCCGTACCTTCGGGACGTGACACCTAGATACTAAGCTGTAGGAGTAGAATCAACGTTAACTTATGAAACTAGCTTGATGGGATTTTGTGGGTGTAATCTGCTAAAAACCCTCAGGAGACAACACTCCTTCTACTAGGGACACCTAGAGGTTAACGGCTTGTTACACGAGCTCAGTGCAATCGCGTTCCCTACGAAAGTGAGGCTAGGATTTTGTTTTGCTCGGGATGAGCAAAAGATAAGTTTGGGGGTATTTGTTTATCACAGAAAACATCATTTTATACCACTCATTCGTTATCTGTTTAGTTATTGATCGGTACTATTAACTAGTGTCTGCTCAGTAATTATAGATTACAGGTATCCGTGACAAAATACTGGAAATACACTCAAAATCACTGATATATCGTTTGTGAGCGGACACTGCAACCGGAACTGGAAACCGACCGATATTCAAAGAGTTTTTGTAAATAAACAAATGTACACACATTTTGGTCCAACACATAGCAACTGTGCACTAGCTCCTTGATGGCATGGACCTAGAGGGGGGGCTGCCCATGGCACACACAAATGATGGCTTGCTCAAGTGGGGGGACAAGAGTGTTAAATGCTAAAAAGGTGTGATGTGATATAAAGCTACATATTTCCCTCCAAATCCCTGAGTACAACCCAAACTTATATGAACAAATCAAGCAGCACCAGAGTGATATTTGAGAGCACACAAGACCACCACATCAATATGAGCCAGGATTCTCGGATTTAGGCCGGCCACATGCCCATTATAGCCGAGCTCTCTGGTCCCCTAGTCCCAACGAGTCCCATCTTTCTTCTGTCCCTCTCTTGCAGTCACATCATGTCATTTTTATTACTTGTTTAATTTTCTTTTATGCCTATAAAAGTAGACCAGTGAGCAAGGGAGAGGGGGTCTTACATTGCCTCACATTTGATACACCTTTGTATACTTTTTTTTCTCTTTACATTTTGTTCTTGTACATAGCTAGTCCCCTTGAGCTCCTTGCCTTCTCTTGATCTTGCAACCTCTTCATTGAGCTTGCAAGTTTAAGATTTGGTTATTGAACTCAAGATTGTATCACTTGAACATAATAAAGCTTTCATTTTGCATACTTGGGTTCTTAGTATTTCTCTTACTTTTACTTACTTTCTCTTTTATATTCTTTCTCTTTACTTACTTGCACTTTAATTACCATGTCATTTACTTTCTTGCAATGCTCTTTTCATTTCTTTGTATCTTTTATTTGCTCCTTTTCTTTGTTGTTCTGATGGTTTGTAAATATTGGTGGTTGTTAGGAAATAGAACGGTATTGTAAGTTAAGGTTTTCGTTTCTCATTTCCTTTGCCCGTATTTTCTAATTGAACTCCACCCAAACCTTACACAAGCGCTCTGTTAGGCACCCTACCCTTTCAAGGTATCGGTGATTCCTAACCGTGACCGGTTGCGTTCGGTTTGGCCGGAGGCAAAAGCAAGCGATAAGAACGGACTAACAGGGGTCAAAAAGCCGGATTTCACCAATACCGTACTTAAGTACCCTAATCCACGTTGTTTCCGATTGATCTAGCTTCAATGGATAAGTTCGGCACAAAGGACTGAATACGGATTTCCTTAACTTACACTAACCTATCTAATCCTAACAACTTCTACTTTGCATATGTACACATAGGTTAGATACGAACATTCCGCCACATGCATTAACTCGTGAAAACAAGAACTTAAAATGCTCAGTCTCCCTGTGGACGACCCGTACTCATCGCGGCTAGCTGCAAATCGACACCATTCTGATTGCGGCTAATTTTAGAACTTTAAAACTCGACACGCTAAAAGCGTGGCAATCAGCTATCTGGTTTTTCTTTATTATATGTACATACTTTATGTGGTATTACGGATCAATATTACATGTTGATAGAACCCATTGGATTTATGCTTGACTACCAGAATTATGATGGCGATCATATACGTGTGAGCTGGGTGGTCTATAAGCAAATCCTTAAATGTCCCTAGTCGTGGGATTTTCGAGACTGGACATCGATACTCCAGAGTTGACTAGTGTATTCTGATCGAGACCCCGACGAGGGGCGGTTGCCCGGTCTCAGAAGCCATTAGTGTTAGTTTGTTCACCTAAGATAGTATACAGGTGCTCATTAAGTTATGAGTACACTGGACGGACTCGCTGGGAACCTGCTAGAGGGTATTATACCTATTGTCAGATGGCAGTTTCCTGGTGACATGTGTACAGGTTAGTCTGTCGACTTGAGATCGTCATTTGTCTTGTGTGAGTTCTCACTGTGCTTTGATTACTACCCTACCACGGCT
Organism: Agapanthus africanus; assembly: GCA_030015575.1. Classification (NCBI taxonomy): domain Eukaryota; kingdom Viridiplantae; phylum Streptophyta; class Magnoliopsida; order Asparagales; family Amaryllidaceae; genus Agapanthus; species Agapanthus africanus. The sequence goes on from CM057349.1 coordinate 100,375,018, forward strand.
CAAAAGAGTCGTGCAAACAGGTTTTAGTTGGGTATATCCCTAGCCACATGGAGGCAATAAGCGGATCGTCGGGGATTCGCCTCTCCCGGTATTGGGGGTTGATGCCGCGTTGTACACGGGTAGCCATCACCAGAAATCCTCGGCCGGGGTAGACGAGAATTGCCGATCCAGGATCGATAGTTTCTCAGGTGGCGATGGGTTTCATACCGATACTAAATGTCGCGTTATTAGGGGTCTAACTTTATCCACCCCCCTAGACTCGATATGCGATACTCTTAGACGAACAGATCGGACTGTAAGATATTGTCACTGTCAGGCTCAGTAGGGGTTTGGATGAGTTTGCTTGTCGGCCTTCCTTTCACTCAATACATAGGTAGCCGCTACATACAGCTAGTACCGCTGACGTGCTTATGGTTAAACCTACTACCAGCGTATTGACGTGTCTTTAGAATCCCATACAGAGGGTTTTCACGGTTCATGCGATATGGTGTAGATGACGTATGTTGGTACATACAGGTGTCCGATTAATTATGTGTACAGGCTACACAGACTTTAATCGGACGGTTGATAATACTAGCGGCTTAGGACTAAGCCGGATTATTAAATCAGGCTTTGATTTAATAATTTATATATGTATTCTAGTATTATTGTTCACTATTCATTTTCTCTCTTAGCTATTCGTATTTTTGTACGAATACGCGTATATGTATTTCGATACGTGTACCTGGTTGTATTCCGTATTTATACGGAATAGCTTCTAAAAGATTTGATACCTCATTATTTGATTTTCTTTTTAGAAAATCAATTATGGAAATGAGGTGGAGGGTGAGTTGGCATGAGCATGGGTGATGGCATGTAGAGAGGTATGGTTTGCATTTGTTTATTGGAAAATTGAGATGAGATATTTTTTGGTGTGTGCATGATTGAGAGAGAGAGGGGGGCTGCCATCACACTTGAGTAGGCTTGCTCGTTCTTTTCTTCACTTGCTTCATTATTCTTATTCTCACTTGGAGAAAACACTTAGCCATTTTTCTTTAGTTGCTCATGCCACATGTTTTCCTTACCTCTTCTTCATCTTCTTGAGTTGCTCTTGGAGCATTTGTGATGAGAGAAAAGTTATAGTGACATATTTCTACACCTCCACTCTCCATTGCTAGCAAACTTGGAGCGTCGGTTGCCTCGCTTGGTGAGGCTGAAGCTTGCGTCGTTTCCCTCAGGTGGATCATCGTAGATGGGGGAAGACCGGCAACCAAACTTGATCCGCAACCACTAGGAGCTTGGGATGAAGGTTAAAGACCGAAGGACACGGATCAACTCGGTATAACCATTCCTAACTCTTTACATTGCTTGCTAGTATAGGGTTTAGGGTAGATCTGGGCATCAGGTCATGGTAATGCCAGTTTAGAAAAAACTTGTTCCGCATTTGGCCACGGTTTGATGGCTGTGGCGCTGCCGTAACCCAACACCGTGTTGTTTTCAACTCGCTCCGGGCCAGCTAGTGCCGAACTCATGGAGGATTCTCCTCGGGTTCCTGGTCCGGTTGAGGCTCGAAGAAATCCCCTTCAGCTTGACCCTTCTCATTTCCTCCCTTTGCTATAAAAATCATCCCAGCACCCGTAAGGACGAGCCGAGCTGGGTGTACGTTTCCTATAAAAAAATAGGGGAAGGGCGGCTGGATCAGGGGGTCGTAGTAGTTCCTTCTTCCATCCATGAATGGAAGGAGAAGTTCATATTTTTTGGGCCACCCGAGGGTGAGGATTGGCCTGTGCCTATACAGTGGCACATAGCCGACTGCCCACGGGTGAAACGGTCATCCTCTCCCGAGGCGAGGGCGGTGTCGAAGTGAAAGCCTATCCAACGGGCTGATATTTTTCTTTCCGAGCAGGCCCTCAATTGGGCCAGGCTCAGCCCCGCTCGATTCATGGGTAAGTTAGGAGCCTAGGCGACCTATCTAGACTTGCATATTTTCTTCTGTTCTTTCTGGTGTCATTAACTCCCTTTGTGTATTTTCCTTTTTGCAGAACTGATGGACCGATCCAAATTTCTGGCTGCCATGACCGAGAAGAAGGGGAAGAAGGCCGAGGGTGCCGGCTCGTCCCGCCCCGCTCCGAGCCTGGCTCCACAGGCGGCCGCATCGACTAGGCGTTCCACCAGGTCCCGAGCTTCAGAGACTAGCCGTGGGAAGAGCCGTAAGAATGATCAGAAGCCGGAGCCCTGGGCTTTGGAGGTGTAGGATGAGGCTGACCCCCTCCTCCCCCGACGTCCCCCTTAAGAGGTACAAGAGGACGGTATCTCGATCAACGTCCTCCCTGGTCTTCATGCAGGAGGGGGACATTTGTTTCAAGGTGCCCTCGAGGCTTTCATTCACCGATAGTTTTCTCTCGGAGATGGAACGATCGGCCGGGGGCAAAATCCCCCGGGGGACCCTCAAGGCCCAAGTCGTCTCCATTGCTTAGGAGGCTGTACAGGTCAGTATTCGCTTTCCGTTTAGGTTTTCGCTAGGCATTTTTTGTCGGATCGGATGCTTTTTGACCTCTTCCTTTATCTTCCTCAGGACCTCCAGCACTGCGCCCTCATCGCCAACATAGAGCATGAGGAAATTTCCCTGGCGATGCAGATGGCTGGCGAGTCTTCCTTATAGGAGGAGGGCTTGTGCCGGGAGCTGCGCCAGGCGAAGGAGAAAATTGACGCCCTCGAAAATCGGGTGGCCGCCGAGGAGGTGGTGAACTCCAAATGCAAGGAGTCCATCCGAATTTTGAAGGAGTCCAACAAGAGCGTCGAGGCTAAGTTGGGGGAGGCCAGGGTGCTCAACGCCACAATGAAGAAGTCGCGGGACACACTTAAGAGGGAAGTCAAGGCGGCGAAGGAAGGGATAAAGGTCGTCGACCTCCGGGCCGCAAAGCCAGTGAAGAGGTATAAGACGTCGAAACAATTCTACGTCGATCTTGCCAACGCCTCGGCGATTGTCTGGCATCAGGCTCTCAATGCCGTCAAGGCGCTGATGCCGGGGTTCCCCGATGGTGAGCTCCGGCTCGAATACCTTCTCGAGGATGAGACGCAGGGGATGCCGCAGGAGGTGCCGCCAGGGGAGGGGCTCCCAGTGGGAGTGTTGGAGATAAGGCAATCACCCTGGCTCCCAATGCCGAAGCTCCTGGTGGGGGCGCCGATCCTAAAGCTATCGCCCCAGCTACCGATGCTGATGTCGAGCAGGTCGAGGTCCTCCCAACTCCCGAGGCCTGAGCCCTTCTGCTTTCTTCCCTTTTTTGGATTTTGAATATTGTAGGCCTTCGGGCAATTTTATAAGGCTGAGGAGCCTATAATACCTTTTGTAAAGACTCCCAAGTTTTGAATAAATCCGCTTTGTAAATTTTTGCGTGGCAACGTTTTCTTGTTTGTATGAGCCTATCAGCGTTTTCTTCGCCTGACGAGTCAGTCCGCAAGTCGGTGACCAGTCCTTTAGATGGCGACCGCGCGTCGAGTGAAACCCAATTATTTGTCAAGTATACAAAGGCCGGTGTCCTTATTCCCCTGGAGTCGAGGCGATGATTTCTTACTTAAGTTACGTCGGTTGGATCTTTTGAGTAGAAAGGTATAGATCTGCCCATTCCTTTAAGTTAAACCGACGACCACTTCTCTTAAAATAAGTTAGACAAGAGCCTAGTTTAGATTGGTCGGCGTTTGCCATAGTTGGGAGCTTCAGATCCTTAGTGTAGATGGGTAGGAAGTTTCCCTTTAAGGACAGACCGAGCAGGGAAGCTGCTCGGTGGCCTCTTGATGAGGGCTTTTGATCATTGGTGTCGGTGGGTAGTGAGCTACCAGCCATGGATGGACCGAGCAGGGGAGATGCTCGGTGGCCTCTTGATGAGGACTTTGATCCTTATCATAGATGGGCAGAAGCTACCCGCTATGGATGGACCGAGCAGGGCAGCTGCTCGGTGGCCTCTTGGTGAGGGCTTTGCTCTTTAGCGTAGATGGGCAGGAGCTACCCGCCAAGGATGGACTGAGCAGGGAAGCTGCTCGGTGGCCTCTTGATGAGGGCTTTGATCCTTAGCGTACATGGACAGGAGCTACCCGCTAAGGATGGACCGAGCAGGGAAGCTGCTCGGTGGCTGATTGATCTATTTGAATTGTGAAGTTGTATAGAATGAAAAGTTTTATCACAACCAAAGAATTTGTAACCGCAATCAATAACGGTGTCGATATAGCTCGTTAATGAATACGAATCATCCACTGAGATTCGTGAATTTGTTCGATCTTGCTTTAGATGAATTGAAAGAAAATATAAAAGAAAATTCAAGAAAGTAGTTCGAGATTTAATTGAGTTGTCATTTCAAGAAAATCAAGAATATATTCAAGAAATAAAAATCAAGAAATAGTCCAATATCAATTTAGTTATCAAGAATTTGTAGAATATCTTATAGGAATCGATAGAATTAGTAGTAATGATGAATACTAATAATTATGAATTTTATCTATTGATGAATTGTAGCTAGATTGATGACGATGAATGAAGATTAGAGATCTATTGAAGAAACTAGGGTTTCTCCTTCACTATCCCTTATCTTTTCATTGATCATCATTCAAATCTAGTCTCTAGCAAAGAGAATCATCAATTATTTGATTCCTAATTTGCAACAAAATAATCAAGAACGCAATCTCGATCCAAATTAGGTCATTGATGATTCTTTTTCCTAAAATTCACAATCCCCATAAGACTTAAGATTTGTATTAGGATTTCATCATCATTAGATCTACCGATTCTCTCGATTCCTTTACAAGCGGAGATTTCACTCACGCATCATGAAAATTAAAGAATCAAGAACGAGAAATTTCATAATGCAAAAATGTAAAGAAGCAAGAATTACAATTATCACCTTTATTAAATCTCCTTCAATTTACACCTCTCAATTCGAGTTTACAAGACTAGCTCTCGATCACTCCTTTGAAAAGAAATTTGTCGCCGATCTTTGCTCGGCTCAATCTTCGTGAGACGTTGATCGATCGTGGATCTCTTGCTCTTGATGATGATCGGCGTTGCGATAAAGGATTTTCGATTGTCATTTGATTTTGCTCTCAATGGATCTTGATTTTGATTGGATTTTAGTTTGGATCACAAGTTGTGTAGTGAAATGGTTCAATGTTCAACAACCTTTGAAATATAACCCTAGGTCTCCTTTTATAGTTCTCCCAATCTTCCACTAGAAGCTAGGTTTATCTTCCACTTGAAGCTAGGTTGTTATAAAGCTTGCATGAGAAGCTTGGCTGTTGTAGGGAAGCTTTTGGAGAAAGCTAGGGAGTTCGAACTGTCTTGAAGAAGCTGGGAGATTAAAGGGAGCCTCGGGAAAAAGTTACGTTCGCCGATGAGCCAACTCGGCCGCGGATCCGCGGCGGATCGGGCTAGATCGGCCGCGGATCCGCGGCCGTTTGATGAGTTTACTGCATCATTTTTCTGGGGCTGTTTGGTTCTGGTTTTAGGGTCTTCATGTGATGTCTGGAATCTTATTATCCTTTCTGAATCTCTGCCAGATTTTATTTCTTTGACTTGCTGCATTTTATCGGCAATTTTTGCGATTTCAGTTCTTTGACCTGAAGAATTTTCTGCATAAAATCTTGATGAAAAGTGTTGAGATATACAATATCATACGTGAAGTAATAAACACACAATTTCCCTCCAGAGTATCGATTATATATATAACACAAGGTATTTGGTATTTTCCAGATGAATTTGTAATCCGTGTTATATTTACAATAAACACCCTTAGATGATTAAGAAGAGTGGGGAAATTGATATGTTAAGAATGCAATATTTTCGACTGAAAAAATTCCCCGAAACTTAATTTTGGTCATCTCGAGCAAATTTGTTTTATTCAAGAGAAGTAGAAAATATAAGAAAAAAGAAAAAAAAAACTAACTAGCACACTTTCGCAGGCAAACACGATTGCACTGAGCACGTGCAACAAAGCTTTAAACCTCTAGGTGTCCCTAGTAGGAGGAGTGTTGTCTCCTGAGAGTTTTCAACCGATTGCATCCATAAAATCCTATAATAAAAGGAAGACTGTGAAAGTTACATATAAAGATAAGAATTGTAAAAGAAAAACTTTGAAAATTAGAGTTTTCAACTACACTAGTTTTTCGGTTGTTATGAGCCCTATCTTAACTGTCATGAAAATATGTTAGAAATCACATCATCCCTTAATAAAACATTGTCGTTATTCTTCATCCCTACATTTCTTCCAAACATCGATCATATACCCCTATGTGTGTGTAAAAGACATCCCTATACTCGGAGAATTCAATTCAAGCTATCATACTCTTGTCCATCTATCTCGGTACTTTTTAATCGGTGAATATTTTAGATGGAATTGCTCACACATTTTTCATGCGACCGTTAATACTTCTTGAGGTACAAACCGACCGATTACTCATGTGCTTGCTGATTAGGCGTAAATCGTATTTTCCTCGTTTTGCAACACCTAAGGCTTAGCAGTGACTCCCAAACCAGTTGGTCTAAGGCACTAGGTGATGAAGCACCCTCGCTATATTTTTTTTATGCTGCCTTGGTGATTACAAAACTAGTGTTCATTTTTTTTCACCATTTTATCTTTTATGCTTCATTTATTATTTTCTTCATACTTTGGCTTTTAGACAAGAGCATTTCAGGGTATTCTCTACTATCCCGAGTTTCAAAACGTGTGTAAGTACGTATAGTAGGATATCAACATTCAAATGTTTGGCTTCCAGAATAAGAACTATTTTTCAGACTTATTTTTATGCTCAGATTAGTGACTTTCTTCATCTTACTAACTCTTGGGACAACGGTTCATAACTACTTATTACTAGTTTCGTTTAAGAAAACTTCTAATTTTCTTGGTTTTCTTAAATTTTTTCAATCTTATAAATGTAATTTTTTACATTCTAATTTTTTATTATAAAAGAAAATTTTAAAAAAAATATTTGAAAATGTTTTGTGCTTATGCAAAGTATGATGCAAAGTGATGCGTAAATAAGCACAAACCTCCCCCAAATTTGTTTACAACAGTGTCCTCACTGTTGCCATCTATTAAATCTCAGAAACCTATAAACCTGGGAAGAAAAAATTATTAACAGTGACATGAAATATGATCGTGAAAATCTCCCCCAAACCTATTCTTTATTTATGTACAATTTTTTTATTTTTTATTTTATTATTTTTTATGTACAAGTTGACTCACCTCCATTCTAAAAGATGAGACAATATTACCAAGACATGGAGGTGAGGTAGAGGAAAATCAGTTATTATAAAGCGGCTCCTGTAAAAACAGGAGCTCCTCCAAGGGGTCAGTGGAAAAATACGGTTCTAATCTATGCCCATTTATTTTGACAATTGTACCGTTTTCAATATTTTCAACCTCAACTGCCCCGTACAGGTATACACACAGCACAACAAAAGGTCCTTTCCAACGAGATCGTAGCTTACCCGCATGAAGATGGAGACGTGAATCATAAAGAAGAACTTGTTGACCTAGGGTAAAAGTTTTTCTCAAAATGTTTTTATCGTGAAATACCTTAGTCCGATTCTTTACTATCACAGCATTATCGTAAGCTTCATTGCGGAGTTCGCTTAGCTTGTTTAATTGCAGCTTCCGAAAGTTGCAGGCTTGATTTAAGTCAAAGTTCGGTTCTTTAATGGCCCACATTGCTTTGTGTTCAATCTCGACCGGAAGCTGGAAAGCCTTACCAAACACTAGACGATAAGGAGATATGCCAAGATCAGTCTTATAAGCAGTACAGAATACCCAAAGAGCATCCATCAATTTGGTTGACCAATCTTTCCGGTTTTTAGAAACTGTTTTTGTTAGTGTTTATGCCCTAGAAGGCCATTACTGTATCATACTAGTTTGTATATTACTTAATGGAAGCTTGGGATATTCACATGTGTATAACAGTCTTGCTAAACATGGTAGTATGCTACTTGGTTTTTCTATCTTAATATGTGAGTATACGTATTGATAGAGCTCTTAGGATCTTGCTTGACTACCAGCGTTGTGATGGCAGTCACACTAGTGGGGGCTGGGTAGTCTATAAGCACATCCTTATTCAGGTCCCTAGTCGTAGGATTATCGAGACAGGGCATCGATACTCTGGAGTAGACTAGTGTGTACGCTTCTTATCCCAGTTGGGGAGATGGTCTGTCCCACAGCCGTCAGTACGTCGTACTGGAGATAGTATGCAGGTGCTCGTTGGGTTACGGGTACACCGGACAGGACTCACAGGGAACTGTTGGTTGGTTTTATACCAGTCGTTAGTGAGCAGTTCCCAGGTGACATGAGTACAGCATAGTCCGCAGACTTGACACTGCTACTTCGCCTCGAGTTTGTCCCACTGTTCTTAGATTGCTACCCTACCACGGCTCAAAGGAGTCGTGCAAACAGGTAGCAGTTGGGTGCAGTCCCGAGCACTTGGAGGCAGTGGCGGTTAGACAGGATTCGTCTCTCCCGGTATTGGGGGTTGATATCGAGCTGTGTCAGAGAGCCATTACGCAAAGTCCCTGGCCAGGGCAAGCGAGATTTGCTGGTAGGTTCCAGTAGTTTCTCAGGGTGTAATGGGCTTCGCTCCGACACGACTTATACCGCTATTAGGGGACTGACGCTTGCCGCCCCCTAGGCCCGATATGCGATAGTCTTATACGAACGGACCGGACTGTTTGGAGATTGTCACATCAGACTCAGTAGGAGTTCGGATGGGTTTCCTCATCGGCCTTCTTATCGACATCTACCTGGGGACCGTTACGTACAGCTAGTGCCACTTGCGGTCTATAGTTAAACCCACTGCCAGCGTAGTAGTCGAGTCTCTAGAGTCCCACACAGAGAGTTTCCCTACTCCGGGCGAAACGATATAGAGGTCGTATGGTTTTATGACAAGGGTTCGGACGCATACGTGTGTTTACGCACGTACGACTTTCGGACAGTTTTTACCAGTTGGCTTTGGTTTAAGCCAGTTACCGGTATCCGGTTATTGGATTTATACAGTCTAAAGTTTTTCCGTATTTTTGCGGAAAGGATGGGCGTTCTCGTAATTGCGCGAGAAGCTTCTAGAAGGTGGTGACTAAGGGGGTTTAGGTGTCATTTACAATGAATGTGATTAGTGAGTCATATGGATGATTCATCCATGTCATTATCCATGGAGATGAATCATCACTAGATATTATCAAGCATGCTTGTTAAATTGATTTATTTTCTTTTCTTGATAAAAAGAAATGCTTGATATATATTATCATAACTCACTATTCTCACTTCATTATCATGTTCATCTTCTCTCTCCTCAAGCTCTCCCTCTTCAAACCCTAATCCTCCCCTCTCATGTGTTGAGTACAAGGATTAGTTAGACTAATTAAACCATAACCCTCACTCTATATCACCTAGCTTCTTTGATTAGCACTTAAAGAAGGTTAGTTGCCTCAAGTTTAGAGGCTAAGCTTGGAGTAAAGCTCTCGGGTGGATCGTCTACTACTTCGAGAAGGCCGAGGAGGAGGTGGAGTTCGCAAAGACGAAGGACACGATTCGTTAGGTATAATCCCTAAACATAGTAGTATAGAACTTCTATGTTTCATGTTAGTTATCGTTTAGCTTCGATTCATGCGGTTAGTCGATGTTTAAGCAAAGAACAAGATCGTTTTTCAAATTTCCGCCTCCCCGCAAGTCGTGGAGTGTTGTACATCGACTTACAGTGGTATCAGAGCCTCGCTAAACAATAAATAACTTTCTTGCAAATTTGTATGAATTTCGAACGGAAAAAACGAAACCGGAAAAGCCAGAAATCATCAGTTTCTGTCGTTTTTAAAATGAAGTCCAAAAATTTTTCAGGGATGTTCAGAATGCTTGAAAAGACAGTAGTAGAACACCAAGAAAATTGGGCCCCTGAATCGCCTAAAGTGCCGCGGAACCGCGGCGGATCCCACCGATCCGCCGCGATTCCGCCGCCGAGTTGGCGATTCAGGAACCCAATTTTCCTGTGTTGGTTCTCTGGGATATTTGGTATTTTCTGGAATTATTTATTTTTGCTCAGGTTTCAGATTTACAGAGAAGTATTGGAGCAAAATTAAAAGTGTTTAATCGATCGAAATTATACAGTATTTGCTTGTTGGATTATATCTGTGTTTGTATAATGTGTTCGTAAACCTCCCCTAACTGCTAGTTTGTCGGTTAGCAGGGGGTTGCACATTTCTGTAATGGATTTTATCTGTTTGTGCATATGAACTGTGTTGGACTGTTGTGATGTATAGCCGGGGTTATGTGATGGGTTATTATTTAATTCATTTGATGTAAATGTAATTTGTTGTAATATTATTTTTCGGGGCACATCCAGGTTGCGGTTGTAGCCACCGTTGTATTATTTCATTTTACTGTTTTTTGCTCCTAGGACAGACCCAAGGTGGGGTGCACAAACTGCCGGGTGGGTAGTTTGCCGTACCCGTTGGGGTCTTGGGTGGGGTAATGGCTATTCATCACAACTGTGTAATCCGTCTTTTGTTGCAGGCTCAAAACAAACACGGATTGCTTGCAAATCCAATTAAGTTCATCTGTGATCTGGAATGAATATCATTGCGTCAGACGAATGTAAAATATCTATATATATGATAGCTATTTAGACGTCACTTATGTTTTACACCCGCGCTAGCCCAGCCCCCGCTCTGTCGTTAGTTAAGTAACCTAACGGGTAATGACGGGACCCCGTGGCGAATGCGGATGGTATAAGAGGACGTTGTATTTTCGTTGTTTTCTGCAATGATAGGTTAATGATGGGACGCATTATTTGTAATGCAAAGAAAATAAACCAAATGTTAAATCGTTGGAACAATTTAAAAGAAACCACTCGGTTATTTTAAAAGAGCAGATTTTTTAAATTGCGGAGCTTTAACCACTCCTTTTAAAAAGCTATCAGGTTCCTTCGATTATATCAAGTTTACTACGTTCACGGTTTCGCCAAAACCATTCGTAGCCCTCCGTCATTTCTTATGAATGGTCAGTAGTATTCAAGCTATGTTTGTTTGGCCCTTAGTCAAGACATAGTGATTGGTAGCTGCTGGGGTATTCATTTGTTGCATAGATAGATGAGTTGGTTTGGGACAGTCGTATTACTTTGTTTGGCCCTTAGTTAAGAGTATATACGGATGGGTTCAAATCAACAGGATAATGATGGGCAGAACTTGACATGTGACTTATGATTTGTTGGCCCTTAGTCAGGATCATAAGAACATGGGGCAAAAATCTATATCGGGAATTTCTAAAGAAACTGAAATTTGCAAAGAGATGCATACTATTTGGAGTTTGATGAATGTTAGTAGGATTCCTTCAACATTATCATACGATGATATTTGGATCCTGATCCTACTGAGAGTATATGCTACTTATCAGGATATTCGTCACTTAACGATCAATGCTACAAACCAAGTAGGTGTCAAGAAAGGTGTCAGCGGGGTTACGCCCCCAGAGAAAAGAGGTTATTTAATTAAGGAACTTCGCGAAAGCGTTGGAAAACCTCCCTCGAAGTATCGACACTAGCCTGGCTGAACGGTTAAGCAAGAATTGTACAGTGAGAATAGTCCTGGCTAATTCTTCTTTTATGGTTTGAGGAAGGATTCGAGAAACAGTGGGAGCCATCCGGTTTAGATAAATTAAAACCAATCTAAACTTGCAAGAGCATCATGCTAAAGTGTTTTCTTCTCTCTCTCATTGCAGCGACCTTGTGACCATGACTAGGTTACATCTAGATAACAAGTTGACTGAATCTAACTTATTTGACTGGCAAAGGTCTGTCCAGATGACCATTGCCTATGACAAGCTGGACCACCCTATTACTACTCAAGATCCCAGCGTCCCAGGTCCAGTTTCCACCGTCGCGGATATGGATATCCGTCAGACAAAGGAAAAGAATAAAGCGAAAGCCAAGTGCCTCGTGTTGGCTTCAGTTGATGGTATATACCAGAAGCAGCACGAGAAGATGGATTTTTTTTCCATCTTTCTCCATAACAAAGATTTATATGGAGAGTAATCTCATATCGCAAGATATGAGGCCTCGAACGAATTAATTCAAGCGAGGTCGGCTGACGGGTCATCTGTAAGGGACGACGTCCTTACGATGACTAGCTATATTGATGAGCTCAAGGACCTGGAGACCACGTTGGGAAACAGGTCATATACTGACTTATTTCCATAGTCCCTACCCTCTACTTACACCCTGAAAGAAACCAGGGAGACACAAGCTCTGCTTAATGGGGGACATTCTTCTTTTACATCCAGGGCGATAGCAAAGGATGAAAAGAAGAAGACCTCTACAAAGCCGATATACGGTGTCAGCAAAGTAGGAGGAAAGGGAAGAGAAAAAGTTTCGGTACTTGGTATAGGTAAGGAGGGATATTCCTATTGTTATGGGAATGGACATTGGCAGAAGGATTGCAGGGCTTTGGAAGCCAGTAGCCAGGATACGAAGCATGTTGTGGCTTCAGCCTCAAGTGTGTTTGTAATTGAGAACTGTTTGTCAATTAACTCTACTTCCTGGGTACTAGATACCGGAGCAGGATCTCATATCTGTAATTCGTTACATGCTTTGAGAAACCGTAAAGTTATAAGGATAGGAGATTTGTCTCTCAGAGTTGCAAACGGAATGAGCGTGGACGCTGAATCCGTGGGAGAATATCGCCTAGGTTTGACAAGTGGGCAGATATTGATTCTACGTAACTGTCAGTATGTACCTAGTTTGACTTGTAATATCATATCAGTGTCCTCGCTTTCAAGAGAGGGATATGACTTTACATTCGTAAGCGATGTAGTTCACATCCACCTAAATCAAGTTCTGATTGGGTCCGGTACATTAGATGACGGTATATACGTATTGAATCAAGCTCAGGTTTTCAATGTCCAGAACACACTTAAAAGAAAGTCTCCAGAAATGAATCAGGCTTTCTTATGGCATTGTAGACTAGGTCACATCAATGAAACACGATTAACGAAGTTACATAGAGAAGGATATTTGAATCCGTTCGAATATCAATCTTATGCCACTTGTGAATCTTGTCTCATGGGAAAGATGACAAAGACTCCGTTTACTGGACACGGAGAAAGAGCGAGCGAGCTCTTAGGACTCGTACACAGTGACGTGTGCGGTCCAATGTCTACACATGCGCGAGGTGGTTATTCCTACTTCATTACTTTTACGGATGATTTCTCTAGGTATGGATATATCTTCTTAATGAAGTATAAATCCGAGGCCTTTGAGAAATTCCAAGAATACAAGAATGAAGTGGAAAAACAAACAGGCAAAAGTATAAAGACACTGAGATCTGATCGAGGTGGTGAATACTTAAGTGCCGAATTCCTGGGTTACTTAAAAGAGAATGGAATTCTCTCTCAGCTTACTCCTCCATACACACCACAACACAATGGTGTATCGGAAAGGAGGAATCGAACCCTATTGGATATGGTTCGTTCCATGATGAGTAAGGCTGAGTTACCACGATCTTTCTGGGGTTATGCACTAGAATCAGCTGCATATCTTTTGAACCAGGTTCCAACCAAGACTGTGCCTACCACGCCATATCAGATGTGGAGTGGGAAGAAACCCTGTCTAAAACATTTTAGGACATGGGGGTGTCCAGCTTTTGTGAAAAAGCAGCATCCGGACAAGCTCGAGGCACGCTCAGTACAGTGTAAGCTTGTGGGATATCCAAAGAACTCCAAGGGATATTATTTCTATTACGCAGAGGAACAAAAGGTTTTTGTTTCTCGTCATGCCCACTTCTTGGAAACTGAATTTTTAGAAAATCAGAAGAGTGGGAGTGCAGTAGAACTGGAAGAAATTCCAGAACCACAAGCTGTTACTGAAAGTTTGGTGGAACAAGAAGTTTCAGAAGAAAGGGACATACCAGTGCCTATCCGCAGAAGTAGTAGGCAGTCTCATCCGCTCGAGAGATACTACGGTTTTCTCATAGACGGGGATAGAGAAGATTGCGTCATTGATAATGACGACCCTACTAGCTTCCAGCAAGCCATTTCAGAGCGGTGACTCGGTAAAATGGCTAGATGCAATGCGGACCGAAATGGAGTCCATGTACACTAACAAAGTATGGACTTTGGACACTGCTCCAGATGGGGTGAAACCCGTAGGATGCAAGTGGATCTTCAGAAAGAAGATTGGTGTAGATGGACAGGTTGAAACCTATAAGGCTAGACTTGTTGCAAAGGGTTTCCGTCAAAGACCTGGTTTGGACTATGACGAAACATTTTCTCCAGTGGCTATGCTGAAATCCATTCGGGTCCTTCTTGCTATTGCTGCCTTCCACGATTATGAGATCTGGCAGATGGACGTAAAGACGGCCTTTCTAAATGGAAATTTAGAAGAGAGCGTCTATATGGGTCAGCCAGAGGGATTCATTCAGAGTGGGAGCAGCGGTAAAGTATGCAAGCTGCTTAAGTCCATTTATGGACTAAAGCAGGAATCGCGGAGTTGGAACATCTGTTTTGATGATACTGTCAAAGAATTCGACTTTATCAAAAATCCAGATGAACCATGCATATACAGTAAGATTGTAGGGAGAGTTGTTGTATTCCTCGTCTTGTACGTGGATGACATTCTCCTAATAGGAAATGATATTCCTATGCTACAGACAGTCAAAAGATTCTTGTCACAGAAATTCTCCATGAAGGACCTGGGTGATGCCACCTACATTCTGGGGATCCAGATCTATCGTGATAGATCAAAGAGGATGTTGGGACTTTCACAGTCCAGGTACATAGACACCATATTGAAAAGATTCAGTATGGAAGATTCTAAGCACGGTAACCTACCGGCTTGTCACGGAATCACCCTCTCCAAAGAGATGTCTCCCAAGATTGATTTGGAAAGGGAACGCATGTCAATTATACCCTACGCTTCTGCGGTAGGCTTTATAATGTTTGCGATGTTATGTACCAGACCAGATGTAGCATACGCATTGAGCATTGTAAGCCGGTATCAGGCAAACCCAGGGGAGAATCATTGGATAGTAGTAAAGAATATTCTCAAGTACCTGAGGAGGACTAAGAAGATGTTCTTGGTTTACGGCGGAAAGGACCTCAAGATAGAGGCCTATGCTGATTCCGGCTTCCAGAGTGACAAGGATGACTCCAAGTCCATGTCGGGTTATGTCTTTACCCTCAATGGAGGGGCGGTCTGTTGGAAGAGTTCCAAGCAGGACACCGTTGCTGACTCAACGATTGAAGCGGAGTACATAGCTGCTTGCGATGCCGCAAAAGAAGCTGTCTGGATGAAGAAGTTCCTCACAGAACTTCAGGTGGTTCCTACCAGTGTTGGTCCAATACCTCTGTATTGCGACAACAACGGCGCTATAGCTTTAGCGAAGGAACCCAGGTCCCATCAGAAGTCCAGACACATCTTAAGGCGGTATCACCTGATCAGGGAGATCGTAGATCGCCGGGAGATCGAGGTAAAGAGAGTAAATACAGAGGATAACATTGCTGATCCATTCACTAAGGCCCTACCTCAGATTCAGTTCGAGAGGCTACTCGAGATCATCGGTCTTTGATTCGCCAGTACATGGCCCTAGTGCAAGTCGGAGATTGTTAGTGTTTATGCCCTAGAAGGCCATTACTGTATCATACTAGTTTGTATATTACTTAATGGAAGCTTGGGATATTCACATGTGTATAACAGTCTTGGTAAACATGGTAGTATGCTACTTGGTTTTTCTATCTTAATATGTGAGTATACGTATTGATAGAGCTCTTAGGATCTTGCTTGACTACCAGCGTTGTGATGGCAGTCATACTAGTCGGGGCTGGGTAGTCTACAAGCACATCCTTATTCAGGTCCCTAGTCGTAGGATTATCGAGACAGGGCATCGATACTCCGGAGTAGACTAGTGTGTACGCTTCTCATCCCAGTTGGGGAGATGGTCTGTCCCACAGCCGTCAGTACGTCGTACTGGAGATAGTATGCAGGTGCTCGTTGGGTTACGGGTACACCGGACATGACTCACAGGGAACTGTTGGTTGGTTTTATACCAGTCGTTAGTGAGCAGTTCCCAGGTGACATGAGTACAGCATAGTCCACAGACTTGACACTGCTACTTCGCCTCGAGTGTGTCCCACTGTTCTTAGATTGCTACCCTACCACGGCTCAAAGGAGTCATGCAAACAGGTAGCAGTTGGGTGCAATCCCGAGCACTTGGAGGCAGTGGCAGTTAGACAGGATTCGTCTCTCCCGGTATTGGGGGTTGATATCGCGCTGTGTCAGAGAGCCATTACGCAAAGTCCCTGGCCAGGGCAAGCGAGATTTGCTGGTAGGTTCCAGTAGTTTCTCAGGGTGTAATGGGCTTCGCTCCGACACGACTTATACCGCTATTAGGGGACTGACGCTTGCCGCTCCCTAGGCCCGATATGCGATAGTCTTAGACGAACGGACCGGACTGTATGGAGATTGTCACATCAGACTCAGTAGGAGTTCGGATGGGTTTCCTCATCGGCCTTCTTATCGACATCTACCTGGGGACCGTTACGTACAGCTAGTGCCGCTTGCGGTCTGTGGTTAAACCCACTGCCAGCGTAGTAGTCGAGTCTCTAGAGTCCCACACAGAGAGTTTCCCTACTCCGCGCGAAACGATATAGAGGTCGTATGGTTTTACGACAAGGGTTCGGACGCATACGTGTGTTTACGCACGTACGACTTTCGGACAGTTTTTACATGTCGGCTTTGGTTTAAGCCAGTTACTGGTATCCGGTTATTGGATTTATACAGTCTAAAGTTTTTCCGTATTTTTGCGGAAAGGAGGGGTGCTCTCGTAATTGCGCGAGAAGCTTCTAGAAGGTGGTGACTAAGGGGGTTTAGTTGTCATATACAATGAATGTGATTAGTGAGTCATATGGATGATTCATCCATGTCATTATCCATGGAGATGAATCATCACTAGATATTATCAAGCATGGTTGTTAAATTGATTTATTTTCTTTTCTTGATAAAAAGAAATGCTTGATATATATTATCATAACTCACTATTCTCACTTCATTATCATGTTCGTCTTCTCTCTCCTCAAGCTCTCCCTCTTCAAACCCTAATCCTCCCATCTCATGTATTGAGTACAAGGATTAGTTAGACTAACTAAACCATAACCCTCACTCTATATCACCTAGCTTCTTTGATTAGCACTTAAAGAAGGTTAGCTGCCTCAAGTTTAGAGGCTAAGCTTGGAGTAAAGCTCTCGGGTGGATCGTCTACTACTTCGAGAAGGCCGAGGAGGAGGTGGAGTTCGCAAAGACGAAGGACACGATTAATTAGGTATAATCCCTAAACATAGTAGTATAGAACTTCTATGTTTCATGTTAGTTATCGTTTAGCTTCGATTCATGCGGTTAGTCGATGTTTAAGCAAAGAACAAGATCGTTTTTCAAATTTCCGCCTCCCCGCAAGTCGTGGGCTGTTGTACATCGACTTACAGTTTTCTCCAAAATTTGTTTGATCTGTCTGTTGGAAAGCTCAGCTTGCCCGCTCGTTTGGGGATGATAGGGTGTCGAAAGTTTGTGGTTAATTGTATATTTCCGCATCAAAGTCTCAAAAGACCTATTACAAAAAAGTGTCCCGTTATCGCTAATGATAGCGCGAGGGTTTCCAAATCGCGAAAAGATATTTTCTTTCAGGAACTTAATGACAACCTTGTTGTCATTAGTGCGATAAGGAATACCTTCCACCCATTTCGAGACGTAATCAACCGCAAGTAATATGTACAAATTCCCAAAAAAGTTGGGAAAATGACCCATAAAATCAATACCTCAAACGTTGAAAATTTCAACCACCAAGATCGGTTGAAGGGGCATCTCATTTATCCGAGAAATCCTACCCGTGTGTTGACACTGTGGACAGGTTTTGCAATGATCAAATGCATCTTTGAATAATGTCGGCCAGTAAAAACCGCATTGCAAAACCTTCTCTCCGTCTTTCGAGGACCAAAGTGACCTCCACATGCCTGATCATGACAGAAAGATAGAACGCTCTTGAATTCATCATTCGGTACACATCTGCGAATGATCTGGTCAGGACAATACTTAAACAAATAGGGTTCATCCCAGTAAAAGTGTTTTACTTGGGATAGAAATCGATGTTTGTCCTGTTTCGACCATTCGTGGAGAATAAGTCCTATTGCAAGATAATTCATAATATCCCCGAACCAAGGTTCGGTGGATACATTCAAGAGTTGTTCGTCCGGAAAAAAGTCATTAATTGGCAGGGTCACAGGTGAAGAAGAGATGCGTGAAAGATGGTAGGCTACTACGTTTTCATATCCTTTCTTATCTCTAATGACGAGATCAAATTCTTGTAATAGAAGGATCCAACATATTAACCTACGTTTATCATCTTTCTTCGATAAAAGATGTTTTAAGGCAGAGTGGTCAGTGTACACAACAATTGGTGAGCCAATCAAGTAAGGCCTACATTTTTCTAATGCAAATACAACTGCTAAGAGTTCTTTCTCGGTAGTTGTATAATTAATTTGAGAATCATTCAGGGTCTTACTCGCATAATAAATCACACGTGGCATCTTATCAATGTGTTGTCCTAAGACTGCACCAACAGCAAAATCTGATGCATCACACATTAGCTCAAACGAGTGGTTCCAAATAGGAGAAGATAGAACAGGGGCTGTAGTGAGAGAATTCTTAAGTGAGTCAAATGCAGCCTCACAATCCGACTCAAAGTGAAAGGTTGTATTCTTGGCCAAGAGAAGAGTTAAGGGTCTAGCAATTTTGCTAAAATTCTTAATGAATCTCCTGTAAAAGCCTGCATGGCCAAGAAAAGATCGTATATCTTTGACGCATTTGGGATGAGGAAGGTTATGAATGACATCTATTTTAGCTCTGTCAACCTCAATGCCTTTCCGTGAAATGACATATCCAAGCATAATTCCCTCTTGGACCATAAAATGACATTTTTCCCAATTCAAGGTTAAGTTCTTATCTTTACAACGAGTAAGAATTGCGTCAATATGAGATAGGCAGTCATCAAAAGAATCTCCGAATATCAAGAAATCGTTCATGAAAATCTCCAGAAAATTATCGAGCATGTCCGAGAATATCCTCATCATACACCGCTGAAATGTAGCGGGAGCATTGCATAACCCAAAGGGCATGCGTCTATAAGCAAAATTACCAAAAGGACAAGTAAACGTGGTTTTATCTTGATCCTTTTTGGCAATAGAGACCTGGTTATAGCCAGAGTATCTATCTATGAAAAAATAATATTCACGTCCAGCTAAGCGTTATAATATCTGGTCAATGAAAGGTAGAGGAAAGTGGTCTTTCCTTATTGCAGCATTGAGTTTTCTATAATCAATACAGGACATCCAGTTTGAGCGCGTGTCTGGATTAACCCATTTGCCTCATTTGATATGACCGTGATGCCGGACTTCTTAGGGACTACATGAATAGGACTTACCCATTGGCTATCAGAGATTGGGTAAATGATACCACTGTCAAGGCATTTGATGATTTCTTTCTTTACCGCCTCCTTCATGACGGGATTCAACCGTTTCTGGGGTTCTCGGGTTGGTTTGGTTTCATCCATCAGATGTATATGATGTTCGACAATCAAGGGACTAATCCCTTTGATGCCAGCCATTGTCCAACCAAAAGCCTGCTTATTAGATCTCAAGACCATCAAAAGAGCGTTCTCTTTCTCTAAGGCTAGAGAAGCGGATATGATCACAGGTAAAGACTCATTCCCACCTAAATATGCATATTTAAGATGAGAAGGTAGCAATTTGATATCTAATGTCGACGGAGAAACAATAGAAGGTGGGGTAAGAGAATGACATTCAGATTCACGAAGAAGCTCATAGCCTGCAAAGGATACAGACTCGGAAAGTGATGAGTCAAAAGTTTCAGACTCAGGTGTGGACTCATCAAAAGTGTCCTCACTAAGATGTGCAAGATCAAACATTGATGTGCTAATGTCATCGAGATTATCAAAGAAAAGTTCATCAACCTCACAGCTTTTGAGAGCTATCTCGTGGACAGAACATACATCAAGAGTGTGAGCAGAGGGTTCAGACAGCTGACTTCCAATCTTATAAATGTTCAGCTCAATTGACATCTTCCCGAAGGATAGGGTCATAGAGCCGTTTCGACAATTAATGACAGCATTGGAAGTGGCTAGGAAAGGTTGACCCAGAATCACCGGAATTTGGTTCAGTGGGTTCGCTACAGGCCGTGTATCCAAAACAATAAAGTCCACAGGGAATATAAATTCCCCGACTTTAATCAACACATCCTCTAGTTCACCCCCTAGGTTTGGTGATTGATTGGTATGCTATTTGGAGAGTGCAATGAGCTGGTTTCAACTCTTCAATCCCTCACTGCTCGTAAACAGAAAATGGAAGCAGCTTAACACTTGCGCCAAGGTCAAGTAAAGCACGGTTGATGTTTTTACCCCTAATAGAAATCGAGATTGTAGGACATCCAAGGTCCTTACGTTTCTTTGGTAATTGTAGGGTAAAAGTAGTGCTAACATTATTTGTCATGAATACCTTTTTTGGCACTTGAGTGTTTCTCTTCTTAGTGCACAAGTCCTTTAAAATTTTTGCATAAGACGGGACTTGTTAGATAGCATCTAGGAAAGGGATATTGATGTTAACCTGTTTAAACATTTCCATAATCTTCTCCATATGCGGACTCGATTTGTTTCCCCTTAACAGATTCGGATAAGGAGTTTTAGTAATAATAGCTGGGTCCAACAATGGAGAAGGTGGTGTGTATGGAACAGATCCCA
This sequence comes from Agapanthus africanus, assembly GCA_030015575.1. Taxonomy (NCBI): domain Eukaryota; kingdom Viridiplantae; phylum Streptophyta; class Magnoliopsida; order Asparagales; family Amaryllidaceae; genus Agapanthus; species Agapanthus africanus. Next base: position 100,395,809 of record CM057349.1, read on the forward strand.
GAATAAGAGTGGGGATCGTCTTTGGTAGACTAGAAGAAGTGTGTTGAGGGTTCGAGCCTTGGGAAAAACGGAGAATAGGCTCGCAAGAAGGTGGTGGGGTAGACGAACAAGGGTCAGAAGTGGAAGTAGAAGTGGAAGGAAGCGGAAGTGAAAGCCAGGGTGTTATTGATTAATTCATCATGATTATCAATCTCTTCACCGACTTGATTATTCAGCACTCTTCCAGATCTCAACGTTGTAATGGCATTCACATTGTAGTGTTGTGAATGTCAAGGATTCGGTAGGGGTTGAGACAGAAGTTTCCCTTTCTCTCTAGCACTCATTTCGGCATTCAATCATGCAATTTGTGCTTCCATCGATTTAATACTCTCACCTTGGGAGGCGGTATCTTTCTTAATATTATCGACAGAAGACTTTATCCCAGCCGAAACTTGCATGAAATTTTTCAGAATCAAATTCATGGTTTGTTCGAGTGAAGATGAATTATCAGTACTGGTCTATTGCAAAGAATTCTAGTGCCCATCTTGTCCGTGTTCCTCCTATCGACTCTGAAGTCGGTATTTCTACATCTTCTTTTTCCTCACCACACACCACATCCACCACGATGGATGGATCTCCATCAAACTTTCATAACACCACTTTGCCACCACCCGCAGGTGCGCAAAATCTACCGCGTATGTCTCTCCAAGAGATATGCTACTCGATACGTGGTCCTCTTTCTACTTGTCTTTCCATTCCACCATCCAATGGGGACAATTTCGAAATCGAACCTCAATACATCAATCTTTTACCCAAATTTCACGGTCTCGAGTCTGAAAACGCATAAGTTTTTATTACCAAATTTGAAAACGTATGTGCTATGATGGGTACTTCACAGCTTTCTGTGGATGCCATGTGTCTACGTTTTCTCTCGTTCACTTTGTGCAATTTAACCGAGAAGTGGCTTTATAACACAGCTGCACATTTTATTTCAAACTGGGATGAATTCGTCATAGCTTGCCTTAAGAAATTCTATCCCAATCATAAGACAGCCCGAGTCCGTAGCGAAATAAATCAATTTACCCAGCTTCCCAATGAACAATTTTCGAAGTGTTTTGAACGCTTCAAGGATCTGTTAGTTCAATGTCCTCATCACGGAATCCATCGATTGGATCTCTGTCGAATCATATATGAGGGCATTAATCCTACAACAAAACATGTGCTTGAATCCTTGTGTCAAGGAAACTTCATGTCTAAAGACGATGGTGAAGCTTGGAAATTTTTAGAAGATTTCGCTGAAAAACTTTACAATAGGAGAGTGTAAGTCAATTATCGTCTAGGGGTGGTATCCATCAACTGGATGTTTCCATAGGAGTCAAAGCTGAAATGGCAGCAAGCAAAAGAAGCTTGAAGCCATGGAACAAAATTTTTTATTAGCCTCCCTAAATCAAATGACACTCCCCAAAACTGTCTGTGGATGCTGTTCTGATCCATCACATCTGACGGAAGAATGTCCATTGAATTCTCCGTTTCAAGGTCAAGAGCATACTAATGCTGCTTCCCAGCAAAGACCTAGAAACGATTCGTATTCTTCCACTTATAATCAGGGTTGGAGGAATCACCCTAATTTTGCTTGGAACCAATACCAAACTCAAAACACGGTTCCAAACCAAAACAACTTTCAAAGGGTCCCTTCACAACAACAGCAACCACTGCAACTGACTCAGCACCCCTATCAATCACAAAACTTTCAAAATCCGGTCAACACTTCTGCAGTGGAAACACTGTTGCACTTAAGTTTGGGGGGACATTTTTGTGTATATATTTTTGTTTTGTTTTTTTTTTGTTTTGTATAAAAAAAATTTAGGGAGCGCCGACAGTTTTGACTCTCTTGGTGTAGCCTGACAGTGAGGGCACTGTCAAGTTTAAGTTTGGGGGTGTGCTCGGTAAGCTTTCTTCCTTCGCATTCATATGTATATTTCGCATTTGCATACTTATTAAAAACCAATAAAAATAAAAAAAAAATTCCAAAAAATATAAAAACTTTGTCGTCGAGTTAGCTAATAGGGTAACTTAGATTTTTATTCCGAAAGCTTAGTTGATACGTTAGGAATAACTAAATCTTAGGCTTAGGAATTAAAAACCCTAAAAATAACCCTCATTTTGTTTAACCGTGGTAATTATACGTCCTTACAGTTTTTTTTGAGAAATAGTTAATCTTGAGTTCAGTTCTTTAGTTAAGTCAAGATGAAGGGAAAGTATTGAAGTTTTACTGAAGGATAAGTCTGAAAAATAGTTTCTATTCTTGAGTTCAAATTTAGAAAGTGTATACCCTACAAACTGCACATACACGCACCTTGAAACATAGGATAGCAGAGGATACCTAGAAATACTCTTGCCTGAAAACCTAGTATAAAAGGAAAAAAAACGGTATTTAAAGCTAAACACCAAAAAGAGCATCATTGAAAAATATATCCGGTCTTGAAAAAGAAAAAGAAAAGAAAAGAAAAATAAATAAATAAAGTCAAGACCAGGAAACTGCTATTTACGCTTTAAGCTCTTATATTCAGTAATCGGCCGTTAGTGCCTCAAGAAGCATTAATAGCCACATGAAAAAGTGTGTGAGCAATACCATCCATAATTAATGAAAAGAAATAGTATTAGGTATTAGGGTAAGGGTACTATAGCTTGAATTGAATTCTTAAGTGTAGGGGTGAATAATTTACACACACGTAGGGGTATACAATCAATGTTTGAAGGAAAGATAGAAATAAAGAATAAGACTCATGTTTTCCGTAAAACTAATAAAAATCCTTGATTGGAGACTGCGCTTTAAAAAGGAAAACTCAAGAGATACCAACATCTTTCTAAAATTTTTTGGAACGTATAGGATCCAAAGTTAAATAAATAGGAGGTGTGAAACATAAGGGTAGGATATTTCTAACTTAGGATGATAGAATTTCTAACTTAGATACTAAATTGTAGGAGTAGAATCAACGTTAACTTATAAAACCAGCTTGACGGGATTTTATGGGTAGTATCCGCTGAAAACCCTCAGGAGACAACACTCCTCCTACTAGGGACACCTAAAGGATTAACGACTTGTTGCACGAGCTTGGTGCAATCGCGTTCCCTGTGAAAGTGAGGTTAGGACTTTTTGTGAATAATTGGTTTTGCTCGGGACGAGCAAAAGTTAAGTTTGGGGGTATTTGTTCACACCAGAATATTGCATTTAATACCGCCCATTCTTATGCTCGTTTGCTTATAGGTAGGTGCTTTTAATCTGTGTTTGCTACATATTTACATGCTACAGGTTCCTAGTCCAAAATAACGCAAATGATACAAAATCTCCACTGATACGCCAAAATACAGAACATCTGTTGTCAACAGATAAAAGCAGGGTTCCGGTTATCCGTATCCGTCCAGTGCCGTGTACCAGTTCCAGAGAAAAGACATATGACAGTGGTCATTCGTGTCTCAGACAAGCACAAAGCACGAGAGGGGCAGCACAAAACTCAATGGGTGCGCGGAGCTCGAGGGAGAAAGGTCAAATCAATCAAAAGTGAAGCTATGTTTGGACTACGCAGATCTAAAGAAATTGTGAAGGCAATTTGCAATTTGGAGCATGTAGAACAACATAAGAGAGCAACCTAAGAAAACCCAAAAAAATGACAACCCAACCCCCTAAAAAAAGCACGGATCCGCGGCCAAAATGGCCGACTCGCGGCGGATCCGTGGCCGAGTTGACTCAGTATCAACTCGAATTTTGGGGGTAGTTTGGACATTTCATTTGGGCTCAGAATCTTGCCCCAGGGTTTCAGCACTCAGCCTATAAATAGCCCAGTTTTGTGCCAAGCCAAAGGTCTTCTTTTCATGCCTCTTTTTGTTAGGTTTTAGTGTAGTTTAGTTTAGCTTCTTCTTCTTCTTCATTCTTTCCTCCATGAAAATTGTAGTGAGAGCTTTTTGAGTGGATGATGAAATGAAGATGAGGCTTTTTAGTATCTTGTCTCTTTTATTTCTTGCCTTGTAATTTTATTATCTTGTATTGTAATTTTATTTATTGTTGTTAACTAGTTGTTGTTATTTCTTTTCTTGCTCTTTTCCTTCTCTCTCTTTTCCGTATTATTTTCAAGCGATGATACTCGACGGAGTTCCTTGCTAAGGTGAGGACCCAAGAGTTAGCTTGCGCCATTTGTAAAACCGTATTTTCCTTTTCTCTCTTTTCTTCCTTCTTGTTTTGTTTTCTTTTCATTTTCATGTGTGAATAATTCCACACTTGTTAAGGCTAAGGAAGGTGGTATGAGGGACAGAAAAATCCCTTGTGCTTCTCTTCGCCAAACATCTTGAAATGAACCCCAACCAAACAAACACAACCCCCTCACTTAGGCGTGCTATACGTGACATATAGCCGCGACCTAAGTCAAGAATTCCTTTAAGCGCACTACAACGTGATATGTAGTTGTGACTTAATTGGATACATGGTTGCGGGTGTTTGGCCGAGGGTTGGAAACAAGCGTATTTAGAGGATGAACAAGGAGCACTAGGAATAGATTTAGCGTTGGAAAGCTCGCTTAATCTCGCAAATCCCATTCCTATGTCCTCCTAATCCCCGCTACTTCCGATTATCCCAACATCGTTTTAAGAATGGCAAAAGAAAAGCACAAGACTAATCCTAACTCTACTAACCAACCTTAACCTTAACAAGTTTACTTGAACATAAAATACGACACTTAGGATAGAATTGAACATACACATATACTTTCTTCATTGACTCGTCTTAAACACGAACGGACATACTACCATCTCCCTGCGTATCGACCCGTGCTCAACCGGCTAGCTGCAAAGCGACACCGTCCTGATCGTGGTTATAACTTTAGAACTTTGAATCCCGACACGCCAAAATCGTGCGATCACCAGCCGAGCATGCACTAAATGGTTTAGCACAAGTGGCAGCGTTTGTGATAATTAGAGAAAATTTTGGTTTGGTGTTTGGTTTGAAAAAGACGGATTTTGAAAAAATCAAATCAAATCACAAAAAATGCACAAGCAACCTTAGATCTAATGGTGTCAAGTCACTAGACTACTCCTAGACTTCCAGAAGACAAATGGCAGGATAAATCCTCTACTTCCTCTTTATCTCTTCTATGGCCAGGTAAGTGGGAGGTTCTCCGCTACGTAAGTAGTGGGCCTAATTAAGTAACCACTTTTCTTAGACACCATAAAAGAAATGCGGATAGCAATAGATTACCCACGACCTTCTTCTGTCCTAATTGAGCGTGACGGTCCTCAGAGTCTTGTCTAGATATTTTTTAGTTAATGAGGGTGATGCGGATGCTAGTTTTGTGATTTTTGGGGCTTAGGAAGGGTAATGAAATCCCTACCTAATCTGAATTTGGTCTTTGCCCCTTAATTTCCGTATTAAAATATGCAAACAACCAATATCAAAATACGCAACAAATTTTTCTTTTAGCGACGCTACAAATTTTTGTAAAGAATCCTGCAGAAAATGGTTATTGGACAGAGCAGGAAGGAGATAAGAAAGTAAGAAATATACCACAGAAAACTGGAGTTCTGAAGCGTCAAGATCACCGCGGTTCTGCCGCAGAATGTAGCTTATAGCCATGGTTCCGCGGTCAGATTAACAGTTCCTTTCAAGATTTTTAGTACTGCTGCTCCTGTTGCTCCTCTATCCTCTCAGGAATGATCTGAATATTTTTCCCCTTGCTGCAGAAATTCTAGATTTCCTTGCAAAATTCACAACTAGTCGTTAAGCTCACGATGCGATTTTGATTTAAAATTATGATGGAATAATAATATTTCAACTCAAATAGCAATAACGAACAAATTAGCACGCAATCCTCGGCAACGGTGCCATTTGATTGATCTATTTGAATTGTGAAGTTGTATGGAATGATAAGTTTTATCACAACTAAAGAATTTGTAACCGCAATCAATAACGGTGTCGATGTAGCTCGTTAATGAATACGGATCGTCCACTGAGATTCGTGAATATGTTCGATCTTGCTTTAGATGAATTGAAAGAAAATAAAAAAGAAAATTCAAGAAAGTAGTTCCAGATTTAATTGAGTTTTCATTTCAAGAAAATCAAGAATATATTCAAGAATTAGAAATCAAGAAATAGTCCAATATCAATTTAGTTATCAAGAATTTGTAGAATAGTTTGTAGGAATCGATCGAATTAGTAGCAATGATGAATACTAATTATTGTGAATCTTATATATTGATGAATTGTAGCTAGATCGATGACGATGAATGAAGATTAGGGATCTATTGAAGAAACTAGGGTTTCTCCTTCACTATCTATTATCTTTTCATTGATCATCATTTAAATCTAGTCTCTAGCAAAGAGAATCATCAATCATTTGATTCCTAATTTGCAACGAAATAATCAAGAACGTGATCTCGATCCAAATTAGGTCATTGATGATTCTTTTTCCTAAAGTTCACAATTCTCATAAGACTTAAGATTTGTATTAGGATTTCATCATCATTAGATCTACCGATTCTCTCGATTCCTTTACAAGCGGAGATTTCACTCACGCATCATAAAAATTAAAGAATCAAGAACGAGAAATTTTATAATGCAAGAATGTAAAGAAAGTGAGATTTACAATTATCACCTTTATTAAATCTCCTTCAAATTACACCTCTCAATTCGAGTTTACAAGACTAGCTCTCGATCACTCCTTTAAAGGGAATTTTTCGTCGATCTTTGCTCGGCTCGATCTTCGTGAGACGTGGATCGATCGCGGATCTCTTGCTCTTGATGATGATCGGCGTTGCGATAAATGATCTTCGATTGTCACTTGATTTTGCTCTCAATGGATCTTGATTTTGATTGTATTTGGGTTCGATTTGGGTTTGGATCACAAGTTGTGTCACTCAACTTGTGTAGTGAATTGGTTCAATGTTCAACAACCTTTGAAATGTAACCCTTGGTCTCCTTCTATAGTTCTCCCAATCTTCCACTAGAAACTAGATTTATCTTCCACTACAAGCTAGGTTGTTATGAAACTTGCATGAGAAGTTTGGCTGTTGTAGGGAAGCTTCTGGAGAAAGCTAGGGAGTTCGAAGCATCTTGAAGAAGCTAGGAGGTTACAAAGGAGCCTCTGGAAAAAGTTACTTTTGCCGATGAGCCAACTCGGCCGCGGATCCGCGATGGATCGGGCTGGATCGGCCGCGGATCCACGGCCGTTTGATGAGTTTACTACATCATTTTTCTGGGGCTATTTGGTTTTGGCTTTAGGGTCTTCTTATGATGTCTGGAATCTTATTATCCTTTCTGAATCTCTGCCAGATTTTATTTCTTTGACTTGCTGCATTTTATCGGTAGTTTTTGCGATTGCAGTTCTTTGACCTGAAGAATTTTCTGCACAAAATCTTGATGAAAACTGTTGAGATATACAATATCAAAGTAATAAACACACAATTTCTCTCCAGAGTATCGATTATATATATAAAACGTGGTATTTGGTATTTTCCAGATGAATTTTTAATCCGTGTTATATTTATAATAAACACCCTTAGATGATTAAGAAGAGTAGGGAAATTGTTGTGTTAAGAATGTAATATTTTCGACTGAATAGTGGCCTCTTGATAAGGGCTTTGATCCTTAGCTTAGATGGGCAGGAGCTACCCGCTAAGGTTGGACCGAGCAGGAAAGCTGCCCGGTGGTCTCTTGATGAGGGCTTTGATCCATTGTGTGGATGTGCAAGAGCTACCCACTAAGGATAGACCGAGCAGGGAAGCTGCTCGGTGGCCTCTTGATGAGGGCTTTGATCCTTAGCATAGATGGGCAGGAGCTACCCGCTATCGATGGACCGAGCAGGGGAGCTTCTCGGTGGCCTCTTTATAATGGCTTTGATCCTTAGCGTAGATGGGCAGGAGCAACCCACTAAGGATGGACCGAGCAGAGAAGCTGCTCGGTGGCCTCTTGATGAGGGATTTGATCCTTAGCGTAGATGGGCAGGAGCTACCCGCTAAGGATGGACCGAGCAAGGAAGCTGCTCGGTGGCCTCTTAATGAGGGCTTTGATCCTTAGCGTAGATGGGCAGGAGCTACTCGCTAAGGATGGACCGAACAGGAAAGCTGCTCGGTGGCCTCTTTGTGAGGGCTTTGATCCTTAGCGTGGATGGCCAGGAGCTACCCGCTAAGGAATGACCGAGCAGGAAAGCTGTTCGGTGGCCTCTTGATGAGGGATTTGATCCTTAGCATGGATAGGAAGGAGCTACCCGCTAAGGATGGACCGAGCAGGGAAGCTGCTCGGTGGCCTCTTGATGATGGCTTTGATCCTTAGCGTGGATGGGCAGGAGCTACCCGCTAAGGATGGACCGAGCAGGGAAGCTGCTCGTTGGCCTCTTGATGAGGGCTTTGATCCCACCGTAGATGGGTAAGAGCTACCCACTAGGGATAGACCGAGCAGGGAAGCTGATCAGTTTTGCGAGGCATCGTCCAATCTCCCCCAGCGTGGAAAATCTGGAAGAGTAACCGTCGAGGGCGACAGGTGACAGAAACACATAGGCGAGGTGAGGCATTCCAAGATCCATGTCATTCCGACTTCGGTTGGCCGAGAGACACGGGATGCCTGCCACGTGGCGGTTCGGTATTGGAAGGGTTGAGAAAATCTAAGGATTCGCGCCCTCGCGCCCCCAAATTTCGGACCTTGGGGATTCTGTTGAGGCTATAAATAGAGGAGGAGATGGGTTTCTTTCTACGTTGCTTTTTGAGATGGCCGAGCACATCTACACGATTGAAGAGATCGCCACTCCCAATGATGTCTACTTGTACGACCGATCCTTCTCCGAGGAGACTTACCGGGGTGTGGTCCAACGCATCAGGACCATTTCGAACGCCTACTTCCTCGTCGGTCGTCCCTCCTCCAATTGCTGATGTATGCAATTTGGAGGAGGTCCCCGGGGCTGTACAACCCCTTCTTCGAGGAGCTGCTGGATGAGGCGCTCGACAAGCTGCGTATGCTATATGTCCTCGGCCTCATCTCGAAGAACATGCACGACCGATCAGCGGCCCTTATTTTGGTGTTTCCAAAATAGGCAGATCGCGGGCCCCTGCCCGACGGATAGAAGGCCCGGTGCTTCCGTGGCGTCCCGGATACGTGGGCAGCATCAGCGGGAGCGGGCTGAAAAGGCTAGGGCTCGGCTGGTGGAGATCTCCACGAAGTACCAACAGCAGTGCTTTCTCGATCCCGTACACCCTCTGTTGTAATTTTAATTTTCGTGTAAGGCTGAGGAGACTATAATACCCATGATAAATAAAATTCTCTTTTTGTGATGTACTATTGTTTCCTTTTTTTCTTCATGGTGTGTTTGGGTATTTTCATAAAAGGAAACCCATGGCCTTTGAACCGAGGAAGAGGAAAACATATATAAGAAGTTTCTTCCAATTCAAAAGACTTAGAAAAATTTGCATTGCTTTGGCAAAGAAGAAACATATATTCATAGATACAATTTTCAAATTCACTTGTACAACTTAAGATTCGCGGCGTTGTAAGGTCGTGGAAACTTGCGACCCGCCGCGTCTTGCAAGCGATAGGCCCCGCCGGGCAATACTTCGGAGACGAGGAATGTGCCGTCCCACTTCGGGGGAAACTTGTGCAACTTGCTTTGGTCTATGAACTCGTTCCACCATGGGACCAGATCCCTAGTATTAAAGGTGCGATGCTTGACTCATGTGTTATAGTAGCGAGCAGTTTGAAAGCGGCGACTTTGATCTGTGCCCAGTCCCGCTTCTCCAGCAAGATGTCTAAATTAGTTCGGAGAGCTAAGGTATTAGCCTCGTCATCGAAGTGCTCAACTCTGTAACTGGGTAGTCCGATCTCTGTTGGGAGCATCGCTTCAGTGCCATAGCAGAGGCTGAAGGGGGTTTCTCCAATGGGGGTCTTCTTCGATGTGCGCAGAGCCCATAAAACCCGGGGTAGTTCGTTGACCCAACTACCTTGCGTTCCTTCCAGATGAGTTCGAAGTCCTCGGATTACATCCCGATTAGCAACCTCAGCCTACCCGTTGCATTTAGGATGTGTGACCGCAGTGAACTTCATGAGTACGTGGTATTCGCTGCAGAATCCCTTGACTTTGTCATTTTTGAAGTTCGTCCCGTGGTCGGTAATGATACACCTCGGGATCCCGAACCGGGATATTATATTGTTCTGCAGGAATTTGATGGTCGTGGTGGCGTCCAGTTTTCTAATGGATACGGTCTCGATCCACTTCGTAAAGTTGTCTACCGCGATGAGGATGTATTTGTGCCCGCCCATATCAGTTGGGAGTTGGCCTACCATGTCCATTCCCTACTGGGCAAACGGCCATGGGGAGGTCAGGGCCGTTAGCTTGGTAGCCGGAAGACGGGGTATGCTGCCATGGAGTTGGCAGCTCTTGCATCTTCTGATGAGCTTCTGAGCAATCTGATAAATGGTCGGCCAATAGTATCCTTGGAGTAGCATCTTCTGAACTAAGGTGCGGGCCCCTTGATGTGCTCCGCCGACCCCTTTATGAACCTCACGGAGGATGTAGTCAGCCTCGTAGGGGTCGACACACCGAAGCAGAGGTTGAGTGAAGGATTTCTTGTAGAGGTTTCAACTGCTCTAAACGAAATGGCGAGATTTTGCTCGGAGGCGGCGTGCTTCCCCTCGATCTCCTGGGAGCGTACCCTCCTTCAGGAATTCTACGAGGGGCTTCCTCCAATCCCGGTCTTCTTCCCGGGCAGCGTAAACTTGAAGTGCTGTCGCTCTGTCTTCCACGCTGGGCCATGGCAAGACCTCAAAGAGGATATTTCTCTTTTTGTTGGCCGTATATGAGTAAGCTAGCTTGCTCAGAGCATCGGCCTGGGCGTTCAGGTGCCGGGGGATCTTCTCCACTTGAACTTCGTCGAAGTATCTTCGTACCTCGGCTAAATATTTCACCATCAGAGGCTCCCGTGCCTCAAAACAGCCAGTCACCTGGCTTACGACCTGGGCGGAGTCACTGTGGATTCGGATCGTTTTCATCCCCACTCCGGAGCCGATTTGTAGTCCAGCTAGCAAGGTCTCATACTCCGCAGCATTGTTTGAAGCTTTGAATCCCGAGCTTCAAAGAATACTCCATCTCTGCCTCGTTCGGTCCTCGAATGATGAGGCCGGCACTGCTCCCATCCTCGGTAGATGATCCATCGACGTAAAGGACCCAGTCGGGGATGGAGTCGGGCCTCTCCTCGATCGAAGGTTGAGATCCCGGGGCAGGCGTCGACACTGCCTCCTTGTTGGGGATAGTGCATTCGACAATAAAGTCGGCCCGGACTTATGCCTTGATAACCTGCCTTAGGCAGTATTTGATGTCGAATTGAGATAACACCCACCTCCATTTCACCAAGCGACCAAATGACTCTGGGGAGGTGAGAATAGCCCTTAAGGGACGCTCGGTGATGACAAGGATGGTGTTTGCCTGGAAGTAGTGTTGTAGTTTCCTTGAGGCCATGATAAGCGCCAAGACAATCTTTTCTATGGCTGAGTACCTTGTTTCTGGGTCCTTAAAGACGTGGCTTACGTAGTAGACTGGCTTTTGGACTCCTTCGATTTCTCGGACGAGCACCGAGCCTGCAGCCTGATCGGACACCGCTAGATATAGTGATAGCTTGTCTCCTTCAATTGGCCGGGTGAGCAGTGGGGGAGTCGCCAGGTGCATTTTCAATTGCTCGAAAGCGATCTGACACACTTCCGACCATTCGGACCTTGGGATCTTTCTCAGGGCTTTGAAGAATGGGAGACACTTTTTTCCGGATCTTGACATGAAGCGACTCAGAGCGGCTACTCTCCCCGTAAGCCGCATGATTTCGACGTTGGTCTTCGTGTTGGAGATAGTGCCCTCAGAGTCAATTATTGGGTCACAGGCACGTGATTGCAATGATTAAGGGGAGGACCTATCCCGGTAGGACAGTCTTACTCGAGATGATAGTATGCTATCTGGTTTATCTTTATCATCGTGTACTGCTTTAGGTGACCTTACGAGTCGCTATTACACGTTGATAAAGCCCCTAGGATTCTTGCTTGACCACCAGCAGTATGAGGGCGATCATATAAGTGGGAGCTGGGGGTCTACAAGCACATCCTTAAAAAGTCCCTAGTCGTGGGAGTTTCGAGACAGGGCATCGATTCTCCAGAGTAGACTAGTGTATACAGTCGAGACCCCGACGAGGGGCGGTGGCCGGTCTCACAAGCCACTGGTGTCAGTTGGTTCACCTAAGATGTATACAGGTGCTCATTGGGTTATGAGTACACCGGACAGGACTCGCCGGGAACCTGCTAGTTGGGATATACCAGACGTCAGATAGCAGTTCCCAGGTGACATGTGTACAGGTTAGTTCATCGACCTGGGATCGTCATTTGTCTCGTGTGAGTTCCCACTGTACTTTGATTACTACCCTACCACGGCTCAAAGGAGTCGTGCAAACAGGTTTTAGTTGGGTACAGTCCCGAGCCACATGGAGGCAGTGAGCGGATCTGCAGGGGTTCGTCTCTCCCGGTATTGGGGGTGAGGTCGTGCTGTGTCTAGGAGAGCCAGAACATGAAAAGTCCTTGGCCAAGGCAGGAGATTTGCTGGTAGGTATTCCAGTAGTATCTCAGGGTGTTCTGGGCTACACTCCGACACGACTTGTACCGCTTTTGGGGGTCTGACTTTTACCAACCCCCTAGGCCCGCCATGCGATACTCATAGACGAACGGACCGGACTGTACGGATATTGTCACTGACAGGCTCAGTAGGGTGTCAGGATGAGTTCGCTCATCGACGTCCCTTTTGGTCAATACCTGGTGGCCCGTCACGTATTGGCTTATACCTCTGACGTGCTAGTGGTTAAATCCACAGCCACAGTATTGACGAGTCTTTAGAGTCCACCACACAGACAGTTACTCAAGTTTCGGGCGAAACGCTGTAGAGGCCGTATGGAGATATGGCAGGGTTCGATCAGATACGTGCGGTATTGCACGGATCGTGATCGGACAGATTTTACTAGCCGGCTTTGGCTTAAGCCGGATTCTAGTTTTAGATAGTGTTGTTTTGTCTCTTTGCATTTGTGTTCAGTGGGAATACAAATGCGGGCATGTATTTGCAGTAGTGGGGTTTTCCTGTAATTTATTACGGGATCGGTTTTCTGAAGTTGCCTATTTGCATTCCGTTCCGGCCGGTTTTCTTTCGTTCCTTCTCGGCCGGACTTTCGTTGGAGGGGGTTAATTGCAAGTTTGCAATTAACTTTGTAGTGAGGGGCTTTCTTGCATATGTTGCTTATGATGAGACTTGCTTCATCATGAGATTCCTTATTGGTCTCTTCTTGGCTTTTCATTTGATGGTTTGTGAAAGGAAATGGTTGTGACCATTTTCTTTAAGTTTTTTCCATTCTATTATGATATATTCTTTCTTGCATTTTTCTCTCTCCAATCTCATTCTTTTTTTGGGTGGGCCGGCCACTTGTTTGAAGGGAGAGAGAGGTTGATTGGATATATGTTTTTTCTTCATCTCATTTCATGCTTTTATGCTTGCCATAATCCCAAGCTTCTCTCATTCATTCTCCTCCTCAAATCCCTCCATCAAGGCAACTTCCATAAACCCTAAAGAGACAAGCTTCTACACTATTTCTATAGCAAGCCTTGGACGCGTCGGCTAGCCAACTTCGCGCCCGAGTTGCCTCGGTCAAGAGGCGGGAGCCCGTAAAAGATTCCGGCTACGTGGTGCCCCTTTCCGACGAGCGAGGAGGTGACGGAGATTCCGCAGGAGATCGGAGCGGAGACGAAGACCGAAGGACACGGATCGTTTGGTATAGCTTCTCTACTCTTTTCTATTTGCTAGCTAGCTAGGTTAATGGCCCGATCCGGGTAAAAAGTCCGCGGTGGTGCCGGTTGCAAAGTTCGCAAAGTTTTTGTTTTCCGCGTTTTCCGGCGTCGGATCGACGGCCGGGGCGCCCCCGCGGGCTTACAATGGTATCAGAGCCACGCCGTTAACCTACCTAGCTTGCTCTAGTATGTTTAGTGCTCGATCGAACGAAAATCCCCAAAAACCGTATTTTGTGCACATGTGTTCTCTGTTAAAATTTTTTGAGCTCCTAAAATTTTTCTGGTGATTGCAGAGACATGTACAACAAATTATAAGAATTCTGGGAAAACACGATCCACTGATTCCTCACTTAGACCGCGGAAGCGCGGCCAAACCCCTGGTTTGGCCGCGCTTGCGCGGCGGAAAAGAGGAATCGTGCCACCATATTTTCCCAGTAAGCTTATGTGTTGAAAATAGGGTATTTGGGATATTTTCTTTAGGCCCAGATTTTCTGTAAGTGCTACAGTAGTGTGTGCGGCCCACTTTGATAAATTTGTTCGATCGGATATTTTAAACATGCTAGTTCACAGTTTTTACATTATATCTGCGACCGTGAATGTCACTTGATCGGTAAATCCCGTCTAACTGCTATAGCCCGGTTAGACGGATTTGCGAACGTGACTTTCACGTTGATGTTCTGTGATTGTACTGTGTTGTTGCGGATCGGTCGTGGGGGATAGCCTGGTTGCAGTGGTAGTACAGTTCTGTTTTTTATGTACATTTGATATTGCGGGGCGAGCGTCCGACATGTGGACTGCCGTCACTGCCAGTTTGTATTATTATTTTGGGGCACGACCTGGTTGCGGTCGATGTACCCGTTGTATGTATATTTTACTTTCTGTACTAGGATTACCCCGCGGAGGGGTGCACGGATAGCCGGATTCTAGAGGGCAACAAGCCCGCATCTCATGGCATTGAGGCGGAGGGGGCTTCACTCTAGGATTGGCGGGCTATTCGCCGCACTCGTAGGGGGTATAGGGTTGACCCAGGAGGGGTGCCCAAGTTACCGGATTCCGTGAAGTGCTGGGTGGTCCATTCACGGTGCTGAAGGGGGCTGCCTCGCTTCAGGTTTTGGCGGGTGACTTGCCGCGCCCGTAGGGGTCTAGGATTTCATTGCACAGGCTATCCACACGACCAGGGGAACGTCGGGTTTTAGCGGCTCTGTGAAACCCGGGGATCCCAGATGTCTGTATTGATCTGTGTTGCTATACATTTCTGTGTTGCTTTTTATCACGCCTTGAGCGAAAATTATATATTATATATATATTTATAGATGTTGTATATGTTTTTCATCCGCGCTAGTCCAGTCCCCGCTCTGTCGTTAGTTAGCTAACCTAACGGGTGATGACGGGACCCAGTGGCGAATGCGGATGGCATATACGTACGTCAGTATATTTTCGTTCTTTATGGTGTGATCAATTGATGGGACTGCATTGATTCGGATCAATGCAAGTAAAACAAACCTATTCTGATGTTGTTGGAACACTTTTTCAAAAAGCTGTTATTGCAAGGGCGTTCTCTTTTGTTTTGCACAGTGGTATTCAGTTGGAATATCCTGCTCCTCAGTCGACGAGGCAAGGGCCGAGATCCCTTCACCGGGAGTGACCCCTTGGACAGAAGTTTGCGTCAGGGCAGTAACTTCACTATAGCCGATTACTTTTGCTTTGCATCGTGGTATTCATTTGGAATATCCTGCACCTCATTCTACGGGGAAAGAGCCGAGATCCCTTCACCGGGAGTGACCTCTTTAGCAAAGGTTGTCGTCACTATATTTTTATAAAGCTATCAGTTCCTTCAACGATATCAAGTTCGTTACGTTAAAGGTTTTCGCCAGAAACCATTCGTAGCCCTCCGTCATTTCAGTTAAATATTTGGTAGTATTCAAGCTATGTATTTTGACCTCACGCCAAGGCATAGTGTTTGGTAGCTGCCGGGTATTTATCTGTTGCATAGATAGATGCGTTAGTTTGGGACAGTCGTACTACTATTTTGGCCTACGTCAAGGGTATGTACGGGTGGGTTCAAATTAACCAGGATAATGACGGGCAGAACTTGACATGTGACTTATGATATTTTGACCTCACGCCAAGGTCATAAGAGCATGGGGCAGAAATCCACATCGGGAGTTTCAAAAGAACTGAAACTTGCCAGATATGCGCATACCTCCTGGAGTGTGACAGCGTGAGCGGATTCCGTCACGTTATCATGCGATGATAGTTGGATCCCGATTCCCACTGATGAGTTGGTTTACTCCTCGGGCATTCCCGGCTAATTCTTCTTTCAGGTTTGGGGAAGAATTTGACGTTACAGTGGGAAGTTTCCAGATTAGATAAATTGGTAACCATTCTGATCTAGGTTAGAGTGCACGCTGAGTGTTTCTTTTCTCTCTCTCTCTGGCAGCGACCATTGACCCGACCCTAGACTATGACTCAGTGACCAAGTTGACCGAACCTTCTTAACACTGGCTTTTGGATTGTCAGAGTTGCAGACCTCTTTGCCACTCCTACTTTTACTCTTTTCTCCGGGACACCCCGTATTACTACGAACGTCCACTTCCATTGGACAAAACCATCGTATGGTTATATACGAACTCGAAGGACTTCGAGGATGGTTTCTGGTTCTGGAGAAAAAGGAATAAAGTACATTCAGTTGTCTCTTCTTTTCACCTTCTCTCAGGTTGCGAGTACTCCTTGGTTTAGGAGTAGTACACCTATTACGCAAATTGGATAGTCTTCATCCAAACCTTAGGCTGGTGCCGAACGGTAGGGAATGAAGAAAGCCGATTAGCCTAAACGGTGTATAGAAGGTATTAAGTTCAGACAAACCAAGGGATTAGTAAGAGGGCAAAGTAAATTGCGACTGCTATTCACGACCAAACCATGTACTTCTTTGTCAATCCTAAATCATCTATGAATTAAGTTCATTCGGTTGTCTTTTATCTTCACCTTCTCTCGCATTGCGAGTGCTCCTAGGATTAGGACAGTACACCCATTATGCCTATTGGATAGTCTTCTTCCAAACCATAGGCTGGTGCCGAACGGTAGGGAAGGAAGAAAACCATTTGGCCTAAAGGGGTGTACAGAAGGTAATGACTAAAGACATATAAAGGGATTTGGAGAGATGGCAAAGAATTATACGGTTATAGTTGTGAATCTGGATAATGGAAGAGGCATTACTAGGAATACCAGGATACCCCATCGAAACATTTCAATGTTTCAGTTTCACTGTGTACTGTTAAAAGAAAACTGATTTCCCAATTAGGCACTTACTCCAGGGTATGTATTTACCAGGTTGGATTCTCACATCTGTATGGTTTTACAGACGATGAGTGGGAGTAAGTTATTGGGAATTAGGTGACCATCCTCATTATATCGGGATTCGTTGGAATTGGTGATATTTGAGGAAGCCACCTGGGTTGTTTGCCGGTCGGCAAATATTTGGTTTTGAATATCCGTTGTTGTGCACCAATTTCAAATTGATATATCTGTACGTCTATTTTTATAGAGTGAGACATATCTTTTTGAAATTATGTCTATGACATTTACCTATACCAGTGGATGGTTAGGTAAGGAGCATTGAACAACGGTGTAATTCTTCTTAACCATAAGTACAGTTTTCAACCTACGACATACAGTGAATAAGTCACCAGACTCAGGGGACTTATACAGAGTATTGTATATTGTCCAGTGTCCATTAGGACAGAGGGGTTGGTCCTCGTACTATATTCTGTTTACTTTTAACTTCTCTAGTTCTTAGACATGTGTTTCGTAGAAACACAGGGTCTAAGTTTTGAGGAGTTATAGGTATTTGAATAGAGTAGAGAACCAGGTATAGCAAGTATCGGGATTCTTCAAAGAGATCGAAGATGTAGATACTTGTGAATGGTATTCAGTTGATAGTAAAGATTAAGAGAACTAGCTTCTCTTTCAGGTTACTCATAATTGGAAGTACTCCTAAGTTGAGTAACGCTGATCGACCTCTCTTCCATTTACTTGACATGCACTGGAGACAGCTGCATGATTTGAATCTGGTTCAATTAAATCAGTGCCTCTGCTTCTTGGATATAGAACAGTTCATATCTTGACATTGTTAAGATACGGGGAGTTGTCCGGCTTATGCTTAAAACCAGACTCTGGACAACTCAAGGCACGTTTCAGTAGTGGCTGTTTGTGGGTTGACCCGGGCTATGACGAGGGTTGATTTTCTACCATCTGGAAGATCAATAGTGATATTGTTCTTGACTCGCCACAGTTTTATCAAAAATGGATTTTTTTTTCAGAAAACAGTAGTGGGAGTATGGTAGAACTGGAAGTGATTCCAGAACCACAAACGATTACTGAAGATTTGATAAAGAACCTAAAGATTCAATCTGGTTTGACATTCCATTGGCCACTCCGCAGATAAGGTGGGTAACCTCAGGCACCCGAGAGGTACTTCGGTATGCTCAAGGACGGTGGCAGGGAGGTTCTTGTTTACCCACACTTGCCATTGCTGTTGTTCCAGGCTGCGAGACCCGGCGGGAGGATGAGTATAGCGTCGTTCTAAACTGGCTTTAGAAGTGCACGTCTATATGACTCTGCCAGAGGGTTGTCGTAGTCAGTGGGAGCAGCGGAAGCATTGGTGGATGTCAGGCTTATGTCTATTTATAGACTAGAGCAGATATAGCGGAGATAGATCATCTATTTCTGATGTGACAGTCAGAGGTTTGACTTCATCAGAATAAGGGATGGATCTGTTAAGAAGGTAGTAGGGTGTGATGTCCTGGTATTTGATGACATACACAGAGTAGGAAGTGATATTCCTATACTACGATAGGTTATACTTTGGTCGTCACACAGTGGTTTCTCCACATAGGACTTGGATATAATATCAGACATTCTGGTTACTAGATCTATGGTTTTAGATCTAGATTTGGGTGGTTTCCCAATCTGGGTACTTTGACAGCATTCTATGAGTATTTAGAATGGACGACTCCTGGCACGGTAGTGTACCTGCAGGTAATGGAGTCACCCTCTCTAAAGGTGTCTTACAGACTAAAGGGGAGAGGGATGTGCATGATTGGCAGATCACTTGCTTAGGCAATTGAGTCAATCATGAGATGTCAAGTACTACGCCAGATGTTGTTCTTGCAGTAGGTGCAATAAGTTGATATTGATCCAATCCTGGAGAAACAGTCGGAAGCAGTTTTAGAACATAAGTTGATGTTCTAGGATATGATAACGGCAGCCTCCTTTACGAGACGGTTATCATTCCAGGCTTCCAAGATGACATGGATGGCAGAGTGGCTGTCAGAGTTATAGTTTTCCCTCTGACGAGGGGCAGTATTTTGGACAGTTGGTCCAAGAGGATACTGAGGGAAGGCATGGCGCAGGATACTGATTGAGTTCAGTTGTCGATACAGTCTAAGAAGTTTGGATTTGGAGTTCATTTATGAGCTAGGTCCCATCAGACATCCAGACATTCTAAGACAGGTATTGCTCATTTCGGGAGATGGATTTCTCTGCGAACATGAGATATAGAGAAACATAGAAAGAAACATCAAGGCGGATCCACTCACTGAGGCTATTCCTCGAACGCAATAGTTTCGCAAACGAGCTTTGTGAGACTGACTAGTAGAGGAGTTGGGTGTTCGGTATCACACGGGCTGTGAGTATGCGACATCGCAATAATTAGCCTTGAGTGCAAGTGGGAGATTGTTGGAGATAGTGCCCTCAGAGTCAATTATTGGGTCACAGGCACGTGATTGCAATGATTGAGGGGAGGACCTATCCCGGTAGGACAGTCTTACTCGAGATGATAGTATGCTATCTGGTTTATCTTTATCATCGTGTACTGCTTTAGGTGACCTTACGAGTCGCTATTACACGTTGATAAAGCCCCTAGGATTCTTGCTTGACCACCAGCAGTATGAGGGCGATCATATAAGTGGGAGCTGGGGGTCTACAAGCACATCCTTAAAAAGTCCCTAGTCGTGGGAGTTTCGAGACAGGGCATCGATTCTCCAGAGTAGACTAGTGTATACAGTCGAGACCCCGACGAGGGGCGGTGGCCGGTCTCACAAGCCACTGGTGTCAGTTGGTTCACCTAAGATGTATACAGGTGCTCATTGGGTTATGAGTACACCGGACAGGACTCGCCGGGAACCTGCTAGTTGGGATATACCAGACGTCAGATAGCAGTTCCCAGGTGACATGTGTACAGGTTAGTTCATCGACCTGGGATCGTCATTTGTCTCGTGTGAGTTCCCACTGTACTTTGATTACTACCCTACCACGGCTCAAAGGAGTCGTGCAAACAGGTTTTAGTTGGGTACAGTCCCGAGCCACATGGAGGCAGTGAGCGGATCTGCAGGGGTTCGTCTCTCCCGGTATTGGGGGTGAGGTCGTGCTGTGTCTAGGAGAGCCAGAACATGAAAAGTCCTTGGCCAAGGCAGGAGATTTGCTGGTAGGTATTCCAGTAGTATCTCAGGGTGTTCTGGGCTACACTCCGACACGACTTGTACCGCTTTTGGGGGTCTGACTTTTACCAACCCCCTAGGCCCGCCATGCGATACTCATAGACGAACGGACCGGACTGTACGGATATTGTCACTGACAGGCTCAGTAGGGTGTCAGGATGAGTTCGCTCATCGACGTCCCTTTTGGTCAATACCTGGTGGCCCGTCACGTATTGGCTTATACCTCTGACGTGCTAGTGGTTAAATCCACAGCCACAGTATTGACGAGTCTTTAGAGTCCACCACACAGACAGTTACTCAAGTTTCGGGCGAAACGCTGTAGAGGCCGTATGGAGATATGGCAGGGTTCGATCAGATACGTGCGGTATTGCACGGATCGTGATCGGACAGATTTTACTAGCCGGCTTTGGCTTAAGCCGGATTCTAGTTTTAGATAGTGTTGTTTTGTCTCTTTGCATTTGTGTTCAGTGGGAATACAAATGCGGGCATGTATTTGCAGTAGTGGGGTTTTCCTGTAATTTATTACGGGATCGGTTTTCTGAAGTTGCCTATTTGCATTCCGTTCCGGCCGGTTTTCTTTCGTTCCTTCTCGGCCGGACTTTCGTTGGAGGGGGTTAATTGCAAGTTTGCAATTAACTTTGTAGTGAGGGGCTTTCTTGCATATGTTGCTTATGATGAGACTTGCTTCATCATGAGATTCCTTATTGGTCTCTTCTTGGCTTTTCATTTGATGGTTTGTGAAAGGAAATGGTTGTGACCATTTTCTTTAAGTTTTTTCCATTCTATTATGATATATTCTTTCTTGCATTTTTCTCTCTCCAATCTCATTCTTTTTTTGGGTGGGCCGGCCACTTGTTTGAAGGGAGAGAGAGGTTGATTGGATATATGTTTTTTCTTCATCTCATTTCATGCTTTTATGCTTGCCATAATCCCAAGCTTCTCTCATTCATTCTCCTCCTCAAATCCCTCCATCAAGGCAACTTCCATAAACCCTAAAGAGACAAGCTTCTACACTATTTCTATAGCAAGCCTTGGACGCGTCGGCTAGCCAACTTCGCGCCCGAGTTGCCTCGGTCAAGAGGCGGGAGCCCGTAAAAGATTCCGGCTACGTGGTGCCCCTTTCCGACGAGCGAGGAGGTGACGGAGATTCCGCAGGAGATCGGAGCGGAGACGAAGACCGAAGGACACGGATCGTTTGGTATAGCTTCTCTACTCTTTTCTATTTGCTAGCTAGCTAGGTTAATGGCCCGATCCGGGTAAAAAGTCCGCGGTGGTGCCGGTTGCAAAGTTCGCAAAGTTTTTGTTTTCCGCGTTTTCCGGCGTCGGATCGACGGCCGGGGCGCCCCCGCGGGCTTACACTTCGGCACGGCCATGTTGAGGATGGCGCTGATTTTCTTCGGGTTAGCCTCGATTCCTCGGTGGGTAACCATGAACCCGAGGAACTTTCCACTAGTGACCCTGGACGCGCACTTGGAAGGATTCAGCTTCATTTTGTATTTGCGGAGGATATCGAAAGTCTCGCCAACATCTTTAGCGTGCTCATCTGACAAGGTCGACTTAACGAGCATGTCGTCGACGTAAACCTCCATGTTCCTACCGATTTATGGTTTGAACATCCTGTTGACCAAGCGTTGGTATGTATCCCAGGCATTTTTGAGGCCGAAGGGCATCACTATATAGCAGTATACCCCTCGGTCCATTGTGAATGCGGTGAGCTCTTCGTCTGCCGGGTTCATACGGATCCGGTTGTAGCTGGAGAAAGCATCCATGAAGTTGAGTAATTCCTTGCCTGTCGAGCTGTCGACGAGCTGATCTATTCGAGGGAGGGGATAGTTGTTTTTCGGGCAGGCCTTTTTGAGATCTGTGAAGTCGACACACATGCGCCACTTCCCGCTTTCCTTTTTATCCATTACCACATTCACTAGCCATTCTGAGTAGTCCACGTTTCGAATGAAGTTGGCTTCTAGCAACTTGTCAACTTCATCCTCGATCGCCTTTTGTTTGATCGGAGCGAAGTTTCGTTCCTTCTGCCTGATGGGTCAGACCGTCGAGTCAACCCCGAGCTTATGTGAGATTACTTTGGGGTCGATCCCGGGCATGTCGGCAGGCGTCCAAGCGAACACGTCCGAGTTTCCTTTGAGGAAGTGGATCAAGTCGTCGCGCCGGGCCCCCGTTAAGAGTGACCCGATTTGGATAATTCGTTCATTGTCCCCTTCAACGAGGGGGACCTCTCTTAGCGGCTCCCCCGGGGCCCCTCGGATTTCTTTCTATTCGTCTTGAGTATCCAAGGACTCCTGGAAATCACCCGTGCTTTCAAGGTCGTCCTTTTGTTCCTCGGGCGTAGATGCCGCTACGAAGCAAAACTTTGCGGTTTGCTGGTTCCCGTAGGCCCGGCCTATCCCCCCTTGGTCGAGTGGAAACTTGATCGCGAGGTGGTAGGTCGAGATCTGGGCCCGAAGGGAGTTTAGCGTTGGGCGTCCGAGGAGGATATTGTAGGTCGATGGAATTCTAGCGATGATGAACTCCACTAGTACGGTTCGCATACGGCCTGCCTCCCCGATGTTAAGTAGGAAGGTGACCACTCCTTCTGCCGGGATGGACTGGTTAGTAAACCCTGACAGAATGTTGGCGGTCGCCCTCAGGTCCGACGGGCCGAGCTCCATATGTGAAAAGGAGTCGTAGAAAAGGATGTTTGCCGAGATCCCCAAGTCGACCAGTATCCCTTGAACCTCGTAGCGATGGACCTGTGCTGTAATCACCGAGGGGTCGTTGTGAAGCAATGATATCCCATGGAGGTCCTCATCGGTGAAGGTGATTGGCTCGGCAGCTTTGCTTTTCTTCTTGGGCTGGCTGTTAGTCCCCTTGACAGGCAGGAGGCGTCGAATCTTGTCGGCTCTAGGCACCCTCCCAGTTGATACGACCATGATTTGGACGATCGTCAACTCGCCGGGAGGGGGATGGTTCTCTTGCTCCCGATCTGCTTGTCGCTTTTCCCGCATGTACTTTTTCAGGTGCCCCGAGCGAATCAACTCCTCGATGTAGTCGCGAAGTTGTTTACGGTTCTCGGTGGGGTGTCACTGCGACTTGCGGAAGGCGCAGTAAGGTCCTCGTGTCCGTTTGGACGCTCTACTGGTGACCGGAGAGAGCTTGAAAAAACGCTCACCCTTTTCCTCCTCCAACAGCTCTGTCTGGGAGATGTTGAGCGGGGTATACTTCTGGAACTTTGGGGAGTATGGCTTTGGCCGGTCAACCTCCTTCTTCTCCTTTCTACCCCTCTTCTTTTGATCAACCTGGTCGCTCTGGAGTAGGTTCGCATTTACCTCAGACTCGAGCTGGATTTCTTGCTCGGTCCAGGCTTTTACCTCGGCCATGGTTTTAGGTTGCGCTAATGCATGGGAGCGAAGCCACTCCTCGTGCCTAAGACCCGACTTAAGAGCGTGATGACAGTCTCGTACCGGTGCTCTGGAACCTCAAGAAGAGCATTGTAGAAGCGAGTGACGTATCCTTTGAATAATTCCTTGTCCCCGCTCTTTATAGTGAAGTGGTAATCGACGGTCCGCTTCTGCCATCTGTTCCCGACGAAATGCCCGAGGAACTGGGCGGCCAGCTCATCAAAGGTAGAGATGGAGCGTGGCATGAGTCCTCGGAACCAATTTCGTCCGGCGCCGATGAGAGTGGCGGGGAATTCTCGGCATTGGGCGGCGTTAGAGTTGTCCTTGAAGCTCATCCCCGCCGTGAATGCGTTTAGGTGGTCTTTTAGGTCGGACTTCCCATCGAAGAGGGCCACTTTTGGAGGCTTGTTTCTAGAGGAGACGTTGACAGCGAACAGTTCTTCAGTGAAGGGCTTCGTAAGCGAGTCGGAGGCATACCTGGCTCCCTCGGTTGAAGAACGACTCTCCCGATATATACCCTCGATTTTCTTTTCGAGGGCATCGAGACGGTCACGGTACCCCGAGGATTCAACGTACTCGGAGTTATGGACTCTCCCGCTGGCGTCCTGTGCCTGGCCGTAGTTTCGTTTCTGTTCTATGTGGTTCCTCAGGTCCCCTGGTGTGGTCGTCCTTGAGCCACCGTGGTGAGTGCCGTCCGTACGACCCTATCGAGGGAGAGGATGACGGCCATGACTGGGAGAAGGCCAGCTGACCGACACCTCCCCGAGAGGGACAGGAGCATGATAGGCCTCGGGGCGGGGTGCTATTTCACGAGACCTCGGCATGGAGCTATGAAGTGCCTAGTGGGTCATTGAATCGGTCGCCATGGGGATCTGTGGCCACCGGAGATAGCGAGACGCTGTTCAGTCGTGCCAGCGTGGGCAGTGCCATCTCCTCCTCTACGGAGGTCACGGTCCCGAGGTGGGGGAGCGACGACCTGGGGGGCTTGTCCAGCTGTTTGGACATGGAAAAGGGCATCCACGATGGACACGAGCCTGTCGATCCGTGCAGACAGGGAGTGAACGGCGTTACGGGGAGGAGAGGATCCATTCGCGCCTCTGTTGTGGGGGGACGGCGGATTGTGCTGGGATCGTCGCGATGATCACTCGCCATCAGTTCGAGATCGGAAGATCAACTTTCGATGAGTGGAATATTTGAGATTCCTACAGAAGGCGCCAACTGATGGAGGTCTTGATCTCCCTCAGATGTCAACTTCCGTCGATCTTCCGATAGTGTTGATGAAGGGCTGAGATTGGGTTTGAGGATTGCCTCCTGAAGCGTGTGGATCTCAATGGGCTTAATTTGGTGTGAAGCCGAGCTACCTGCAAAGAAGTCCTAGGGTGGCTGTACCACCGTGGACCCTCTGACGATCAAGTTAGTCGAGGTGTTTGGGCAGGATAGCGGCCTATTGGGTAAAAATTGCCTTACCTGAGTCGTCTGAGAGAGGGGTTTATATAGCGGCAGCCATGGGTTAGCGACCGCGAGATTCTCGCCGGCCGTTATGCCCCTGGCGTTACGCCTGCGAGAATGGAGGGATCTCCTATTAATGACGAGATACGCTCGTTAATAGGGGGATGCGACGGCGTGGAACGCGGGATCGTGGGACGGTGGATATCTCGCGTCTGGTGAGATTCGCGGAGTCGTGACGGAGATGCCGGTGATCTGTGTTCTAGGTCGATCGATAGAACCGAGGAAGCCTAGCTCGGTGAGAGGCTTAAAAGAGGGCAGGAGGCCGAGCTGGTTCGGCTCCGGGATAGCTCGGAGGCGAAGGGCGGAGAAGCTCAGCTTGTAGGAGGGCTCGGCGGGGAGCCAATGGTCGTTTACTTGGCGAGCACAGGAATGTTCAGGGAATCCTCGGAGGCCGGGTCCAGGCAGAGCGACGAAAGTCCGGGGGATACCTCTAATGTGTAGTCCTTGCCCTATTTCCATGTGCATCGGGATACGTCATCTTCCACGTGTCATGATCCGGGGAGCTCCCACTTATGAGCATCATCAGAGACCAACACATTTGTTTGCCTTCATTGTCTATCCTTTTTCCTCGTTTTTCATTTTTTCATTTTTTAAATAGTAACTATTTGTTTACGTGGTAGTTTAATGGATGCAGTTTTAATTTTTAACCCATCGTCTAAAGTTGGTTTTAATTCATGATCTAAATGTAGTTTTATAAGATAAATAGTTATTATATTAAACCAATTTTATATCTTTTGTGTAATTTTCTCTCCTTTTTTATTTGATTACTTTTTAATTATAAGAATGACACAAGGCACTCAACGATGGTTTGTAAGTCCAGTTAGAATTTAAAATTGAGGACCTTAAGTTTTGTGGTTATAATAAGAGAGAAGATTAAGATGCTGGATTGTATTGCAAAATATCACCTGTTACCACCTCGATAGGACATGTGTGGGTATAAGCAGTTTAAATATAGCAAATACACCACTTATCTTGAAGCTTCAAATATTTTAGGGAAAATCGCCTTCATAGCCTCTAATTATTTTCCATGTGATTCCATCCCCCTCCCTTCTTTTTTTTTTCTTCTAACTCTCTTGACTTTGTTGGCCCATAGTTTATATGTTTTCGAAACAATAAAACCCAAAAATACCCATGTATTTCCATATACAAATAAACCCCATCATGAATTGATTCCGTTGACTTTCCCATATTTCAAAACTCTTCATATTCTTTTATTTTTTTTCTTCGTACTTTTAACCATCGTTTCAAATCACAACCCTCTGTCTTCAATTGGTGAACCCATCTTACCTATCTTCTTCAATCGCAAAAATACGATGGACAAAAACCTAACTACGGAGATCGAAAAGACCTCGATGTCATCTACTCACAATCTAGAATAAGAAAAGATGAAATCTTCCGCACATTGCACATCATAAATTGATAAATAGCTAGAGAAGATCGAATCTTTAGATCCTTCCATTGTTTCCATTGACAATGAAGGGGCAGACAATGTGATAAATAAAGTATTAAAGGATATATCGGAATTGAATGATTTGAAAGAGAGTACCGTTGATGATTCTAGTAAAATTGTGCAAGCAATAAAGCGAAAAAGGTACATACTTTTGTGTTATTGTTATATTTCTACCTTGATTTATTTTTGTCAACTGTTATTTTTTAATTCCTACCTTTATTGTTTCCATTTTACTTTTAATAATTTCTTTCTACCTATGTTACATGCTTTCTATTTTTATTCTATTATGTCCACCTTTATTCTTTTTTTTCTTCCTTAATAATTTTTTGTATATTTACAAATTATATTATGTTGTTAATGTTTACTTGTTTTTTATGTCCATTTTATAGGGAAATGTCGACACGTCTTAAAGTTAATACTGATGTACGTGCATATTGCTCATTTATGCACGTACATCAGTATTATTTCTGCAGAATATCCCTTTTAGATTCTATCTGAATTTTGAACCTGTTCCTCCTGAGGTATCATTACTAGAGCAAATCATTTCGAACAATATTTAATATGAAGATAAGTTTCATTTTAAAGGAAAGCTATATACATTTTATGAAGAATGACTCTCTAAGAATATCTTCTTCCCAACTGAAGGTATGCTTATCAAGCATAATAAAGAAAAGATTTTTTTTTGGAAAAAATATTTCGATGTTAAGAAGTTGAAAAATAAATACCCTGATGGACGAAAACATCTAGAACAGTTGCTTTCTAATTTAGTAATGAGTATAAATGAAACAAACCCCTTGGAATTTGGACTTATGCAATTAATATACCGACTCCAATCATAACTATTTTTTCTTAATGGGTAAGCTTCAAAGGAGCCCGGACTTTCATCGGCTTATGAATCTTTGGTTGAACTATATCTTCCTATAAGTTGGAACTTTTGCACCGTGGCATAGAATTTTAAAACTTCGTATAATGAGGTTTTCAAACACCTAGAGAGCAATAAGTTCCAAACATCCAAGAATCATGGCTAAAGAGAAGAACTTGTTACAAAAACCATGTAAGGTTAGTTCATACAACCTTTGTAGCATCTTTATTTGCGTCAATTTGTGTTAGACTCCATGCTAAACTCCTTGAGATGAAGGGAACAAGCTTGGTGATGATCTCCCTTTGTCAAAGATGGATCCACATGAGAGCTCCCAACTTTGGCTTCAACTTCATCCATTGAAGTAACTAGGAAATCAAGTATGCTAAGCCTAAAATCCTAGTGATGTACTTTCCTTCATCTTTCTTTTACTCTCTCGATTTTCTTTAATCTCTTCTTAATTATTCTTTTTTAAACGTGGAGGAAGAAGAGAGCATGAGCTATAGAGAAGAGAAAGAATTAGATAAATCTTATTAACCATTTCTAAAATGGTTGCTAATATTTATCATTCCCTAAACAAATCCTAACCATTGGATTTCAATCTCTCATCAAAGTGTCCACTCTTTTCTCTCCCCTTCATCTGTCACATAAATGAGAGTAGGCTTGCTTGTTCTCATCTAATAGCACAAGATAACTAATAGAGAACCAAAGAAAAAGAAAAAGGAAAATGAATAAGATAATTATATATATATTTATATGCTAACACACACACACACACACACACACACACACATATTATTTCATTTTCCTTAAATAATAAAAGAGAGGCATTAATAAAAGGTGATAAAATACTAGTAAATACATATATCCAATATGTGTATTAATATTAAATCAACACTTGATTTAATATCCGTCTTTCCAAAAGACTGGCTAGTATTTCGACCGTTCGATTACCGTCAGTGTATTCAATATACTAGTTTTAATCGAACTCCTACACGTACCCAGTGTAGCTACTACATCGTTTTGCCAAAGTCGGGAAACCCTCGGTGTGAGACTCTAATGACTCGATAATACATTGGTAGTGAGTTACTGGATGAAATCCAAAACTCACAAGCACGTCAGTGGCACTGGATGTACATAACGGTTACCCAAGTATCTGTCGAAAGGAAGATCGACAAATAAGTCCGTCTGAACCCCTAGAGATCGTATAAGTGACAGTCACCATACAGTCCGGTTTGTTTGTCTAATAGTATTTCATACCGGGTCCATGGGGTGGACTTGGTCAGACCCATAATAACCTGATAAGTCGTGCCAATATCAAGCTCAATACTAACCGAGAAACTACCGACCTCATGTGAGTAAATCTCATCTGCCATGTCCAGGGACTTATGGTATTAGCCAAATGCACATAGCGCAACATCGCCTCCCTATACCTGGAGAGATGAATCCGCTCGATCCGCTCACTGCCTCCATATGTCTCGGGATTGTACCCAACTAAAACCTGTTTGCATGACTCAGTAGAGCCATGGTAGGGTAGTAATCAAAGTACAGTGGGAACTCATATAAGAAAAATGACGATCTTAGTTCAACAGGCTATCATGTACTCATATCACCAGAGAACAACCATCTGACTATAGGTATAATACCATCTATCCAGTTCTCGACGAGTACGTCCAGTGTAACTCATACCCTAATGAGCATCTGTATACAATCTTTGGTGCCGTACACCAATGGCAGTGAGACCATCCACCTCCCCTCTTGGGTATAAGAAACGTAAACACTAGTCTACTCTGAAGTATCGATGCCCAGTTTCGATACTCCCACGACTAAGGACATTTAAGAATGTGCTTATGGACTACCCAGTTCTCATAAGTATGATCGTCATCATAATATTAGTAGTCAAGCAAATATCCTACGGGCTTTATCATTATGTATTAGTGATACGTAATTGCAAGTAAAATGTATACACATGAATGATAAAGACAAACCAGATAGCATACTATCATCTCAAGTAAGACTGTTCTACCCATATAGGTCCTCCCTCAATTATCATAATAGCCTGCCTGTAATTACAATAATTTCTTTGAGGGCATTATATCCAACAATCTCCCACCTGCACTTAAGGCCAATTATTGCGGCATCGCATATCCACACGTCTCGTGAGTTATCGTGTACCTAACTTTACTAATCAGCTTCATAAACTGAGATTGAGAAATAACCGTGTTCAAGGAATATCCTCAATGAGTGCTGTTGGATATGTATACCCTGGAGGCCTTTATTATACAGGATGTTAGGGATATATATGTATAGGACAATCTTGCTTGATATGATAGTATGCTATTTGGTTTGTCTTTATATTAACATGTGAAGTGTTTTAATTTGTATTTCATATCTTGTATACATGTTGATAAAGCCCGTAGGATCCTTGCCTGACTACCTGCGTTGTGATGGCAATCATACTAGTGGGAGCTGGATAGTCAATAGGCACATCCTTAAAAGCGTCCCTAGTCATAGGAGTATCGAGACTGGGCATCGTTACTTCAGAGTAGACTAGTATATACAAATCTAGACCTAGATAAGGGGCGATGGATTGGTCCTACGGCCATTGGTGAGGTGCACCTAAGATTGTATATAAGTGCTCACTGGATGTGAGTACACTGGACATGACTCGCCTAGAACTGACTAGATAGTATTATACCTAGCATCAGATAGCAGTTCTCTGGTGAGATGAGTGCAGATAGTCTATCGACCCGAGGTCATCATTTGTCTCGTGTGATTTTTCACTGTACTTTGATTACTACCCTACCACGGCTCAAAAGAGTCGTGCAAACAGGTTTTAGTTCGGTATAGTCCTGAGCTACATGGAGGCAGTGAGTGACTGCTGGGGATTCATTTCTCCCGTTATAGGGAGTTGATGTCGCGCTGTGATCGGTTGGTCACTACCATAAGTCCCTGGCCAGAGCGGATTGTCAATTACTGGTGGTCGGACCGGTAGATTCTTAAATGGTCTTGAGCCACATCGACACGACTTGTCTGTTTATTAGGGGTCTGACATTTTCCACCTTTCTAGACCTTACATGCGATACTCTCAGACGAAAAGACAGGACTGCACGGAGATTGTCACGGACAGGCTCAGTAGGGGTTCGGATGAGTTCGTTCGTCGGCCTCCTTTTCGACATGTACCTGGGTTGCCGTTACATACAGCTAGTTCCGCTGACAGACTTGTGGTTAAACTCACTTCCAGCGTACTGTCGAGTCTTTAGAGTCTCACACAGAAGGTTTCCCTGGATTAGGCGAGACGATGTAGAGGCCGTATGATTTTACGGCAGGGTTTCGATCACATACATGTACTGGCTACACGGATGACGTTTGAATGGATAATATTAGTGGGCTTTGGTTTAAGCCGGATCCTAGTATTATACTATTAGATTATACTTGTCTTTTTGTATTCGTATTTTTTGGAATACGAATACGGATATGTATATACGGTGAGGGCATTTTTGTATTTTTACAAGAATGAGCTTCTAGAAGGAGACACTTCATTATTGATTTATCCTTTTTTGCTAAAAGATTAATGAGGTGGATATTAGGAGACACTTGAGGAATGGGTTAAAAGCATGGCTTTGTTATTTGTTTATTCATTTGTAGTTCCTATTCAAGCATGATTGATTATTTGAGACTAAAATAATCTATGCTTGAATTATTGTCATGAGACTTAGCTATTCTCTCATCTCATTCTCTAGTTCATTATCATTTGATCATTCTCTCTCCTAGGTCTCCCCTCCACCTCCCTCAAGCTCAAACCTTCACATGTGTTGCGATCCATTGAGTTTTGAGACAAATTAATCCATAGATCTTCTCTACATCTACTTAGTAGTCTTCTTTAGAAAATTAGATCACTAAGTTACCTCACTTGAGGTTGGAGCTTGACCATAGGCTCTCGGGTGGATCTTTTACGATGCAAAGGAGACAGGCAACCAAGTTTGTTTGGAGCATCCTAGGAGCCAAGGAAAGGAGATCAAAGTAGAAGCTTGATCTAAGGAGCAAAGAACAAAGAGAAGACTCGAAGGACTTGACACGAAGGTATAACTCTCTATCCGGGTAGTTAGAGCCTTCTTGTAGATCAGTTTTTCTAGTTAAGGTTTGATCAAGATCCTAAAGTGGATAAAGTCTATGTTGCAAAGCCAAACATGATCTTTTGATGGAGAAAAATCTTTTTTTGATGTATTCTGCCTCCCCGCGAACTCGCGTCGTGTGAGACATAGACTTACACTGGTATCAGAGCCAAATTAAAACTTAGCTGACAGATTAAACGAAGTGTAAAACTACAAAACCGAAATAACTCCGAAACTTCGAAATATGAATCCGAGTTTCTGTCGAAATTTGCAGAGCCTCCAATTTTTTTTTTAAACAATTACAGAGTGCTCTATTTGTTGTAAGATGAACACAGAATGAAGACGAAGCCAAATGAACAACTTTTGGCCGGCCAGAAGCTCAAAAAAACTGGCCTGGCCGGCCAAAGAAGTTAGTTTGGCATCGTTCTTCGTATGGTGTTCTGGGCTCTTGGATTTAGGGTTTCGGGACTTGTTTGTTTTTGCCCAAGTTGCATATTCAGTTAACTTTCTGTTGGGTCAATTTCGGAGTGTTTCGAAATCGCAGTTTTTGTGTCATTTACAAGTTTCAGCTGATAAATGTGTTTTTGAAACGTTCGCTAATTGCTATATGTCGATTAGCGGGGGTTGCACATTTCTGTGATTGTGATCTATGATGGTTTGTGTATATAGATTGTTGGATCGTCGTGAATGAATAGCCAGAAGATGTGAGAAGAGTGTTTTTCTTTTCTTTCATTCATTTACAATTTGTAAATTGATGTAATATTATTTTTGCGGGGCACATCTGAGTTGAGGTTGTAGCCACCGTTGTATTGTTTCATTTTACTGTTTTTGCTCCTAAGATAGACCCAAGGTGGGGTGCAAAAACTACCGAGTTCTTGAACTGCCGAGTGGCCTACTTATTTTATTGAGGGAGGTTGCTTCACTTCAGGAATTTGGCGGGTAGTTTGCCGCACCCGTAGGGGTCTAGAGTTGGTATTTTGGCTATTCATCATGACCATGGAATCCGTGTTTCGTTACAGGCTTAAACGAAGCACGGAAATCCTAGTATATCCAATGTATTCATCTGTGATTATGTGATCTGGAATGCTTATTATTGCGTGAGACGAATGGCTCTATATATTTATTATGTATAATAAACGTCGCTTGTGTTTTTCACCCGCGCTAGTCTAGCCCCCGCTCTGGCGTTAGTTAAGTAACCTAACGGTGTAAGACGGGGCCCAGTGGCGAATGCGGATGGCATAAGCGTACGTTCTATTTTCGTTTCTTTTGCTGCAATGATAAGGTTATTGATGGGACCGCATTATTTTAATTAATGCAAGTAAATAAACCTAAAATCTGATGTCGTTGGAATAATTACAAAACCACTCAATTTTATTCAAAAAACATTTTTTAAAAGCGGACCTTAAACCACTTCTTTTCAAAAGCTATCAGGTTCCTTCGACTATATCAAGTTCAATGCGTTAACGGTTTTTTCGCCAGAAAACCAGCCGTAACCCTTCGTCATTTCAGATAGGTATCTACTAGTATTCATGCTATGTGTTTTGACCTTCGCCAAGGCATAGTGTTTGGTAGCTAGTAGGTGCTTATCTGTGGCATAGATAGATGATTAATCTAGGACATACATACAGCTATTTTGGCCTTTGTCAAAGGCTTGTATGAATGGGTCTAGGTTAATCTGGATAATGACGGATAGAACTTGACTTGAGACTTATGATGTTTTGGCCTTCGTCAAGGTTATAAGCGCACGGGGCAAAAATCACATTAGGAGTTTCAAACATAAAGGAAACTTGCTATAGTTGCATACCTTCTTGAGTGTGGCGTTTTTGGTAGGCTTCCTTCAGATTCATCACACAATGATAGTTGGGTCCTGATCCTACTGTGAGTACATGCTACTCTTCGGGAAACAATTTCACTTAACAATCAATGCTATAAACCAAGTAGGTGTCTAGAACAGTGTTAGCGGGGCTACGCCTCCAGGGAAAAGAGCTTATATAATTAAGGAACTTCGCGAAAGCGTTGGAAAACCTCCCTCAGAGTACTGACACTAGCCTGATTGAAAGGTTAAGCAAGTATTATGATGTGCGATTAATCCTGACTAATTCTTCTTTTAGGGTTTGAAAAAGAATTCGAGTGAACAGTGGGAGCCATCCTGTTTAGATAAACTAAAAACCAATCTAAACATGCAAGAGCATATGTTGAGTGTTTCTTTTCTCCTATCCTAATTGCAGCAACCATTACTGGACTTAAGCTCATATTAGATAAAAATAAACTCGCGGGGCCAAATTATAAAGACTGGCTGAGGAATGTCTAAATGGCCCTTACATATAATAAGGTCGCATACGTCCTCACGGTAAAAGCTCCCCCTGTTCCCAGTCCAGAATTCTTGGTTGTGGACATTGAGGTTCGTAAGACCTGGGATCATGATTGCACAAAAGCCAAGTGTCTCGTGCTGGCCTCCATAGATAATGAACATCAGAGGCGGCATAAGAATATGGACCTTGCTTCCATCTTCCTCCATACCAAAGAATTATATGGAGACCAATCTCGTATTGCAAAATACGTGACCTCGAAGTAACTATTTCAAGCGAGGTTGGCTATCATATCATCTTTCAGGGACCACGTCCTGAAAATGATTTCTCTCATCGAAGAGCTCGCGGATCTGGGAACCATGTTGGAAAATGTGTTGTACATCGACTTAGTCCTCTAGTCCCTTCCCTCCACCTTTGCCCAGTTCATATTAAATTTCAATATGAACAGTATGGAAGTTTCACTTCCTGAGCTCTTCAACATGTTGAGGATGGAAAAGGGCACCTTAAATAAAACTAAATAAACACCTGCTCTTTTTGTTGGAGAATCTTCTTCTTCTAGATCCAAGGCCAAGGCCAAGGGGAAGAAGAAGAAGGCCGCTACCAAACTGAGGGGATGCGTGCAAGAGGTGGCGGGAAATGGAAAGGAAAGGATGGGAGGGGCAGCCACAAAGGAAGAGTGCTTCTATTGTCGGAAGAAGGGTCATTGGAGGAAGGACTACAGGGCCCTAAAGGCCAAGAATCAGGACACGAAGCAGGTTGTGGCTTCGGCTTCAGGTGTGTTCATGATTGATAATTGCTTTTCCATAAACTCTACATCCTGGGTATTGGATACCAGTCCAGGATCTCACATCTGTAATAATTTACAAGTGCTGAGAAGCCGTAGGGTTTTGAGAAAAAGGTGATATGACCCTCAGGGTTGGCAACAGAGCCAGTGTGGATGCAGTTGCAGTAGGGGAATATC
Source organism: Agapanthus africanus (assembly GCA_030015575.1). NCBI lineage: Eukaryota > Viridiplantae > Streptophyta > Magnoliopsida > Asparagales > Amaryllidaceae > Agapanthus > Agapanthus africanus. Next base: position 100,430,714 of record CM057349.1, read on the forward strand.
ACCTTGGATTGGCAAGTGGACATATTTTGTTGTTGCGTAACTGTTTTTGTATACCCAGTATGGTGTGTAATATTATATCAGTATCTTTATTATCAAATGAAGGATATAATTTTGCACTTGTAAGCAATGTTATCAACATTCGCCTAAATCATGAAATGGTTGGGTCGGGTACACTAACCAACGGAATATACATTCTCAATCAACATCAAGTTTTCAATGTCCAAAACACACTAAAAAGAAAAGCCCCAGAATAAAACCAAGTTTTTCTATGGTATTGTAGACTCGGTTATATCAATGAAACACGACTGACTAAGTTACATAAAAAAGGATATTTGGATCCGTTTGAGTATCAATCATATGCAACTTGTCAATCATGTATCATAGGAAAGATGACAAAAAATCCGTTTACTGGACATGGAAAAAGAGCCTCTTAGCTCCTGGGACTCATACATAGCGATGTGTGTGGGCCAATGTCTACACATACACGAAATGGCTATTCCTACTTCATTACTTTCACAGATGATTTCTCTAGGTATGGACATGTATTCTTAATGAAACATAAATCCGAGAACTTTGAGAAATTTCAAGAGTATAAGAATGAAGCGGAAAAGCAAAACGGCAAAAATATAAAGATGCTCCGTTCCAATAAGGGCGGAGAATACTTAAGTGCGGAGTTCCTGGATTACCTAAAAGAGAATGGAATTCTCTCTCAGCTTACACATCCATACACACCACAACACAACGGTGTATCAGAAAGACAGAATCGCACCTTACTAGATATGGTGTGTTCCATGATGAGTAATGCTGAATTGCCGCCATCCTTCTGGGGTTATGCACTGGAATCTGTTGCATCCCCATTGAACAAAGTTCCAACTAAGTCTATGCCTACCACTCCATATGAAATATGGAGTGGGAAGAAACCTTGTCTTAAGTATCTGAAGATATGGGGCTGTCCTGCCTTTGTCAAAAAGGTGTATCCGGACAAACTAGAGGCATGTTCAGTACTGTGTAAGTTTGTGGGATATCCCAAGAATTCTAGGGGTTATTATTTCTATCATGCTGAGGAACAAAAGATCTTTGTTTCTCATCATGCCCGCTTCATGGAAACTCAATTTCTCGAAAAAGAGATAAGTGGGAGCGCGATGGAGCTGGAAGAAATTCCAGAACCACAGACTATTTCTGAAAACTTAGTAGAACCTAAGACTTCAATGGAACAGGACGTACCTATGCCACTCCACAGATCTAGTAGGCTATCTTATCTGCCCGAGAAATACTACAGTTTTCTTGTAGATGGAGATCGAGAGGATTGCATCATCGACGATGATGAGCCGACTAGTTTTCAGCAAGCCACTACGAGTAAAGACTCGATGAAATGGCTGGATGCTATGCGAACCGAGATGGAATCCATGTATACAAAAAAAGTTTGGACTTTGGATTTTGCTCCTACTGGGGTAAAACCCATATGATGCAAATGGATCTCCAAAAAGAAGATTGGTGTAGATGGCCAGGTAGAATCCTACAAAGCTAGACTTGTTGCTAAAGGTTTTCGTCAAAGACCATGATTGGACTATTACGAATCTTTTTCACCAGTGGCTATGCTTAAATCCATTCGGATCCTACTTTCCATTGCTACCTTCCATGACTATGAGATCTGGCAGATGGATGTTAAAACCGCCTTTCTAAATAGAAGTTTAGAAGAGTGTGTTTTCATGGATCAGCCAGAAGGCTTCGTAGACAGTGGGAGCAATGGAAAGGTATGAAAGTTGCTCAAATCCATTTATGGATTGAAGTAGACATCGCAGAGTTAGAACATTTTCTTTGATGAGATAGTCAGAGAATTTGACTTTATCAAAAATATAGATGAACCTGGTATTTATAAGAAGATTGTAGGGAGAACTGTGGTATTCTTCGTTTTATACGTTGATGACATTCTCTTGATAGGAAATGACATTCCTATGCTACAATCGGCCAAGATGTTCTTGTTACTGAGGTTTTCTATGAAAGACTGGGTGATGCTTCATATATTCTGGGGATTAAGATCTATCGTGAAAGATCTAAAAGAATGTTGGGACTTTCACAGTCAAGGTACATTGACACCGTGCTAAAGAGGTTTAGTATGGAAGATTCTAAGCGCGGCAATTTGCCCGCTTGTCACGGAATCACTCTCTCCAAAGAAATATCTCCCAAGACTAATGAGGAGAGGGCTCGCATGAGCATAGTACCCTACGCTTCGGCTGTAGGGTCAATAATGTATGCGATATTATGTACCAGACCAGATGTAGCTTACGCACTTAGCGTGGCAAGCAGGTATCAGTCTGATCCAGGTGAGAAACATTGGATAGTAGTTAAGAACATTCTTAAGTATCTGAGAAGGACTAAAGAGATGTTCCTTGTATACGGTAATGGAGACCTCCAGATCGAGAGTTTTACCGACTCTGGTTTCTAAAGTGACAAGGATGACTCTAAATCTGTCTCGGGTTATGTGTTTACCCTCAATAGAGGGGCGGTCTTTTGGAAAAGCTCAAAATAGGATACCATAGCAGACTCGACGATGGAGGCCGAGCATATCGCTGCGAGCGATGCAGCAAAAGAGGCAGTCTGGATCGGGAAGTTCGTTTCTGAACTTCAGGTGGTTCCATCCATTGCTAATCCAATACCTTTGTATTGCGATAACAATGGAGCTATGGCTTTGGCAAAGGAATCACGGTCCTATCAGAAATCCAGACATATCTTGAGGCGGTATCACTTGATCAGGGAAATCATGGATCGCCAGGTGATCGAGGTACGGAGAGTGGACACAAAAGACAACACGACAGATCCATTCACCAAGGCCATCCCTTAAATCCAGTTCGAGAGACTGTTCGAGATGTTGGACATGCCGTACGCCAGCTACTGGGTTTAGCACAGACAGTGGATACTCATTGCGCCAATTACAGGCCTTAGCACAAGTGGAAGATTGTTGGATATGTATGCCCTAGAGGCCTTCATTGTACAGGATGCTAGAGATATATATGTACAGGACAATCTTGCTTGATATGAAGTATGCTATTTGGTTTGTCTTTATCTTAACATGTGATGTGTTTTAATTTGTATTTCATATCTTGTATACATGTTGATAAAGCCCGTATGATCCTTGCCTGACTACCTGCGTTGTGATGGCGATCATACTAGTGGGAGCTGGGTAGTCAATAGGCGCATCCTTAAAAGCATCCCTAGTCGTAGGAATATCGAGATTGGGCATCGTTACTCCAGAGTAGACTAGTGTATACATATCTAAACCCTGACGAGAGGCGATGGACTGGTCCCGCAGCCATTGGTGAGGTGCACCTAAGATTGTATACAGGTGCTCACTGGATGTGAGTACACCGGACAGGACTTCCCGAGAACTGACTGGATGGTATTATACTTAGCGTCAGATTGCAGTTCTCTGGTGACATGAGTGCAGATAGTCTGTCGACCTGAAGTCATCATTTGTCTCGTATGAGTTCCCACTATACTTTGATTACTACCCTACCACGGCTCAAAGGAGTCGTGCAAACAGCTTTTAGTTGGGTACAGTCCCGAGCCACATGGAGGCAGTAAGGGTATGTTGGGAATTCTTCTCTCCCGGTATAGGGAGTCGATATCGCGCCGTGATCGGTTGGTCATTACCATAAGTCCTTGGCCAGAGCGAATTGAGAATTACTGGTGGTCGGACCAGTAGATTCTCGGGTGGTCTTGAGCCACACTGACAAGACTTGTCTGGTTATTAGGGGTCTGATGTTTTCCACCCTTCTGGACCTTACATGCGATACTCTCAGATGAACAGACCAGACTGCATGGAGATTGTCACGAACAGGCTCAACAGGGGTTCGGATGAATTTGCTCGTCGGCCTCTTTTTCGACATGTACTTGGGTTGCCGTTACGTACAGCTAGTGCCGCTGACAGACTTGTGGTTAAACCCACTGCCAGCGTACTGTCGAGTCTTTAGATTCCCACACGAAGGGTTTCCTTGGATCAGGAGAGACCATGTAGAGGCCGTATGATTTTACGGCAGGGTTTCGATCATATATGTGTACTAGCTACACGGATGATGTTTGAATGGATAATACTAGCGGGCTTTGATTTAAGCCGGATCCTAGTATTATACTATTGGATTATGCTTGTCTCTTTGAATTCATATTTTTCAGAATACGAATACGGGTATGTATATATGGTGAGGGCATTCTTGTAATTTTATAAGAATGAGCTTCTAAAAGGAGACACCTCATTATTGATTTATCCTTTTTTGCTAAAAGATTAATGAGGTGGATATTAGGAGACACTTGAGGAATGGGTTAAAAGCATGGCTTTATTATTTGTTTATTCATTTGTAGTTCCTATTCAAGCATGATTGATTAGTTGAGACTAAAATAATCCATGCTTGAATTATTGTCATGAGACTTAGCCATTCTCTCATCTCATTCTCTGGTTCATTATCATTTGCTCATTCTCTCTCCTAGGTTTCCCCTGCTCCTCCCTCAAGCTTAAACCTTCACACGTGTTGTGATCTATTGAGCTTTGAGACAAATTAATCCATAGATTTTCTCTACATCTACCTAGTAGTCTTCTTTAGAAAATTAGATCACTAAGTTACCTCACTTGAGGTTGGAGCTTGACCATAGGCCCTCGGGTGGATCTTCTACGACGCAAAGGAGACCGGCAACCGAGTTCATTTGGAGTATCCTAGGAGCCAAGAAAAGGAGATCAAAGTAGAAGCTTGATCCAATGAGCTAAGAACAAAGAGAAGACTCGAAGGTATAACCCTCTATCCGAGTAGTTAGAACCTTCTTATAGATCAGTTTTTCTAGTTAAGGTTTAATCAAAATCCTAAAGTGGATAAAGTCTATGTTGCAAATTCAAACATAATCTTTTGATGGAGAAAAATCGTTTTTTTGATGTATTCCGCCTCCCAGCGAACTCGCGGGGTGTGCGACATAGACTTACAAGTGGATCCGCTACAATATTTCTATTTTTATCTCTCTATATCTCAACTTCACGGAGATTAGTCATCCCCCGAACTAAGTGATGTATGCCTTAGAACTTTTCTGGATAACTGATAGAACCATGTTCATAAATGGACATCAAAATACAATAAACTTCTTAGAATTTATCAACCGCTGACCGTAATCAGCCACTAGCGTCATGTCCACCTCAGTATTCTCTTGGGATCCCTTCCAACATGCTACACCTCAGAAGAGGGTAAACTTTGAACTCTGACAATCTCTCTGTCACCCAGGTCACTTTGAAAGCAGGAAACGGTAATCGCCTCCTCTAGGAGGCTTCCATTATACCACACCAAGAATATCCATATATGTTCTTCACTGCTTCCCTTTGTTTCTCCAGGATTGGATTATATCTGCTCACTACATCCAATGCAAAAGCATTATTATCCATATCCTATATGAAGAAACTCCTATGAAATCCAAAGTTTGATCGATTGTAGTTTAAGAACTTCACTTTCTATCTGGAGTATGTCATCTAAATTCTATGACTCTACTCCTTACCACCTTCTTAACAGGTTCATCTATTGTTTTTAATGAAATCAAACAGTATGACAGTTACATCAAAACAGATGATCTATCTCCGCTATACTTGTTTTAGTCTATAAATAAACATAAGCATCTTACCCACCACGCTCCCACTGCTCCTACTGACTACAACAACTCTCTGACTGAGCCATATACACATGCACTTCTAAATCCAATTTAGAATAACGTTATAGTCATCCACCTGCCAGATCTTATAGTCAAGGACACCAGCAGTGGTAAGCTAGGGTCATCATCGTCATGATACAAGCCTCCATGTCACTGTCTATGACGAAACCGAAGTACCTCTCGGGTAGCTGAGGTCACCGTCTAAATCTGCGGAGTGGCTAATCGATCATCGAATCCAATTGAATTCTTAGGTTCGACTAAATTTTCAGTAACCGTTTGTGGTTTTGGAATCACTTCTAGTTCTATCATACTTCCACTAATGTCTTTTGAAAAGAATCCATTTTACTGAAAAATGTGGCGAGTCAACAACAAAATTACTTTTGACCTTGAAAATCATAGAAATATAAACCCTTGCGAATCCTTAAGATAACCCACAAATTGCTATTACTGAAACCTGTCTTGAGTACATCCAGATTCTGCTATCAACATGAACCGGATTACTCCATATATCTTAATAATCTTAAGATATGATACCATTCTATATCCAATATAGAATCAGAGGCATAAATTTAGATGGAACTATATTCAATTGGTATGCAGCTGTTTCCAGTGCATATCTACTAAATGGAAGAAGGCGATGTAGCATTACACGTCAAGGTGTGCACCCACGGATGAGTAACCTAACAGAGAATACAATTACGGATTACCTAACATAAATATCCTCATCTTTGATCATTTCGAAGAGATTTGATACTTCCAACGTATAATTCTCTACTTTCCTCTTATACCTATGAATTTCTCAAAATTTTGGACCTTGCATTTCAACGAAATGCGTGTCTAAAACTAGAGAAGTCATAAGTAAACGAAATATAGTACGAGAACCAACCCTTTGTCCGTAAGGAAACTGGACAATATACATGAATATGTACAAGTCCCTTGAGTATACTAACTCAAGCTCTGTGAGTTGTAAATTGAGAACTGTATTTTGGTTATGAAGGATTATACCGTTATTCAATGCACCTTACCTAATCATCAACTGATATAGGTAAATGTTCTAAACACAATTTCAAAAATTCATATCTCACATTATGAAATAAAGGTGCAGATATATCAATTTAAAATTGATGCTTAATAATGGATATTCAAAACCAAATATTTGCCGATAGACTAAACCAGGTGATTTCCCCAATATCACCAATTACTATGAATTCCGACATTAAGAATTAAATCACCCAATTCCCAATACTATACTTCTTCTCAGCATCTAAAACGCCCTACAGATGTGGGATTATAAGCCGGTATATACATACCCTGGAGTCACAATAAATTGAGAAATCATTTTCTATTATAACCGCATTAGAAAAGGGAAACATGAAAATGTTTCGAGGGGGTGGCCGAGTATTCCTAGTACTGCCTCTTCCAATACTAGACTCATGACATTAGTTTCAATTTTCTTTTCCTTCACTTTAACCTCTTTATATGTCTTCACAACTTACCTTCTGTATACCATACATAGGCTAGTTGGTTTTCTTCCTTCCCTACCTTACATCACCTGCCTAAGGTTTGAAAGAAGATTATCCGACAAGCTTAACTGGTGTACTCTTATAATGGAAGGAGCTTGCAACTTGAGAGAAGGTAAAGGGAAGAGACAACAGAATTATCTAATTCAATTTCTCCAAAACCGGTGGCCATTCTCGAACTGAAACAACTTTTTTCGAGTTCGTATCTAACTATACGATGTCATAACCAATCAACATGGATCTTCGTAGTAATACAGAGTGTTCTGGAGAAACGCAAAGGGAAAGTAGGTGTGGCAGGGACATATGCGACTTTTTCGTGAATCGTGACAATCCAAAGGCAGATGGTAAAAAGGTTCGGTTAACATGGTTTATGAGTTTTAGTTTAAGGTGGGTCATGGTCGCTGCCAGAGAAACAGAGAGAAAAGAAACACTCAGCGTGCACTCAATCAAGATTAGATTGGTTTATTAATTTATCTAATCAGGATGGCTCCTACTGTTTCCTCAAATTCTCCTTCAAATCCTAAAAGGAGAACTAATTAGAATCATGTACACCTTACAATTTCGCTAACCATTCAGCCAGGTCAGTGTTGGTACTCCGAGAGAAGTCCTCCATGTTTTCACACGAACCCAATTTAATATCCCCGTTTCCGCAGAGACGTAATCTCGTCAACACTTTCTAGACACCAAATAGGTTAGCTAATTGTGAAGTGAAAATCTCCCGAGTAATACCTACTCATCAATGGGAATCGGGACCCAACTATTATTGTGTAATAACCTTGATGGAATCCGATAAAAATTACCACACTCCAGAATGTATGCGCAAACTCGGCATGTTTTCCTTATATTTGAAACTCCCGATATGGTTTTTGCCCCTAACGACTTATGGCCTTGACTAAGTCAACATATTATAAGTCGCAAATCAAGTTCAACCCGTCATTATCCTTGATTAATTAGAGCCATTCGTACGAGCCTTTGACTAGGTCAAAATGACCGTACGACTGTCCTAACCAATCGCATCACCATACAGCAGAAAATCACTACAGAGCTACTGAACACTACGCCTTAACTAGGTCAACATACGCAGCATGAATACTAAGCAATACTAATCTGAAATGACGGAGGGCTATGACTGGTTTTTAGCGAAAAAACATTAACATAATGAACTTGATATCATTGAAAGAATTGAGCAGTTTTGAAAAGGAGTGGTTTAGGCCCCGCTTTTAAAACGAGTGTTTTTGAAGAAAACTGAGTATTTTATAGTCATATAAACTTTTGCTTAAAATCGATTTCCCCATGAAGGGAATAAGTCTCTTCCCTCATCAAATGAGGTGCGGGATATTCCTAACTGAATAGCTCTATGCAAAGTAAAAGAACACGTCTATAGTTTCTTTCGAAAATTTGGTTCCCGCAACATCATTTTAGGTTTGTTTTCTTGCATTAAACATATAATGCAGTCCCATCATTTAATCTATTACACAAGAAGAAACGAAAATAGAACACATCTTTATGCTTTCCGCATTTGCCACAGGGCCCGTGTCTTCACCGTAAGGTTACTTAACTTACGGCAGGGCGGGGGTAGGGCTAACGCAGATGCAAAACATAAATAGTGTTTATTATATATATATATATATATATATATATATATAGCCATATACATATCCATTCGTTTCAGGCATGATAATATCACACCACAGCATTAGAAACAATAAATAATATAGAAAAGCGGATAATCTAAGAACATTACGCTTCATTTGAGTCCCAAATGAACCTACAACGTTCCCCGATCGCGTGGATAGCCCGCAGTATCAAACCCTAAACTCCTACGAGTACGGTAAGCCACCCGCCGATCCTAGAAGTGAGACAACCCAATCATCAAAGTGAGTGGGTAACCAAGAATTTCTAGAACCCGGTAACTTGAGTACCCCTCTGCGGATCTAATCTATAACCCCTACAAGTGCGGCGAATAGCCCGTCAATTCTACAGTGAAGTGGCCCGGTCTCAACGCCAAGAGATAGTCACATGTTGCCCTTTAGAACCCGGCTAATCGAGCACTTCTCCATGGGTTAATCTTAGCACCTGTAATGATAAACCTAAATATACAATGGTGATTGCAACCTCAACCTGGATGCGCTCCAATAAAAGAATATACAACGCACGGTGATGGTAGTCCACAAGTCGGACGCTCACCCCGTAATAATACATCATCATCATCACAGAACATCCAATACAATACACCGAGCTATCTATCGCGACAATCCAACTCAACCATAACACCAATCACAGAACCTGCAATCACAAATGCGAGTATCAAAACTGTAACCTCTTCTAATTGATAACTATAGCAATTACATAACGTTTTACCACGCAATGATACTCACAATCACAAAAGAAAATCAAACACAATGTTAAAGTTTCGATAATTTAGAATTCCATATACATCAAATATCTACAGATGTTATAAATAGAGACCTGGGTAAATCCAAATTTCCCCTAAAGTCCAAATTTCCCAAGAGTAATCCCTTAGAGAAACCAGGGCGCACCACTCAGTGGTCTGGCCGCCGGAGGAAGCCTAGAGGCCAATTCCAGCGGCCTGACTACTAAGGAGTGGCCATAAGTTTCGCCAGCATGCTTCTTAGACCATAAATAACTTTCTAACATACTTAAAAAAATTTAGGTCAGGTTTTAAAAACGGAACAGTGGCTTGATCTTGGAATGTTTGAAATCGGAAAACTTTACGATTCGAAACTTAAACATTGTGTAAACCATATTCAAGTCTTTAGTTTGGCTCTGATATCACTTGAAGGAACTTTTGCATCATAGCATGGAATTTTAAAACCTAATGAGGTTTTCAAAAACCTAGAGAGTACTAAGTTCCAAACCCAAGAATCATGGCTAAAGAGAAGAACTTGTTACAAAAACCATACAAGGTTAGATCATACAACCTCTATAGCATCTTGATTTGCTCCACTTTGTGTTGGACTCCATGCTAAACTCTTAGAGATGAAAGGAACAAGCTTGGTGATGATCTCTCTTTGTTAAAGATGGATCCACATGAGAGCTCCCATTTTTGGCTTCAACTTCATCCAATGATGTAACTAGGAAATCAAGTATGCTAAGCTTGAAGTCCTAGTGATGTAGTTTCATTCACCTTTCTTTTACTCTCTCTATTTTCTTTAATCTCTTCTTAATTATTCTCTTTTAAACGAGGAGGAAGAAGAGAGCAATGAGATAAATCTTATTAACCATTTCTAAAATTGTTGCTAATATTTATCATTCCCTAAACAAATTCTATCTATAGGATTTCAATTTCTCATCCAAGTGTCCACTCTCTTCTTTCCCCTCCATATGTCACTTAAATGAGAGTAGGCATGCTTGTGCTCATCCAATGGCAGAAGATAACTAAAAGAGAACCAAAGATAAAGGAAAAGGAAAATGAATAATATAATTATATGTGTGTGTGTGTGTGTGTGTTATATATCATTTGCCTTAAATAGTAAAAGAGAGGCATAAATAAAAGGTGATAAAATACCAGTAAATACATATATCTAATACGTGTATTAATATTAAATCAACACTTGATTTAATATCCGTCTTTCCAAAAGGCCGGCTAGTATTTCGACCGTCCGATTACCGTCAGTGTATCCAATATACTAGTTTTAATCAGACTCCTGCATGTACCCAGTATGGCTACTACATCGTTTTGCCAAAGCCGGAAAACCATCGGGGTGGGACTCTAAAGACAAGACAATACGCCGGCAGTGTTGGATATAATACCCTCAACGTCAATTATTGGATCGCAGGTACGTGATTGCAATGATGTAGGGAGGACCTATACCGATAGGACAATATTGCTCGAGATGATAGTATGCTATCTGGTTTATCTTTATCATCGTGTACATGCTTTAGTTCACTATTACATGTTGATAGAGCCCATAGGATTCTTGCTTGACTGCCAGCAGTATGATGACGATCATATACGTGGGAGTTGGGGGTCTATAAGCACATCCTTAAAGTATCCCTAGTCGTAGGTGTTTCGAGACAGGGCATCGATACTCCAGAGTAGACTAGTGTATACAGTCGAGACCCCGACAAGGGGTGGTGGCCGGTCTCACAAGCCATTGGTGTCAGTTGGTTCACCTAAGATGTATACAGGTGCTCATTGGGTTATGAGTATACCGGACAGGACTCGCCGGGAACATGCTAGTTAGTATAATACATATCGTCAGATAGCAGTTCCCAGGTGACATGTGTACAGGTTAGTCTGTCGGCCTGAGATCGTTATTTGTCTCGTATGAGTTCCCACTGTGCTTTGATTACTATCCTACCACGGCTCAAAGGAGTCGTGCAAACAGGTTTTAGTTGGGTACAGTGCCGAGCCACATGGAGGCAGTGAGCGGATCGTCAGGGATTCGTCTCTCCCGGTATTGGGGGTGAGATCGCGCTGTGTTTAGGAGAGCCATTACACGAAATCCCTGGCCAGGGTAATTGAGATTTACTGGTAGGTATTCCAGTAGTATCTCAGGGTGTTCTGGGCTACTCTCCGACACGACTTATACGGGTATTGGGGGTCTGACGTTTACCAGCCCCCTAGGCCCGATATGCGATACCCATAGATGAACGGACCGGACTGTATGGATATTGTCACTGTCAGGCTCAGTAGGGTTTTTAGATGAGTTCGCTCGTCATCTTCCCTTCCGATCAATACATCGGCAACCGTTACGTACAGCTAGTACCTCTGACGTACTAGTGGTTATACCCAGTGCCAGTGTATTGTTGAGTCATTAGAGTCCCCTACAGACAGTTTCCCAAGTTCGGACGAAACGTTGTAGAGGCCGCATGGTTTTATGGCAGGGTCCAATCATATCCGTGCACTTGTGCACGGATCAGGATCGGACGGATAATACTAGCAGGCTTTGGTTTAAGTCAGATGCTAGTATTATAGTGTAGGAATATTTTTGTCTCATTGCATTTGTATTCGGTCGGAATACAAATGCGGGTATGTATTTACAGTTGAGGTGTAATCCCGTAATTCGTTACGAGATTATTTTGGGAGTTGCCAGTTTTTTTTTCCGTCTTAAGCATCACCCTCCATGATTATTAATTGTGAGCAACTTGCTTTTGACCTTGACACCTTTTGACTTCCTTCTACTGCTGGGGTGGGCTGCCCATTTCGAGTGAGGTGGGGCCAGCATGGGCTTTGTTTGTTTGATAAGGCATGGCCATTTAATAAGGGAATAGCCTTGCTTCCTTGTTTGAACATGGTGGCTGATTTTGTCCAGGGAGGGACCTTTATGAAAATTTGCAAGTTTGTGAGGGGTGGCTTTCTGTGGAGGGTGGCAAAGGTTTTTTCAAAATGAGGTGATTTATTTAGTTGCATGATTGATTGTTTTTTTCCACACCCCTCTTGTTTAATTTGAATCCCCTGAGAGCCCAACATTTTTCTGCTCTCTTCCTCACCACAGTGGCCGACCTCAATTTTTGGTTGAGTGAGGAATTTTTCCATTGGATTTTCCATTTGCTCGATTCATCAACTCCTAAAATTGGCAACTTCACTCTTGAGACAAAATATTCCACACTATCTCTATTTCAATTTTGGACATGTCGGCTAGCAAACTTCATGTCCGAGTTGTCTCGGTTCGAGACGGGAGCCCGTATACAGATTCATCGATGTGGTGCCACTTTGACGGATCTGATCGGGGAGCGAACTTCATCGGCGCAGCAGCGAGGAGTTAGACGCGGGAATTGAAGACTGAAGGACACGGATCGATCGGTATAATCTTTCGTAACTCTTTACAGTTTTGTTAGTTTACGGTTAATGGAACGATCCGAAAATTTGGGCTGCGGTGGCGCCGGTTTCCTAAAAAGTTTTTGTTCCGCATTTGGCGTCGTTTAGACGGCCGGGACGCCGCCGTACCCCAACATGGTATCCCAACATGGTATGAGAGCCACACATTAACCGCATACTAGTTGTTTAGACAATGTTAAAATATCGAAACCGAAACAATCCGAAACAATACCAATGACAATTTTTGTGATGAGGGAAATTTGTGGCAAGTTGTGTTTGATTTTTGTTGGAGGAAATTAAGTGGCTGCCAATTTTTTTGGAGAACGAAATTAAGTGGCTGCAAAATTTGGGTGAAGGAAAATTCGTGGCTGTGTGTGCAGGGAAATTTTCTTTGCTCTTTTTTCTCACTTAAAATTACATCAGCCACTTAATCCCATAGCTATTTTAAATCCTCAGCCACTTGATTCCATGGCTATTTTCATTCCACAGAGAGATTCACTTCTCTTTGATTTTTCAAGTCTTGGCCAAAAACCAATTGCTTCACATTTTCTTCATCCTAATGGCATTTAGTCTCTGGATTATTTGGTTCAGTGGTGTTGTTTGTGTAGCCCAGTTTGGATATGGTTTTATCAGGTTGTTTGGGCTATTCGGGGGTTGTTTCGGAGTTGATATTTTCTAACATTGTTTAAGATTTACAGTACATTACATTTCTATCTGCGACCGTGAATGTCATTCAATAGGTAAAACTTGTCTAATTGCTATAGCTCTTTTAAACGGATTTTACGAACGCAACATTCACGTTGATGTTCTGTGTTGTGCTGTGATGTTGCGGATTTTTCGTGGGGGATAGCTCCTGTGCAATGGTAGTGCAGTTTGGATTTATTTGTACATTTGATATTGCGGGGCGAGCGTCCGACATGTGGACTGCCGTTATTGTCTGTTTGTATATTATTCTTTTGGGGCACGACCGGGATGAGGTCGGTGTACCCGTTGTATATATTTTATTTTCTGTACTAGGATTACCCCGCGGTGGGATGCACGAATAGCCGGGTTCTAGAGGGCAACGGGCCCGCATCTCATGGCGTTGAGACGGAGGGGGCTTCACTCTAGAATTGGCGGGCTTTTCGCCGCACTTGTAGGGGGTACAGGTTGACCCAAGGAGGGGTGCTCAAGTTACCGGATTCCGTGAAGTGCTGGATAGTCCATTCACTTTGTTGAAGGGGGCTGCCTCGCTTCAGCTTTTGGCGGGTAGCTTTCCGCGCTCGTAGGGGTCTAGGATTTCATTGCACAGGCTATCCACACGACCAGGGAAACGTCGGGTTTCATTTGCGGCTCAATGAAACCCGGGGATCCCAGATTATCTGTATTTTTCTGTGATGCTTATTACTTTTCTGTGATATTGCATTTATCACGTCTGGAGCGATTATTATATATTGATTCATATACTAGTAGATGTTGTATATGTTTTGCACCCGTGCTAGTCCAGTCCCCGCTCTGTCGTTAGTTAAGTAACCTAACGGGTGATGACGGGACCCAGTGGCGAATGCGGATGGCATATACGTACATCATATTTTTGTTCTTTTCTGGTGTGATCAATTGATGGGAATGCGTTGATTCTTATCAATGCAAGGAAAAAAAACCTATAATTGATGTTGTTGGAACCAACTTTTCAAAAGTCGTTATTACAAGGGCGTTCTCTTTTGTTTTGCACAGTGGTATTCGGTTATGAATATCCATCACCTCATTCGACGAGGCAAGGGCCGATATCCCTTCACCGGGAGTGACCCCTTGGACAGAGGTTTGAGTCAGGGTAATAACTTCACTATAGTCTATTACTTTTTGCTATACATCGTGGTATTCAGTTGGAATATCCTGCACCTCATTCAACGAGGAAAGTGCCGAGATCCCTTCACCGGGAGTGTCCTCTTTAGCAAAAGTTTTCGCAGCTATATTTTTATAAAAACTATCCGGTTCCTTCAACGATATCAAGTTCATTACGTTAAAGGTTTTTCGCCAAAAACCATTTGTAGTCCTCCATCATTTCAGACGGGTAGCACTTAGTATTCATGCTATGTTTGTTGGCCTACGTCAAGACATAGTGTATGGTAGCTATTTGTTATTTTTCTGTTGTATAGATAGATGCATTGGTTTGGAACAGTCGTACTACCTTGTTGGCCTACGTCAAGGGTATGTACGGATAGATTCAAATTAACCTGGATAATGATGGGTAGAATTTGACATGTGACTTATGATTTGTTGGCCTACGTCAAGGTCATAAGAGCATGAGATAAAAATCATATCGGGAGTTTCAAATATATAGGAAACTTGTCAGGCTTGCGCATACCTTCTGGAGTGTGATGACGTGAGTGGCTTCTATCACGTTATCATGCGATGATAGTTGGATCCCGATTCCCACTGATGAGTTAGTTTACTCCTCTGGTGATTTCGACTAATTCTTCTTTCAGGTTTGGAGGAGAATTTGAGAAAACAGTGGAAGGTTTCCTGATTAGATAAATTGATTAACCATTCTGATCTAGGTTAGAGTGCACGCAGAGTGTTTCTTCTCTCTCTCTCTTTGACTGCGACCATGGCCCAACCCTTTATTATAACTCAGTGACCAAGTTAACCAAACTTTCTTATAACACTGGATTTTGGATTGTCTGAGTTGCATACTTCATTGCGACTCCTTTTTTACCCTTTGCATTTCTCCAGAACACCCCGTATTATTACGAACATCCAATTCCATTGGATAAATCCATCGTATGGTTATATACGAACTCGAAGGAATTTCTTCGAGGATGGATTCAGGTTCTGGAAAGATAGAATAGGACTATTCAGTTGTCTTTTTTTTTTACCTTCTCTCAATTTATGAGCGCTCCTAGGATTAGGAGTGGGTACACCTATTACGCTTATTGGATAGTCTTCTTCCAAACCATAGGCAGGTGCCGAAAGGTAGGGAATGAAGAAAACCAATTAGCCTAAGTTGGGTGTACAGAAGGTAATAAGTAAATACAAATAAATAGATCAGAAAGAGGGCAATGTAAATTGCGACTATTAACATTCACGACCAAACCACATATCTCATCGCCACTCCTAATTCACCTTTGTATTTCTCTAGAACACCCCATATCACTACGAACATCCACTTCCATTGGATAAATCCTTCGTATGGTTATATACGAACTCGAAGGAACTTTTTCGAAGATGGATTCTGGTTCAGGAGAAATAGGAATAAGGTTTATTCAGTTGTCTTTTATCCTTACATTCTCTCAGATTGCGAGTGCTCCTAGGATTAGGACAGTACACCTATTATGCTTATTGGATAGTCTTCTTCCAAACCATAAGCTGGTGCCGAACGGTAGGGAAGGAAGAAAACCATTAAGCCTAACAATAGTGTGCAGAAGGTAACGACTAAAGACAAATAAAGGGAATTGGAGAGAGGGCAGGGAAATATACGGTTACAGTCATGAATCTGAATAATGGAAGAGGCATTGCTATGAATATCCGGATACCCTTTCGAAACATATTCATGTTTCAGTTTCACTATGTATTGTTAATAGAAAACTGATTTCCCAATTAGACCCTTGCTCCAGGATATGTATTTACCAGGTATAATTCTCACATCTGTATGGTTTTACAGATGATGAGTGGGAGTAAGTTATTGGGAATTAGGTGATCATCCTCATTATATCAGAATTCGTTGTAATTGGTGATATTTGAGGAAATCGCTTGTGTACAGTTTTCAACCTACAACGCACAGAATTTGAGTTATACAACTCAGGGGACTTATACAAAGTATTGTAAATTGTCCAGTGTCCATTAGGACAAAGGGGTTGGTCCTCGTACTGTATTCTGTTTACTAGTGACTTCTCAAGTTTTAGACAAGTGTTTCTTAAAAATACAAGATCTAAGTTTGAGAAGTTATAGGTACGGGAATAAAGTAGAAAACCATATGTTGCAAGTATCACATTAGACCAAGCTTTTGTAAATACGGTTTTGGAATATTGTTCGATCGGAAATGTAAACACATTAGACCAAGCTAGACTAGGTTAATGGCGTGGCTCTGATACCATGTAAGTGCACGGCGGCGCCCCGGCCGTCAATCCGACGCCGGAATGCGGAAACAAAACTTTTCTAAAAACATAGAACCGGCACCACCGCGCACAAAATCCGGATCGGGCCATTAACATAGTCCTAGCTAACTAAAGAACGGGGTAGAGAGATATACCGAGCGATCCGTGTCCTTCGGTCTTCTCGTCGCCGTCCCGATCTCCCGCGGAATGTCCGGTCTCCACCTCCTCGCCGGAAGGGCACCACGTCGCCGGCTTCTTTTACGGGCTCCCACCTCTGGACCGAGGCAACTCGGACACGAAGTTGGCGAGCCGACGTGCCCAAGGATTGTTGTAGAATGTAGTGTAGAAAGCTATGTGTCTCATGGGGTTGAAGTTGCCATATTGGTGGAGGAAAAAAGAACTATGGAATTTTGTGATGAACTTGGGAATTTTTTTTTTTTGGAGTATCAAGAGAACAAAAAAATCCCCACCAAAAATTGGGCAGCCCTCATCAAGAGCATGGCCGGCCACTTCCTTGGAGAAAATGGAGAGAGAGAGGAAAGGACAAGGGGTGGGAAAGCAACTAATACAAGCAAAAAGGAAAATGATTATCATATGAAATGATGATCACAATCCAATCCAAAACCACTCCTATCATCAACAACCATGATGAATCAAAAGTCAAATAATAATTATCCAAGGAAAGTCAAATGAGGGTGCAACCATCATGAAGCAAATACTTGCAAAAACCATCCTCCAAAATGCTTATTTGCACAAATGCAAATAAGCCCTCCTCCACCAATCTTCAGCCAATGAAAGATACAAAGAAAAATGGCCGAAACGGAAAGCAAACTGGCAACTTCAGAAAACTGATCCCGTAAAAAATTACAGGAAACCCCGCTACTGTATATACATACCCGCATTTGTATTCCCACTGAATACAAATGCAATGAGACAAATCTACACTGTACAATACTAGGATCCGGCTTAAACCAAAGCCCGCTAGTATTATCCGTCCGATCATGATCCGTGCAATACCGCACGTATCTGATCGAACCCTGCCATATCTCCATACGGCCTCTACAGAGTTTCGCCCGAAACTTGAGAAACGCTCTGTGGGGGACTCTAAAGACTCGTCAATACTTTGGTTGTTGATTTAACCACTAGCACGTCAGAGGTATTAGCCTATACGTAACGGGCTACCAGGTATTGACAAAAAGGGACGTCGATGAGCGAACTCATCCTGACACCTTACTGAGCCTGTCAGTGACAATATCCGTACAGTCTGGTCCGTTCGTCTATGAGCATCGCATGGCGGGCCTAGGGGGTTGGTAAAAGTCAGACCCCCAAAAGCGGTACAAGTCGTGTCGGAGGGTAGCCCAGAACACCCTAAGATACTACTGAAATACCTACCAGTAAATCTCCTGCCTTGGCCAAGGACTTTCATGTACTGGCTCTCCTAGACACAGCGCGACCTCACCCCCAACACCGGGAGAGACGAAGCCCTGCAGATCCGCTCACTGCCTCCATGTGGCTCGGGACTGTAACCAACTAAAACCTGTTTGCACGACTCCTTTGAGCCGTGGTAGGATAGTAATCAAAGCACAGTGGGAACTCACACGAGACAAATGACGATCTCAGGTCGATGAACTAATCTGTACACATGTCACCAGGGAACTGCTATCTGACGTCAGGTATAATATCAACTAGCATGTTCCCGGCGAGTCCTGTCCGGTGTACTCATAACCCAATGAGCACCTGTATACATCTTAGGTGAACCAACTGACACCACTGGCTTGTGAGACCGGCCACCGCCCCTCGTCAGGGTCTCGACTGTATACACTAGTCTACTCTGGAGTATCGATGCCCTGTCTCGAAACTCCCACGACTAGGGACCTTTTAAGGATGTGCTTATAGACCCCAGCTCCCACGTATATGATCGCCCTCATACTGCTGGTAGTCAAGCAAGAATTCTAGAGGCTCTATCAACGTGCAATAGTGACTCGTAAGGTCACCTAAAGCAGTACACGATGATAAAGATAAACCAGATAGCATACTATCATCTTGAGTAAGACTGTCCTACCGGTATAGGTGCTCCCTCAATCATTGCAATCACGTGCCTGTGATCCAATAATTGACTCTGAGGGCACTATCTTCAACAATCTCCCACTTGCACTCAAGGCTAATTATTGCAATGTCGCATACTCACAGCCCGTGTGACACCGAACACCCAACTCCTCTACTAGTCAGTCTCACAAAGCTCGTTTGCGAAACTATTGCGTTCGAGGAATAGCCTCAGTGAGTGGATCCGCTGTGATGTTTCTTTCTATGTCTCTCTTTATCTCAAGTTCGCGGAGAAACCCATCTCCCGAAATGAGCAATGCCTGTCTTAGAATGTGTCTGGATGTCTGATGGGACCTAGCTCATAAGTGAACTCCAAATCCAAACTTCTTAAACTATATCGTCAACTGAACTTAATCAGTATCCTGCGCCATCCTTCCCTCAGTATCCCCTTGGAACACCTGTCCAAAATACTGCCCCTCATCAGAAGGAAAACTATAACTCTGATAACCTCTCTGTCATCCATGTCACCTTAGAAGCTTGGAATGATAACCGTCTCCCAAAAGAGGCTGCCGTTATCATATCCCTAGAACATCAACTTATGTTCTAAAACTGCCTCCGAATGTTTCTCCAGGATTGGATCAATATCAACTTATTGCACCTACTGCAAAAACAACATCTGGTGTGGTACTTGACATCTCATGATTGACTCAATTGCCTAAGTAAGTGATCTGCCAATCATGCACATCCCTCTCCCCTTTAGTCTGTAAGACACCTTTAGAGAGGGTGACTCCATCACCTGTAGGTATACTACCGTGCCAGGAGTCTTCCATTCTAAAAACTCTTAGAATGCTGTCTAAGTACCCAGATTGGGACACTTCCCAAATCTAGATCTAAAACCATAGATCTAGTTACCAGAATGTCTGATATTATATCCAAGTCCTATGTGGAGAAACCACTGTGTGACAACCAAAGTATAACCGAACGTAGTATAGGAATATCACTTCCTACTCTGTGTATGTCATCCAAATACCAGGACATCACACACTACTACCTTCTTAACAGATCCATCCCCTATCCTGATAAAGTCAAACCTATGACTGTGACATCAGAAATAGATGATCTATCTCCGCTATATCTGCTTTAGTCTATAAATAGACATAAGCCATTTGTCCGCCAATACTTCCGCTGCTCCCACTGACTACGACAACCCTCTGGCAGAGTCATATACATGTGCACTTCTGAAGCCAGTTCAGAACGACGCTATACTCATCTTCCTGCCAGGTCTCATAGTCTGGAACAACAACAATGGCAAGTCTGGGTAAACAAGAACCTCCCTGTCACCGTCCTCGAGACATACCGAAGTACCTCTCGAGTGCCTGAGGTTACCCACCATTTCTGCGGAGTGGCCAATGGAATGTCAAACCAGATTGAATCTTTAGGTTCTTATCAAATCTTCAGTAATCGTTTGCGGTTCTGGAATCACTTCCAGTTCTACCATACTCCCACTGCTGTTTTCTGAAAAAATCCATTTTTATTAAAACTGTGGCGAGTCAAGAATAATATCACTATTGATCTTCCAGATGGTAGAAAATCAACCCTCGTCATAGCCCGGGTCAACCCACAAACAGCCATTACAGAAACGTCCCTTGAGTTATCCAGAGTCTGGTTTTAAGCATAAACTGGACAACTCCCCGTATCTTAACAATGTCAAGATATGAACTGTTCTATATCCAATATAGAAACAGAGGCACTGATTCAATTGAACCAGATTCAAATCATGCAGCTGTCTCCAGTACATGTCAAGTAAATAGAGAGAGGCCGATCAGCGTTACTCAGCTTGTGAGTAACCTGAAAGAGAAGCAAGTTCTCTTCATCATTACTATTAACTGAATACCATACACAAGTATCTACATCTTCGATCACCTTGAAGAATCCCGATACTTGCAATACCTGGTTCTCTACTTTAATCTTATTCTTATAACTTCTCAAAACTTGGACCTTGTGTTTCTACGAAACACATGTCTAAGACTCAGAGAAGTCACAAGTAAACAGAATATAGTACGAGGACCAACCCCTCTGTCCTAATGGACACTGGACAACATACACTCCTCTGTATAAGTCCCCTGAGTCTAATAACTCATTCACTGTGTGTCGTAGGTTGAAAACTGTATTATGGTTATGAAGAATTACACCGCTGTTTAATACTCCTTACCTAACCATCCACTGATATAGGTAAATGTCATAAACATAATTTCAAAAGGGTATATCTCACTCTATAAAAATAGACGTACAGATATATCAATTTGAAATTGGCGTATAACAACGGATATTCAAAACCAAATATTTGCCGACCGGCAAACAGCCCAGGCGATTTCCTCAAATATCACCAATTATAACGAATTCCGATATAATGAGGATGATCGTCTAATTCCCAATAACTTACTCCCACTCATCATCTGTAAAATCATACAGATGTGAGAATCTTACCAGGTAAATACATACCCTGGAGCAAAGGTCTAATTGGGAAATCAGTTTTCTTTTAACAGTATACAGTTAAACTGAAACATCGAAATGTTTCGATGGGGTATCCCGGTATTCCTAGTAATACCTCTTCCATTATCCAGATTCACAACTGTAACCGTATAATTCTTTGCCATCTCTCCAAATCCCTTCATATGTCTTTAGTCATTACCTCATGTACACCCTCTTAGGCTAAATGGTTTTCTTTTTTCCCCACCGTTCGGCACCAGCCTATGGTTTGGAAGAAGACTATCCAATAAGCATAATGGGTGTACTGTCCTAATCCTAGGAGCACTCGCAATGCAAGAGAAGGTGAAGATAAAAGACAACCGAATAAACCTTATTCCTATTTCTCCTGAACCATAATCCATCCCCGAACTGGAACAAGTTCCTTTCGAGTTCGTATATAACCATACGATGGAGTATCCAAATAAACTGTGGATCTTCGTAGTGATACGGAGTGTTCTGGAGAAATAGAAAGGTGAAGTGGGAGTGGTAATGAAATACTTGGTTCGGTCGTGAATAGTAGTCGCAATTTACTTTGCCCTCATTCTAATCCCTTTCTTTGTCTTTACATAATACCTTCTGTACACCATCGTTAGGCTAATTGGTTTTCTTCATTCCCTACCATTCGGCACCAGCCTAAGGTTTGGAAAAAGTCTATCCAATTTGCGTAATAGGTGTACTATCTCCTAAATCAAGGAGTACTCGCAACTTGAGAGAAGGTAAAAGGAAAAGACAACTGAATAGTCCTATTCGTTTTCTCCTGAACCGGAAACCATCCTCGAATAAATTCCTTCGAGTTCGTATATAACCATACGATGGTTTTGTCCAATGGAAGTGGACGTTCGTAGTAATACAGGGTGTCCTGGAGAAAAGGGTAAAAGTAGGAGTGGCAATGAGGTTTGCAACTTTGACAATCCAAAAGCCATTGTTTAAAGAAGATTCGGTTAATTTTGGTCACTGAGTCATAGTCTAGGGTCGGGTCAATGGTTGCTGTCAAAGAGAGAGAGAAAAGAAACACTCAGTGTGCACTCTAACCTAGATTAGAATGGTTACCAATTTATCTAATCAGGAAACCTCCCACTGTAACGTCAAATTCTTCTCCAAACCTGAAAGAAGAATTAGCCGGGATCACCCGAGGAGTAAACCAACTCATCAGTGGGAATCGGGATCCAACTATCATCGCATGATAACGTGACGGAATCCGCTCACGTTATCACACTCCAGAAGGTATGCGCATATCTGGCAAGTTTCAGTTTCTTTTGAAACTCCCGATGTGATTTTTGCCCCATGCTCTTATGACCTTGACTTTGGCCAACAAATCATAAGTCACATGTCAAGTTCTACCCGTCATTCTCCAGGTTAATTTGAGCCCACCCGTACAAGCCCTTGACTTTGGCCAACAAGGCTATACGACTGCCCCAAACCAACGCATCTATCTATGCTGCATATGAATACCCAATAGCTACCAATCACTGTGCCTTGACTTTGGCCAACAAACACAGCTTGAATACTTATTGACTATCCATATGAAACGACGGAGGGCTACGAATGGTTTCTGGCGAAAACCTTTAACGTAATGAACTTGATATCGTTGAAGGAACTGGACAGCTTTATAAAAATATAGTGGCGAAAACCTTTATTAAAGAGGTCACTCCCGGTGAAGGGATCTCGGCTCTTTCCCCGTAGAATGAGGTGCAGGATATTCCAACTGAATACCACGATGCAAAGCAAAAGTAATCGGCTATGGTGAAGTTATTGCCCTGACGCAAACTTTTGTCCAAGGGGTCACTCCCGGTGAAGGGATCTCGGCCCTTGCCTCATCGACTGAGGAGCATGATATTCCAACTGAATACCACTGTGCAAAACAAAAGTGAACATCCTTGCAATAACAGCTTTTTGAAAAGTGTTCCAACAACATCAGAATAGGTTTGTTTTTAACTTGCATTGATCCGAATCAACGCAGTCCCATCAATTGATCACACCAATAAAGAACGAAACTAATGACGTACGTATATGCCATCCGCATTCGCCACTGGGTCCCGTCATTACCCGTTAGGTTACTTAACTAACGACAGAGCGGGGACTGGACTAGCACAGATGCAAAACATATACAATATCTACTAGTATATATATCAATATATAATATTTCGCTCAAGGCGTGATAAAATGCAACATCACAGAAATGTAATAAGCATCACAGAACAATACAGATATCTGGGATCCCCGGGTTTCACAGAGCCGCTACTGAAACCCGACGTTCCCCTGGTCGTGTGGATAGCCTGTGCAATGAAATCCTAGACCCCTACTGGCGCGGCAAGTTACCCACCAAAACCTGAAGCGAGGCAGCCCCTTTCAGCAACGTGAATGGACCACCCAGCACTTCACGGAATCCGGTAACTTGGGCACCCCTCCTGGGTCAACCTGTACCCCCTACGAGTGCGGCGAATAGCCCGCCAATTCTAGAGTGAAGCCCCCTCCGTCTCAACTCCATGAGATGCGGGCCCGTTGCCCTCTAGAATCCGGCTATCCGTGCACCCCACCTTGGGGTAATCCTAGTACAGAAAGTAAAATATACATACAATGGGTACATCGACCTCACCCCGGTCGTGCCCCAAAAGAATAATATACAAACAGGCAGTGACGGCAGTCCACATGTCGGACGCTCGTCCCGCAATATCAAATATATATAATACAACCAAAACTGTACTAGCATTGCATCCAGGCTATCCCCCACGACCAATCCGCAACATCACAGCACAATAACAGAACATCAACGTGAATGTCACGTTCGCAAATCCGTCTAACCGGGCTATAGCAGTTAGACAGGATTTACCGATCAAGTGACATTCACGGTCGCAGATATAATGTAAATACTGTGAACTAATGTGTTTAAAATTTTCGATCGATCAAATTTTCCTATGTGGGCCCCCAAGCACTACTATACCGGGCCAAAAAGAACATTCCAAAACCCCAATTTCCCTGTAAAAAGACCACTGTGGAAAAATGGTGCAGTGAAGGCACTGTGCTGCGGCGGAACCGCGGCCGGAACAGGGGTTTGGCCGCGGTTCCGCAGTGGCGCTACAGTGTCGCACTACCAATTTTCCACAGAAGTCTTAACTTTCCCTGCACATACTTCTGCAATGACCTGAAAATTTTTTGGAGCCAAAAAAATTTCGACAGAGAACTGATGCTTTTGAAAACGTGGTTTTGGAATTTTGTTCGATCGGAAATGTAAACACATTAGACCAAGCTAGACTAGCTTAATGGCATGGCTCTGATACCATGTAAGTGCACGGCGGTGCCCCGGCCGTCAATCCGATGCCGGAATACGGAAACAAAACTTTTCTAAAAACATAGAACTGGCACCACCGCGCACAAAATCCGGATCGGGCCATTAACATAGTCCTAGCTAACTAAAGAACGGGGTAGAGAGATATACCGAGCGATCCGTGTCCTACGGTCTTCTCGTCGCCGTCCCGATCTCCCGCGGAATGTCTGGTCTCCACCTCCTCGCCGGAAGGGCACCACGTCGTCGGTTTCTTTTACGGGCTCCCACCTCTGGATCGAGGCAACTCGGGCACGAAGTTGGTGAGCCGACGTGCCCAAGGATTGCTGTAGAATGTAGTGTAGAAAGCTATGTGTCTCACGGGGTTGAAATTGCCATATTGGTGGAGGAAAAAAGAACTATGGAATTTTGTGATGAACTTGGGAATTTCTTTTTTGGAGCATCAAGAGAACAAAAAAATCCCCACCAAAAATTGGGCAGCCCTCATCAAGAGCATGGCCGGCCACTTCCTTGGAGAAAATGGAGAGAGAGAGGAAAGGTCAAGGGGTGGGAAAGTGTTAGTTATATGTATGCCCTAGAGGCCATTGCTATACATAGGATGTATATTGTAGTGGATGCTGGGGCATATATAGGGAGGACTTTCTTGCTCGACATGATAGTATGCTATCTGGTTGCTCTTTACCTTAACGTGTACACAGATTGTCTCTCTATTACATGTTGGTAAATCCCTTAGGATGTGTACTTGACTACCTGGACTATGATGCGGATCATACTAGTGGGGACATGGTAGTCCATAAGTACATCCTTCAAAGTCCCTAGTCGTGGGTGTATCGAGACGGGGTATCGATATACCAGTGTAGACTAGCGTATACCTTCTCGACCCATACAGATGGGCGATGGATGATCCCATATCCATTGGTGTTTGACATCAGAGATGATATACGGGTGCTCAGTAGAGACTGGGTACACTGGACGGACTCGCCGAGAACTCCCAGATGGTATTATACCTTACGTCAGATGGCAGTTCTCAGGTGACACTGGTACAAAGTAGTCTGTTGACCCGAGATCGTCATAGAGTCTTGTGTGGTTCCCACTGTGCTTTGATTTCCACCTTACCACGTCCAAGAGGGCGTACAAAACGGTGTTTTTTGGGTACAGTCCCGAATCACATGGAGGCAATGAGCGATAGGAGGGGATTCGTCTCTCCCGGTATAGGGGGTTGATGTTGCGCTGTGTTCGATTGGCTATAACCGGAAATCCCTGGCCAGGGTTGCTGAGATATACTGGTAAGTGTTACCAGTAGTTTCTCGAACTGTTATAGACCTCATATCGACACGACTTATCGAGCTATTGGGGTCTGACGTTTACCACCCCTAGGCGAGATATGCGACATATCAGACGACGAGACCGGACTGTACGGTAAGTGTTACTGGTTGGATTCACAGGAGTGTGAGCGGGCTTGCTCGTCGATCTTTTGATCGCTCAATACCCGGGTGGCCGTTACGTTTAGCAGACCGGTTGCGGCTTGTGGGTGTTTGATATGATCATCACCTGCTGCCGGCGTATTGACGAGTCTTTAGAGTCCTACACAGAGGTTTCCTGGCTCAAGCGAAACGAAATAGGAGCGCATATGAGATATGTGCGGGACCGAGAATAATGCGTGTATGTGATACCGTATTCTATTCTCGCGATGAATGTATCGATTGGTTGTATGCGATATAACCTAGTTATCGAATCAAGGATTGATTCGATAAGCCGATACATTGGATACTAGTCGGTTGTGTGCGACATGACCGGATCATTGAATCAAGTGTTGATTTAATGATTTAATGCATAATTATATATTTGATATATTACTTTGCACTAACTAGTATTGGTTCACTTTAAATGGATTTTCTCACTTGAAGTTCACAAGTTGTATATGTGATATACTTTTGTGCACTTGGATGTATCATGTTTGATGATACATGTTTACTTGAGTTTGTGTAAAGATTGAACCATGGTTATTTAAATGGTTAGGGTTTTGATTTTCATATCTATTTATTTATTTATTTATTATGAAAAAGATAATGAGAATAAAATGGTGGCTTTGTTTGTTTGTTCTTGAATCTTCATGAAGCTTTGACTAAGTGACCATTTTGTCTCATGTTTAACCCTAACCATTCCACTTAACCCTAGTTCATTCTCTACACTTGACCATGGTTGGTTTATGATAAGTATTGATTTTATTTTCTTTTTGGAATATACTTATCATAACATTTTTCTTCTTCTTCTTCTTCATCATCAACATGAAGAAACCTTGCTCCATTAATGGCAACTTGAGCAAATGAGTGAGAAATCCAATTCTAAAGTGAACCCACCTCCTATTTCTTCATCCTCTACCTCTTTCCAAGTAGTATAGGGTGTTTTCTTCACAAGTTTCATGACTTGGTGAAGTGGGAGCTTGATCTTGTGATGCCTCGACGTAGATCATCTTCGGCATCGTAGTCGACGACCTAGCCCGCCCATTTCTCCGATGAAGCCGACGCTAGAGCCCGGGATCCGATTTGGACAGCAAGGGGACTTCATCATGGAGCTATGGAGGTAGAGAACCGGATCTACAAAGGTTGTATTCCGTTCACTTAGTTAAATTGTTAACTAGCTTCTTTGTTTCGCCTAAAATTCTAGTTAACGATCTAGTCTAGGGTTTCTCGGCACCGTAAAATTTGAAATTGGCATGGTTGATGCCTTGTGAGACCTCATTAGAGTGCCTAGGAACCCTACAGTGGTATCAGAGACTAACTAGAGCCTTAGGTGATGCGTAGACGAAGTTTGAAACCCGAACGAACCTGAAACCCTAAAATTTTCATGCTCTCTGGACTTTTTTCAAAAACTGGGTTTTTTCCAGATTAAAAAAGCTTAAAAAATTCAGCAGGAAATTCGAAGAATTACGGTGCAAAATTTTCATAACGATGTGTCTTAAGTGCGGCGGAACCGCGGCAGAAGCCTGGCTTCTGCGGCGGTTCCGCGGCCATTTGATGATGCCACCCTCCCAATTTTGCACAGTAACTTCCTTTATTCAGTGCTGAGTTCTCTGGGTATTTTTAAATATTATTCAAGAGTTGAATTTTCTGGGGTTGTTTTTGGGATTCGATTATTCGATCGGATTGTCAAACTTTGTCCGTGTGTTTTTCCGGATAATTTCGAATATGATAAAAGGTTCGACCGTATATAAATACCCAATTTTTCCCCTGTCGGGAAATTTCCAAGTGTTGGATTTTTCCGTAGTTTAACGACGTTCTAAGTAGTGCAAGTAACTCGATGGACCCTCTAGAAGATAACAAACCTTAACTCGATTATGTGACCGTCTTGAACTGCCCTTTGAACCTTCGGGTTTGGGGCAGTACGGCGTGCCACATGTGAGGCGTTGGCTTGACCCTTCTACGGCTGGACCGTTGGTACTGAGGCACGAACTGAATGTTTTTAGACTTATTTCATGTGTTGGACTGTATCGGGAAAACTTGGGTGTTCGATTGTTCGATCGGAAAGTTTAACATTTTCTATTTATCCGGAATGTGATACAATACTTGGAATTCGCAAATTGTTATGAGATGACTGGATGAATGTTATAAACATAGAAGTTTAGTCTCACTTGATCGGTTGCCACGGAATTTTGATGTGATCAAAAGTCCGTCGCAATCACGTAGTGTACGCGGATATTCGCCGGGTAAACTTAATAGACAGCCTCACTCCATAGCCCCGACCAAGTGACTGTAGGAGAACCCCGTCGCCGAAAGCATCCGTCCGGGTGCTCGCGGCATCGGTGTTCCGCCTTGGTACACTTCGTCGACGGTATCAGGGGTGCGACTGTCTACTAAAGTTTGCGACGTGCATTCGATCAAAATGTCGGGAATTTTGTTGAATTGCCCGACTTGATATTAAAAAGAGTTTTCGATAATGAGACTAAAATGCGGGGTTTATAATTGTTAGGCATGCGATGTCTAAGGAATTCATTTGATTAGGCATGCGATGTCTAGGGAGGTTGCGGATTCCAACTGTTGTAGTTTTACACTTTCTTTTCTGTGACCGTAAGTGTAATACGTGATGTCGCCGGTTTCGTTGCTATATGTCAACGACAATTGGGATGCGCATATTTACTTACGTTGATGACATGTGATGTTATGTGTTGCTGGATATGTTATATTGGATCGTCGTGTTTGAATAGCCGGGGGTTTTTATGTGAGATGAGTGTTTTTCATTTTCATTCATGTAAAAACTTGTATGTAATATTCTTTTATTGGGGCACTTCCAAGTTGCGGAAGTTATCACCGTTCTTGTATATTATTTACTTTTCCACACTAGGATAGACCCAAGGAGGAGGGCACAAGTAACCGGGTTCTGGAGTCCAGTGGGAGACCAACTCGAGGAGTCGAGTCCGGGTCTCCTAACTCTAGAATTGGTAGGGTTGCTTGTCGCTCTCGTAGGGGTCTAGGGGTGTGGGTTTGGCTATTCATCGCGACCGTGGAATCCGTGTTTTATACTGGCTCGTATTGAAAATATGGACGTCCTAGTATATCCAATGTTTCATATGATTCTTCTGCTGCGATATCTGTGATGTGATCATGTGATGTTCTGTGATAGATAAAGCATATAGTATATATGATATATTATATAGACGTTACTTATGTTTTACACCCGCGCTAGCCCTGCCCCGCTCTGTCGTTAGTTACCTAACCTAACGGTGCACGAGGGGACATCGTGGCGAATGCGGATGACATAAGTGTACGTCGTGTTTATCTGTGATGTTTAGGTAATTTAAATGATAGGACATCATTAATGAGATTAATGAAATAAAAGAAACCTAAAGATGTTGTAGAATCGAATTTCAAAATAAAACAGGTAGCTACAGTTCTTGCTTTGCACAGAGGTATATATGATATATCCTGCACCTTATTCGATAAGGAAAGGACCGAGATCCCTTCACCGGGAGTGACTCCTTTAGCAATAACTGGCAGATGCTACACACTCGGTTTGTTTTTTTGATTGCTTTTAAGAGTTTTTGCTTTGCACAGTGATATATATGATATATCCCGCACCTTGTTCGACGAGGAAAGGACCGACGATTCCTTCACCGGGAGTGACTCCTTTAGAAAAACTAGAAAAGCCTCAAAAACACTCCATTTCAAAATTCATTCGATCCTACAACGACATCAAGTTCATTACGCAATAGGTTTTCAGAAAAACCTGTCGTAGCCCTCCGTCATTTCAGATAAGTCATACTTAGTATGCGTGCTACGTTTGTTGACTTCCGTCAAGGCGTAGTGTGCAGTAGCTAACTAGTATTTATCTGCTTATGCATATGATGCAGATTGGATTAGGGTAGTCGTGCGGCCTTGTTGACCTCTGTCAAGGGTCGTGCGGGTGGGTTTAATTCGATCAAGAAATGACGGGTTGAACTTGACTAGTAGCCTATGGTTTGTTGACCTCCGTCAAGGTCATAGGACGCTAGGGGCAAAATATTATCGGGAATTTCAAGTGTTGAAATTTGCAATGAGATTGCATACCTTCTATGAGATAGTTGGATCCCGATACCCGCTGCGAGTAAGAGTTACTCCTGGGAGAGTTTTATACATTACAATTAGCCGATCAAGTAGGTGTCAAAGGTGTCAACGGGGTTACGCCTCTGGGAAAACGAGGTTTACTGTAATTAGGTCCGTGCGAAAGCACGGGGAACCTCCCTCAAAGTA
Source organism: Agapanthus africanus (assembly GCA_030015575.1). NCBI lineage: Eukaryota > Viridiplantae > Streptophyta > Magnoliopsida > Asparagales > Amaryllidaceae > Agapanthus > Agapanthus africanus. Next base: position 100,461,349 of record CM057349.1, read on the forward strand.
CCGACACTGGCCTGGCTGAAAGATTGGCGAACTTGTAGTGTGTAATTAATCCCGGCTAGTCTTTCCTTTTAGGGTTTGAAGGAAGATTTGATAAAAAGCAGTGGGAGCCATCCTGATTAGATAAAATAATAACCAATCTATTCTTGCAAGAGCGCATGCAGAGTGTTTTCTTCTCTCTCTCTCCTGGTAGCGACCATGTCACGCCTTAATCAAGATAATAATATGGATTATTGACCGAACCCGCTTGTTATACTGAGCTGGGGAACGTTGGTCCCGCTCCAACTTATAATTGTTATAAGACAGAGCAGGAAATAGGGGAATACCAGATTTCCCGTGCCGCCCAAACGAAGAAAGTGCATGCTGATGCATCTCCTTCGGGTGTATTCGTTACAAAGAACTGTTTCTCAGTATCCTCCGCATCCTGGGTATATGATACCGGATCAGGATCCCAGATATGTAATCTGTTACATAGGGCTACAAAAGGGTAGAAAAACTGAGAACGGGTGATAAGTTTCATGAGGCAGAAAACGAGGCAAGTGTTGCAGCCAAGTCTGTTGGTCACTGTCACCCTGTATTGTAATACATTGATTCTGAATGAATGTTATTAGATACCGAACCTGATATACAAAATCATATCAGTCTCTTTATTAGTAAAGAAATGATAAAATTTTGTATAGTTGGATAATGTTTTGAACATTTCCTATATCAAAAGTTGATCGGTTCAGGCACGTTATCTAAAAGCATTAATGTTCTAAATCAAACTACAGTTCTTAGTATACAGAACACACTCAAGAGGAAGAGTTCAGAAATGAACAAATTCTTCTTGAGGTATTGCGGACTAGGTCATATCAATGCGACCCGACTAGCTGAAGTTACATAAAGATGCATGTTTAAATCAGTTTCAATTTATATCTTGTGAAACTTGCCAGTCATGTCACAAAGATAAGATGACCATAGCTCTGTTTATTGGAAACAGAGAAAGAGTTATTAAACTCTTGGGATGATACATGTTGATGTATAAAGGTCTCCTGTCTACACATGCCAGGACTGGTTCTTTATACTTCATTATATTCTCTGATAATCTCTCAAGATTCAGTCATATGTTCCTGTTGAAACACAAGTCCGAACCTTTTGAGATATTCACAGAATATAAGTTAAAAGTAGAGAACCAAAATACGGGTATAAGTATTATGTCTTATGATGAGATCAGGGAGGAGAATACTTGAGCACGGAATTCTTGGACTTTTCTAAAGGAGAATGAGATTCTCTCTCGGCATTACTCCTCCGAATACACCATAGCACGATGGTATATCGGGGCGGAGCAATCACACCCTATATGATATGGTGTGCTCTATGATGAGTATTACTGAGTTACCTATTTCCTTTTGGGGGTTATGCACTTATGAAGCTGTATACCTATTGAATACGGTTCGAATCAAATCAGTTGCCTACCGCTTCATATGTGATATGGAAAGGGAAGAGCCCATATCTTAAGTTAGTTAAGATTTGGGGTTGTCCGGCCTATGTCTAAAAGAAAAATCCAGACAAGCTCGAGGCAAGGTCTGTTATGTAGAACTGGAAAGGTTCCAGCTATGCAAACCGAAGCAGCTGATTTGGTAGAACCAAAGGATTCAGTAGAAACCAAAGAACCTCAGCCTCTCCGCCGATCTAGTAGGGTTCCTCACCCACCTGAGAGATACTTCGGTTTCTTTATGACAGTGGGAGCGACGATTGCATCATGAGATGATGACCCAACTAGTTTCGAGCTGGCCATCAGGAGTAAGACTCTGTAAGAATGGCTGGATGCTTAGTGATCTGAGATGGAATCCATGTACACCAACAAAGTATGGACTTTGGTTGCTATATCTGAAGGGTTAAATCCCCATCAGGAGCAAGTATATCTTGAGAAGATTACTTGGTGTAGATGGAAAAGTTGAGACTTTCAAAGCTAGACTTGTTAAAGTTTTTCGTCATCGACCAGGCGTGGATAATGATGAAACCTTTTCCAGTGCCTATGCTTAAGTCCATCCGAATCCTACTTGCCACGGCTACATACCATGACTATGATATCTGGCGATTGGGTGCCATGACTGCTTTTCTAGATGGTGTTTTAGAAGAGTGCGTCTGTAAGTACACAGCCAGAGGGCTTCATAGACAGTGGGAGCAACGGAAACGTGTACAAGATGCTTTATAGGATAAAGCAGGCATCGCGGAGTTGGAACGTCTGTTTTGATGTCGTAGTCAAAAAGTTTGACTTCATCAAAATGGTAGATGAACCTTGTATATACAAAAAGGTAGTAGGGAGTATGGTGGCGATTCTCGTAGAGTACGTGGATGACATACTCTTGATAGGGAAAGAGTTTCCTATGCTACGCTCGATCAATCTCCGCTTATCACAATGATTCTCCACATAGGATCAAAGTGATACCTACTAAATCCTGGATTTTGGATCTATGAGATAGATCTAAGTGGATGTTAGGATACTCACTAGTTGTAGTGAGATGGTATCAGTTGATCCTGGGGAGAATCACTGGAAGGGTTCCAGGGTGATAAAGACGACTGGATGTCAGTCACAGGCATTGTCTTTACCCTCAGTAAAGGGACGGTATGTTGGAAGAGTTCCAAGCTAGATACCGTGGCATACTAGACGATAAAAGCAGGATACATCGCTACTTAAGATGGTACCAAAGAGGCTGTTTGGGTGTATATTGGTTCATGAGATGAACTATGTTCCTCCCATTGTGTGACAATGGAGTTGTGGCTTATGCCAAGGAACGCAGGTCCCATCAGTGATCCAGACATATTCTAAGGCAGTATCACCTGATCATGGAGATGGTTGATCTCTAAGGGATCGAGGTTAGGAGAGTAGACTCAGAGGACAACACGGCGGATCCACTCACAAAGGCCTATTCCTAGAGAGAGACTCTTATGGGATGGTTGAGTATGAGATACTACAACCACTGCTATCAGATGGCCCTAGTGCAAGTGGGAGATTGTTAGTTATATGTATGCCCTAGAGGCCATTGCTATACATAGGATGTATATTGTAGTGGATGCTGGGACATATATAGGGAGGACTTTCTTGCTCGACATGATAGTATGCTATCTGATTGCTCTTTACCTTAACGTGTACACAGATTGTCTCTCTATTACATGTTGGTAAAGCCCTTAGGATGTGTACTTGACTACCTGGACTATGATGCGGATCATACTAGTGGGGACATGGTAGTCCATAAGTACATCCTTCAAAGTCTCTAGTCGTGGGTGTATCGAGACGGGGCATCGATATACCAGTGTAGACTAGCGTATACTTTCTCGACCCATACAGATGGGCGATGGATGATCCCATATCCATTGGTGTTTGACATCAGAGATGATATACGGGTGCTCAGTAGAGACTGGGTACACTGGACGGACTCGCCGAGAACTCCCAGATGGTATTATACCTTACGTCAGATGGCAGTTCTCAGGTGACACTGGTACAGAGTAGTCTGTTGATCCGAGATCGTCATAGAGTCTTGTGTGGTTCCCACTGTGCTTTGATTTCCACCTTACCACGTCCAAGAGGGCGTGCAAAACGGTGGTTTTTGGGTACAGTCCCGAATCACATGGAGGCAATGAGCGATAGGAGGGGATTCGTCTCTCCCGGTATAGGGGGTTGATGTTGCTCTGTGTTCGATTGGCTATAACCGGAAATCCCTGGCCAGGGTTGCTGAGATATACTGGTAAGTGTTACCAGTAGTTTCTCGAACTGTTATAGACCTCATATCGACACGACTTATCGAGCTATTGGGGTCTGACGTTTACCACTCCTAGGCGAGATATGCGACATATCAGACGACGAGACCGGACTGTACGGTAAGTGTTACTGGTTAGATTCACAGGAGTTTGAGCGGGCTTGCTCGTCGATCTTTTGATCGCTCAATACCCGGGTGGCCGTTACGTTCAGCAGACCGGTTGCGGCTTGTGGGTGTTTGATATGATCATCACCTGCTGCCGGCGTATTGACGAGTCTTTAGAGTCCTACACAGAGGTTTCCTGGCTCAAGCGAAACGAAATAGGAGCGGATATGAGATATGTGCGGGACCGAGAATAATGCGTGTATGTGATACCGTATTCTATTCTCGCGATGAATGTATCGATTGGTTGTATGCGATATAACCTAGTTATCGAATCAAGGATTGATTCGATAAGCCGATACATTGGATACTAGTCGGTTGTGTGCGACATAACCGGATCATTGAATCAAGTGTTGATTTAATGATTTAATGCATAATTATATATTTGATATATTACTTTGCACTAACTAGTATTGGTTCACTTTAAATGGATTTTCTCACTTGAAGTTCACAAGTTGTATATGTGATATACTTTTGTGCACTTGGATGTATCATGTTTGATGATACATGTTTACTTGAGTTTGTGTAAAGATTGAACCATGGTTATTTAAATGGTTAGGGTTTTGATTTTCATATCTATCTATTTATTTATTTATTATGGAAAAGATAATGAGAATAAAATGGTGGCTTTCTTTGTTTGTTCTTGAATCTTCATGAAGCTTTGACTAAGTGACCATTTTGTCTCATGCTTAACCCTAACCATTCTACTTAACCCTAGTTCATTCTCTACACTTGACCATGGTTGGTTTATGATAAGTATTGATTTTATTTTCTTTTGGAATATACTTATCATAATATTTTTCTTCTTCTTCTTCTTCATCATCAACATGAAGAAACCTTGCTCCATTAATGGCAACTTGAGCAAATGAGTGAGAAATCCAATTCTAAAGTGAACCCACCTCCTATTTCTTCATCCTCTACCTCTTGCCAAGTAGTATAGGGTGTTTTCTTCACAAGTTTCATGACTTGGTGAAGTGGGAGCTTGATCTTGTGATGCCTCGACGTAGATCATCTTCGGCATCGTAGTCGACGACCTAGCCCGCCCATTTCTCCGATGAAGCCGACGCTAGAGCCCGGGATCTGATTTGGACAGCAAGGGGACTTCATCATGGAGCTATGGAGGTGGAGAACCGGATCTACAAAGGTTGTATTTCAGTTCACTAAGTTAAATTGTTAACTAGCTTCTTTGTTTCGCCTAAAATTCTAGCTAACGATCTAGTCTAGGGTTTCTCGGCACCGTAAAATTTGAAATTGGCATGGTTGATGCCTTGTGAGACCTCATTAGAGTGCCTGGGAACCCTACAGAAAGAAACTAATACAAGCAAAAAGGAAAATGATTATCATATGAAATGATGATCACAATCCAATCCAAAACCACTCCCATCATCAACAACCATGATGAACCAAAAGTCAAATAATAATTATCCAAGGAAAGTCAAATGAGGGTGCAACCATCATGAAGCAAATACTTGCAAAAACCACCCTCCAAAATGCTTATTTGTACAAATGCAAATAAGCCCTACTCCACCAATCTTCAGCCAATGAATGATACAAAGAAAAATGGCCGAAATGGAAAGTAAACTGGCAACTTCATAAAACTGATCCCGTAATAAATTACAGGAAACCCCGCTACTGTATATACATACCCGCATTTGTATTCCCACTGAATACAAATGCAATGAGACAAATCTACACCGTACAATACTAGGATCCGGCTTAAACCAAAGCCCGCTAGTATTATCCGTCCGATCATGATCCGTGCAATACCGCACGTATCTGATCGAACCCTGCCATATCTCCATACGGCCTCTACAGCGTTTCGCCCGAAACTTGAGAAACGGTCTGTGGGGGACTCTAAAGACTCGTCAATACTTTGGTTGTGGATTTAACCACTAGCACGTTAGAGGTATTAGCCTATACGTAACGGGCTACCAGGTATTGACCAAAAGAGACGTCGATGAGCGAACTCATCCTGACACCCTACTGAGCCTGTCAGTGACAATATCCGTACAGTCCGGTCCGTTTGTCTATGAGCATCGCATGGCGGGCCTAGGGGGTTGGTAAAAGTTAGACGCCCAAAAGCTGTACAAGTCATGTCGGAGAGTAGCCCAGAACACCCTGAGATAATACTGGAATACCTACCAGTAAATCTCCTGCCTTAGCCAAGGACTTTCATGTACTCACTCTCCTAGACACAGCGCGACCTCACCCCCAATACCGGGAGAGACGAACCCCTACAGATCCGCTCACTGCCTCCATGTGGCTCGGGACTGTACCCAACTAAAACCGGTTTGCACGACTCCTTTGAGCCGTGGTAGAGTAGTAATCAAAGCACAGTGGGAACTCACACGAGACAAATGACGATCTCAGTTCGATGAACTAACCTGTACACAAGTCACCAGGGAACTGCTATCTGACGTCAGGTATAATACCAATTAGCATGTTCCCGGCGAGTCCTGTCCGGTGTACTCATAACCCAATGAGCACCTGTATACATCTTAGGTGAATCAACTGACACCAGTGGCTTGTGAGACCGGACACCGCCCCTCGTCGGGGTCTCGACTGTATACACTAGTCTACTCTGGAGTATTGATGCCCTGTCTCGAAACTCCCACGACTAGAGACCTTTTAAGGATGTGCTTATAGACCCCAGCTCCCACGTATATGATCGCCCTCATACTGCTGGTAGTCAAGCAAGAATCCTAGGGGCTCTATCAACGTGCAATAGCGACTCGTAAGGTCACCTAAAGCAGTACACGATGATAAAGATAAACCAGATAGCGTACTATTATCTTGAGTAAGACTGTCCTACCGGTATAGGTCCTCCCTCAATCATTGCAATCACGTGCCTGTGATCCAATAATTGACTCTGAGGGCACTATCTCCAACAATATGGTGGGTAACCTCAGGCGCCCGAGGGGTACTCCGGTATCCTCAAGGACGGTGACAGGGATGTTCTTGTTTACCCAGACTTGCCATTACTACTGTTCTAGACTATGAGACCCGGCAGAAGGATGAGTATAGTGTCGTTCTAAACTAGCTTTAGAAGTGCACGTGTTTATGACTCTGCCAGAGGGTTGTCGTAGTCAGTGGGAGCAGCGGTAGCATAGTGGACAAGTAGCTTATGTCTATTTATAGACTAAAGTAGATATAGCGGAGATAGATCATCTATATTTTGATATGACAGTCATAGGTTTTGACTTCATCAGGATAGGAGATGGATTTGTTAAGAAGGTAGTAGGGTGTGATGTCCTGATATTTGGACGACATACACATTGTAGGAAGTGAAATTCCTACACTACGATCGGTTATACTGTGGTTGTCACACAGTGTTTTCTCCACATAGAATATGGATATAATATCATATGTTGTTTTTTGCATTAGATGCAAAAGGTTGATATATTATTCCAATCCTGGAGAAATGTTCGGAAGCAGCTTATGAACATAAGTGGTTATTCTAGGGATTTGATAACGACAGCCTCCTTCGGGAAACAGTTATCATTCCAGGCTTCCAAAGTGACACGGATGACAGAGTGACTGTCAGAATTATAGTTTTCCCTCTGACGAGAGGTAGTAGTTTGGACAGGTGGTCCAAGCAGATACTGAGGGAGGTATGGTGCAGGATACTGATTAAATTCAGTTGACGATACAGTCTAAGAAGTTTGCTGGATTTGGAGTTCATTTATGAACTGCGTCCCATCAGATATCCAGACATATTCTAAGACAGGTATTACTCATTTCGGGAGATGGCTTTCTCCGCGAACTTGAGAAAAAGAGAGACATGGAAAGAAACATCAGGGCGGATCCACTCACTGAGGCTCTTTCTCGAACGTGATAGTTTTACAAACGAGCTTTGTGAAACTGATCAGTAGAGAAGTTTGATGTTCAGTATCACACGAGCTGTGAGTACGCGACATCACAATAATTAGCCTTAAGTGCAAGTGGGAGATTGTTGGATATAATGCCCTCAAAGTCAATTATTGGATCGCAGGTACGTGATTGCAATGATTGAGGGATGATCTATACCGATAGGACAGTCTTGCTCGAGATGATAGTATGCTATCTGGTTTGTGTTTATCATTGTGTACATGCTTCAGTTCACTATTACATGTTGATAGAGCCCATAGGATTCTTGCTTAACTGGCAGCAGTATGATGGCGATCATATACGTGGGAACTGGGGTCTATAAGCACATCCTTAAAGTATCCCTAGTCGTAGGAGTTTCGAGACAGGGTATCGATACTCCAGAGTAGACTAGTGTATACAGTCGAGACCTCGAAAAGGGGCGGTGGCCAGTCTCACAAGCCATTGGTGTCAGTTGGTTCACCTAAGATGTTTACAGGTGCTCATTGGGTTATGAGTACACCGGACAGGTCTCGCCGGGAACATACTAGTTGGTATTATACATATCGTCAGGTAGCAGTTCCCAGGTGACATGTGTACAGGTTAGTCTGTCGACCTGAGATCGTCATTTGTCTCGTGTGAGTTCCCACTGTGCTTTGATTACTATCCTCCACGGCTCAAAGGAGTCGTGCAAACATGTTTTAGTTAGGTACAGTCCCGAGCCACATGGAGGCAGTGAGTGAATCATCAAGGATTCGTCTCTCCCGGTATTGGGGGTGAGATCGCGCTGTGTTTAGGAGAGCAATTACACGAAATCGCTGTCCAGGATAATCGAGATTTACTGGTAGGTATTCCAGTAGTTCTCAGGGTGTTCTGGGCTACTCTCCGACACGACTTATACGGGTATTGGGGGTCTGACGTTTACCAGCCCCCTAGGCCCGATATGCGATACTCATAGACGAACGGACCGGACTGTACGGATATTGTCACTGTCAGGCTCAGTAGGATTTCTGGAAGAGTTCGCTCGTCAGCTTCCCTTCCGATCAATACATCGGCAACCGTAACGTACAGCTAGTACCTCAGACGTGCTAGTGGTTATACCCAGTGCCAGTGTATTGATGAGTCATTAGAGTCTCCCACGGACAGTTTCCCAAGTTCGGGCGAAACGTTGTAGAGGCCGTATGGTTTTATGGTAGGGTCCAATCATATCCGTGCACTTATGCACGGATCAGGATCGGACGGATAATACTAGCGGGTTTTGGTTTAAGTCAGATGCTAGTATTATAGTGTAAGAATATTTTTGTCTCATTGGATTTGTATTCGGTCGGAATACAAATGCGGGTATGTATTTACAGTTGAGGTGTAATCCCGTAATTCGTTACGGGATTATTTTGGGAGTTGCCAGTTTTCTTTTCCCGTCTTAAACATCACCCTCCATGATTATTAATTGTGAGCAACTTGCTTTTGATCTTGACACCTTTTGACTTCCTTCTACTGCTGGGGTGGGCTGCCCATTTCGAGTGAGGTGGGGCCAGCATGGGCTTGTTTGATTGATAAGGCATGGCCATTTAATAAGGGGATAACCTTGCTTCCTTGTTTGAACATGGTGGCTGATTTTTTCCAGGGAGGGACCTTCATGAAAATTCGCAAGTTTGTGAGGGATGGCTTTTCTGTGGAGGGTGGCAGAGTTTTTTCTAAAATGAGGTGATTTATTTAGTTGCATGATTGATTGTTTTTTTCCACACCCCTCTTCTTTAATTTGAATCCCCTGAGAGCACTACATTTTTCTGCTCTCTTCCTCACCACAGTCGCCGACCTCAATTTTTGGTTGAGTGAGGAATTTTTCCATTGGATTTTCCATTGCTCGATTCATCAACTCCTAAAATTAGCAACTTCACTCTTGAGACAAAATATTCCACACTATCTCTACATCAATTTTGGACATGTCAGCCAGCAAACTTCATGTCCGAGTTGGCTCGGTTTGAGGCGGGAGCCCGTATACAGATTCATCGATGTGTTGCCACTTTGACGGACCTGATCGGGGAGCGAACTTCATCGGCTCAGCAGCGAGAAGTTAGACGCGGGGATTGAAGACCGAAGGACACGGATCGATCGGTATAATCTTTCCTAACTCTTTACAGTTTTGCTAGTTTACGGTTAATGGAACAATCCGGAAATTTGGGTTGCGGTTGCGCCGGTTTCGTAAATAGTTTTTGTTCCGCATTTGGTGTCGTATAGACGGCCGGAGCGCCGCCGTACCCCTGCAGGTAGTGAGTTACTGGATGAAATCCAAAACTCACAAGCATGTCAGCAGCACTAGTTGTATGTAATGGCTAACCAGGTATCTATCGAAAGGAAGATCGACAAGCAAGTCCGTCTGAACTCCTACAGAGCCTATAAGTGACAGTCACCGTAGAGTTTAGCCTGTTCGTTTGAGAGTATCGCATACCGGGTATAGGGGTGGATTAGGTCAAACCCCTAATAACCCAATAAGTCGTGCCGATATCAAGCTCAATACCAACCGAGAAACTACCGACCTTATGTCATTAAATCTCATCTGCCCTGCCCAGGGACTTATAGTATTAGCCAACCGTACACAGCATGACATCGACTCCCTATATTGGAAGAGACAAATCCCATTGATCCGCTCACTACCTCCATATGGTTCGGGACTGTACCCAACTAAAACAATGTTCCCTTATTAATTAAACAGAATAATAAGAGCTAAGTTCTGTTTAAACACAATAAGGCAGCGCCTCATGTGCTCTCCATGTGAGCGCCAGTACCGGCCTCTTAGGATTAAATCCTATAGCGGCGTCTCATGTGAAGTTCACGTGAGCGCCGACGTGTAAAGCACGTGGTGCCTGTTATATAAGAATTAAATTCTTAGGCGACGCCCACGTGCATAGCACGTGAGCGTCAGCGCCCAAATTAAAAAGAATAGAATTAAATTCTATTAGGAGAAAAATATCTCCCTGATCTTTTTAAATAAAATAAAGATATTCTTTGTTAAATAAAGAGTTGTTCGATCAAAAATCCAATGGGAAAATATTTCCTTAATCTTTCCAAATGAGAAAGATATATTCTGAAACCTTGGATTAAAAAAATCCAATGGTGATTACAAATCACTATTTAATAGAATTAAATTTTATATATGGGAAAATATATCCTTAATCTTTTTAAATATTCTGTTAAAGAGAAACCCTTGGATTAAAGATCCAACGGTGGATAAAATCCTAAAATAATCTTTGAGACCAATTAAATCAATAGGTGTCTCTCAAATAAGAGTTTTTCTCAAACTAATCAACAGTTTACAATCCCTATATAAAGAACCTGAGACATCACAGGAAGAGAACCCCCCATAAGCTTCTGCAAACAAAAAGATAGAAGCTGCAACTGAGAATTCAATTCTCTTTCAAAGAAGATCTCCTTGTTCTTTCAAAGCCTAGGTAAAGAAAAAGTAGAAATAAAATGCATCTCCTTTGCTTAGCATAAAGAAAACAAGGGTTCAAACCTTCATAAAAAGAACTTAGTTCTTTCTCTGATATGAGATTTGCAAAGCAAATCTTCCTACAAGTTGAGAATTTAATTCTTATCACGAAGATTTTGTTCTTCAAACTTAAAATCTAGGGGAAAGAACTAGATTAAAAGAAAAGAAGAGAAGAGTTCTAGAAATTTAATTCCTCTGCAAGTAGAGTTTAACCCTACATAAAAGAATTTAAGATAAAAAGAAACTTAGTTCTCCAATAAAAAAAGATCCCAGATCTTAAAAAAAAAAGATTTTGGTGATCATTAATGGACAAAATGCCGTTAACAGAGATTCAATCTCTAAAAGAAAAGGACTTGGCGTCTCACGTGAAACACACGTGAGCACACAAAAGATTCCCTTAAATGGAACTCAGCGCCTTATGTGCTTCCCACGTGAGTGCCCAAACAAAAGACCCAGTGTTGCACGTGCTTCCCATGTGAGCACCCAAAACAAAAGAATGCTCAGCGTTTCACGTGCTCCCGATGTGAGCGTCATACCAAGTGCTTAGCACTCCATTCTCAATGAAAATTACTAAGTGCTAAGCACTGATTGGGCAGCGCCCATGTCTTAGCACCTCACGTGCTCCCTATGTGAATGCCATACTAAGTGCTTAGCACCCCATATTCAGTCAAAATGACTAAGTGCTTAGCAATGATTGGACAAGGCCCATGTCTCAGCGCCTCACGTGCTTCCCATGTGAGCGCCATACAAAGTGCTTAGCACTCTATATTCAGTAAGCGCTTAGCATCGATTTGGCAGCGCCCATGTCTGAGCGCCTCACGTGCTTCCCACGTAAGCATCAGATCCACAAAAAAGTGCTTAGCACTTCTGAGTAAAACAAAAAGAAAAACCCAAGACTGAGTAGACCAAGACCAAATTGGCTAAGTCTTTGAAATATTTTGCAGCTGATCCACAAAAACGAACGCTCTGTTGTTGGATCTCAACAAAAATTTGATGATCCCTAAAATGTTGCTAAGTTGATCTTAGTCTCAAATAAGACTAGCATATCCTTAGTAAAAATAAATTGAGCATAAATGCTTATATATTTAAGTTGATATTAATCTCAAACTAGATTAATGGTTCTTAAATAAAATGAAATATTCTTTGAAATAAAGGAACATACAACTTAAGTTCAAACCCAAATCTAAAATATACGGATTTAGACCGATCTGCACCCTACGGACGACAACATAAACTAGTCTCCGTATACAATCCACGGGCAACCAAAATAAACAAAATAACACACGACACGAAATGAACTACTAGAGCAGGAGAAAGTTGATATCTCAACGCGATAATGTAATTAACTGCATGGGATTGCACCTGCAGGGAAGAGCGTCCCCACAATAAGAAAACCCTCACAAACTAGGGGGATCAGATAAAGTCTGCTATATCGGTCGCATCTATCCAAATCTCTGATATACGGTGCCATAAATCAACTTGGTATTTTTGGAGAGGTGGATGGATATGTCCAAATAGAATCTACCCCCAAATTCAGGCAAGACGTTCAATCCCAGTTCGTCTCTGTTTTCGCTGTAAACTGATTCTGGCACGTCCGGTAGGACCTTTTCCTCTTTCCACTCTACATTTTATATGTCGTGTTTTGCGAACAAAATTTCGGTTCGCTATATATTTGTTGCTTCTGAGTTCGAGGTACTAAAATTTGATGCCTCGCTTCTGTCGAGAAAATCAATGCTTATCACTGCACCTCATGCAACAGCAACTCTCGCTCCACCCCAACTGGAGGAGTGACCTATAGGCTCAACGCGGCTTCTATTTTCTCAATGCCAGTAGGACATGTAACACATGCCATTAATGAACTGTTCTTCGGGACCATACTCCCGCCTGTCAACTTTGGCGCATCAACACCATAAGGAGATGCTCCCCGAAAGTCGGTCTTCGATCGGCTGGCGACCATGACGGCTCCCATCAGCAAGTCGTCAAATCATGAAGCCTCAGTCTTCATTAGGTTGAGGAAGAGCTCAAGAAGGCCCATAAAGAAGCCCATGATACCAGAGGAACCTACCCCAAAACGGCTAGCTCTCCCTACTCCCACTGCAGGTGAGGCCGATAAAAGTGCTTCCCCTCCAAGATGGTCGGTCTTCTAAAGATTGGACAACCCCACTCCAATTCCAACAAGGACGTCGGTCTTCGACAGGCTGACACCAACTGGAACCCCTGAGCAACACAAGGGGCAGGACGAAGACGCCTTCAAAACTGAGGCAATTCCCACTCCAAGGCATGCTCGACGTCGCCACTTGCGCCGAGTAAGAGAAGCTGGGGGCAACTCTCCTTCTAGGCTCACCCCACCAGCTTCTATGGTGGATATCAACGCTGCTGTTCCAACTGGGAACATGTTTGACCCACTCAGGAGGGTGCGCAAGAACTCTCTAACGACGGTAATGAAGAAATCAGCTCCACTAGCAGAGGCCCCTGTGCAGTGATAGCCAAAGCGTCCTTGCCGACATATCTCTTCACAAATATATAGGGTCTGACGAAAATTCCAAGACTCTATGCTTAAAAAAGTTACTCTCGTCGATCTAAATGATCTAACGACCGAAAAGAAAAGACCGCTCCTCCACCATGCAACGGGAGTTCGTTCTAAACAGGTGCTTATCATAATGGCTCCTTCAGCTCCGACTTCCCATAAAAGAAAGAGGCCAGAGAAAATCCTATCGCTCATGAAAAATTCCAGAAGCGATGGATCTAAACGCCCTAGGTCTGGGGGCATAACCTTACATACGGTCTATATGGCTAGCGGTAAAGAAGAAATCCGCGCTTCGGTAAGTCACCGGTCTCAAAATCGATCGTTAACAAAGGCTCAGGAGCAGCGGAAAAAGCTCCAAGAAATGCTGACCAAAATGGCAGCGCTTACCAGACAAAAAGAAGGTCCGGACAAAGAAGTGGAACAGTGCCAAGAGAAAGAGACCGATACAGAGTTCTTACGAAGGATGCTGGAAAGAAAAGACAAAGAAGCTGCAAAGCAAGCTACTAACATTAAGCAGATAGCTCTTTTATTCCAGGACATGATTGGAATGATGATCCACCGGGACCCCCGGCCAAAGATGCGCTGATAGTTATCGAGGATGACAAAGGGGAAACATCAAACCCCCCGCCGGCCTTATCAGCGGCCAAGAAAGAAACCATCTCCAAGGCGGCCCTGGATGGTTACATCGCTCAGCAAATAAGAGCTCATCGGGCCAGTGAAGCCTCCAACCAACTCATCAGAACTAGGCGATCATATCTAGCCTGGTATGACTAAATCAAGTACCCACCGGGTTATACAATCCCCAAGTTCTATGTTTACAAAGGAACGGGCAATTCTCACATGCATGTCGCACAATTCAGAGCACTATGCGCCAACACTGGAGGCAATGAAAAACTGTTGCTTCGCCAATTTGTCGGAAACTTGTTAGAGACAGATTTTGAATGGTACTCAGAACTCCCACATGACTCCGTGAAGACCTTATCTGAAATGGAACTGCTATTCACGTAACGGTTCGGCAGCATGAGAGAACACACTCTGATCATGTCCCTGATTAACACTAGGGTAAAGTCGGGAGAAACTTGTGTCCAATATGCGATCCGGTGGCGGAACCTGTGGTCTAAGTGTGAACAACACATTGAAGGGTCTCCTGCTATGGACATGTTCATCGAGACCTTCGATCCTCGGACGATGGTGTCCCAGCTCATGACATTCTTCAAACCTACTACCTTGCAGGCTCTGATAGACAAACTGACCTAGATGGATCAGATGGGCCATGGGCTTTCCTCCTCAAATAAGGACCCTCAAAATAACAAGGGTATAGGGAAAGAGACCTTCGTTGCCAATACGCAAAAACAACCGAGTGACCCAAAATCAGCTACACTCCAAAACAACGCACGTCCGCGCCCATCCTTGGAAGAAAGGCTAGGACGTGCTTACTCGTTTCCTCATGACAAGATGAGGAGACTGTTTGAACTGGCAACGCGTAATAATCTCATCATATTACCAGACCCGCGGCGTCCCGCAAAACCTAGCGACGTCAACAACCCTAATTATTTCTCCTACCACAGATGCCGAGTCACCCAATTGAAGATTGCTATATCTTCAAAAATTGGGTTGAAGACCAGTACCAGCAGGGTAAGTTCGTGCTATCTGAGGACTGGAGGATAGACCCACCCCAGAAGCTCTCTCCCAAAAATGTAGATGTGCAGGGGGCATCATGCTCCCTCATGGAAGAAGCCCCATAGGAAGTGGTCCTCTCAGCAAAAACTAAAAGAATGCTGAAGAATCTTCAGGCATGTCCGGCAATCAGGTGGAAATGCTCACTTGAACCTAAAATTATTGAAGGGATGATAAAATCTCGCCCCGCTCTGAAAACCGCTGACAAAGGAAAATGCCCCCAAGTCAAGCCTTCAAAGTCTTCGAAGAAAAAGAAGAAGACCAAGAAACCTGTGCAGCCTGCCGAGTATGACGACAAGAACACGGATACAAAAATACATAGATGCGCTGGAAGAGTATAACCAGAAGGCACGGACACCGGTCACGCTCGAAGAATTCCTTAAGCTTATTCTTGAAGGCGAAAACAGTGACAATGATGAGAGAAATGACTTATCAGTATAAACCGATGACTATGTAGAAAGTTGCCACATAGTCTCCCATTCGTCATTATATGACGAAGAAGCTCTTTCAGCATCAAAAAACAACGTAGAAGAACAATGGGCAGAATCGGTGCTAAAATCCCCGAAACTACCAGAAGAAGCCCCGATTGAGAGGCTGCTAAACGAAGCCTTTCAATAAAAGCAAAGTTGATCGAGAATGCAAGACAGCCATATATGAAAAGGCTAAGCGTCAGTGTCTGAATAAAAAAGCTGTGGCGAGGACGAGTCGTAAAGTGCTCCAACCAAACAAAAGCATACCTGCAATAAATAAGAACAGGATCAAAATAGAGAAGCAGTTCACAAAAGCCCTGTTAATGGGTATGATGCTGCTAGCTCTCATAAAGTACACTCCTGGGGCCATATGCTTTGACAAAGAAGACTCACATCCAGAATACTGCCTATATCATCGAAGGGTCGCCCACCCCATCGAGAAATGCAGTGCCTTCAAGAAGTGGTGGTAAGGAAATATTTGTTGGAGAT
Source organism: Agapanthus africanus (assembly GCA_030015575.1). Taxonomy (NCBI): domain Eukaryota; kingdom Viridiplantae; phylum Streptophyta; class Magnoliopsida; order Asparagales; family Amaryllidaceae; genus Agapanthus; species Agapanthus africanus. Next base: position 100,477,744 of record CM057349.1, read on the forward strand.
AGTGCCCTCAGAGTCAATTATTGGATCACAAGCACGTGATTGCAATGATTGAGGGAGGACCTATACCGGTAGGACAGTCTTACTCAAGATGATAGTATACTATCTGGTTTATCTTTATCATCGTGTACTGCTTTAGGTGACCTTACAGGTCATTATTGCACGTTGATAAAGCCCCTAGGATTCTTGCTTGACTGCCAGCAGTATGAGGGCGATCATATACGTGGGAGCAGGGGTCTATAAGCACATCCTTAAAAGGTCCCTAGTCATGGGAGTTTCGACACAGGGCATCGATGTTCCAGAGTAGACTAGTGTATACAGTCGAGACCCTGATGAGGGGTGGTGGCCGGTCTCACAAGCCACTGGTGCCAGTTGGTTCACCTAAGATGTATACAGGTGCTCATTGGGTTATGAGTACACCGGACAGGACTCGCCAGGAACATGCTAGTTGGTCTTATATCTGACGTCAGATAGCAGTTCCCTGGTGACATGTGTATAGGTTAGTTCATCGAACTGAGATCGTCATTTGTCTCGTGTGAGTTCCCACTGTGCTTTGATTACTACCCTACCACGCTCAAAGGAAACGTGCAAACAGGTTTTAGTTGGGTACAGTCCCGAGCCACATGGAGGCAGTGAGCGGATCTGCAGGGGTTCGTCTCTCCCGGTATTGGGGGTGAGGTCGCGCTGTGTCTAGGAGAGCCATTACACGAAATCCTTGGCCAAGGCAGGAAATTTACTGGTAGGTATTCCAGTAGTATCTCAGGGTGTTCTGGGCTACTCTCCGACATGACTTGTACCTCTTTTGGGGGTCTGAATTTTACCAACCCCCTAGGCCTGCTATGCGATGCTCATAGACGAACGGACCGGACTGTATGGATATTGTCACTGACAGGCTCAGTAGGGTGTCAGGATGAGCTCGCTCATCGACGTCCCTTTTGGTCAGTACCTGGTAGCCCGTTACGTATTGGCTAATACCTCTGACGTGCTAGTGGTTAGTGTTGGAGATAGTGCCCTCAGAGTCAATTATTGGATCACAGGCACGTGATTGCAATGATTGAGGGAGGACCTATCCCAGTAGGACAGTCTTACTCAAGATGATAGTATGCTATCTGGTTTATCTTTATCATCGTGTACTGCTTTAGGTGACCTTACGAGTCGCTATTACACGTTGATTGAGCCCCTAGGATTCTTGCTTGACTACCAGCAGTATGAGGGCGATCATATACGTGGGAGCTGGGGTCTATAAGCACATCCTTAAAAGGTCCCTAGTCGTGGGAGTTTTGAGACTGGGCATCGATACTCCATAAGTAGACTAGTGTATACAGTCGAGATCCCGACGAGGGGCGGTAGCCGGTCTCACAAGCCACTGGTGTCAGTTGGTTCACCTAAGATGTATACAGGTGCTCATTGGGTCATGAGTACACCGGACAGGACTCGCCGGGAACCTGCTAGTTGGGATTATACCAGACGTCAGATAGCAGTTCCCTGGTGACATGTGTACATGTTAGTTCATCGACCTGAGATCGTCATTTGTCTCGTGTGAGTTCCCACTGTACTTTGATTACTACCCTACCACGGCTCAAAGGAGTCGTGCAAACAGGTTTTAGTTGGGTATAGTCCCGAGCCACATGGAGGCAGTGAGCGGATCTGCAGGGGTTCGTCTCTCCCGGTATTGGGTGTGAGGTCGCGCTGTGTCTAGGAGAGCCATTACACAAAGCCCTCGACCGAGGCAGGAGATTTACTGGTAGGTATTCCAGTAGTATCTCAGGGTGTTCTGGGCTACACTCCGACACGACTTGTACCGCTTTTGGGGGTCTGACTTTTACCAACCCCCTAGGCCCGCCATGCGATACTCATAGAAGAACGGACCGGACTGTACGGATATTGTCACTGACAGGCTCAGTAGGGTGTCAGGATGAGTTCGCTCATCGACGTCCCTTTTGGTCAATAGCTGGTAGCCCCTCAAGTATGGCTAATAGCTCTGATGTGCTAGTGGTTAAATCCACAGCCATAGTATTGACGAGTCTTTAGAGTCCACCACACACAGTTACTCAAGTTTCGGGCGAAACGCTGTAGAGGCCATATGGAGATAAGGCAGGGTTCGATCAGATACGTGCGGTATTGCACGGATCTTGATCGAACGGATTTTACTAGCCGGCTTTGGCTTAAGCCGGATCCTAGTATTAGAGAGTGTAGATTTTGTCTCATTGCATTTGTATTCAGTGGGAATACAAATGCGGGCATGTATATGCAGTAGCGGGGTTTTCCTGTAATTTATTACAGGATCAGTTTTCTGAAGTTGCCAGTTTGCATTCCGTTCCGGCCGTTTTTCTTTTGTTCCTTCGCGGCCGGACTTTCTAGTGGAGGGGGTTATTTGCTAGTTTGCAAATAAATTATTGTGGAGGGGGTTTCTTGCATTTGTAGCTTCATCATGATGAGATTCTTTATTAGTCTTTTCCTTTGCTTTTTGAGATGAGAAAGGATTTGAGGTTGATTTGATATTGTTATCATGGTTTTTGGGTGTGGTCACTTTTATTCTTCTACTACACTCACCTCCCTCATGTATTATTCTTTCCCTCCACCTTTTCCTTTTGATAAGGCCGGCCACACTTGAGGGGAGAGGATGAGAGAGGTTCATTTGCATGAGGGAAATTATTCATCTCTCATTTTCTCTTGCTACACAAATTCTAGCTCTCTCCAAAGTTCTTCATACTTCCATCATATTATGGCAGCTACACTAAACCCCAATGAGACATGGATTCTACACTTGTCTACAGCAAACCTTGGACACGTCGGCTAGCCAACTTCGCGCCCGAGTTGCCTCGGTCCAGAGGTGGGAGCCCGTAAAAGAATTCGGCTACGTGGTGCCCTTTCTGACGAGGAGGTGACGGACGGAGATTCCGCGAGGAGATCGGAGTGGAGACGAAGACCGAAGGACACGGATCGTTTGGTATAGCATTCCACCCATTCTTTTGATAGCTAGCATTAGGTTAATGGTCACGATCCGGGTTTTATTATCCACGGTAGCGCCGGTTTAAAAGCTAAGAAAAAAATTTGATTCCGCATTTTGGCCTCGGATAGACGGCCGGGGCGCTGCCGTGGTGAAACATGGTATCAGAGCCATGCCATTAACCTAGTCTAGCTTGGTCTAGTTTGTTTAAAACTTCGATCGAACATTTATCCCAAAACCGCATTTTCATTCCATGTGTTTTCTGTCGAAATTTTTTTAGCTCCAAAAATTTTTCAGGTTGTTGCAGAATGATGTACATGGAATTATAAGAACACTGTGAAAATTTGGTAGTGTGATCCCTCCATACGACCGCGGAACCACGGCCATTACCCCTATTTGGCCGCGGTTCCGCCGCAGTATTGAGTCTTCACTTCACCAATTTTTTGCAGTGGGCTTTTGGGCTGGAAATAGGGGTTTTGGTATATTCTTTTTGGGCCCAGATTTTCTTTATGTGCTACAGTAATGCTTGGGGGCCCACTTGATAAAATTTGTTCGATCAGATATTTTAAACATGCTATTTCACAGTATTTACATTATATCTGCGACCGTGAATGTCATTTGATCGGTAAATCCTCTCTAACTGCTATAGCCCGGTTAGATGGATTTACGAACGTGACATTCACGTTGATGTTCTGTGATTGTGCTGTGATGTTGCGGATCGGTCGTGGGGGATAGCCTGGATGCAATGTTAGTACAGTTTTATTTTATATGTACATTTGATATTGCGAGGCGAGCGTCCGACATGTGGACTGCCGTCACAGCCTGTTTGTATTATTCTTTTGGGGCACGACCAGGTCGAGGTCGATGTACCCGTTGTATGTATATTTTACTTTCTGTACTAGGATTACCCCGCGGAGGGGTGTACGGATAACTGGGTTCTAGAGGGCAACAAGCCCGCATCTCATGGCGTTGAGACGGAGGGGGCTTTACTCTAGAATTGGCGGGCTATTCGCCGCACTCGTAGGGGGTACAGGTTGACCCAAGGAGGGGTGCCCAAGTTACCGGATTCTGTGAAGTACTGGGTGGTCCATTCACCTTGCTGAAGGGGGTTGCCTCGCTTCAGGTTTTGGCGGGTGACTTGCCGCGCCTGTAGGGGTCTAGGATTTTCATTGCACAGGCTATCCACATGACCAGGGGAACGTCGGGTTTCAGCGGCGGCTCTGTGAAACTTGGGGATCCCAGATATCTGTGTTGTTCTGTGATGCTGTACATTTCTGTGATGTTGCATTTTATCATGCCTTGAGCGAATATTATATATTTATATATATACTAGTAGATGTTGTATATGTTTTGCATCCGCGCTAGTCTATTCCCCGCTCTGTCATTAGTTAAGTAACCTAACGGGTGATGACGGAACCCAGTGGCGAATGCGGATGGCATATACGTACATCATTATTTTCGTTGTTTATTGGTGTGATCAATTGATGGGACTGCGTTGATTCGGATCAATGCAAGCTAAACAAACCTATTCTGATGTTGTTGGAAATTTTTTTCAAAAGCTGTTATTGCAAGGACGTTCACTTTTGTTTTGCACAGTGGTATTCAGTTATGAATATCCAGCACCTCAGTCGACGAGGCAAGGGCCGAGATCCCTTCACCGGAGTGACCCCTTGGATAGAAGTTTGCGTCAGGGTAATAACTTCACTATAACCGATTGCCTTTTGCTTTGCATCGTGGTATTCAGTTGGAATATCCTGCACCTCATTCTACGGGGAAAGAGCCGAGATCCCTTCACCGGGAGTGACCTCTTCAGCAAAGGTTTTCGTCACTATATTTTTATAAAAAGTTATCTGGTTCCTTCAACGAAATCAAGTTCATTACGTTAAAGGTTTTTTCGCCAAAAACCAGCCGTAGCCCTCCGTCATTTCAGATTAGTATTGCTTAGTATTCGTGCTACGTATGTCGTGCTTAGCCGAGGCGTAGTGTGCGGTAGCTCTGTAATGCTTTTCTGTCTTATGGATATGTGATTAGTTAGGACAGTCGTACGGTCATTTTGGTTCAGTCAAGGATTCGTGCGGGTGGGTCTAATGCAATTAAGATAATGATGGGTTGAACTTGACTAAGATCCTTTGATATGTTGGCTCAGTCAAGGTCACTTGGGCCCTAGGGGTAAAAACCTACATCGGGAGTTTCTAAAGAAACTGAAACTTGCCAGGCATGCGCATACCTTCTGGAGTGTGGTAACGTGAGTGGATTCCGTCACGTTATCATGCGATGATAGTTGTGTCCCGATTCCCACTGATGAGTTGGTTTACTCCTCGGGTGATCCCGGCTAATTCTTCTTTCAGGTTTGGGGAAGAATTTGACGTTACAGTGGGAGGTTTCCAGATTAGATAAAGTGATAACCATTCTGATCTAGGTTAGAGTGCATCCTGAGTGTTTCTTTTCTCTCTCTCTTTTTGGCAGCGGCCATTGACCCGACCCTAGACTATGACTCAGTGACCAAAATTAACCGAACCTTCTTAAACACTGGCTTTTGGATTGTCAGAGTTGCAAACCTCATTGCCACTCCTACTTTTACCCTTTTCTCCAGGATACCCCGTATTACTACGAACGTCCACTTCCATTGGACAAAACCATCGTATGGTTATATACGAACTCGAAGGAATTCGAGGATGGTTTCTGGTTCTGGAGAAAACGAATAGGACTATTCAGTTGACTTTTCTTTTTACCTTCTCTCAGGTTGCGAGTACTCCTTGGTTTAGGAGTAGTACACCTATTACGCAAATTGGATAGTCTTCTTCCAAACCTTAGGCTGGTGCTGAACGGTAGGGAATGAAGAAAATCAATTAGCATAACGATGGTGTGCAGAAGGTATTAAGTTAAGACAAAGAAAGGGATTAGTAAGAGGGAAAAATAAATTGCGACTGCTATTCACGACCAAACCAAGTATTTCTTCGCCAATCCTAAATCACCTTTGTATTTCTCCAGGATACTCCGTATCACTATGACGATCCCAAGTTTATTGGATAATCCATCGTATGGTTATATACGAACTCGAAAGGAACTTGTTCCAGTTCGGGGATGGATCCTGGTTCAGGAGAAATAGGAATAAGGTTCATTCGGTTGTCTTTTATCTTCACCTTCTCTCGCATTGTGAGTGCTCCTAAGATTAGGACAGTACACCCTTTATGCTTATTGGATAGTTTTCTTCCAAACCATAGGCTGGTGCCGAACGGTAGGGAAGGAAGAAAATCATTTGGCCTAAAGGGGTGTACAGAAAGGTAATGACTAAAGACATATAAAGGGATTTGGAGAAGTGGCAAAGAATTACACGGGTACAGTTGTGAATATGGATAATGGAAGAGGCATTACTAGGAATACCGGGATACCCCATCGAAACATTTCAATATTTTAGCTTCACTGTGTACTGTTAAAAGAAAACTGATTTCCCGATTAGACACTTGCTCCAGGGTATGTACTTACCAGTTTTGATTCTCATATCTGTATGGTTTTTACAGATGAGGAGTGGGAGTAAGTTATTGGGAATTGGGTGATCATCCTCATTATATCGGAATTCGTTGTAATTGGTGATATTTAAGGAAGTCACCTGGGTTGTTTGCCGGACGGCAAATATTTGGTTTTGAATATCCGTTGTTATGCACCAATTTCAAATTGATATATCTGTAAGTCTATTTTTATAGAGTGAGATATACCTTTTTGAAATTATGTCTATGACATTTACTTATATCAGTGGATGGTTAGGTAAGGAGCATTGAACAGCGGTGTAATTCTTCTTAACCATAGTACAGTTTTCAACCTACGACACACAGTGAATGAGTTATTAAACTCACGGGACTTATACAAAGTATTGTATATTTTCCAGTGTCCATTAGGACAGAGGGGTTGGTCCTCGTACTATATTCGGGTTACTTATGACTTCTTTAGTTTTTAAACAAGTATTTCGTAGAAACACATGGTCCGAATTTTGAGAAGTTATATGTATAAGAGTAAAGTAGAGAACCATGTATTGCAAGTATCGGTATTCTTCAAGGTGATCGAAGATGTAGATACTTGTGAATGGTATTCAGTTGATAGTAATGATTAAGAGAACTAGCTTCTCTTTCAGGTTACTCATAATTGGAAGTACTCCTAAGTTGAGTAATGCTGATCGGCCTCTTTCCATTTAGTTGACATGCACTGGAGACAGCTGCATGATTTGAATCTGGTTCAATTAAATCAGTGCCTCTGGTCCTATATTGGATATAGAACAGTTCGTATCTTAACGATGTTAAGGTACGGGGAGTTGTCCGGCTTATGCTTAAAACCAGACACTGGACAACTCAAGGCACGTTTCTGTAATGGCTGTTTGTGGGTCGACCCAGGCTATAACGAGAATTGACTTTCTACCATCTGGAAGATCAATAGTGATATTGTTCTTCACTCGCCACAATTTTAAAAGAAATGGATTTTTTCAGAAAACAGTAGTGCGAGTATGGTAGAACTGGAAGTGATTCCAGAACCGCAAACGATTACTGAAGATTTGATAAGAACCTAAAGATTCAATCTGGTTTGACATTCCATTAGCCACTCCGAAGATATGGTGGGTAACCTCAGGCACCCGAGAGGTACTCTGGTAACCTCAAGGACGGTGACAGGGAGGTTCTTGTTTACTCAGACTTGCCATTGCTGTTGTTCCAGACTGTGAGACCCGGCAGGAGGATGAGTATAGCGTCGTTCTGAACTAGCTTTAGAAATGTATGTCTATATGACTCTGCCAGAGGGTTGTCGTAGTCAGTGGGAGCAGCGGAAGCATTGGTGGACAAGTGGCATATGTCTATTTATAGACTAAAGCAGATATAGCGGAGATAGATCATCTATTTCTGATGTGACAGTCATAGGTTTGACTTCATCAGAATAGGGGATGGATCTGTTAAGAAGGTAGTAGGGTGTGATGTCCTGGTATTTGGATGACATACACAAAGTAGGAAGTGATATTCCTATACTACGATCGGTTATACTTTGGTTGTCACACAGTGGTTTCTGCACATAGGACTTGGATATTATATCAGACATTCTGGTTACTGGATCTATGGTTTTAGATCTAGATTTGGGTGGTTTCCCAATCTGGATACTTTGACAGCATTCTATGAGTATTTAGAATGGACGACTCCTGGCACGGTAGTATACCTGCAGGTGATGGAGTCACCCTCTCTAAAGGTGTCTTACAGACTAAAGGGGAGGGGGATGTGCATGATTGGCAGATCACTTGCTTAGGCAATTGAGTCAATCATGAGATATCAAGTACCATACCAGATGTTGTTCTTGCAGGAGATGCAATAAGTTGATATTAATCCAATCCTGGAGAAACGATCGGAAGCAGTTTTAGGACATAAATGCGTGTTCTAAGGATTTGATAATGGCAGCCTCCTTTAGGAAACAGTTATCATTCCAGGCTTCCAAGATGACCTGGATGGCTGAGTGGCCGTCAGAGTTATAGTTCTCCCTCTGACGAGGGGCAGTATTTTGGAAAGGTGGTCCAGGCGGATACTGAGGGAGGCATGGCGCAGGATACTGATTAAGTTCAGTTGACGATACAGTCTAAGAAGTTTGGATTTGGAGTTTATTTATGAACTAGGTCCCATCAGACATCTAGACATTCCAAGGCAGGTATTGCTCATTTCGCGAGATGGTTTTCTCCGCGAACTTGAGATATAGAGAGACATAGAAAGAAACATCAGAGCGGATCCACTCAGTGAGGCTCTTCCTCGAACGCAATAGTTTCACAAACGGGCTTTGTGAGACTGACCAGTAGAGGAGTTGGGTGTTCGGTATCACACGGGCTGTGAGTATGCGATATCGCAATAATTATCCTTGAGTGCAAGTGGGAGATTGTTGGAGATAGTGCCCTCAGAGTGAATTATTGGATCACAGGCACGTGATTGCAATGATTGAGGGAGGACCTGTCCCAGTAAGACAGTCTTACTCAAGATGATAGTATACTGTCTGGTTTATCTTTATCATCGTGTACTGCTTTAGGTGACCTTACGAGTCGCTATTACACGTTGATAGAGCCCCTTGGATTCTTGCTTGACTACCAGCAGTATGAGGGCGATCATATACGTGGGAGCTGGGGTCTATAAGCACATCCTTAAAAGGTCCCTTGTCGTGGGAGTTTCGAGACTGGGCATTGATACTCCATAAGTAGACTAGTGTATACAGTCGAGACCCCGACGAGGGGCGGTGGCCGGTCTCACAAGCCACTGGTGTCAGTTGGTTCACCTAAGATGTATACAGGTGCTCATTGGGTTATGAGTACACCGGACAGGACTCGCCGGGAACCTGCTAGTTGGGATTATACCAGACGTCAGATAGCAGTTCCCTGGTGACATGTGTACAGGTTAGTTCATCGACCTCGGATCGTCATTTGTCTCGTGTGAGTTCCCACTGTACTTTGATTACTACCCTACCACGGCTCAAAGGAGTCGTGCAAACAGGTTTTAGTTGGGTACAGTCCCGAGCCACATGGAGGCAGTGAGCGGATCTGCAGGGGTTCGTCTCTCCCGGTATTGGGGGTGAGGTCGCGCTGTGTCTAGGAGAGCCATTACACAAAGCTCTCGACCGAGGCAGGAGATTTACTGGTAGGTATTCCAGTAGTATCTTAGGGTGTTCTGGGCTACACTCCGACACGACTTGTACCGCTTTTGGGGGTCTGACTTTTACCAACCCCCTAGGCCCGCCATGCGATACTCATAGACGAACGGACCGGACTGTATGGATATTTTCACTGACAGGCTCAGTCGGGTGTCAGGATGAGTTCGCTCATCGACGTCCCTTTTGGTCAAAAGCTGGTAGCCCGTCAAGTATGGCTAATACCTCTGACGTGCTAGTGGTTAAATCCACAGCCATAGTATTGATGAGTCTTTAGAGTCCACCACACACAGTTACTCAAGTTTCGGGCGAAACGCTGTAGAGGCCGTATGGAGATATGGCAGGGTTCGATCAGATATATGCGGTATTGCACGGATCGTGATCGGACGGATTTTACTAGCCGGCTTTGGCTTAAGCCGGATCCTAGTATTAGACGGTGTAGATTTTGTCTCGTTGCATTTGTATTCAGTGGGAATACAAATGCGCGCATGTATATGCAGTAGAGGGGTTTTCCTGTAATTTATTACAGGATTAGTTTTCTGAAGTTGCCAGTTTGCATTCCGTTCCGGCCGTTTTTCTTTTGTTCCTTCGCGGCCGGACTTTCTAGTGGAGGGGGTTATTTGCTAGTTTGCAAATAAATAATTGTGGAGGGGGTTTCTTGCATTTGTAGCTTCATCATGATGAGATTCTTTATTAGTCTTTTCCTTTGCTTTTTGAGATGAGAAAGGATTTGAGGTTGATTTGATATTGTTATCATGGTTTTTGGGTGTGGTCACTTTTATTCTTCTACTACACTCACCTCCCTCATGTATTATTCTTTCCCTCCACCTTTTCCTTTTGATAAGGCCGGACACACTTGAGGGGAGAGGATGAGAGAGGTTCATTTGCATGAGGGAAATTATTCATCTCTCATTTTCTCTTGCTACACAAATTCTAGCTCTTTCCAAAGTTCTTAATACCTCCATCATATTATGGCAACTACACTAAACCCCAATGAGACATGGATTCTACACTTGTCTACAGCAAACCTTGGACGCGTCGGCTAGCCAACTACGCGCCCGAGTTGCCTCGGTCCAGAGGTGGGAGCCCGTAAAAGAATTCGGCTACGTGGTGCCCTTTCCGACGAGGAGGTGACGGACGGAGATTCTGCGGGGAGATCGGAGTGGAGACGAAGACCGAAGGACATGGATCGTTTGGTATAGCATTCCACCCATTCTCTTGATAGCTAGCATTAGGTTAATGGTCACGATCCGGGTTTTATTGTCCGCGGTAGCGCCGGTTTAAAAGCTAAGAAACAAATTTGAGTCCGCATTTTGGCCTCGGATAGACGTCCGGGGCGCTGCTATAGTGAAACAGTTAGATCCACAACCAAGGTGTTGACGAGTCTTTAGAGTCCCCCACAGACCGTTTTCTCAAGTTTCGGGCGAAACATTGTAGAGGCCGTATGAAGATATGGCAGGATTCGATCAGATACGTGCGGTATTGCACGGATCATGATCGGACGGATTATACTAGTGGGCTTTGGTTTAAGCCGGATCCTAGTATTGTACAGTGTAGATTTTACCTCTTTGCATTTGTATTCAGTGGGAATACAAATACGGGCATGTATATGCTGTCGCGGGGTTTTCCTGTAATTTATTACGGGATCAGTTTTCTGAAGTTGCCAGTTTGCATTCCGTTTCGGCCAGTTTTCTTTTGTTCCTTCACGGCCGGATTCTTTTGATGGGAGGGGCTAATTTGCAATTGTGCAAATTAGCATTTGTGGAGGGGGTTATTTGTATTTGTGGCTTCATGATGGTTCTATGCATCATGAGATTCTTTTTGCATCACTTCCTTTGCATTTATGAGATGGGCTTTGTGATTGGATTGGATTTGAAATGGGGTGACCATTTTCTTCTCATGGTGATACAAATTCTTTCTTGGATTATTCCTTTTTTTCCTCCACCATTTCTTATAGGGGCCGGCCACTATGAGAGAGGGAGAGGTTTCATTTTTTTGAGGCAAAAATCTTCATCTCATTTTATGCTTGAAAAATGGGAGCTCCATTCTTTTTCAAAGATCATTTTTTTCACCTCCAACCAAGGCAACTTCATAACCCCAAAGAGACAAAGTGTTCTACATTAGCCTACAATATTTCTTGGGCACGCCGGCTCGCCAACTTCATGCCCGAGTTGTCTCGGTCCAGAGGTGGGAGCCCGTAAAAGAACTCGGCGATGTGGTGCCCGTTCCGACGAGGAGCTGAAGTCCGGAGGTTCCGCGAGGAGATCGGAGTGGAGGCCGAAGACCGAAGGACACGGATCGCTCGGTATAGCATTCTACCCTTTCTCGTATTTGCTAGAGTTAGGTTAATGGCCCGATCCGGGATTTTAGTACGCGGTGGTGCCGGTTTCTAGTTTTTAGAAAAGTTTCGTTTCCGCATTCCGGCGTCGGATTGACGGCCGGGGGCACCGCCGAGCACTTACACTGGTATCGGAGCCACGCCATTAACCTTGTCTAGCTTTCTCTAATGTGTTCACAAGTTCGATCGAACGGATTTTCCGAAAACCCAATTTCAAAAGTGCACTTTCTGTCGATTTTGTTTTCTGCTCTAAAAATTTTTCAGTACATTGCAGAAAATCACGCAGGCAATTCTAAGACCGCTGTAAAAATTTGGTCGCATGAAGTCATAGTTCCACCTCGGAACCGCGGCCAAACCCATGCATTGGCCGCGGTTCCGCCGCCACTTTGACCCCTCTCTGCACCAAATTTCTACAGTTGTTTTATGACATGGAAATGGGGTTTTTGGAATATTCTTTTTGGGCCCAGATTTTCTTTGAGTGCTACAGTAGTGCTTGGGGCCCACTTCGGTAAATTTGATCGATCGAAAATTTTAAACATGTTAGTTCACAGTATTTACATTATATCTGTGACCATGAATGTCACTTGATCGGTAAATCCAGTCTAACTGCTATAGCCCTTTTAGACGGATTTGCGAACGTGACATTCACGTTGATGTTCAGTGTTGTGCTGTGATGTTGTAGATTGGTCATGGGGGATAGCCTGGATGCAATGTTAGTACAGTTTGGTTTATTATGTACATTTGATATTGCGGGGCGAGCGTCCGACATGTGGACTGCTGTTACTGCCTGTTTGTATATTATTCTTTTGGGGCATGACCGGGGTGAGGTCGATGTACCTGTTGTATATTTTACTTTCTGTACTAGGATTACCCCAAGGAGGGGTGCACGGATAGCCGGGTTCTAGAGGGCAACGGGCCCGCATCTCATGGCTTTGAGACGGAGGGGGCTTCACTCTAGAATTGGCGGGCTATTCGCCGCACTCGTAGGGGGTACAGGTTGACCCAAGGAGGGATGCCTAAGTTACCGGATTCCGTGAAGTGCTGGGTGGTCCATTCACGTTGCTGAAGGGGGCTGCCTCGCTTCAGGTTTTGGCGGGTAACTTTCCGTGCCCGTAGGGGTCTAGGATTTCATTGCACAAGCTATCCACACGACCAGGGAAACGTCGGGTTTCAGTAGCGGCTCTATGAAACCCGGGAATCCCAGATATTTGTATTGTTCTGTGATGCTTATTACATTTTTGTGATGTTGCATTTTATCATGCCTTGAGTGAATATTATATATTGATATATATACTAGTAGATGTTGTATATGTTTTGCATCCGCGCTAGTCCAGTCCCCGCTCTGTCGTTAGTTAAGTAACCTAACGGGTGATGATGGGACCCAGTGGCGAATGCGGATGGCATATACATACATCATTATTTTCATTCTTTATTGGTGTGATCAATTGATGGGACTGCGTTGATTCGGATCAATGCAAGCTAAACAAACTTATTCTGATATTGTTGGAACAATTTTTCAAAAAGCAATTATTGCAAGGGCGTTCTCTTTTGTTTTGCACAGTGGTATTCGATTATGAATATCCAGCACCTCAGTCGACGAAGCAAGGGCCGAGATCCCTTCACCGGGAGTGACCCCTTAGACAGAAGTTTGCGTCAGGGCAATAACTTCACTATAGTCGTTTTCTTTTGCTTTGCATCGTGGTATTCAGTTGGAATATCCTGCACCTCATTCCACGGGGAAAGTGCCGAGATCCTTTCACCGGGAGTGAGCTCTTTAGCAAAGGCTTTCGTCACTATATTTTTAAAAAGCTATCCGGTTCCTTCAACGATATCAAGTTCATTACGTTAAAGGTTTTTTGCCAGAAACCATTCGTAGCCCTCCGTCATTTCAGACGGGTAGCACGTAGTATTCATGCTATGTTTATTGACCTTTGTCAAGGCATAGTGTATGGTAGCTGCTTGTTACCTTTCTGCTGCATAGATAGATGCGTTGGTTTGGGACAGTCGTATAGCCTTGTTGACCTTTGTCAAGGGCTTGTACGGGTGGGTTCAAATTAACCTGGACAATGATGGGTAGAACTTGACATGTGACTTATGATTTGTTGACCTTCATTAAGGTTATAAGAGCATGGGGCAAAAATCACATCGGGAGTTTCTAAAGAAACTGAAACTTTCCAGATATGCGCATACCTTCTGGAGTGTGATAACGTGAGCGGATTCCGTCACATTATTATGCGATGATAGTTGGATCCCGATTCCCACTGATGAGTTGGTTTACTCCTCGGGTGATCCCTACTAATTCTTCTTTCAGATTTGGGGAAGAATTTGACGTTACAGTGGGAGGTTTCCTGATTAGATAAAGTGATAACCATTCTGATCTAGGTTAGAGTGCACACTGAGTGTTTCTTTTCTCTCTCTCTGGCAGCGACTATTGACCCGACCCTAGACTATGACTCAGTGAACAAGTTGACCGAACCTTCTTAAACACTGGCTTTTGGATTGTCAGAGTTGCAAACCTCATTGCCACTCCTACTTTTACCCTTTTCTCCAGAGCACCCCGTATTACTACGAAACGTCCACTTCCATTGGACAAAACCATCATATGGTTATATACGAACTTGAAGGAATTTATTCGAGGATGGTTTCCGGTTCTAGAGAAAACGAATAGGACTATTCAGTTGTCTTTTCCTTTTACCTTCTCTCAGGTTGCGAGTACTCCTTGGTTTAGGAGATAGTACACCTATTACGCAAATTGGATAGTCTTCTTCCAAACCATAGGCTAGTGCCGAACGGTGGGGAATGAAGAAAACCAATTAGCATAACGATAGTGTCACGTCCCGAAAGTACGGAACATGACCGGCACTTAAACTACGAAACGTCTCGAGGCGTACGTAATCTAAGTAAGCCGAAAACCCAGAAATCCAAACCAAGAAAAGTAGTAGAGTGAAGGAAAACCAATTCAAATCAAGTAGTTTTAAAAGCATAAGCCGAATTATGCGTTTTTAAAAACATCAAATATTTACTGAAAATTTCGGCAGAGTCTCCTTTGTAAATACTGGCCCCCAAACGGGATACAACATGAATAGTATACGAAATCAATAAAAAGGCATCCCCAAGCGGGAGCTAGCTCTTCATCAATCGACGGTCACAACCACAAAAGCAATATAATATACAACGCCAACGGCGAGGATCAAAACTCAAAAGGAAACTCAAAACCACCAGAAATATAACGAGCGACTCTAAGGTCGAAAGAATAAACAACACTGGTCTCTATCTCAATAAATACATGTTTGGTTGATGGAATTTACTAGATACAACGGAATAATATTATACAAGGTAATATGATGGGTATGATACAATAAAAACCCACCTACTAGCAAGTCACCCGAATGAAACTGAGCCCGCAAAGCCGTAATTGAACCTGTACGGCAAAACCTGCAAGAAACTGGGGCACAACGGGGGTGAGTTGCCAACTCGTGAATAGAAAAACATCTACGCACAGAAATCGCATAAATAACGCAATCCTAGGTCAATGATCATAATATATCCTCAAAAATGTATATAACATGCAGCTTATAACAATGGCTAGGGTAGTATCTAACCCGAGTGTAAACTCATGTGCCCGTGTCAGTGCCTCAGGTAGCAATATATCATATGAATGAGGTATGCATGCATGAAAACAGAATACATGTAAATGAAGAAACTGTTTTCATAAATTAGTGAGATTTCCTTCATATTTTAAACTGAGGTATCATAATTAAAATCAGTATCAACAGTGTCTAGCATCGACACAAAACATAAATCTCACTGTCTCGAAATATCAATGTCTCAATCTCAATATCTAGGGCGCCGTCAGTCCAGACCGGCCCCTACCATCCATCTCAAGACCACGACGGTATCCTCCGGATATCCGACGCGTCGGGTAATATCACCGGTAGGTAGTGCTCCCCAGCCAGGCTCAACGTCAACACCACATTCCTCTTGCCCCGGGGTACCATACCGGGCCCACCATGTACCCGTGACGGTTCCTCCACTCCTCGACACGGATCTCCAAAACCACAGCAAACTCATGGTGGACGACACTTTACATCACTAGAAAACCGCAACATTTTATATTTTAAAAGATCATAAGTTGTAAATTTTGCGGCTTTCCCCGAAATCCAGAAATATCATAAATCTCAAGAAATCATCACAAGTGCATATGTCAATGATAATGAACTAGGCATGAACAACTGAATAACAGTATGCATGAAGTGGTAGGTAATAACTACAATGTCTAATATGGCATATAAGGGAAGTACACTAATATCATGTCAACACTACTAACTAACAATCTAAGTCAAGCAATTATATTCTCTAAAGTGTACGTGACATGGCAATTACCAATGAAGATGTGTGTGAGCCGGCAAGTAGGTGTATGTGGTACATACGCATCATCGGTAATGGTGCTGGTGTCCTAACAGCATGATATCAATAATGGAATATGCAGCAAAATAAATATGCGAGGCAGGGCGAACAGCAATAATGTGCGGGAGCTGAATACTAGACACAACAATAACTAATCTGCAATAATCTAATATAAGTCCTACGAATGGTGCCTTTTGAAATAACACGAATCATGGGGTTTTGAAAATAGGGGCTACGGTGTTTTTATGAAAAGATACGTCGTTTTTGAAATATCCGTAGATTCCCTTGAGCTGTCTTTAAAAATGCCCACGATTCGTTAGTTTTTTTGAAATAGGTAAGAAGTCTAATCTAATCTAACAACTACACTAAACTATACGGCTGAACTACAAGCTGAACTACAGGTAAGGAAACCGCCTATCATCTGAGTCGATACATATACATACCTGTATATGTATAGTCGGTGATCTCGCCTCAATAATATCATATCCGATACCATATCTATAATCAGGCATCCCAAGTCAAGAGTGCGGATCAATCATCAATATAGCTCGTACGTAAATCCGTCGTACGGCATCCCAATCTGGGTATGGGTCAATATCATATTCATCATACTATTCACCTGGTATCCTCTTTATCAAATATCATGATCGGGGTACTGATCTACGTCTAGTACCATACTGATACCGCCTACGTATGCATGGACGTGTGTGAAACACTACGTCAAGGACCCGCTACAACGTCATGTCGTATCTAAGATACGAACCCTGCTATATCACCGATCTCACGGCCTCAAATCAAATCTCATCGACTCAGCTCAATCCCAAGTATCATCCTCAATCCGTATGTGAACACATAGTCCCATACCCATGTGAACACATAACTATAAAGAATCCCATGAGCACATATCAATAGGAATGTATGCAAGTATGTATGTGTGTATGTGTGTGTAACACAACCCTAGGGTTCGCAACACTAAACATAGTCCAACACACTAAGTATCTATATCATCGATAATATCAAACAAATTATAGTCAAAATATATATATATATATATGTGTGTGTATACGTATTCGTATACATCACCACGAACTGCGGGGGTGCTATACGCCATCCACCCGACTTCTCCCCGTAGATATAAATCTACTCACCTGGTCCTCGCTAGCCGGTGCCGACGTCGCCACGCGCTTGCTTGTCGTCTCGAAGTCCACGTGGGGGTACCTACATATCATAACGCACCATATCGCATTAAAACTAAATTCGAGATCGAAACGGCATACGAAAATCAAATCGGCACGCGTATCACGCATAGGTCCAAACCTATCGCCTACGCATGCAAGAATAGTAAAACCAACCCTCGATGTCGATGTACAAACGTCAAACCATCGAGAAAAATCCAATCACACTCATTTGCACATTCACGAACACTAATTTTAATATAAACTAGGTTAAAACTCACAAAAACCCCAATTTTACTTAAAAAGTCATTTTTCCGAAAATCTAGCAAGCACAATTCGCCGTTTTTGTACAAAACAGGATGTTTAAATGAAAGTAGCGGCCAATATACTTATTAAATATCTTAAATAAGTCGTATAAACAATTTCCGGAATTTAATCTCATTAAATTCCAAAAATCCTAATATTCTAGTTTACAAAAATACCATTTTTTAACAATTTCAAAGCAAAAATGCACAAACTACAATCTAGCTTAGATTTGCATGATCCAAAGCATTAAACCACACTTAATAAAGTTAATGAAGCCAAGAAAACCCTAATCACATTTTTAATCCCAAGAATTTAACAAATTTCAAAAACCTAGTAAGCAATTAGCAAATTAACACAATTTTTCAAGTAACAACTTGTAATTAACAACTAGATTAGTTTTCTACAAAACTAATTATGTTAAACCACTTCACTAAACCATGCACAATCAAACACAACTCATTTCCACAACAAACCCTAACTTGAAATCCAAAACTTGCAATTAAACTCACATATCCAAGTTAACACTTAATTTAAATTAGCTTTAAGGAACAAGTAACAATTTAAGCAAAAAGTTTTAGAATTATACCCAAAAATATATGAAGGTCCACAAGCATCCATGGCCTCCAAAAATGCTCTCTTTTCACAAGGATCCATGCTATACGGGCTAAGCTAAAATGGATAGGAGTCGGATTTGGGTTTAGATTTGAATTTGCATGGATTTTGAAGTGATTTGTGGATTTTTTTTGATGAAGAAAAGAGTGGGATTTGGGGGGGGGGGCTGCTGCTGTTGGGAGGGGGAGAATTTCGGCCAGAAATGGGAGTGAGGAGAGAGAGGGAGGTAGAGAAAATACAATGGAGGAAAGTCCAAGTCAACATAAAGTCAAAAGTCCACCTAATTCATCCATTTTCTTTTCTTTTCTATCATTTCATTTCCTTTGAAATTCAAGTGGGGAAAAAATGGGGGCTGCTGAATTTGGCTAAGGGGAGGAGTAAATGGGGGTGTGTGGGTGTGGGTACGGGTGTGGGGTGATGAAAAATGATAAATACAATACCCCAAACATCCATTTACGCTAAAAAAAAGCCTTTTTTCTTCAATAATTTCTAAACCGTTTTGGCAAATGTCTTCATTACAAAAACCACATGATAAAATTTTATTTAATGTTTTATGATGCACAAAATTTGTTTCAACTCATTCCAATTTGTAATTTTTCCTAATTAAATGTATTAGTGACGGCTTAAAATAATAATAAAATAATTTTTTTTTTCAGAAAATTTGAAATTTCACCAGTGGCTCAATAAACACCAAATAATAGCAATTACATAGCTAGAATATGTATATTTAATTTTTATAATAAGATATTTGTATTTTGACTTTTTACAGAAAACCCCCTTATTTTACCGATTTTTTTCGAAATTTCACCGAAACGATTTTCAAAACGCTATAATTTTCCCCCCTTAAAGAGATTCGGTCCCCGAATTTAAATTCAAACTCCCCCAAATACTAAAACATCTAAGAAAACCCATCAAGTCGTCGGGGCTCCGAAATTGTAAATACATAAAACAAATCGTAGCGCAGCGCATGCGCTTGAAAAATGAGCATAAAACTCAAATCAAAACTCCGTCAAGTATTCCGCAATCATCGGAGTCATGGAGAAGACATCAATGCCAAATCCAAATCAAAACCAATATGACATAACTCGAAACTATACATGTAAATATCGAATCTATATCTGTAAGTATCTGAAGGAAATGCATGCCAAATCTCTTTAAGTCGCTGTGCAACGCGTATAACACTGCACAGTGGGGACGTCTATCATAAGAAAATAACTATATACATATATACCTTTGTTTGAAATGTACGTTCCGCCGTTTTGGAAACAATTTAGAAGGGTCTCCTTGTTTTAAACATTTCGTGTCATATCAGACACGTAGGTAAATACTGAGGCTATAGCTCGCTTTTTGGAAATCCCTTCAATAACTATCAATGCATGCAAAATATATTCAGGTACTGTCCTCTGACTAGTCCTGCTCAGTACGAAAATACATAGCGATATCATAAAAACGTATTGCTCTATACGAAATCAATCCCAAAATATGCACATGAATGCTACGTGCGTCTGGTGCGCACGGAAATCAAAATCCATGAATGTGCCATACATGCGCACAGAAACAACATTTAAGTGCATCGGGTGTGCACGAAACATCTGTCGTAGGCAACATGTGTGCCTGACAGCAAAATCAGGTGCATCTGACATGCACGAAAAATCTCGATTTAGTGCACCTGGTGTGCACCAAAATCACACTTCAAAACATGCGTCCAACATGCGCGAAAATCCAAATCAGGTGCATCCATCGTGCACGAAATCATGAAATCCAATATCAAGTGCCGAATATACGCAAAATCCAATCAGGTGCACAAGGTAATGGTTGTCCGGCTTATGCTTAAAACCAGACTCTGGATAACTCTAGGCACGTTTCTGTAATGGTTGTTTATGGGTTGACCCAGGTTATGATGAGGGTTGATTTTCTACCATCTGGAAGATCAATAGCGATATTATTCTTGACTCGCCACAGTTTTAACAAAAATGGATTTTTTCAGAAAATAGTAGTGGGGGTATAGTAGAACTGGAAGTGATTCCAGAACCGCAAACGATTACTGAAGATTTGATAAGAATCTAAAGATTCAATCTGATTTGACATTCCATTGGCCACTCCGCAGATATGGTGGATAACCTCAGACACCCGAGAGGTACTGCGGTAGCCTCAAGGACGGTGGCGGGGAGGTTCTTGTTTACCCAGACTTGCCATTGTTGTTGCTCCAGGCCGTCAGACCCGGCAGGAGGATGAGTATAGCGTCGTTCTGAACTAGCTTTAGAAGTGTACGTCTATATGACTCTGCCAGAGGGTTGTCGTAGTCAGTGGGAGCAGCGGAAGCATAGTGGACAAGTGGCTTATGTCTATTTATAGACTAAAGCAAATATAGCGGAGATAGATCATCTATTTCTGATGTGACAGTCATAGGTTTGACTTCATCAGAATAGGGGATGGATCTATTAAGAAGGTAGTAGGGTGTGATGTCCTGGTATTTGGATGACATACACAGAGTAGGAAGTGAAATTCCTATACTACGGTTGGTTAAACTTTGGTTGTCACACAGTGGTTTCTCCACATAGGAATTGGATATTATATCAGGCATTCTTGTTACTAGATCCATGGTTTTAGATCTAGATTTGGGAAGTGTCCCAATCTGGGTACTTAGACGGCATTCTAAAGGTATTTTAGAATGGACGACTCCTGGCACGGTAGTATACCTGCAGGTAATGGAGTCACCCTCTCTAAAGGTGTCTTACAGACTAAAGGGGAGAGGGATGTGCATGATTGGCAGATCACTTGCTTAGACAATTGAGTCAATCATGAGATGTCAAGTACCACATCAGATGTTGTTTATGCAGTAGGTGCAATAAGTTGATATTAATCCAATCCTGGAGAAACGATCGGAAGCAATTTTAGAACATAAGTTGATGTTCTAGGGAAATGATAACGGCAGCCTCCTTTGGGAGACAGTTATCATTCCAGGCTTCCAAGGTGACCTGGATGACAGAGTGACTGTCAAAGTTATATTTCTCCCTCTGAAGAGGGGCAGTATTTTGGACAGGTGGTCCAGGCGGATACTGAGGGAGGCATGACGCAGGATACTGATTAAGTTCAGTTGACAATACAGTCTGAGAAGTTTGGATTTGGAGTTCATTTATGAACTAGGTCCCATCAGATATCCAGACATATTCTAAGACAGGTATTGCTCATGTCGGGAGATGGGTTTCTCCGCGAACTTGAGATAAAGAGAGACATAGAAAGAAACATCACAGCGGATCCACTCACTGAGGCTATTCCTTGAACGCAATAGTTTAGCAAACGAGCTTTGTGAGACTGACTAGTAGAGGAGTTGGGTGTTCGGTGTCACACGGGTTGTGAGTATGCGACATCGCAATAATTAGCCTTGAGTGCAAGTGAGAGATTGTTGGAGATAGTGCCCTCAGAGTCAATTATTAGATCACAGACACGTGATTGCAATAATTGAGGGAGGACCTATACCGGTAGGACAGTCTTATTCAAGATAATAGTATACTATCTGGTTTATCTTTATCATCGTGTACTACTTTAGGTGACCTTACAGGTCACTATTGCACGTTGATAGAGCCCCTAGGATTCTTGGTTGACTGCCAGCAGTATGAGGGCGATCATATACGTGGGAGCTGGGGTCTATAAGCACATCCTTAAAAGGTCCCTAGTCGTGGGAGTTTCAAGACAGGGCATTGATACTCCAGAGTAGACTAGTGTATACAGTCGAGACCCCGACGAGGGGCGGTGGCCGGTCTCATAAGCCACTGGTGTCAGTTGGTTCACCTAAGATGTATACAGGTGCTTATTGGGTTATGAGTACACCGGACAGGACTCGCCGTGAACATGCTAGTTGGTCTTAGACCTGACGTCAGATAGCAGTTCCCTGGTGACATGTGTATAGGTTAGTTCATCGACCTGAGATCGTCATTTGTCTCGTGTGAGTTCCCACTGTGCTTTGATTACTACCCTACCACGCTCAAAGGAGACGTGCAAACAGGTTTTAGTTCGGTAGTCCCGAGCCATATGGAGGCAGTGAGCGGATCTGCAGGGGTTCGTCTCTCCCGGTATTGGGGGTGAGGTCGCGCTGTGTCTAGGAGAGCCATTATACGAAGTCCTTGGCCAAGGCAGGAGATTTACTGGTAGGTATTCCAGTAGTATCTCAGGGTGTTCTGGGCTACTCTCCGACACGACTTATACCGCTTTTGGGGGTCTGACTTTTACCAACCCCCTAGGCCCCCCATGCGATGCTCATAGTCGAACGGACCGGACTGTACGCATATTTTCACTGACAGGCTCAGTAGGGTGTCAGGATGAGTTCGCTCATCGACGTCCCTTTTGGTCAGTACCTGGTAGCCCATTACATATTGGCTAATACCTCTGACGTGCTAGTGGTTAGATACACAACCAAGGTGTTGACGAGTCTTTAGAGTCCCCCACAGACCGTTTTCTCAAGTTTCGGGCGAAACTTTGTAGAGGCCGTATGGAGATATGGCAGGATTCGATCAGATACGTGCGGTATTGCACGGATCATGATCGGACGGATTATACTAGCGGGCTTTGGTTTATGCCGGATCATAGTATTGTACAGTGTAGATTTTGTATCTTTGCATTTGTATTCAGTGGGAATACAAATGCGGGCATGTATATGCAGTCGTGGGGTTTTCCTGTAATTTATTACGGGATCAGTTTTCTGAAGTTGCCAGTTTGCATTCCGTTTCGGCCAGTTTTCTTTTGTTCCTTCACGGCCGGATTCTTTTGATGGGAGGGGCTAATTTGCAATTGTGCAAATTAGCATTTGTGGAGGGGGTTATTTGTATTTGTGGCTTCATGATGGTTCTATGCATCATGAGATTCTTTTTGCATCACTTCCTTTGCATTTATGAGAAGGGCTTTGTGATTGGATCGGATTTGAAATGGTGTGACCATTTTCTTCTCATGATGATACAAATTCTTTCTTGGATTATTCCTTTTTTACCTCCACCATTTCTTATAGGGGCCGGCCACTATGAGAGAGGGAGAGGTTTCATTTTTTTGAGGCAAAAATCTTCATCTCATTTTATGCTTGAAAAATGAGAGCTCCATTCTTTTTCAAAGATCATTTTTTTCACCTCCAACCAAGGCAACTTCATAACCCCAAAGAGACAAAGTGTTCTACATTAGCCTACAATATTTCTTGGGCACGTCGGCTTGCTAACTTCGTGCCCGAGTTGCCTCGGTCCAGAGGTGGGAGCCCGTAAAAGAACCCGGCGATGTGGTGCCCGTTCCGACTAGGAGCTGAAGACCGGAGGTTCCGCGAGGAGATCGGAGTGGAGGCCGAAGACCGAAGGACATGGATCGCTCGGTATAGCATTCTACCCTTTCTCGTATTTGCTAGAGTTAGGTTAATGGCTCGATCCTGGATTTTAGTACGCGGTGGTGCCGGTTTCTAGTTTTTAGAAAAGTTTCGTTTCCGCATTCCGGCGTCGGATTGACGGCCGGGGCGCCGCTGTGGACTTACAATATTGCCCATCGAAAACACTTCAAGAAGGTGAAGCGCGAAGCTCGCGCTCATCGACATCAAAATAGCAAGACGAACGCGCATGAAGAAACGACTAGCAACTGTCATATAGTTGGTACCAGTTCGGAAGGAGGAAAACCTCTAGTCCTTACGTTCGGGAGCGATTCCGAGGACGAAATACCCTTCAACCCTCCCTTTAAAGTCTCTGCCTCTAAAAAAGAAGAGGAGGAATAGAACCGGGATCATTCAGCTATGTAACCGTACGCTACCCGAACAAGATTTCAGACTTGCAAACAAAAGTTCGAACAAAAAGGACAAAGGATAATGGAATATGCCCGAAGAAATCGCTCTTGATGAAGAAGCAGTCAAAAAGCTCACCGCAAAAGACCTGCCTAAGAAAAACAAGCTGGATTACAACGTTTTAGCACATCTGAGGAAAATACCCTCATAGCTAAACATATTGGATGCGCTCCTCATGTCCAAAGAGGCACGGGATTCCCTCATGAAGGCGTTACAAGAGCCCGATCAGTTCCAAGTTTTTCTCGCCGAAGAGAAGATGAAAAATGAACTGGCAGAAGTCTACACGACTAATATTACATTCAACAATGAAGATCTAATCCTCGGTACGTGCGAATATAATCGCCCGTTATTTGTTACCGGTTACTGCCATGATATCAAGATAAGAAAAATTCTTGTTGACAATGGATCGTCCATTAATCTTCTCAACGTAAGAGTGCTGAAGAAAATTTTCATGAACGTTCAGCACCTTAGCCGAGATAAAATTAGCTTCTCCGGGTAAGTCCGTTGACGTCAAATCGGAGCGAGACCCCGCTTTGAAAACGCTAAGTTCGTTGCTCGAAGAACAAATTGACAAGCTAATAAAAGAAACTTGTCAACCGAGCCGGGACAACCACAGCCACGTAATGACTATTTATGAAAAGGCCAAGATGCAGTGTCTCAACCAGCAGTCATTGAAAGAAGCGGACCGTGAGGCCCTTCATCCACAGCCTGTTGAGTACTCTCGCAAAAGGGGAAAACCCCGAAATGAAGGTAAAAACAGGGCAAAGAACGCAAACAACTTTCAAAGACAACAAAGCGGATCAAAGATACCGTTCGATCAAGAAAAGCTCGATTGGGGCCCATCCTTTATGAAGAAGATAGGCCGGGAATACCCTTTTCCGTAAGAAAAGATAGGGAAAATATTAAACCTTGTCATGAAGCACCAAATGATGATGCTTCCGGAGTCACGACACCCCAAAAAAATAAACGAGGTACATCATCTGGATTATTGCTCCTATCACCGAGTAATAGGTCACCCCTTTGAAGACTGCTTCACCTTCAAAGACTTGGTAGAAGACCAGTATCGATAAGGCGGGTTCGGTTTATCTGACAGCTGGAGGGTAAACCTGCCACAAAAGCATGAGCCAAAGAGGATCAATACCGTTAAGATAGGATCAGCTCGACCGCGAGAATGGAAGCAAACTCGTACCTTCCATATGATAATACCCTCAAAAGAGGGAGGGTACGAGAGTATGAATGACCTCTTCAGGTGCTTCGCAAATGAAGACGAAGACGAGGTGATCTCAGAGTTTCCACCAGCACAAAAAGAGCTGGAAGACGGGATACACACCATAGCGGATAACCTAAGAAAAATTGACTTAGGGATGGAAAATGATCCATGGCCGACATTCGTCAGTGACCTATTATCTGAAAAACAGGTAGCCGCATTAAAAGACGTGCTCATGCAGTATAAAAACTGCTTCGCCTAGAACTACTCTGAGATGCCGGGTCTGGATCCAAAAGTAGCAGTACATAAACCTGCCATATCGCCAGACATAAAGCCAATCAAACAGACAGCAAGAAGAATGCGGCTCGAACTTAAGATGAGTATCAACGCTGAAGTCAAGAAACTAATCGACTCCAATTTCATCCAAGAGGTTCAAAATCCTGACTGGATCGCTAACATCATTCCAGTAATGAAGAAAAATGGGATTGTTCTCATCTGTGTGGACTTTCAGGACATCAACAAAGCTTGCCCGAAGGATGATTTCCCAGTACCCATTACCGAGCTGATGATCGATAACACGTCTATCCACTGTTGGATATGTATGCCCTAGAGACCATTATTGTATATGTATACATGTAGATGCTGGGGATATGTATGTACAGGACATTCTTGCTCAGTTATATAGTATATTATTTCTGTTGTCTTTATCAGGATATGTGTGTTTGTATTATTGCTTTATCCAGCTTGCACATATTGATAAAGACAAGATACAGTAATACATTATTATGGTTTGTCTTTATCTTAACATGGCATATATTATACTCGGTATTACATATAGCGGTTATATGTTGATAAAGCCCGTAGGATCTTGCTTGACTACCTGCGTTGTGATGGCGATCATACTTATGGGAGCAGGGTAGTCCATAAGCACATCCTTAAATGGTCCCTAGTCGCATGAGTATCGAGACTGGGCATTGATACTCTAGAGTAGACCAGTGTATACGTTTCTAGACCTCAACGAGGGGATGGTTGGTCCCGCATCCATTGGTCTGATGCACCTAAGATTTTATACATGTGCTCACTGAGTGTGAGTACACTGGATGGACTCACAGAGAACTTCCAGATGGTACTATACCTATCGTCAGATGGAAGTTCTCAGGTGACATGTGTACAGGTTAGTCTTTGGACCTGAGATCGTCATTTGTGTCGTGTGAGTTCCTACTGTGTTTTGATCACTACCCTACCACGGTTCTACTGAGTCATGCAAACAGGTTTTGGTTGGGTACAGTCTCGAGCCACATGGAGGTAGTGAGCGATTTTTGAGGATTCGACTCTCCCGGTATTAGGAGTCGATATCGCACTGTATTCGATTGGTTAGGACCATAAGACCTTAGCCAAGACAGTTGGGATTTAGGGATAGCTTGATCAGTAGTTTCTCGGATTGGTCCTGAGCCACATCAGCATGAATTATCAGATTATTAAGGTCTGATGTTTACCACCCCCTAGACCCAGTATGCGATACTTTTAGACGAATAGACCGGACTGTACGATGATTGTCACAGATAGGCTCAGTAGGAGTTCGGATGCGTTTGCTCATCAACCTTCTTATCGAAAGATACCTGGGTAGCCATTACATGCAGCTAGTACTGCTGACGGCTTATGGTCAAACCTACTGCCAGCATAGTGTCGAGTCTTTAGAGTCCCACACAGAGGGTTTCCCTGCATCGGGCAAAAAATATAGAGGTCGTATGGCTTTACGACAGGGTTCGATCACATACATGTACTTATGCACGGATGATGATTCGGACAGATAATACTAGCGGGTTTTGGTTTAAGCCGGATCCTAGTATTATATTGATGGATTATTTTCATCTCTTTTGTATTCGTATTTTTCGGAATACGGCTATGGGTATGTATATACGGATGAAGGGCATTTTCGTAATTTATTCAAGAATGCTTCTAGAAAATGACACCTCATATTTTGTATTAACCATTTAGGTTAAATGATTAAATACATTATGAGGTGGAGGAAATGTGGTGAAGGTTTGCATAAAATGAGGCCTTGGTGACACATGGCGGGTTTTCAAGCCATGACATACTAAGGTGACTCATGAACCATGCTAGGTAATTTCTTATGGATTATTGTATGGTTCATAATTCACAAGATAGTACACTCTCCATTCTATACAAACTCTTCACTATCTTTTCCTCAAGCACACCTTCTTCTACCTCAAGCCTTTCATGTCTCATGTGTTGAGAAACCTAAGGCTATCAGAGATATACCAATCCATCTACACTCTCTACATCATCTAGGACATCTAGTTTAGCAAACTATGTGCACTAGTTACATCGGATTTACTGTAAGAGCTTGATCTATTGACTCTTGGGTGGATCATCTGTCACGACCCGAAGGTACGGACTGTGACCGGCACTTAAATACGAAACGTCTAAAGGCGTAAAGTAATCTAAGTAAGCCAAAGCCCAGAAAAATGTAACCGTTTAACAATTAGAGTGAAGGAAAACTTGTTTAAAGAAAGCGATTTTAACAAAATAAATCGTGTTTAACATTTAAAAGCAATATCATATTTTCCCGAAAATTTCGACAGAGTCTCCTTTGTAAATACTGGCCCCCAAACGGGTACAACACATGAAAATACATATAATTAATGAATATGGCATCCCCAAGCAGGAGCTAGCTTTACGCCAAAGGCGGAATTACAGTTAGTTATGTATATGCCCTAGAGGCCATTGTTGTACATATGATGTATATTATAATGGATGCTTGGATATATATAGAGATGACTTTCTTGCTCGTCATGATAGTATGCTATTTGGTTTCACTTTATCTTAACATGTAGACTTGTATTGGTTTACTGTTTTTCTCTCACATGTTGATAAAGCCCTTAGGATCTGTACTCGACTACTGGGACTATGATGAGATCATACTAGTGGGGCCTTGGTAGTCGATGAGTACATCCTATAACTGTTTCTAGTCGAGGGTATATCGAGACAGGGCATCGATACACCAGAGTAGACTAGCGTATACGCATCTTGACCCATATGACGGGCGATGGATGATCCCACATCCATCGGTGTTTGACATCAGAGATGGTGTATGGGTGCTCAGTGGAGACTGGGTACACTGGACGGACTCGCCGAGAACTCCCAGATGGTGTTATACCACACGTCAGATGGCAGTTCTCCGGTGACACTGGTACATGGTAGTCTGTTGACCCGAGATCGTCATGGTGTTTTGTGTGATTCCCACTGTGCTTTGATTTCCACCTTACCACGTCCAAGAGGGCGTGCAAAACGGTGGCTTTTGGGTACAGTCCCGAAACACATGGAGGCAATGAGCGATAGGAGGGGATTCGTCTCTCCCGGTATAGGGAGTTGATGTTGTGCTGTGATCGATTGGCTATAACTGGAAGTCCCTGGCCTGGGCTAATATAGAGATTTACTGGTAAGTGTTACTAGTAGTTTCTCGACCCGTTATGAGCCACACATCGACACGACTTATCGGTTACTGGGGTCTGACGTATACCACCCCTAGACTTGATATGCGACATATCAGACGAACAGACCGGACTGTACGGGAGTGTTACTGATTGGATTCACAGGAGAACGCACAGGCTAGCTTGTTGATCTTCTGATCGCTCAATACTTGGATGGCTGTTACGTTTAGCTGACCGCTTGCAGCTTGTGCGTGTTTGATATGATCATCACCTGCTACCGGCGTATTGACGATTCTTTAGAGTCCTACACAGAGGTTTCTTGGCTCAGGCGAAACGGAGTAGAGGCACATATGTGATATGTGCAGGACCGAGAATAATGCGATATGAGATACCATATTATATTCTCGCGATATTTAGATATGAACTGGGACATCGGATCAAGTGTTGATTCGATGAATCGGTACATGATATATTAGTCGGTAATATTCGATATAGCCGGATCGTCGGATCAAGTGTTGATTCGATGATTTAATGTATAATAATATATATGATATATTGTATTACATTATCTAATATTGGCTTACTTTATTATTTCATTTTCTCACTGGATGATACATTGATATATATGCGATATATGTTAATTGTATTATTTTCTTTTGTTGCAAATATATAATATATATGTGATATATATTATTGTGACATGATATGATTTATTATTAAACATGTTTAAGGATGATTAAATGAGGTTAGGGTTTGATTAGGGTTAGTTGCTTCATGCACCTTCTAGAAGCATTTTCTTTTGTCATGGTTAAGATATTTTGTGATGACACATTTTTAACCCAACCAAACCCTAACTCTAGTTTATTCTCTACAAAATCTTAGCCACTCATCCTTGACCATGGTTTATATATCAATCATATACATTTCTTTCTATTCATCACAAAAGAATTAATCATTTTATCTTTTCCATTATCATCTTCTTCTCTCTTGAAAAAGCTTACTAGAAATTCTTTATGTGATGAATAAATATGAGAAAATGATTTAAAAAGAAAGCAAAAATACTACTCTCTCATCCTCATCTCATCTAGCCCATGAGATTAGTGTGTTCATCTCTTTAGAGTGAGAAAGCTTGAGTCTTTGCAACTTCGACGTAGATCATCGGAGATTCGGAACACTTCAAGCTAGCATGGATCGTTCGAGTCGTGGAGCCTCTCATGAGTCCGGAAGATCGTGGATTGCGGCAAAGGGACTTCTACTCGGAGCTTATGAAGTGAAGGAGCGGACTACAAAGGTTGTAATCCCTCACACTTAGATAAAAAGTTATCATCTTGCATGTTTAACCCTAATAATCTAGCAAAGATCCCGGCTTTGGGTTGTTCGGCACGTCTAAATCTTTTTCCGGGCATGTTTGATGCCTTATGAACCTTCACAAGAGTGCCTAGGAACCTTTCAGTGGTATCAGAGCCTAACTAGAGGATTAGGCGATGTGTTTACGAAGTTAAAACTCCGATTGAACCCGAACCGACAAAATATACCCCCTCTCTGGAAAATTTTTAAAATTTGGGATTTTTCTGAATTAAAAATACCTGAAAAATACAACAAAAGATAAGAATTACTGTGAAATTCGTGCCTCTAATTCGACCACGTGGCCGCGGAACCGCGGCAAAGACCCCCCATTGGCGGCGGTTCCGCGGCAGTATAAGGGAATTAGCCACGGTTTTTTGCACAGTAATTCTTGCCTCTGTGTTTACTATTTTATGGATATTTTTAATCTGTTTCAAATGTTGAATATTCTGGGGTTTGTTTTGTAATAGTAGACTCGATCGGAAATTTTAAATTCGTATTTCTTTCCGGATATTTAGAAACTGTTAAACTAGTTGAACGGATATCATTAACTCACTGTTTCCCTGTACGTAAAACTTTCAAGTGTTGAATTTTTATCGGGTTTAAATCTTTCGGAAAAATTGTACAAGTTAAGCGGTGGACCCTCTAGAAGACAACAAACCTTAACTCGATTATGTGACCGTCTTGAACTGCCTTTTGAACCTTCGGGTTTGGGGCAGTACGGCGTGCCACATGTGAGGCGTTGGCTTGACCCTTCTACGGCTGGATCACTGGTACTGTGACATATTCTGGGATTATTTGAACTCCGCTCAAGAGTTGAGCACTTTGGGAAATTTTGGGTATTTGATTATCTGTTCGGAAAGTTTAATACTGTCTATTTATCTGGAATGTGATATAATACATGGAATTCATAGAGTTAGGCATGAAATGCGAAGTATATGATATTTCGGATTTACGATGTCTAAAGTGATTGTGGATTCCAAATGTTGTAGTTTTACACTTTCTTTTCTGTGACCGTAAGTGTAATATGTGATATCGCCGGTTTCGTTGCTATATGTCAACGACAATTGGGATGTGCATATTTACTTACGTTGATGATATGAGATATTATGTGTTGCTGTGATATGTTATATTGGATCGTCGCGTTCTGAATAGCCGGGGGTTTTATGTGAGATGAGGGTTTTTATTTTCATTCATGTAAAATTCATTTGTAATGTAATATTCTTTTATTTGGGGCATTTCCAGGTTGAGGTTGATGTCACCAGTGTATATTATTTACTTTTCCGCATTAGGTAAACCCAAGGAGGGGAGCATAAGTAACCGGGTTCTAGGGTCCAGTGGGAGGCCATCTCGATGAGTCGAGACCGGGTCTCCTAACCCTAGAATTGGCAGTGTTACTTGCCGCTCTCGTAGGGGTCTTGGGATGTGGGTTTGGCTATTCGTCGCGACCGTGGAATCCATGTTTTATACAGGCTCGTATTGAAAACACGGACGTCCTAGAATATCCAATATTTCATATATGTTCTTCTGCTGCAATGTTCTGTTATGAGATCATATTACTGCCTGAGACGAATGCTTATACTATATATATATGCTGATATATAAATATTACTGCTTTCGTTTCTTCTGTGATGCTTAGGAAGCATAAGCTGATGGGATTTTTATTAATGAGATTAATAAAAGAAAAGAAACCTAAAGATGTTGTAGAATCAAAACTTTATAAAAAGGGTAGCTACAGTTTTGCTTTGCACAGTGATATATATGATATATCCTGCACCTTATTCGATGGGGAAAGAGCCGACGATCCCTTCACCGGGAGTGACCTCTTTAGCGAAACTGGCAGATGCTACAAAACTCGGTTTGTCTTTTGATTGCTTTTAAAGTTTTGCTTTGCACAGTGGTATATATGATATATCCTGCACCTTATTCGATGAGGAAAGGGCCGACGATCCCTTCACCGGGAGTGACCCCTTTAGCGAAACTAAGAAAAGCCTCAAAAACACTCCTTTTCAAAACTTCACTCGATTCTACGACGATATCAAGTTCATTACGCAATAGGTTTTCTGAAAAACCTGTCGTAGCCCTCCGTCATTTCAGATAAATCCTACTTAGTATTCGTGCTGTGTTTGTTGACCTTGTCAAGGCACAGTGTACGGTAGCTAATTAGTGTTTATCTGCTAAAACATGAGATGTGATTGGATTAGGGTATTCGTACAGCCTTGTTGACCTTGTCAAGGGTCATACGGGTGGGTTTAATTCAATCAGGAAATGACGGGTTGAACTTGACTTGCGATTTATGGTTTGTTGACCTTGTCAAGGTCATAGATCGCTAGGGGAAAAATATTATTGGGAATTTCAAGTGTTGAAATTTGCAATGAGATTGCATACCTTCTATGAGATAGTTGGATCCCGATACCCACTGCGAGTAAAAGTTACTCCTGGGAGAGTTTTACACAGGACAATTAGCCGATCAAGTAGGTGTCTAGAAAAGTGTTAACGGGGTTACGCCTCTGGGAAAACGAGTTTACTTTAATTAGGTCCGTGCGAAAGCACGGGGAACCTCCCTCAAAGTACCGACACTGATCTGGCTGAAAGATTGACGAAATTGTAGGGTGTAATTAATCCCGGCTAATCTTACCTTTTTGGGTTTAAAGGTAGATTTGATAAAAACAGTGGGAGACATCCTGATTAGATAAGATAATAACCAATCTAATCTTGCAAGAGCGTACGCTAAAGTGTTTTCTTCTCTCTCTCTCCAGGTAGCGACCATGTCAGGCCATAATCAAGATAATAATATGGATGTATTGACTGAACCCGATTATTGTACTGAGCAAGGGAACGTTGGACCCGTTCTTTCTTATAAGAGTTATAAGACTGAACAGGAAACAGGAGAATATCTGGATTCTCACGTCGCCCAAAAGAACATGCATGTTGATGCATCTTCTTCGGGTGTGTTAGTTATTGAGAACTGTTTCTCAGTTCACCCTACGTCCTGGGTGTTAGATACCGGATCAGGATCCCACATATGTAAACAGTTACATGGGCTACGTAAAGGTAGAGAACTGGGAAAAGGTGATCATTCCGTTCAAGTAGGGAACGGTGCAAATGTTGTAGCCAAAGCAGTTGGCGAATATCACCTGCTATTACCAAGTCGTAATACACTGATTTTAAATGAGTGCTATTATATACCGAACATGATGTGCAACATTATATCAGTTTCTTTATTAAGTAAAGAAGGATATAATTTTGTAGTAAAGGATAATGTTATGAACATATTCCCAGATCAAAAGTTGATTGCATCAAGCTCGTTACATAATGGCATATTCATTTTAAATCAAAATACAGTCCTCAATATACAAAACACACACAAGAGGAAGAGTTCAGACATGAACGAATCCTTCTTGTGGCATTGTAGACTTGGTCATATCAATGCGACACGACTGGCTAAGTTACATAAAGATGGTTATTTGAATCCGTTCGAATTATCATCTTATGATACTTGCCATTCATGTCTCAAAGGAAAAATGACCAAAGCTCCGTTTAGTGGACATGGAGAAAGAGTTACTGAACTCTTAGGACTAATACATAGTGATGTTTGTGGTCCCATGTCTACGCATGCCAGGAACGGTTCTTCCTACTTCATTACATTCACTGACGATCTCTCTAGATTCGGACATGTGTTCCTGATGAAA
This sequence comes from Agapanthus africanus, assembly GCA_030015575.1. Taxonomy (NCBI): domain Eukaryota; kingdom Viridiplantae; phylum Streptophyta; class Magnoliopsida; order Asparagales; family Amaryllidaceae; genus Agapanthus; species Agapanthus africanus. The sequence continues at coordinate 100,511,684 of CM057349.1, forward strand.
CACAAGTCTGAAGCTTTTGAGAAATTCAGAGAATATAAGCACGAAGTAGAGAATCAAACGGGCAAAAGTATTAAGATTCTTCGATCTGATCGAGGAGGTGAATACTTAAGCAATGAGTTCCTAAATTATCTAAAAGAGAATGGGATTCTCTCTCAGCTTACTCCTCCTTATACACCACAGCACAACGGTGTATCGGAGCGGAGGAATCGCACCCTATTAGATATGGTACGCTCTATGATGAGTACAGCTGAGTTACCTATTTCCTTCTGGGGTATGCGCTTGAGACAGCAGCATACCTATTGAATCAAGTTCCAACTAAATCTGTACCTACCACACCATATGAGATATGGAGTGGGAAGAGACCGTATCTTAAACGAGTTAAGATATGGGGTTGTCCGGCCTATGTAAAAAGGCAAAATCCGGACAAACTCGAGGCACGATCAGTTCTTTGCAAGTTTGTAGGATATTCGAAGAATTCTTATGGATATTTTTTCTATCACGGTGAGGAGCAAAAAGTGTTTGTTGCTCAACATGCCACCTTTTTAGAAAAGGAATTTCTTGCAAAAGAGATTAGTGGCTCTGAGGTAGAACTGGAAGAAGTTCCAGCAACACAAACTGCAACTGAAGATTTAGTGGAACCAGAGGATTCAGTAGTACCCGACGAACCCCAGCCTCTCCGCCGATTTAGTAGGGTTTCTCATCCACCTGAGAGATACTACGGTTTTCTCATTGATGGTGGAAGCGAGGATTGCATCATGGATGATGATGAACCGACTAGTTTCGAGCAGGCCATCACGAGTGGTGACTCTGTGAAATGGCTGGATGCAATGCGATCTGAGATGGAATCCATGTACACCAATAAAGTATGGATTTTGGAAAATGCTCCTGAAGGGGTAAAACCTATTGGGAGCAAGTGGATTTTTAAAAAGAAATTTGGTGTAGATGGAAAAGTTGAGACTTTCAAAGCTAGACTTGTAGCAAAGGGTTTTCGTCAACGACCAGGTGTGGATTATGACGAAACCTTTTCTCCAGTGGCTATGCTTAAGTCCATCCGGATCTTACTTGCCATTGCTGCATACCATGACTACGAAATCTGGCAAATGGATGTTAAGACCGCCTTTCTAAACGGTGATTTAGAAGAGAGCGTGTACATGACTCAGCCAGAGGGCTTCGTAGATAGTGGGAGCACCGGAAACGTGTGCAAGCTGCTTAAATCCATTTATGGGTTAAAGCAAGCATCGCGGAGTTGGAACATCTGTTTTGATGTTGTAGTCAAAGAGTTTGACTTCATCAAAAATATAGATGAACCTTGTATCTATAAGAAGGTAGCAGAGGGTAAGGTTGTCTTCTTCGTATTATACGTGGATGACATACTCTTGATAGGAAATGATATTCCTATGCTGCAATCAGTCAAGCTCTTCTTATCACAGAGATTCTCAATGAAAGATCTAGGTGATGCCTCCTGCGTATTAGGAATCATGATCTATAGAGATAGATCTAAACGGATACTGGGATTGTCCCAATCCAGGTACATTGACACCATACTAAAGAGGTTTAGTATGGAAGAATCCAAGCGTGGGAACCAACCCACGATCTCTGGACTCACTCTCTCCAAAGAGATGTCTCCCAAGACTGATTTGGAGAGAGCTCGCATGGAAGGGATACCCTATGCTTCGGCGGTAGGCTCTATCATGTATGCGATGCTATGTACCAGACCCGATGTAGCATACTCACTAAGTGTAGTAAGTCGGTATCAAGCAGATCCTGGAGAGAGTCACTGGACAGCTGTGAAGAACATTCTCAAGTACTTACGAAGGACAAAGGAGATGTTCTTGGTATTTGGTAATGGAGAACTCCAGGTGGAGTCCTTTACCGATTCCAGCTTCCAAAGTGATAAGGACGACTCTAAGTCGCATTCGGGTTTTGTCTTTACCCTCAATGGAGGGGCGGTATGTTGGAAGAGTTCCAAACCGGATACCGTTGCAGACTCGACGATGGAGGCTGAATACATCGCTGCCAACGATGCTGCCAAAGAGGCTGTCTGGATCAAGAAGTTCATTACTGAACTTGGAGTGGTTCCATCCATTGAGCATCCAATACCTCTGTATTGCGATAACAATGGAGCTGTGGCATTGGCCAAGGAACCCAGATCCCATCAAAAGTCCAGACATATTCTGAGGCGATATCACCTGATCAGGGAGATAGTTGATCGCCGGGAGATCGAGGTCAGGAGAGTAGATACGAAGGATAACACTGCGGATCCATTCACGAAGGCTATTCCCCAGATACAGTTTGAGAGATTATTCGCGATTCTAGGTATGAGATACTACAGCAGCTGGCCTTAGTGCAAGTGGGAGATTGTTAGTTATGTATATGCCCTAGAGGCCATTGTTGTACATATGATGTATATTATAATGGATGCTTGGATATATATAGAGATGACTTTCTTGCTCGTCATGATAGTATGCTATTTGGTTTCACTTTATCTTAACATGTAGACTTGTATTGGTTTACTGTTTTTCTCTCACATGTTGATAAAGCCCTTAGGATCTGTACTCGACTACTGGGACTATGATGAGATCATACTAGTGGGGCCTTGGTAGTCGATGAGTACATCCTATAACTGTTCCTAGTCGAGGGTATATCGAGACAGGGCATCGATACACCAGAGTAGACTAGCGTATACGCATCTTGACCCATATGACGGGCGATGGATGATCCCACATCCATCGGTGTTTGACATCAGAGATGGTGTACGGGTGCTCAGTGGAGACTGGATACACTGGACGGACTCGCCGAGAACTCCCAGATGGTGTTATACCACACGTCAGATGGCAGTTCTCCGGTGACACTGGTACAGGGTAGTCTGTAGACCCGAGATCGTCATAGAGTCTTGTGTGATTCCCACTGTGCTTTGATTTCCACCTTACCACGTCCAAGAGGGCGTGCAAAACGGTGGCTTTTGGGTACAGTCCCGAAACACATGGAGGCAATGAGCGATAGGAGGGGATTCGTCTCTCCCGGTATAGGGAGTTGATGTTGTGCTGTGTTCGATTGGCTATAACTGGAAGTCCCTGGCCAGGGCTGATATAGAGATTTACTGGTAAGTGTTACTAGTAGTTTCTCGACCCGTTATGAGCCACACATCGACATGACTTATCGGTTACTGGGGTCTGACGTATACCACCCCTAGACTTGATATGCGACATATCAGACGAATAGACCGGACTGTACGGGAGTGTTACTGATTGGATTCACAGGAGAACGCACGGGCTAGCTTGTTGATCTTCTGATCGCTCAATACCTGGGTGGCTGTTACGTTTAGCTGACCGCTTGCAGCTTGTGGGTGTTTGATATGATCATCACCTGCTACCGGCGTATTGACGATTCTTTAGAGTTCTACACAGAGGTTTCTTGGCTCAGGCGAAACGGAGTAGAGGCACATATGTGATATGTGCAGGACCGAGAATAATGCGATATGAGATACCGTATTATATTCTCGCGATATTTAGATATGAACTGGGACATCGGATCAAGTGTTGATTCGATGAATCGGTACATGATATATTAGTCGGTAATATTCGATATAGCCGGATCGTCGGATCAAGTGTTGATTCGATGATTTAATGTATAATAATATATATGATATATTGTATTACATTATCTAATATTGGCTTACTTTATTATTTCATTTTCTCACTGGATGATACATTGATATATATGCGATATATGTTAATTGTATTATTTTCTTTTGTTGCAAATATATAATATATATGTGATATATATTATTGTGACATGATATGATTTATTATTAAACATGTTTAAGGATGATTAAATGAGGTTAGGGTTTGATTAGGGTTAGTTGCTTCATGCACCTTCTAGAAGCATTTTCTTTTGTCATGGTTAAGATATTTTGTGATGACACATTTTTAACCCAACCAAACCCTAACTCTAGTTTATTCTCTACACAATCTTAGCCACTCATCCTTGACCATGGTTTATATATCAATCATATACATTTCTTTCTATTCATCACAAAAGAATTAATCATTTTATCTTTTCCATTATCATCTTCTTCTCTCTTGAAAAACCTTACTAGAAATTCTTTATGTGATGAATAAATATGAGAAAATGATTTAAAAAGAAAGCAAAAATACTACTCTCTCATCCTCATCTCATCTAGCCCATGAGATTAGTGTGTTCATCTCTTTAGAGTGAGAAAGCTTGAGTCTTTGCAACTTCGACGTAGATCATCGGAGATTTGGAACACTTCAAGCTAGCATGGATCGTTCGAGTCGTGGAGCCTCTCATGAGTCCGGGAGATCGTGGATCGCGGCAAAGGGACTTCTACTCGGAGCTTGTGAAGTGAAGGAGCGGAGTACAAAGGTTGTAATCCCTCACACTTAGATAAAAAGGTATCATCTTGCATGTTTAACCCTAATAATCTAGCAAAGATCCCGGCTTTGGGTTGTTCGGCACGTCTAAATCTTTATCCGGGCATGTTTGATGCCTTATGAACCTTCACAAGAGTGCCTAGGAACCTTTCAATTACAACCACATGCAACATGTATCAAAAGTGCACAATAAGCATTTGAAAGCAAGAAATGAGAAACACCACGTCGGCTTAAGTAAGCATCGACACCAAACATCACAAATACAAGTCCCATGAGTCTCACCGTCTAGTAAAATATACAAGGGTAGATGGAGTATACTAGATACAAATAATATACATGATGGGATAAAAATATCCTTGCAACTAACCTACGAGCAATACCGCAAGTCCAAGCAAAAGGAACAAAAAGAGGAAGTGCGCCCACCGCTACTGTGCTGACGGGTCGAACCTGTAAGATAGTGTGGCACAACGGGGGTGAGTTGCCAACTCGTGAGTAGTAAGTAACATCTAATAAGGCCATTGTAAGCATGCACGCAAATGCGTCTCAACCTACGCATATCGATATGATACGATGTACTAACATGAATGCATAATCAAAATGAAACCTGAACAAGTCCGGTATGAGAAATATTTGTCTTATCTTAGAAAAAACCCTGAGCAATAAACTGAAGTGTCATCAATGAAATCAACAGAAAATCCGTGTCAAGCATCGACACAAAATATATATCCCAATATCTCAATGTCTCAATATCTCAATATCTTAATGTCTCAATATCTTAATATCTCGGGCTTTGTCAGTCCGGATCGGCCCATATCATCAAATCTTACGACTACGTTGGTATCCTCCGGATATCCGCCGCTTCACAAATAACCGGTCAGTAGTGCTCCCCTGCCGGGCTCAACGCTATCATCTGTGACTCTCTTGCCCCGGGGTACCGTACCGGGTCCACCATGCACCCGCAGACGGTTCCTCCTCCTCCTCGAATCGGGTGTATGATACTGCTTAGGACCCGAGAAAACCCATGGTGGACACCACACATATCATATCACGAGAAAACCTCAACTTACATTTTTTTAAAATGGTAATACATTCTTAAAATCCTTGCAGTTTCTTCAAAATCCATAAATCTAATAAATACTGAAATTCTCGAGAAGAATCACAATATGTAAACATGTCGGTGATGATGGATGTTTATGATATGATAGTATATACCATGCGATGTACGGCCAGAATCTATGCATGAATCATGATGCAATGAGGTGTGTATATATGACTAACAATCCTACGTATCCATCATGATGAAATGACTATACAGGTACAGGTTTACAGATCATATATGATGCAAGGCACAAATATCGATTCTAAACAAGTTCTATAGTGTTCGTGGCATAGAAATTACCAAAGGCGTGTGTGTTCGCAAGAATAGTGCACGAAGCATAAACCAATGGTAATGGTGCAAGTGTCCTATGAGATAATATCATATATATTTATGATGATGCAATGCAATGAGATGAATGACTAGGAGACTACGCATATAATTACAAGCACTACTAGTAATCCTGACTATCGGGCGCCTTGCGCCATCCAGACGATTCCCCCGTAGATGTGTATATCTACTCACCGGGACGCCTCGGCTAATCTGATCCGATTTTAGCTCTGCCATTTCCGCGCCACATCCGACGCCTCTGCACCCTATCCTAGAAACATGCATAAGAAAATAAGAGAATAAATATATAAATAGTCGCGGACACAAACAATACAAGTCAACCATGCACACTAACTAAATGTACACACACTTGGTGCACAAAACGTGCTCGCAACAATACCACAAACCACAACTAGGGTCTCTATACGTGGCAACTACCAAACCAAAAACCCAATCGCACCAATCGCGCGTTCATAACCCACTAATTATATATGAAATAGGTTGTATATCATCGAAACCTCAAACTTAATTTAAAATCGATTTATTTCAAAAACCTATTAAGCATCATTAACCGTTTTAGTACAAAACTTAATATTTTAACAAAACTAGTGGCCACAATAATCACTTAATAACCTAATTAAGCCACACAAACCTTAACTAAATTTTAATTTCATATAATTACACACTAATTAAAAACTTAGTTTGCTAAATTATATAATTAAGACAATTTAAAAATAAAAATTTGCAAATTAGCAACTAACTTAGATTTTGTATGTCATAACATGTTAAACTACTCATCACAACCATAATCAAATGATCAAAACCGTAACTTGATCCAAACCCTTTTCTTTACAAACTAATTCCTACAATTAGAACCACATTTAAACTTAATTAAATTAGATTAAAATAATTATCCAACAAATCAACCATGGGGTTAAGATTTTATACCTCACAATTTGCAGATCCTACTTGCAAACTTAGCCTCCAAAATGGTTCTCTTGCTCGTAGATCCATGCTAGATTGGCCAAGGAAAAATGGGTAAAGGTTTGATTAGGAATTAGTGAGGTTTTTGTATTGATTTTTGAGGCATTTCATGATGAATTTTGAAGTGAAATGAGAAGGAGAAGATGGGAGATGGCCGCTGGAAATTGGCCGAGCCAAATGGGGAAGGAAAGTGAGGATGTGGCCAAGTCAAAGCTCACCATGCCACAATAAAAAAAGAGACCATACCTCTTTATCATTCTTTCTCATTTTGATATTTTATTTTCTTCTTTTAGTGAGGAAATGAAGTGGGGAATTGGGAGATTGGGGGCTGCCTAGGATCGGCCAGGATGGGGTGTGAGGGTGTGTGTGTGGGGGGGGGGGATTTCTAAGTAAAGAAAACTCATAACTCAAGTCAACAAGCCCATTCTTCTATTCTTTATTATTTCCTTTTTAATTTTATTTTCTAATTCATTTTATCCTAGAACCAACTAGAACCTTGGAGATAATGTAATGTTTTAAAAATAAATAAATAAATAATTAAATAAATAAAATCCTTTAGGTGAATTTTCGGATAATCAGTAAAATAAACCGTATTTTCTATAAAACTTAACTATAATTATTTTTCAATATAGAATTAAATACGCCTATTTTAACTATGTAATTGCTAGTATTTGGTATTTATTTGGTCACTTGTAAATTTCTAGTTTACTAAAATATTTTTCCTAAATTAATTAAATTAAAATATTAACATAAGCTTTAATTATACATTAAATTAGTGCAAATTATAAATTAGAAATGGGTTAATTTTACAAAGTGAACCATGACATATTAGAATTAAGATTGTTGCATTCTCTCACTTCTTGTTTTGTCTTTAAGATTCTAGAGAATTCTAGGTTGAAACAAATTAGAAAAATAAATAAAATAAAGTTATTAAGAAAAGACTTAAATGATGTAATAATTAAGGAAGTTTCTACACAATTCCACCCATTCACAACCTCACTCTCTCTCCCTCTTCTCCATTTTTGGCCGAACCTCCTTATAAAGACACCCCATTTTTTTTCAAAAATCATTCTTACATCAAATTTCATCAAAATTTCAACAAAAATCAAAAATTCTACACCACTAATTCCTAATTAAATCTCTACCCTTCATTCTTTTTCCAAGCAAGTATGGATCATAGAGCTAGAGAGCAATTTAGAAGACCAAGAACTTAAGTTTGATCTTTTAAGACTGTGAGGTATAAAAATCCTAACCCTAAAGTTTAATATTTGGATAATTACTTTAATCTATCTTAATTTGGTGTTTAATATGGTTTTAAATTGTAGATTTAAAATTCAAGAAAAGGGGTTTGTAAATCAAGTTAGGGTTTTTATAAATTGTTTATAATTACATGGTGTAGTTTAACATGTTAAATAATGCAAAACCTAATCTAGTAACAAATTTGTTAATTTTTGCATTTAAATTGTCCTAATTAGGTTTTTTTGCAAACTAGGTTTTTATAATATATATATATATATATATATATATATATATATATATATTGGTGAGATAAAATTCTAATTAGGGTTTTTATCATTAGGTTATGGTTTTAATGGGTAGATTAACATGTTAATTGAATGCAAAAGTTAATCTAGTTACTAGTTTCAAATTGTTAGATGGAAATTATGCTAATTATGCTAGTTTTTGCAAACTAGGTTTTTGGAAATTGACTGAATAATTGAGATTAAAATCCAATTAGGGTTTTTATGACATTATTAACATTTAAAATTATAGTTTAACACTTTAGTTCATGAAAAATCTAGCTTAGTTGTTGAATTGTGAATTTTTCTTTAAAAAAGTATTAAAAATTGATATTTTTTGCAAACTAGAATTTTCAATTTATACAAATTAGTGTGATAAAAATATAGTAATGATTTGTATGACTTAGTTATGATATTTAGTGACTATTATGGCCATTAATAGGGTTAAAACATCAAGTTTCGAATTAAAACGAAAATTTAGTGCTTTCTAGGTTTTTGGAAATAAATCGATTTGATTTATTTTGAGGTTTTGATGAGTTGCAATCTATTTTATATTATAATTAGTGATTTAAGAAACCATGATTGGTGTTTGAGTTTTTCTCGATCAATCGGCGTTTGTACGCCGATGCCGAGAGTTATTTGGTTATGTTGCATGAACGGGTCATAAGTTTTAACCTATGCGCGTTTCGTGCGCAGTTTTGGTTCTGTCCATGATTTCGGTTTGTGATATTATATATGTTTGCGTATAGGTACCCCTCACGTGGACTTCAGACGATGAGGAAGAGGTTGGCGGTATCGACTTCGGCAGACAAGGATAAGGTGAGTAGATGTATATCTACGGGGGAAGTCGGGTGGATGGCGTATAGAAACCCCGCAAACGTAGAATAAGAATATTACGTACTATTATTAGGAAGTTTGACATGACCTTAGATTCTTGGCGAGTAGGGCCCTATTGAAGACTTTAGGTTGGACTAGACTGATTTAGAAAGACTTAACTAGAGGATGACTGCCTTGGAGGGAATTCGTAGGTTTCATATAGACACATACACACATGGCACGCACACATACACTTGACTTGGTGTGTGTGTATGTGTGTGTGTGTGTGTGTGTGTGTATACGATCGAGTTAAGACATGAGAGTGTTATGATATTGGCGGATCGTTGGGAAATGAGAAAATGTATATTTATACATAAACGATAATAGGTGATGATGACATTGAAGTGTACGAGACTCTAGAATAGAAACCGGATTGTAATATGTGACTTAATCACGATATGATATATGACATGATATTTTAGTGGATCATTTGACGATGTATATTTACACAGACAATGATATATGTTTGATGATATTGGGATGTATTCGATTATAGTACAGTACCCTTGATCATGATATTGTTTGAGGATGATACTATACGAACAATGACGTATATATGTGATAGTTGACCCGTACCCCGATTTTGGGAAGCCGTATGTTGGACTTTACCGTACGATGCATAGATGTGATGATTGATCCGCACTCGTGACTCGAGGAAGTCGTACTACGTACGTGACGCTATTGGGGCTGGATCGCCGACTACTAGAGATATCGACTCAGACTTTAGGAGGATTCTTCTTACCTTTCGAATAGTGTCTTTAGTTAGTTCCTTAGTTGGTTAGGCAGATCTTAGTTTAGGCTCGAGTCATACTTATTTTCAAACTGATGAATCATGCTTTTTCAAACAACAAACCGTATGACTCGTAATTAGTATGTATTTTCTAGTTGTGCGTTACTGCATATTCATCGTTATATTCATGTTGTATTCATCGCATCGCATATTCATACCTATGTTCTTTAGCTAATATGAAGCTCTGCCTGTTAGGACACCAGCACCATTACCGATGATGCGCATGTTCCACGTACTTTTATTTTCCAGCTCACACACATCATCATCGGTAATTGCCATGTTACGTACACTTTAGAACATATTATCTTTTATTGATATAATCAGCAAAATGCTAGTCCAGTATAATATTGTGTGGTTACCCTCATGTGCTAGTTTAGACATTGCATTTATTACTTAAACACTTCATGCATTCACATATTCATATTATCATGCAGTATTATGGGGCTTATGCTGATGCTCATTATTTACTTACTCATAATTTTGGGATTTTGGATTTCTATGAGATTTCTGGATTTTAGGGGAAAACTGCAAGAATTTAATAAAAACTTAGTATCATCATTTTTAAAATGCAAGTTGCGGTTTTCTCGTGATGTAAGTGTCGTCCACCATGAGATTTTATGTTTTCTGTTGGATTTCGAGACCCGATTCGAGGAGTGGATGAACCGTCTCGGGTACATGGTGGGCCCGGTAAGGTGCCCCGGGGTAAAAAGCTCGAGTTGTAGACGATGAGCCTGGCAGGGGAAGACTACCTACCGGTGATGTCTGGCACGGCGGATATCCAGAGGATACCGACCGTTGTCATGAGATTTGATGATATGGGCCAATTTGGACTGACGGAGCCCGAAATATTGAGACTATGAGATATTGAGAGTATGGGGTATTGAGACTTTTAGATTTACCTGTTTTGTGTCGTTACTTGACACGAATTTCCACGGATTTCATTGATGATGTTTCAGATTACCATACAAATTTTACTATGATAAAACTTAAAGATTTCTTATACAGATATATCTAGATTTCATGGTTGACTGTTTTACATTCATGGTGCATGCATACTCATACACATGACATGTTACTACTTAAGGCACTGACACGAGCACTGAGCATTTCACTTCGTATAGATTATTACCCTGCCACTACCAGATGACTAGGGTTATATTAAGTAAATTATTTTGACCTAGGAAAGTGTCGTGCATGCGATTTCTACTCGCAGATGTCTTCTACTTATGAGTTGGCAACTCACCCCCGTTGTGCCAAATTTTCTTACAGGTTTCGATGTACAGGTTTCCTTGGCGACTTGCTGGCACATCATTTCATTCAGGGTGATTTGCTTGGTAGGTTGGTTCATTGTATCGGGACCGCCATTGTAATTTTATTATTTCATTTGTATCTAGTAAGCTCCATCAACCAGACTTGTATTACTTGATAGATTTAGAAGACCAGTTGTTTTTATTTCGACCTTAGAGTCACACTTGTATTATTATGGTTTTCGGTGGATTTGGTTTTCTTTGAGTTTTATTTCTCGCCCTTCTGCATTGTATATTATATTACTTGTGTGGTTGTGACCGCCAATTGACGAAGAGCTAGCTCCTGCTTGGGGATGTCTTTTTATTATTGCTTATGTATATATTCTTATTTGTACCCGTTTGGGGACCAGTTTTTACAAAGGAGACTCTGCCGAAATTTTTGAGAAAATTTGATATTGCTTTTAAACATGTTTTTCTTTACTTCTTCTTTTAATGGTTTAGATTTCTGGGCTTCGACTTACTTAGATTACGTTACGCCTCTAGACGTTTCGTAATTTAAGTGCCGGTCACGTTCTGTACATTCGGGTCGTGACAAAGTTGGTATCAGAGCGCTATGTTTAACCCTTGTCTAAGTCTAGGTTGACCTTGGTTGATTGAGTAGGTGACTTAGGTAGAGTGACGTACCGTGGGTATGATCCGCGGCATACTTACGATACGCTACTCTGCTGAAGAAGCCTTATGATGTACATTTCTTTGCACCGTATTCTATTAGTTCTTTTGATCTATCTTCATCGATATCGGATGGTGGTTTCTGTTACCACGGTCGCACGGGCAGAGAGAGCTGCGGCTAGAATGCGATGACCGTTAGGGTATCGTCTATTCTGGTGGGTTGAAGCATTGTTTAGTGTGCGGACGAAGGGTATTCACATGTCGTCCAGACGAAGTAAAAAGGTTCGAACGAATGTCAGAAATCCATTTTCCCAAGTTTAAGGTAAACAGAAGAACATGCAGGTATTTCTATGGACCCTCTAGAAGAATGAAATCCTAACTCGACATAATGACCATGAGAACGCCTTTGAACCTTAGGGTTTACGGCAGTTCCGCCGTGCCATTAGTGAGGCTTGGGTTTGCCTTTCTACGGCTGGTCCGCAGATGCTGTGGCATGTACTGGATATTTTTAAATTGTACTTGAGTGTTAAGCTCTCGAGAATTATGGGACTTTGATGAATCGATCGAAAAGTTTAACATAATCCGGATATCATGTGATGGAATGCATTACTCGGAAAACTCTAGATATGAGTATAGCCGTTTGTAGCGCCGTTCATACAACTACGAGGAGACGAGTCCGAATCAGTCAACATTAGAAAAGATGCACATTGACAATAGTGTTTACGATTGCGATTTGGTGATTTGAATTTCATATTTCCGTTATTTGGATTTTGGTATTTTGAGGATTTTGTTCTATGATTGGTAATTCCTATGTGTACATTCATTACACTCTATTCGTGTTTCATATATCAGTTGTATTGATGTTGTTTCATGCATACTCAGTGCACTCGATTTTGTTTTATACATTTTTAGATATTGATTAGATTTCGTGCATAAGGGTTGCACATGATTTTGACCTATGCTTCGACATAGTTTTCATGCACTTTTCGTACTGTGATTTTGATTTTGATATTCGGTATATGTTTTCGTGCACCATGTGCACTTGATTGATATTCTTGCGGACACTTGGCGCACTTGATGCGATTTTGTGCATACCAGATGCACTAAATCGGGATTTGTGTAGATTAGATGCACCTGCTATTGTTGTCATGCACGCCTGTAGCACTTGACAGATGTTTTTGGTGCACACCCATTGCACTCGGTTTTGTTTCTGTGCATATTCATGGCTTCTGTATTTGGCTTCGATTTCAGTGCGCACAAGACGCACATGATATTTTTTTTGCTGTGATTGGGATTGATTTCATTTGGAGCAGTACGTTTTTATGATATTTACTATTTGGTTTAATAATCGAGCAGGACTATTTGGAGACTAGTACCTAGATGTTTTTGCATGCTTCTCTATTCAGATGTTTGGACGATTTTAATACGATGCGCACTATATATAAGTTATAGTTTTGATGCATGTCATGTTGGTTTTCGTATTGGATTTTGACATTGTATTCTCACCATAGCTCCGATGATTGCGGTATGCTTGACGGAGTTTTGATTTTGAGTTATGTACTTGTTTTTCAGCGCATGCATTGCGCTAAGATTTGTTTTATGTATTGATGATTTTGGAGCCCCGACGATTTGAGTGTTTTGCTAAATGTTTTAGTATTTGGGGGGAGTTTTGATTTAAATTCGAGGACCGAATTTGTTTAAAGGGGGGAGATTGTAACATTTTAAAAATAAATAAATAAATAATTAAATAAATAAAATCCTTTAGGTGAATTTTCGGATAATTGGTAAAATAAACGGTATTTTCCATAAAAATCAGCTATAATTATTTTTCAATATAGAATTAAATACGCCTATTTTAACTATGTAATTACTAGTATTTGGTATTTATTTGGTCACTTGTAAATTTCTAGTTTACTAAAATATTTTTCCTAAATTAATTAAATTAAAATATTAACATAAGCTTTAATTATACATTAAATTAGTGCAAATTATAAATTAGAAATGGGTTAATTTTACAAAGTGAACCATGACATATTAGAATTAAGATTGTTGCATTCTCTTCACTTCTTGTTTTGTCTTTAAGATTCTAGAGAATTCTAGGTTGAAACAAATTAGAAAAATAAATAAAATAAAGTAATTAAGAAAAGACTTAAATGATGTAATAATTAAGCAAGTTTCTACACAATTCCACCCATTCACAACCTCACTCTCTCTCCCTCTTCTCCATTTTTGGCCGAACCACCTCATAAAGCCACCCCATTTTTTTCAAAACTCATTCTCACATCAAATTTCATCAAAAATTCAACAAAAATTCAAAATTCTACACCACTAAATCCTAATTAAATCTATACCCATCATTCTTTTTCCAAGCAAGTATGGATCTTGGAGTTAGAGAGCAATTTAGAAGACCAAAAACTCAAGTTTGATCTTTTAAGATTGTGAGGTATAAAAATCCTAACCCTAAAGTTTAATATTTGGATAATTACTTTGATCTCGCTTAATTTGGTGTTTAATATGGTTTTAAATTGTAGGTTTAAAATTCAAGAAAAGGGGTTTGTAAATCAAGTTAGGGTTTTTATAAATTGTTTATAATTACATGGTGTAGTTTAAAATGTTAAATAATGCAAAACCTAATCTTGTAACAAATTTGTTAATTGTTGCATTTAAATTGTCCTAATTAGGTTTTTTTGCAAACTAGGTTTTTATATATATATATATATATATATATATATATATTGGTGAGATAAAATTCTAATTAGGGTTTTTATCATTAGTTTATGGTTTTAATGGGTAGATTAACATATTAATTGAATGCAAAAGTTAATCTAGTTACTAGTTTCAAATTGTTAAATGGAAATTATGCTAATTATGCTAGTTTTTGCAAACTAGGTTTTTGGAAATTGATTGAATAATTGAGATTAAAATCCAATTAGGGTTTTTATGACATTATTAACATTTTAAATTATATTTTAACACTTTAGTTCATGCAAAATCTAGCTTAGTTGTTGAATTGTGAATTTTTCTTTAAAAATGTATTAAAAATTGATATTTTTGCAAACTAGAATTTTCAATTTATACAAATTATTGTGATAAAAATATAGTAATGATTTGTTTGACTTAGTTGTGATATTTAGTGACTATTATGGCCATTTGTAGTGTTAAAAAATCATGTTTCGAATTAAAACGAAAATTTAGTGCTTTCTAGGTTTTCGGAAATAAATCGATTTGATTTATTTTGAGGTTTTGATGAGTTGCAATCTATTTTATATTATAATTAGTGATTTATGAAACCATGATTGGTGTTTGGGTTTTTCTCGATCAATCGGCGTTTGTACGCCGATGTCGAGAGTTATTTGGTTATGTTGCATGAGCGGGTCATAGGTTTTAACCTATTCGCGTTTCGTGGGTTCTTTTGGTTCTGTCCGCAATTTCGGTTTACGATATTATATATGTTTGCGTATAGGTACCCCTCACGTGGACTTCGAACGATGAGGAAGAGGATGGCGGTATCGACTTCGGCAGACAAGGACCAGGTGAGTAGATGTATATATACAGGGGAAGTTGGTTTGATGGCGTATAGCACCTCCGCAAACGTAGAATAAGGATATTACGTACTGTTATTAGGAAGTTGGACGTGACCTTAGATTCTTGGCGAGTAGGGCCCTATTGAAGAGTTTAGGTTGGACTAGACTGATTTAGAAAGACTTAACCAGAGGATGACTGCCTTGGAGGGAATTCGTAGGTTTCATATAGACACATACACACACGCACACACACATACACTTGACTTGGTGTGTGTGTGTGTGTGTGTGTGTGTGTATGAATGTGTGTAGGTTTCTATATGTGTATATATATATATATATATATATATATATATAACATATACACGTGATATGAGGAGGTAATATGATACATGGGGTTGAGTCGGTATGACTAGGAATGATGCCGTGAGATATTAGATATACGATCGAGTTATGACATGAGAGTGTTATGATATTGGAGGATCGTTGGGAAATGAGAAAATGTATATTTATACATAAACGATAATAGGTGATGATGACATTGAAGTGTACGAGACTCTAGAATAGAACCCGGATTGTAATATGTGACTTAATCACGATATGATATATGACATGATATTTTAGTGGATCATTTGACGATATATATTTACACAGACAATGATATATATTTGATGATATTGGGATGTATGCGATTATAGTACAGTGCCCTTGATCATGATATTGTTTGAGGATGATACTATACGAACGATAACGTATATATGTGATAGTTGACTCGTACCCCGATTTTAGGAATCCGTATGATGGACTTTACCGTACGAGGCATATATGTGATGATTGATCCGCACTCGTGACTCGAGGAAGTCGTACTACGTACTTGACGCTATTGAAGCTGGATCGCCGACTACTAGAGATATCGACTCAGACTTTAAGAGGATTCTTCTTACCTTTCGACTAGTGTCTTTAGTTAGTTCCTTAGTTGGTTAGGTAGATCTTAGTTTAGGCTCGAGTCATACTTATTTTCAAACTGATGAATCGTGCTTTTTCAAACAACAAACCGTATGACTCGTAATCAGTAGGTATTTTCTAGTTGTGCGTTACTACATATTCACCATTATATTCATGTTGTGTTCATCGCATCGCATATTCATACATATGTTCTTTAGCTAATATGAAGCTTTGCCTGTTAGGACACCAGCACCATTACCAATGATGCACATGTTCCATGTATACTTATTTTCCGGCTCACACACATCATCATTGGTAATTGCCATGTTACTACACTTTAGAACATATTATCTTTTATTGATATAATCAGCTAAATACCAGTCCAGTATAATATTTTGTGGTTACCCTCATGTGCTAGTTTAGACATTGCATTTATTACTTAGACACTTCATGCATTCACATATTCATATTATCATGCAGTATTCTGGGGCTTATGCCGATGCTCATTATTTACTTACTCATGATTTTTGGATTTTGGATTTCTATGAGATTTCTGGATTTTGGGGGAAAACCGCAAGAATTTAATAAAAGCTTAGTATCATCATTTTTAAAATTCAAGTTGCGGTTTTTTCGTGATGTATGTGTCGTCCACCATGAGATTTCATGTTTTCTATTGGATTTCGAGACCCGATTCGAGAAGCGGATGAACCGTCTCGGGTACATGGTGGGCCCGGTAAGGTACCCCGGGGCAAGAAGCTCGAGTTGTAGACGATGAGCCTGGCACGGGAAGACTACCTACCGGTGATATCTGGCGTGGTAGATATCCGGAGGATGCCGCCCGTTGTCTTGAGATTTGATGATATGGGCCGATCTGGACTGACGGAGCCCGAAATATTGAGACTATGAGATATTGAGACTATGAGGTATTGAGACTTTTAGATTTACCTGTTTTGTGTCGATACTTGACACTGATTTCCACGGATTTCATTGATGATGTTTCAGATTACCATACAAATTTTACTATGATAAAACATAAAGATTTCTTATACAGATATATCCGGATTTCATGGTTGACTGTTTTACATTCATGGTGCATGCATACTCATACACATGATATGTTACTACTTGAGCCACTGACACGAGCGCTGAGCATTTCACTTCGCATGGATTATTACCCTGCCACTACTAGATGACTAGGGTTATATTAAGTATATTATTATTATGACCTAGGAAAGCGTCGTGCATGCGATTTCTACTCGCAGATGTCTTCTACTCATGAGTTGGCAATGTAGGGTTCCTAGGCACTCTAGTAAGGTCTCACAAGGCATCGAACATGCCAATTTACAAAATTATGGTGCCGAGAAACCCTAGTTAACGGATCGATGCTAGAATTCTAGGCGAAAATACAAACTAGTTAACACTTAACTACTTGGATATGGAAATTACAACCTTTGTAGATCCGGATATCCACCTCCACGGCTCCGCAACGAAGTCTCCTCGCTGTCCATGTCGAACTCCGGGCTCTAGCGTCGGCTTCATCGGAGAATCGGGTGAGCTAGGTCGCCGGCTTCGTGTCAAAGACGATCTACGTCGAGGCATCGCAAGTTCAAGCTCCGACTTCACAAAGTGATGAAACATGTGAAGAAAACACACTCTACAACTTGGCTAGAGGTAGAGGATGAAGAAATAGGAGGTGGGTTCTCTTTAGAATTGGATTTCTCACTCTCAAGCTCAAGTTGCCATTGATGGACCTTGAGCTTTTGTTGAAGAAGAAGATCAAGATCAAGAAAGAAATATGATGAGTCCCTTTAAAATAAAAAGAAAATGGAATACTTATCATAATTCTTACTAGGGTTAAGTGTAGAGAATCTACCATGGTTAATGGATGGGTTAGGGTTAAGCATGAGTCAAAGCTTCATGAAGCTTCAACAAAAAGACAAAGAAAGCCACCACTCCTTTTTAAACTGTTGGAGATAGTGCCCTCAGAGTCAATTATTGGATCACAGGTACGTGATTGCAATGATTGAGGGAGGACCTATCCCGGTAGGACAGTCTTACTCGAGATGATAGTATGCTATCTGGTTTACCTTTATCATCGTGTACTGTTTTAAGTGACCTGACACGTCGCTATTACACGTTGATAGAGCCCCTAGGATTCTTGCTTGACCACCAGCAGTATGAGGGCGATCATATAAGTGGGAGCTGGGGTCTATAAGCTTATCCTTAAAAGGTCCCTAGTCGTGGGAGTTTCGAGACTGGGCATCGATACTCCATTAGTAGACTAGTGTATACAGTCGAGACCCCGACGAGGGGCGGTGGCCGGTCTCACAAGCCACTGGTGTCAGTTGGATCACCTAAGATGTATACAGGTGCTCATTGGGTTATGAGTACACCGGACAGGACTCGCCGGGAACATGCTAGTTGGTCATATACCAGACGTCAGATGGCAGTTCCCTGGTGACATGTGTGCAGGTTAGTTCATCGACCTGGGGATCGTCATTTGTCTCGTGTGAGTTCCCACTGTACTTTGATTACTACCCTACCACGGCTCAAAGGAGTCGTGCAAACAGGTTTTAGTTGGGTACAGTCCCGAGCCACATGGAGGCAGTGAGCGTATCTTCAGGGTTCGTCTCTCCCGGTATTGGGGGTGAGGTCGTGCTGTGTCTAGGAGAGCCATTACACAAAGTCCTTGGCCAAGGCAAGGAGATTTACTGGTAGGTATTCCAGTAGTATCTCAGGGTGTTCTGGGATACACTCCGACACGACTTGTACCGCTTTTGGGGGTCTGACTTTTACCAACCCCCTAGGCCCGCCATGCGATACTCATAGACGAACGGACCGGACTGCACGGATATTGTCACTGACAGGCTCAGTAGGGTTGTCAGGCTGAGTTCGCTCACAGACATCCCTTTTTAGTCAGTACCTGGTGGCCCGTTACGTATTGGCTTATACCTCTGACGTGCTAGTGGTTAAATCCACAACCGAGGTGTTGACGAGTCTTTAGAGTCCCCCACTTTCTGTTACTCAGCTTTCGGGCGAAAGGTTGTAGAGGCCGTATGGAGATATGGCAAGGTCCGATCAGATACGTGCGGTATTGCACGGATCAGGATCGGACAGTTTGTACTATAGGCCGTATGGTTATATGGCAGGGTTCGATCAGATACGTGCGGTATTGCACGGATCAGGATCGAACAGATATTACTAGCCGGTTTTGGTTTAAGCCGGATCCTAGTATAGTACAGTGTAGATTTTGTCTCATTGCATTTGTATTTCGGTCGAAATACAAATGCGGGTGTGTATGCACAGTATCGGGGTTTTTTCTGTAATTTATTACGGGACCAGTTTTCTGGAGTTGCCAGTTTATTTTCCGTTTCGGCCAATTTTCCTTTATTCCGTTCATTGGCCGAAGATTGGTGGAGGAGGGTTTATTTGCATTGTTGCAAATAGGCATTTGTGGAGGGGGTCTTTGCTTTTTGTAACATCATGATAGTCTTCATGATGGTGCACCATCCATTGACCTTGACTTCTAGCTATCATGATGGCTTGACTTTTCCTTTCTCATCATGGTTGGACTTTGTGAGGTGATGATGGTGGTGTTGAGTGTGGTTTTGGTCTTGTCATCATATTCTTTCATGATGCCCTCTTTGCATTATTGTCATGGTGGCTTCTCATTCTTTTTGGAAGACCTCTCATTCTCTCCCTCCCTCACTAGAGCATGGCCGGCCTCCCCCTTGAATGGGCTGTCCAAAATTGAGGTGGGAAAAATGTTGTTCATTACATACACCAAAATTCTCCAAGTTCCTCCACATAACTCCTTGCATCATCCCTCCACCACAATGGCATCTCCAATACCCCAAAAGTGAGACACAAGCTCTACCAAATCTTCTACAGCATATCTTGGGCACGTCGAGTAGCCGGCTTCGTGCCCGAGTTGCCTCGGCATTGAGGTGGGAGCCCGTAAACAAAGTAGGCGATGTGATGCACTTCCGGCGACGAGGAGGAGACGGGACTTTTCCGCACGAGATCGGGACCATGACGAGAAGACCGGAGGACTTGGATCGTCGGTATATCTCTATTCCCTATCTTCTAGTTAGCTTAGACTTGTTAATGGTTACGATCCGGGTGTTTAGTGCGTGGTGGTGCCGGTTTGCTAAGTCCGCAAAATCAAAGTTATTCACCGCTTCCGCATTTGGCCGTCGGATTGACGGCCGGGGCGCCGCCGTGCACTTACATAAACTTATCCAAATAAATGAATAAACAAATAAATGAATAAATAAATATGCAAAACCCTAATTATCATAATAACCATGGTTTAATTCTATTCACTTAACCATATGATCAAGTATCATCAAACATGATACAAAAAGGTGCACAAAAGTATATCACATATACAATGTGCAATCCAAGTGAGAAAAATCCGTTTAAAGTGAACCAATACTAGTTAATGCAAAGTAATATATCAAATATATAATTATACATTAAATCATTAAATCAACATTTGATTCAATGATCCGGTCATGTCGCACATAACCGACTAGTATCCAATGTATCGATTTATCGAATGAACAATTCGATAACTAGGTCATATCGAATATAACCAATCGAAACATTTATCGCGAGAATGAAATGCGGTATCACATACACGCGTTATTCTCGTTCCCGCACATATCTTATATGCGCTCCTATTTCATTTCGCTTGAGCCAGGAAACCTCTGTGTAGGACTCTAAAGACTCGTCAATACGCCGGCAGCAGATGATGATCATATCAAGCATCCACAAGCCGCAAGCGGTCTGCTAAATGTAACGGCCACCCAGGTATTGAGCGATCAGAAGATCGACGAGCTAGCCCGCTCACACTCCTGCGAATCCGACCAGTAACACTTACCGTACAGTCCGGTCTCTTCGTCTGATACGTCGCATATCAAGTCTAGGGGTGGTAAACGTCAGACCCCAATAACCCGATAAGTCGTGCCGATGTGAGGCTCGTAACGGGTCGAGAAACTACTGGTAACACTTACCAGCAAATCTCTGATCAGCCCTGGCCAGGGACTTTCCTGTTACGGCCAATCGAGCACAGCGCAACATCTACCCCCAATACCGGGAGAGACGAAACCCCTCCTATCGCTCATTGCCTCCATGTGACTCGGGACTGTACCCAAAGACCACCGTTTTGCACGCCCTCATGGACGTGGTAAGGTGGATATCAAAGCACAGTGGGAATCACACAAGACTCTATGACGATCTCGGGTCTACAGACTAACCTGTACAAGTGTCACCAGAGAACTGCCATCTGACGTGAGGTATAATACCATCTGGGAGTTCTCGGCGAGTCCGTCCAGTGTACCCAGTCTCCACTGAGCACCCGTATACCATCTCTGATGTCAAACACCAATGGATATGGGATCATCCATCGCCCATCACATGGGTCGAGAAGCGTATACGCTAGTCTACTCTGGTATATCGATGCCCCGTCTCGATACACCCACGACTAGGGACCTTGAAGGATGTACTTATGGACTACCATGTCCCCACTAGTATGATCTGCATCATAGTCCAGGTAGTCAAGTACAAATCCTAAGGGCTTTACCAACATGTAACTATAAGACAGTATAAAGAGACTAGTGTACATGTTAAGATAAAGAGCAACCAGATAGCATACTATCATGTCGAGCAAGAAAGTCATCTCTATATATGTCCAAGCATCCAATATAATATACATAATCTGTACAATACTGGCCTCTAGGGCATACATACAACTAACAGGCAACTCACCCTCGTTGTGCCAAATTTTCTTACAGGTTTTGATATACAGGTTTCCTTAGCGACTTGCTGGCACATCATTTCATTCAGGGTGATTTGCTTGGTAGGTTGGTTCATTGTATCGGGACCGCCATTGTACTTTTATTATTTCTTTTGTATCTAGTAAGCTCCATCAACCAGACTTGTATTACTTGATAGATTTCGAAGACCAGTTGTTTTTATTTCGACCTTAGAGTCACGCTTGTATTATTATGGTTTTCGGTGGATTTGGTTTTTTTTTTGAGTTTTGTTCCTCGCCCTTCGGCGTTGTATATTATATTGCTTGTGTGGTTGTGACCGCCAATTGGCGAAGAGCTAGCTCCTGCTTAGGGATGCCTTTTTATTATTGCTTATGTATATATTCTTATTTGTACCCGTTTGGGGGCCAGTTTTTACAAAGGAGACTCTGCCTAAATTTTTGAGAAAATTTGATGTTGCTTTTAAACATGTTTTTCTTTATTTCTTCTTTTAATGGTTTAGATTTCTGGGCTTCGACTTACTTAGATTACGTTACGCCTCTAGACGTTTCGTAATTTAAGTGCCGGTCGTGTTTCGTACATTCGGATCGTGACGGATAATTTACAAAGAAAGGATGTGTAGTAAACTTGGTATTAAGTTGTCATGGTTCCCTTAACTTGTATTATCCTATACTAATTTGTAATTATCACTAATTAAATGTATAAGTGAAAGCTTATAATAATATTTAAAATAATTAATTAAGAAAAATATTTAATTAAACTAGCAATTTGTAAGTGACTAATTAAATACCAATCCTAGCCATTACATAGCTAGAATATGTATATTTAAGTCTATGTTGAAAAATAATTATATCTTGGTTTTTACGGAAAACACCATTTATTTTACCGATTATCGGAAAATTCCCCTAAACGATTTTCAAAACGTTACATCATCCCTGACTCAAGGAGGTTGACAAGGAAGTATCGATCCGTTATGATCCTTGGAGCATATGACGAGGAGGAGGACAGCGTGAAGACCCGAAGGACTTGGTTCTTTAGGTATAATATCTATCATAGTAGATATAACTCCTTTTGTTGCTAATTAGGTTTATGGTAAGATCCGGAATACGGTTATTCTAGCGCCAGTTTTGAATCGTTTGAAAAATTGTGTTCCGCAAACGGTCATGGATGACGGCCAGGGCATTAGAATAACCTTTCATGGTATCAGAGCCAACCCATAAAACCTAAACTATCTAGTTCTAACGTGCTTAAAAGATCAATCGACATAACTTCACGAAATCACAATTTCCATTTTCTTGTTTCTGTCGAATTTTTAAAGTGTTCAAAATTTTTTTTCCAGTGGCTTAAAAATACGTACAGGGTTTTATAGGAAATTACAAGAAATTTGAGAACCTAAAACCCTAATACCGCCACGGAACCGAGCAAAAATAATGTTGTTGGCCGCGGTTGCATGACGGAATTGGGTTTTCTGTGCGCAAAATTTCATGTAGTTTTCTAATATTTGGAAAGTGATTTTTGGAATATTTTATTTTTTGGCCCAGATTTGTTGGTGCAGGGTTCCCTAAGGCGGCAGCAAGGTTTTGGGAGGTATCGCCCATGCCGTTTTCAAATTTTTTGCCGTACTAAAGAACTCTAACTCTAAAATCTTAACTATAGATTTAGACGAACAACAATGTAAACAACTTTATATCTAAGTGAATGAGGAATACAACCTTTGTAAGCCAGTCCTTAACTTCTAAACCTCCATGTAGTAGTCCCTTCGCTTCAAGTAGTGAACACCCGAACTCTAGTAAGGGTTCACATGAAGAAATGAACAAGCTTGCTTGAAGTCTTCGAGGCCGAAGATGATCTACGTCGAGGAGACTCAAGCTCATGCTATCTCATCACTAATGGTAGATTAGTGAAGCAAACACCCTAAACTAAATGGCTAATATAGTAGAGGATGATGAAGTAGGAATTGGGCTCACTTTAGATTTATTTTTCTCACAATATTTTCTCACTTTGAGAAAAGCTAGTAAGCTTTCTCATGAGGAAGAAGAAGATGAAATGGAGATGAGAATGAAACTCATATGGTAAGAATAGAAACTATGGGTGAGTTAGTGTCATACACTAACTCATGTAGAGAATAAATCATGGTTAATCAATAATGGTTAGGTTAATAAATATTTACAAGTAAAACAAAATTAGTGGACTTGGTCAACGGTTCCACAAGCTTCTACAAGCTTCAACCATGTGACTAATTTCTATCTAATTTGGTTTACTTTAAATAAATAAAAACCTTACATTATATTAAACATGGTATAAGTCTCATACACCCATGTTGTATGTGGCATCTAGGATGACACAAAAGGTGTACATTAATATATATCTTATATATACTAAGTGTACACTAGTGAGAAAAAGAAAACTTAAGTGAGCTAATATTAGTTAATTTAAATTAATATATCACATATATAATTATATATTAAATTAATAAATCAACACTTGATTTAATAATCCAGCTATATCACATACAACCGACTAATATCAAATATAACAACTTATCGAATCAACGCTTGATCCGACAACCCGGCTATATCACATATAACCAACCGATATCACATATCGCGAGAATAGAATACGGTATCACATACTCGTATAAATCTCGGTTCAGCATATATCACATATGTGCTTCAACTTCGTTTCGCATGAACCAGGAAACCTCTATGTTGGACTTTAAAGACTCGTCAATACGCCGGTAGTAGGTGATGATCATATCAAACACCCACAAGCCGCAAGCGGTCTGCTAAACATAACGGCCACCCAGGTATTGAGCGATCAGAAGATCAACAAGCAAGCTTGCTCATACTCCTGTGAATCCAATTAGTAACACTACCATACAGTCCGGTCTCTACGTCAGATATGTCGCATATCGCAGGCTGGGGGTGGTAATCGTCAGACCCCAATAGCCTGATAAGTCATGCCGATGTGAGGTCCATAACGGATCGATAAACTGCTGATAACACTTACCAGTAGATCTCAGCAACCCTGGCCAGGGATTTCCTGTTATGGCCAATCAAGCATAGCGCAACATCAACCCCCAATACCGGGAGACGACGAATCCCCTCCTATCGCTCATTGCCTCCATGTGACTCGGGACTGTACCCAAAAACTACCGTTTTGCACGATCTCTTAAAAGTGGTAAGGTGGAAATCAAAGCACGGTGGGAATCACACATGACTCTATGATGATCTCGGGTCGACAGACTAACCTGTACCAGTGTTACCAGAGAACTGCTATCTGACGATAGGTATAATGCCATCTAGGAGTTCTCGGTGAGTCCGTTCAGTGTACCCAGTCTCCACTGAGCATCCGTATACCTTCTCTGATGTTTACCACCAATGGATGTAAGATCATCCATCGCTCATCATATGGGTCAAGAAGCGCATACGCTAGTCTACTCTGTAGTATCGATGCCCTGTCTCGATACTCCCACGACTAGGAACATTTGAAGGATGTACATACCAACTACCCTGTCCCCACTAGTATGATCTGCATCATAATCCTGGTAGTCAAGTACTCATCCTAAGGGCTTTATCAACATGTAATAGAGAGACAATAAGTGTATATGTTAAGATAAAGAGCAACCAGATAGCATACTATCATGTCGAGCGAGAAAGTCCTCCCTATATATGTCCTAGCATCCACTACAATATACATCACATGTACAATAATGGCCTCTAGGGCATACATATAACTAACATTCTCCCACTTGCACTAAGGTCATTTGTTGCAGTATCTCATACTCAACGTCCTATAGAAGTCTCTCTAGGGTAAGGCCTTTGTGAGTGGATCTGCTGTGTTATCCTTCGCGTCAACTCTCCTAACCTCGATCCCTTGGAGATCAACCATCTCTCTGATCAGGTGATACTTGCCTCAGAATATGTCTGGATCGCTGATGGGACCGGCGTTCCTAGGCCAAAGCCATAACTCCATTGTTGTCACAATAACAGTTATTAGACGCTCAATGGTAGGAACCATGTTCATCTCATGAACAAGAAATGCCCAGACAGCCACTTTGGCAGTATCGTTGGTAGCGATGTATTCAACCTTTATCGTCTAGTATGTCACGGTATCTAGCTTGGAACTTTTCCAACAAACCGTCCGTCCATTGAGGGTAAAGACAAAGCCCGTGACTGACTTTCAGTCGACCTTATCACTCTGGAAGCCCGAACCAAGAACATTCATTTAGTGCTTTTCAAGTACTTAAGAATGTCCTCCACAGCTGTCCAATGATTCTCCCAATATCCGATTGATTCCTGATCACTACACCAAGTGAGTCATCGACATCTGGTCTGGTATATAACATCGTACACATGATAGAGCATACTGCCGAAGCCGAGGTTATCCCTTGTACGCGAGCTCTCTCTAAATCAGTCTCGGAATACATGTTTTTGGAGAGAGTGATTCCTGAGTAAGTGGGCAAACCACCATGCTTAGAATCCTCTATACTAAACCCCTTTAGTATGGTGTTAATGTACCTAGATTTAGGACACTCCCAACATCTACTCAGATCTATCACCATAGATCATAATCCACAAGATGTAGTGGGTATCATCCAGATCTTCTATTGAGAATCCTCGTGATAAGAAGAGCTTGACCGAGTGTAGCATAGAAAACCATTTCCTATCAAGAGTATGTCATCTACGTACAATACGTGTAAGACAACCTCACTCTCTACAACCTTTTTGTATATACAAGGTTCATCTACCATTCTGATGAAGTCAAACACTTTTACTGCCACATCAAAACAGATGTTCCAACTCCGCGATGCTTGCATTGATCCTGATGGACTTAAGCATAGTTTTGAAAGTCTCAACTTTTCCATCTACACCAAGAATCTTCTCAAGATCTATTTGCTCCCAATGGGTTTAACCCCTTCAGGTGCAACATTCAAAATAATACTTTTTTGGTGTACATGAATTCCATCTTTGATCACATAGTATCCAGCCTTTTCACAGAGTCGCCACTCGTGATAGCCTGTATCAACCTAGTTGAGCCATCATCTCATGATGCAATTCTCGCTCTTACTGTCACCAAGAAGACCGTAGTATCTCTCAAGTGGATGAGGAACCCTACCATATTTGTGGAGAGGCTGAGGTTCATTGGAGACTATCGAATCCTTTGGTTTCACCAAATCATCAGCTGTTAGTTTGTCAAGCTGGAACAACTTCTAGTTTTACCTCATGACCACAAATTTCTTCACAAGAAATTCCTTTTCTAAAAAGGTGGCATGCTGAGAAACAAAACACCTTTTGATCCTCAGAGTGGTAGAAAATATTCCTTTGCAAATGTTTGGGATATCAAACAAACTTATACAGATCTGACCCTGCCTCGAGCTTGTCCGGATTCTGCTTTTCAACACAGGCCGGACAACCCCATATCTTAACTCGTTTAATACATGGTCTCTTCCCATACCATATCTCATATGGAGTGGTAGGCACTGATTAGGATGGAACCCCATTCAATAGGTATAAAGCTTCTCAAGTGCATAACACCAAAAGGAAACAGGCAACTCAGCAGTACTCATCATAGAGCACAACATATCTCATAGGGCGTGCTACCTCCGTCTCGATACACTGTTGTGCTGTGGTGTATACGAAGGAGTAAGCTAAGAGAGAATCACATTCTCCATTTAGAAAATCCAGGAACTCCATGCCCAAGTATTCACCTCCTCGATCACATCGAAAGATTTAATACTTTTACCCATCTGGTTCTTAACTTCAGCGTATATTCCTTGAATTTCTCAAAAGTTCAGACTTGTGTTTCAATAGGAACACATGTCCGAATCTTAGAGATTGTCGATGAATGTAATGAAGTACGAAGAACTAACATTGGCATTTGTAGACATAGGACCGTATACATCATCATGTATCCGTCCCAAGAGTTCAGTAACTCTGTCTATGTTTCCGGTAAACAGAGTATTGGTCATTTTATTTTTGAGACAAGACTGGCAAGTATCATAAAATGAAAATTCGAACAGATTATCATATTCATCCTTATGTAACTTAGCTGGTCGTGTCGCATGGATATGACCTAGTCTACAATGCCACAAGAAGGATTCGATTATTTATGAACTATTTCTCTTGTGCATGTTCTAAATACTTTGAACTGTGGTTTGATTTAGAACATATATGCCATTTCATAACGTGCCTAATCCAATCAACTCTTGATTCAGGAAAATGTTCACAACATTATCCTCCAATACAGAATTATATTTTTCTTTAACTCAATAAATAATTTGATGTAATGTTGTATATCAGGTTCGGTATCTAATAACATTTGTTCAGAATCAATGTATTTACTATTTGGTAATACAAGGTGATATCTGCAATTTCATTTGGCTGCAACAATTGCACCCTTCTCTAACACTTAGAGATATATCACCCTTTCCCAGTTCTCTATCTTTCTGTAGCCCATGTAACATATTACATATATGGGATCTTGATCCGGTAACTCATACCTAGGACGTAGAGGATACTGAGAAACAGTTCTCGGTAATAAACACACCTGAAGAATATGCATTAAGATGCTTATTCCTCGAATGGGTGGCATAGGAATCCGGATATTCCCTTATTTACTGCTCGGGCTTACAACAATTATAAGATAGAGCGGAACCAACGTTCCCTAGCCCAGTATAATAAGCAGGTTCGGTCAATGTCTCCATATTATTATTTTGATTAAGGCATGACATGGTCGCTATCAGGAGAGAGAGAGAAGAAAACACTCTGCGTGCGCTCTTGCGAGATCAGATTGGTTATTATTTTATCTAATCAGGATGGCTCCCACCGTTTTTATCAAATCTTCCTTCAAACCCTAAAAGGTAAGACTAGCCGGGATTAATTACACCCTATAAGTTCGCCAAACTTTCGTCCAGGCCAGTGTCAGTACTTTGAGGGAGGTTCTCCGTGCTTTCGCACGGACCTAATTAAAATAAACCTCATTTTCCCAGGGGCGTAACCCCGTTAGCACCTTTCTAAAAACTTACTTGTAATGTGTAAAACTCTCCCAGAAGTAACTCTTACTCGTAGTGGGTATCGGGATCCAACTATTTCATAGAAGGTATGCAATCTCATTGTAAATTTCAACACTTGAAATTCCCGATAATATTTTTCCCCTAACCTTCTATGACCTTGACGGAGGTCAATAAACCATAGGCTGCTAGTCAAGTTCAACCCGTCATTTCCTGATTGAATTAAACCCACCCGCATGACCCTTGACGGAGGTCAACAAGTCCGTACGACTACCCTAATCCAATCGCATCGTATGTTGCAGATAAGCACTAATCAGCCACCGCACACTACGCCTTGACGGAGGTCAACAAATGCAGCATGAATAGTAAATACTACTTATCTAAATGATGGAGGGCTACGACAGTTTTTTAAGAAAACCCTTTGCGTAATGAACGCGATATCGTTGTAGAATCGAGTGATTTTGAAAAGGAGTGTTTTTTAGGCTTTTACTAGTTTCGCTAAAGAGATCACTCCCGGTGAAGGGATCTCGTCACTTTCCTCATCGAATGAGGTGCTGGATATTTCACAAATACCACTATGCAAAGCATGAACTAAAAAAGCAATCAAAATACAAAACCAAGCGGGTTATAGCATCTGCCAGTTTCGCTAAAGAGGTCACTCCCGGTGAAGGGAGCTCGGTTCTTTCCTTATCGAATAAGGTGCTGGATATTCTACAAGGAATACCGCTATGCAAAGCAAGAACTAGAGCTACCAGTTTTTAAACAAGTTTATACAACATCTTTAGGTTTCTTTTATTTCATTAATCTTATTAATGAAGTCCCATCAAATTATGATTCCCAAGCATCACAGAAGAAACGAAAGCATTAATATTTACTATATATCATCATATATATAATATAAACATTTGTCTCAACATATAAAGTGATCTCATCACAGATTATCAGCAGTAGAAGAACACATATAAAATATTGGATATACTAGGAATTCCGAGTTTTAAATTAAGCCAATAAAAAACGCGGATTCCACGGTCGTGATGAATAGCCAAACCCACATTCCTAGACCCCTACGAGAGCGGCAAACAACCCTACCAATTCTAGAGTTAGGAGACTCGGTCTCGACTCCTCGAGATGGTCTCCCACTGAACCCTAGAACCCGGTTACTTATGCTCTCTTCCTTGGGTCTATCCTAATACGGAAAAGTAAATAATATACATCAATAGTGACATCATCCTCAACCCGGAAGTGTCCTAATAAAAGAATATTACATACAAGGTTTTACATGAATGAAAATGAAAAACTCTCATCTCACATAAAAAAAAACCCGGCTATTCAAAACACGACGATCCAATATAACATATCACAGCAACACATAACATCACATGTCATCAACGTAAGTAAATATGTGTATCCCAATTTTCGTTGACGCATAGCAACAAAACCGGCAATACACCACATATTACACTTATGGTCACAGAAAAGAAAGTGAAAAACTAACACAATTGGAATCCGCAACCACCTTAAAATCATAAACCCAATGTATCACTTACTTTGGATTTCATGCCCAACCAAATGAATTCCTTAGACATCACATGCCTAACAATTATAAACCTCGCATTTTTTTCTCGCTATTGAAAAAACTTTCCAATAACTAGTTGGGTAATTCAATAAGATTCCCGATAACTTGATAGAATGCTCGTTGGAAAGTTTAGTAGACGGCCGCACCCCCGATGCCGTCGACGAAGTACACTAAGGCGGAACACCGCGGCCGCGAGCACCTAAACGGATGCTTTTGGCGACATGGTTCTCCTACAGTCACTTAGTCAGGGCTATGGGGCATGGCTATCTAGTAAGGTTATCCGGCTAGTATCCGCGTACGCTACGTAATTGCGACGGACTTTTGATCCACATCAAAATCCCGTGGCAACCGATCAAATGAGACTAAACTGCTAGATTTATAAAATTCAAACAAGTTATTGTGGATTTCAAATATTGTATCACAAAGATAGCTAGACGATGTTAAACTTTTCGATCAAATAAACAAACACCAAATTTTTTCCAAAGAGCTCAACACTTGAGCGAAATTTAAAAAGTACCCAGAACATGCCACAACACCTATGAACCATCCGTAGAAGGGCCGACCCATGCCTCACTCATGTCGCTACGGAACTGCCACAAACCCTGGGGTATGACTGCGGTTCCGCGATCCAAAAAGTCGAGTTTGGATATCGTTCTTCTAGAGGGTCCACAGAATCGCTTCCATGATTTTCTGAAGATTTTAAACTCGGAAAAATCCAACTCTTGGAAAATTTCCAGCGAGGGAAAATATGAGTTATTGATATCCGTTCGAACGTTTTAACGTTGTCTAAATAATCCGAATAGATGTTAGAATTACAATTACGAAGCACTCTGAATTGCCTTTGCACAAAAATAACATCACATGCAAATTTAGTAAAAAAAAGCAACGCCTGAAACACCAAAACCCAGACCCTGGAACACTGAAAATATTTGAAGCCAGAACACTTGAACAGGGTCGGCCTGCTCGGTTTTTGGAGTGATGTGGCCGGTCAAAAACCTGCCAAATTGCTTCAAATATTTATGGAGTTCATGTTATATCACATACAACATTCCGCAGTTGCTAAAAAAAATTTTAGAGGCCATTTAAAATTCGACCGAAACTAGAATTGTATATCGGGTGTTTCGGAGTTGTTTCAGTTTCGTAATCTAACAAACATCGTTTAAATCTCTAGCTTGGATCTGATACCACTGCAGGGTTCCCTAAGGCGGAAGCAAGGTTTTGGGAGGCATCGTCCATACCATTTTCAAATTTTTGTCGTACTAAAGAAACCTAACCCTAGAATCTTAACTAGAGATTTAGACGAACAGCAATGTAAACAATTTTATATCTAAGTGAATGAGGAATACAACCTTTGTAGACTGGTCCTTCACTTCTAAAATTCCGTGCAGTAGTCCCTTCGCTACAAGTAGTGAACACCCGAACTCTAGCAAGGGTTCACATGAAGAAATGAACAAGCTTGCTCGAAGTCTTCGAGGCCGAAGATGATCTACGTCGAGGAGACTCAAGCGGCTACCTCTTCACCAATGGGAGATTAGTGAGGCAAACACCCTAATCTAAATGGCTAATATAGTAGAGGATGATGAAGTAGGAAATGAGATCACTTTAGATTTATTTTTCTCACAATATTTTCTTACTTTGAGAAAAGCTAGTAAGCTTTCTCATGAGGAAGAAGAAGATGAAGTGGAGATGAGAATGAAACTCATATGGTGAGAATATCAACCATGGGTGAGTTAGTGTCATACACTAACTCATGTAGAGAATAAACCATGACTAATCAATAATGGTTAGGTTAATAAATATCTACAAGTAAAACAAAATTAGTGGACTTGGTCAATGCTTCCACAAGCTTCCACAAGCTTCAACCATGTGACTAATTTCCATCTAATTTGGTTTACATTAAATAAATAAAACCTTACATTATATTAAGCATGGTGTAAGTCTCATTCACCCATTTTGCATGTGGTATCTAGCATGACACAAAAGATGTACATTAATATATATCTTATATATACTAAGTGTACATTAGTGAGAAAAAGAAAACTTAAGTGAGATAATATTAGTTAATGTAAATTAATATATCACATATATAATTATACATTAAATTATTAAATCAACACTTGATTTAATAATCCGTCCATATCACATACAACCGACTAATATCAAATGTAACAACTTATCGAATCAACACTTCATCTGACAACCCGGCTATATCACATATAACCGACCGATATCACATATCGCGAGAATAGAATACGGTATCATATACTCGTATTAATCTCGGTCCCGCACATATCACATATGTGCTCCTACTTCGTTTCGCATGAACCAGGAAACCTCTGTGTAGGACTCTAAAAACTCGTCAATACACCGGCAGTAGGTGATGATCATATCAAACACCCACAAGCCGCAAGCGGTCCGCTAAACGTAACGGCCACCCGGGTATTGAGAAATCAGAAGATCAAAAAATAAGCCTGCTCATACTTCTGCAAATCCAATCAGTAAGACAGTCTGGTCACTTCGTCAGATATGTCGCATATCGCACCCTGGGGGTGGTAATCGTCTGACCCCAATAGCCTGATAAGTCATGCCGATGTGAGTACATAATGGTTCGAGAAACTACTGATAACACTTACCAGTAGATTTCAGTAACCCTGGCCAGGGATTTCCTTTTATGGCCAAACAAGTATAGCGCAATATCAACCCCCAATACCGGGAGAGACGAATCCCTTCCTATCGCTCATTGCCTCCATGTGACTTGAGACCGTACCCAAAAACTACCGTTTTGCATGATTTCTTAAACATAGTAAGGTTGAAATCAAAGCACTGTGGGAATCACACAAGACTCTATGACGATCTCGAATTGACAGACTAATCTGTACCGGTGTCACCAGAGAACTGTTATCTGACGATAGGTATAATACCATCTAGAAGTTCTCGGCGAGTCCGTTCAATGTACCCAATCTCCACTGAGCACCCGTATACCTTCTCTGATGTCAAACACTAATCGATATGAGATCATCAATCGCCCATCATATGGGTCAAGAAGCGCATAAGCTAGTCTACTCTGGAGTATCGATGCCCTGTCTCGATACTCCCACGACTAGGAACATTTGAAGGATGTACTTACCGACTATCCTATCCCCACTAGTATGATCTGCATCATAATCCTGGTAGTCAAGTACTCATCCTAAGGGCTTTATCAACATGTAATATAGAGACAATAAGTATATATGTTAAGATAAAGAGCAACCAGATAGCATACTATCATGTCGAGCAAGAAAGTCCTCCTTATATATGTTCTAGCATCCACTATAATATACATCACATGTACAGTAATGGCCTCTAGGGCATATATATAACTAACAGTTGGAGTACTGGATTGTATTTGGGGCTAATACGGAAATTTTTTTTGTCGATCAAAATTTTAAATGCGTTAGGTTTCAGTGCATACATTATTATCTGCGACCGTGAATGTCATTAGAGCGGTAT
Source organism: Agapanthus africanus (assembly GCA_030015575.1). Classification (NCBI taxonomy): domain Eukaryota; kingdom Viridiplantae; phylum Streptophyta; class Magnoliopsida; order Asparagales; family Amaryllidaceae; genus Agapanthus; species Agapanthus africanus. Next base: position 100,545,910 of record CM057349.1, read on the forward strand.
AACTCGTCAAACTGCTATATGCACTTTTAGACGGGTTTGCGAACATGACATTCACGTTGATGTTCTGTGTTGTGCTGTAGTTGTGGTTGGATTGTCGTGGTGGATAGCTTATAGTGCAATGTTTATAGTACAGTTAAGATTCATTAGTATATTTGTTATTGCGGGGTGAGCGTCCGACATGTGGATTGTCTTCACTGCCTTGTTGTATATTAATTGATTGGGGCTTGACCAGGTTGAGATCGATGTCACCATTGTACATATTATTTTTCTTTTCTGTACTAGGTTTACCCTACGGTGGAGTGCACGAATAGCCGGGTTCTAGAGGGCAACAAGCCCGCATCTCATGGTGTTGAGACAGAGGGGGATTCACTCTAGAATTGGTGGGCCATTCGCCGCACTCGTAGGGGGTATAGTATGACCTATGGAGGGGTGCCCAAGTTATCGGATTCCCTGAAATGCTGGATGGCCCATTCACTTTGATGAAGGGGGTTGCCTCACTTCTGGGACTGGTGGGTAACTTGTCGCGCTCGTAGGGGTCCAGGTTTTCGTTGCACAGGCTATCCACACGACCGGGAATATCGGGTCTCATTTGCGGCTCTAATGAAACCCGAGACTCCAAGATTATCCACCATTCTATGTTGTTGGCTGAGATTCTGTGATATTGCTTATTATCATGCCTGAGAAGAATGTTATATATATTTATATATATACACTAATAGATGCTGTATATGTTTTGCACCCGCGCTAGTCCAGCCCCCGCTCTTCCGAAACCTAACGGGTGATGACGGGCCCAGTGGCGAATGTGGATGGCATATACGTACATTGTATTTTTGTTCTTTTCTAGTGTGATAGGTTTAATTGATAGGACATCATTAATTTTGATTAATGCAAGAAAAGAAACCTAAAAGATGTTGTTGGAACAAATTTCGAAAAACTGCAGTTATATTTTTTCGCTTTGCATAGTGGTATTCGGTTATGAATATCCAGCACCTCATTATAGAAGGCAAGAGCCGAGATCCCTAACAGGGAGTGAACTCTTGAGCAAAAGTCTATACTGTAGATTACTCGGTTTCTTCAAAACCGGAAATTTTCAAAAGCGGAGCTTAAAACAACTCCTTTTCAAAGCTATCAGGTTCCTTCAATGATATCAAGTACATTACGTTAACGGGTTTTTCGCCAAAAACCCAGCCGTAGCCCTCTATCGTTTCAGAAAATTAGTACTTAGTATCCATTTTGTGTTTTCTGATTATTCGTTAAGGCACAGTGAATGATAGCTGAATAATGATTCTCTGTTGCATAGATATATGCTATTGGTTAGGACAGTCTCATTTGTTGATTATTCGTCAAGGATCATGCAGGTGGGTCTAATGCAATCTTGGATAACGACGGGTTGAACTTGACTAGGACCTTTTGATTTGTTGATTATTCGTCAAGGTCACTTGGGTCCTAGGGGCAATAACCACATCGGGAGTTTCAAATATACAGGAACATGCAGATTTAGCATACCTTCTGGAGTGTGTTGACTAGAGTGGATTCCATCTAGGTCATCACACAATGATAGTTGGATCTCGATCCCACTGATGAGTAGGATACTCTTAGGAGATTATTACACTTAACAATCAATGCTATAAACCAAGTAGGTGTCTAGAACGGTGTTAGCGGGGCTACGCCTCCAGGGAAAAGAGATTATATAATTAAGGAACTTCGCAAAAGCGTTGGAAAACCTCCCTTGAAGTACTAACATTAGCCTGGCCGAAAGGTTAAGCAAGTATTGTAACGTGTGATTATCCCGACTAATTCTCCTTTTAAGGTTTGATGGAGAACTCGAGGAAATAGTGGGAGCCATCTTAGTTAGATAAATTAATAACCAATCTAATCTTGTAAGAGCGCACGCTAAGTGTTTCTTTTCTCTCCCTCTCCAGGTAGAAAAAATTTCACTCCCTAATCAAGATAATAAAATGTATCGCTTGACCGATCCGAATTCTTATTCGGGGCTGGGGAACGTCGGTTCGGCTTTAAACTATGACAACGGTCATGAGTATGAGTAAGGGAAAGAGGATTGTATGAATTCCTTGATAACCCCAACGGAGAAGAAGCACATTATTGTGTCTTCTTCAGGTGTTCTTGTTGTTGAGAACTGTTTTTCGGTCCGTCCTACCTCCTGGGTACTAGATACAGGATCATGATCTCATATCTGTAATTTATTGCAGGGACTGAGAAAAAGTAGGATGGTTGGACCTGATGATATGTCCCTCAGAGTAGGGAACGGAGCATAAGTTGATACTGCAGCCGTCAGAGAATATCACCTAGTGTTGCCAAATAGCAATACTATAATTTTGAACAGTTGCTACTATGTACCTTCCATGGTTTGCAATATCATATCAGTTTCTTTACTTGATAAAGATGGATATAAGTTTGTTCTTGATAGAAATATCATGAACATTAATCATAATCAGGTATTGGTTGCAGAAGGTACATTGTGTAATGGTATCTATGTTCTTAATCAAAACACAGTTTTTAACATACAAAACACATGCAAGAGGAAGAGTCCATAAATGAACGAATCCTACTTGTGGCATTGTAGGCTTGATCATATCGGAGAGAAAAGAATAAGTAAGTTGCATAAAGATGGACTTTTGAATACGTTCAAGTTTTCATCTTATGAAACTTGTCAGTCTTGTCTCAAAGGAAAGATGACCAAATCTCCGTTCACAGGACACGGAGAAAGAGCAGCAGAGCTCTTGGGGCTTATATACAATGATGTATGTGGTACGATGTCTATACATGCAAGGGGTGGGTTCTCATACTTCATCACATTCACTGACGAACTCTCTAGGTTCGGATATGTGTATCTTATGAAACACAAATCCGAAGCTTTTGAGAAATTCAAAGAATTCAGGAAAGAAGTAGAGAACTAGACTGACAAAAGTATCAAAATCCTCCGATCTGATAGAGGAGGGGAGTACTTAAGCACGGAATTCCTAGAATACTTAAAAGAGAATGGTATTCTCTCTCAGCTTACTCATTCGTATACACCACAGCATAACGGTGTATCAGAGCGGAGGAATCGTACCCTTTTGGATATGGTTCGCTCCATGATGTGTGACGCTGAGTTGCCTCTTTCATTTTGGGGACATGCGCTTTTGACAGTGGCATATCTTTTGAATTAAGTTCCATCCAAATCCGTGTCTAAGACTCCGTATGAAATATGGAGTACTAAGAAATCATGTCTTAAATTTATTAAGATATAGGGTTGTCCGGCCTATGTGAAAACACAAAAACCGGACAAACATCAGGCACAATCATATCTATGTAAATTTATGGGATATCCTAAGAATTCATTAGGATATCTGTTTTACCACACCGAGGAACATAAGGTGTTTATATCTCGCCACGCCACCTTTTTGGAAAGGGAGTTTCTTGCAAAAGAAACTAGTGGGAGTACAGTAGAACTGGAAGAAATATCTGAACCACAAAATGTAACTGAAGATTTAGTGGAACCTCAAGATTCAATAACGCTAGACGAACCTCAGCCACTCCGCAGATCTGGTAGGATTTCTCATCCGCCCGAGAGATACTACGGTTTTCTCATAGACGGGGATCGAGAAGATTGTATCTTGGAAGAAGATGATCTTACTACTTTCAGGAAGGCCATTATTCGGAAAAGGAGACCTTAAGGTCGAGTCCTTTACCGATACCAGTTTTCAGAGTGACAAAGATGACAGCAAGTCTGTCTTGGGTTTTGTGTTTACCCTCAATGGAGGGGCGGTGTATTGAAGGAGTTCCAAACAGGATACCGTCGTAGACTCGACAATGGAGGCAGAATACATTGCTGCAAGCGATACCGCAAAAGAAGCATTCTGGATTGAGAAGTTCATTACCGAACTTCAGGTAGTTCCGTCCATTGTTGATCCAATACCTTTGTATTGCGATAACAATGGGGCTATAGCTTTTGCGAAAGAACCACGGTCCCATCAGAAATCCAGACACATCTCAAGGCGGTATCACCTAATCAGGGAGATTATTGATCGCCAGGAGATCAAGGTATAAAGAGTGGACACTAAAGAAAACACGGCGGATCCATTTAGTAAGGCCCTCCCTCAAATACAGTTCGAGTGAATTTTTGAGATGTTGGGTATGCGATACGCCAACAGCTGGCCAAAGAGCAGATGTTGGGTATTCGGTACACCAATTACTGGCCTTTAGTGCAAGTGGGAGATTGTTGGATATGTATGCCCTAGAGGCTATTATTATATTTGTAAACATGTGGATGCTGGGGATATGTATGTACAGGACATTCTTGCTCAGTTATATAGTATATTATTTCTGTTGTCTTTATCAGGATATGTGTGTTTGTTTCTATTATTGCTTTATCCAGCTTGCATATATTGATAAAGACAAGATACAGTAATATACTATTATGGTTTTATCTTTATCTTAACATGGCATATGTTATAATCGATATTACATATAGCGGTTACATGTTGATAAAGCCTGCAGGATCTTGCTTGACTACCTGCGTTGTGATGGTGATCATACTTGTGGGAGCAGCGTAGTCCATAAGCACATCCTGAAATGGTCCCTAGTCGCGTGAGTATCGAGACTGGACATTGATACTCCAGAGTAGACTAGTGTATACGTTTCTAGACTCCGACAAGGGGATGGTTGGTCCCACAACCATTGGTCTGATGCACCTAAGATTGTATACATGTGCTCACCGAGTGTGAATATACTGGACGGACTCGCCGAGAACTTCGAGATGGTACTATACCTATCGTCAGATGGAAGTTCTCAGGTGACATGTGTACAAGTTAGTCTTTGGACTTGAGATCGTCATTTTTCTCGTATGAGTTCCCACTATGTTTTGATTACTACCTTACCACGGCTCTACTGAGTCGTGCAAACAGGTTTTGGTTAGGTACAGTCTCGAGCCACATGGAGGCAGTGAGCGATTGTTGGGGATTCATCTCTCCTAGTATTGGGAGTCGATATTGTTCGATTGGTAAGTACCATAAGACTTGGCCAAGGCATTGTCTTTACCCTCAATGGATAGCTTCCAAGGTGGTAAGGACGACTGTCAGTCAGTCACAGGCATTGTCTTTACCCTCAGTGGAAGGATATATGTTGGAAGATTTCCAAACTAGATACCGAAGCAAACTAGACGATAAAGGCTGGAGACATCGCTATCAAAGATACTACCAAACAGGCAGTCTGGGTGTATATTTGTTCATGAGATGAACTAGGTTCCTACCATTGTATGACAATGGAGGTGTGGCTTTGGCTTAGAAACCCCGGTCCCATCAGTGACCCAGACAAATTCTAAGGCATTATCACCTGATCAAAGAGATGGTTGATCTCCAAGAGATCGAGGTTAGGAGAGTAGACTCAGAGGATAACACTGTGGATCCACTCAATGAGGCCTTTCCTGCGAGAGACTTTTATAGGACGTTAGGTATGCTATACTACAACAACTGGCCTTAGTGCAAGTAGGAGATTGTTAGTTGTATGTATGCCCTAGAGGCCATTATTGTACATGAGATGTATATTATAGTGGATGCTGGGACATATATAGGGAGGACTTTCTTTCTCGACATGATAGTATGCTATCTGGTTGCTTTTTATCTTAACATGTATACCTACTATCTCTCTGTTACATGTTGATAAAGCCCTTAAGATGTGTACTTGACTTCCAGGTTTATGATGCAGATCATACTACTGGGGCCTGGGCAGTCCATGAGTTCATCCTTCAATTGTTCCTAGTCGAGGGAATATCGAGACAGGGCATCGATATTCCAGAGTAGACTAGCGTGCAGCTTCTCGACCCATGTGATGGGCGATGGATGATCCCATATCCATTGGTGTTTGACATCAGAGATGGTATACGGGTGCTCAGTGGAGACTGGGTACACTGAACGGACTCGCCGAGAACTCCTAGATGGTATTATACCTCACGTCAGATAGCAGTTCTCTGATGACACTGGTACAGGTTAGTCTGTCGACCTGAGATCATTATAGAGTCTTGTGTGTCTCCCACTGTGCTTTGATTTCCACCCTACCACGGTTCTACAAAGTCGTGCAAACAGGTGGTTTTTGGGTACAGTCCCGAGTCACATGGAGGCAATGAGCGATAGGAGGGGACTCGTCTCTCTCGGTATTGGGGGTTGATGTTGCGTTATGCTCGATTGGCCATAACTGCAAATCTCTGGCCATGGTAGATGAGATTTACTGATAAGTGTTATCAGTAGTTTCTCGCCCGTTATGGACCTTACATCTGTATGACTTATCAAGCTATTAGGGTCTGACGTTTACCACCCCTAGGCGAGATATGCGACATATTAGACGAAGAGATCGGACTGTACGGTAGTGTTACAGATTGGATTCGTAGGAGTATGAGCCGGCTTACTTGTTGATCTTCTGATTGCTCAATACCCGGGTGGCCATTACGTTTAGCAGACCGCTTGCGGCTTGTAGGTGTTTGATATGATCATCACCTACTGCCGGCGTATTGACGAGTCTTTAAAGTCCTACACAGAGGTTTCCTGATTCATGCGAAACGGAGTAGGAGCACATACGTGATATGTGCGGGACCGAGATTAATGCGTGTATGTGATACCTCATTCTTTTCTCGCGATATGTGATATCGGTCGGTTATATGTGATATGGCCGTGTTATTGGATCAAGTGTTGATTCGATAGATTGTTATATTTGATATTAGTCGGTTGTATGTGATATAGCCGGATTATTAAATCAAGTGTTGATTTAATAATTTAATGTATAATTATATATTTGATATATTAAATTACATTAACTAATATTAGCTCACTTAACATTTCTTTTTCTCACTAGTGTGCATATAGTATATATATAATATATATTAATGTACATGTTTTTGTGTCATGCTTGATACCACATGCAACATGGGTGTATGAGAATCACACCATGCTTAATATAATGTAAGGTTTTTATTTATTTAAGTAAATCACAAATTACTGGAATTAAGTCACATGGTTGAAACTTGTGGAACCATTGACCAAGTCTACTAATTTTGTTTTACTTGTAGATATTTATTAACCTAACCATTATTAATGTAAGATTTTAAAAATAAATAATTAAATAAATAAAATCCTTTAGGTGAATTTTCTGATAATCGGTAAAATAAACCGTATTTTCCATAAAACTTAACTATAATTATTTTTCATCATAAATTTAAAAAGACCTACTTTAACTATATAATTGCTAGTATTTGGTGTTTATTTAGTGACTTATAAATTATTAGTTTACTAAAATATTTTCCGTAATTAATTAAATTCAAATATTAATATAAGCTTTTAATTATACATTAAATTAGTGCAAATTACAAATTAGAAATGGGTTAATTTGACAAAGTGAACCATGACATATTAGAATTAAGATTGTAGCATGCTCTTCTCTTCTTATTTTGTCTTTAAGATTCTAGAGAATTCTAAGTTGAAACAAATTAGAAGAATAAATAAAATGAAGTAATTATGAAAAGACTAAATGGTTGTATTAAATTGTGAAGCTTCTACATTTTTTTACACCTTTTTCTCTCTCTCCCCTCATCCCTGCCTCATGGCCGAAATTCCCTCATGCGGCCCAAAAATTTTCCCATCTCATTTCCATTGCAAAAATGTTCAAGAATTCATCAAAAATCCAAAATAAAACACCACTAATTCCTAATTAAATCTCTACCCTTCATTCTTTTTTCAAACAAGCAACGATCTTGGAGCAAAGTTAGCATTTTAGAGACAAGTTTGCATGTTTGATCTCATGTTTATGGAGGTATAATCCTAACCCAAATGTTTAATTTTGCTAATACTTCAAATTAAGCTAATTAGAAGTGTAATTATGGTTTTAATTTTTGTGATTCAAAAATTCAAGAAAGGGTTTCTGAATGCAATTAGGGTTCTTATCATGAAATCATGGTTTGAAAGTGTAGTGTAACATCTTAGGGTATGCAAAATGTAATCTAGTTGCTAATTTGTAAATTGTTGTATTTAAATTATCCTAAATAAGATTTTTGCAAACTAGGTTTTTATAATATATATATATTGGTCAGATAAAATTCTAATTAGGGTTTTTATCATTAGGTTATGGTTTTAATGAGTAGTTTAACATGTTAAAGAAATGCAAAACCTAATCTAGTTACTCGTTGTTAATTTTTAGTTTAAAATTGTGATAATTATGCTATTTTGCTAACTAGGTTTTTAGAAATTGATTAAATAATTGGGATTAAAATATAATTAGGCTTTCATGACATTATTAAAATTATAAATTGTAGTTTAATACTTTAGTTCATGCAAAACCAACCTTAGTTGTTGAATTGTTAATTTTGCTTTAAAAAGTGTTAAAATTTGATATTTTTGCAAACTAGAATTTTAGATTCAATACAAATTGATGAGATTAAGTTATAAAAATGGTTAATATAACTTATTTATGATATTTAGTGAATATTATGGCCATTAGTTTTGTTAAAACATCAAGTTTCGAATTAAAAAGAAAATTTAGTACTTTCTAGGTTTTCGGAAATAAAACGATTTGATTAATTTTAAGGTTTCGATGATTTAAACCCTATTTATATTATAATTAGTGAGTTTTGGAACTACGATTTGTACGTTTGTATTTTATCTCGATCAATCGGTGTTTGTATGCCGATATCGAGTGTTATTTGGTTCTTTTGCATGAGCGGGTCATAGGTTTTAACCTATGCGCGTTTCGTGCGTTGTTTTGGTTTTGTCCTCGATTTCAGTTTGCGATATTATATATGTTTGCGTTTAGGTACCCATAATGTGGACTTCGGATGATGAGTAAGAGGATGGCGGCATCGACTTCGGCAGACAAGGACCAGGTGAGTAGATGTATATCTACGGGGGAAGTCGGGTGGATGGCGTATAGCACCCCCGGAAATGTAGAATAAGGATATTACGTAATGTTATTAGGAAGTCGGACGTGACCTTAGATTCTTGGCGAGTAGGGTCGTATTGAAGACTTTAGGTTGGACTAGACTGATGTAGAAAGACTTAACCAGGGGATGATTGCCTTGGAGGGAATTCGTAGGTTTCTTGTAGACACACACACACGCACACACATAAACTTGACTTAGTGTATATGTATGTATATATATATATATGTCTATAGGAATGTGTGTAGGTGTGTATATATATATATATATATATATATATATAACATATACATGTGATATGAGGGTATTATATGATACTTGGGGATGAGTCGATAGGATCGGGTATGATGCCGTGAGATATTGGATATATGACCGATATATGATATGACATGTGTTATGATATTAGCGGATCATTGGGTAATGAGATATATATAAACGATGATATGTGTAGATGACATTGAAACGAATGAGACTCTAGAATAGAACCCGGATGGTAATATGTGACTTAATCACGATATGATATATGACATGACATTTTAGTGGATCATTTGAAGATGTATATTTACACAGACGATGATATATGTTTGATGATATTGGGATGTATGCGATTATAGTACAGTACCCTTGATCATGATATTATTTGATGATGATACTATACGAACGATGATGTATATATCCGATAGTTGACCCGTACCCCGAATTTGGGAAGCCGTACGATGGATTTTACCGTACGAGGCATAGATGTGATGGTTGATCCGCACTCTTGACTCGAGGAAGTCGTATTACGTACGTGACGCTATTGAGGCTGGATCGCCGACTACTAGAGATATCGACTCAAAGTTTAGGTGGATTCTTATTTCCTATCGACTAGTTTCTTTAGTTTAGTTCTTTAGTGGGTTAGATAGATACTAGTTTAGGCTCGAGTCATATAGGTTGTAGTTAGATATGTATATTCCAAATGTACGGTTAATACACATTTACCCTTATATTCAGATTGTAATCATCGCATTGCATGTTCATATATATATTTCATTAGTTAATATGAAACTCTTCCTGTTAGGACACCAGCACCATTACCGATGACGCGTGATCAGTCGAAAATAATGTATTTTTAACACGTCAATTTCCCTATCTTTTACACTCATCTAGAGGTGTTCGGCATTCATATTGCACATATTAGCAAAACGGTTGTAAAATACAAGATTACATGTGTTATACTTTAAAACCGGCATTTTTAGGGAAATTGACTGTTTATCATGGCATCGCATCATCCTTGTATTGCGCAACACTTGTTTCGAAGTCTGTGCAGGAAATTCCAGGAGAAAGGCCAAATTTATGAAACAGTGCTGTTAAAAAAACGCCAACTCAAGGATTTGAGATCTGGTACTAATATAGAAGGAATTGTGAGATTAAATATATCATAAAAATACCAGGAAGCCATCAGGAAGCAAATGTACCAAATTGAAGCCCTAAAGCTCCTATTGAGCCGTGGATCCGCGGCCGGAGCCGGCTTGCGCCGCGGATCCGCGGCTGATGTGCCACGTCATAAAAAATGCTCTGCTTCATTATTCTTCAGCTCAGCTCCAAAGTTCATTCCAACCACTGCAATTTCTACAGAACTCCAGAAGCTTCTCCAGATCAGCAAGGATGATTAAGTAAGCTAATCATGATTAAGCTAATCAACCTCCAAGCTTCCAGAGCAAGCCAACTAACAACCTAGTTCTAGAAGCTCCCTTCAACTAACTACTTCTAGAAGCCTCTCTAGCCAACAAACTTTTGGAGGGAAATTCAAATTTTGAATCCTAGATCTAGGGTTATGAAAGTCTATAAAAGGGAGCCTAGATCTAGGGTTAATGGTTCTTCTCTCTTCCTCTTCCACCCGCAAGTTGAGTGACACGACTTGCGCCTCAAAATCCTAACCCTAATTCCAATCCAAGATCAAGAATTCCGAGTTCAATCAAAGCAAGAAGCCGAGATCCTTTTGGAGCGAAGCCGATCTTCATCCGAGCAAGTGATCAAAGCCGATCCGCGACTCAAGGAGCCGAGCGACGCCAAATTCAACGATCAAAGTTCCTTCCTCTTGTAGTTCTTGAGAGTTGTAACTAATTGTTGATATAATAAAGGTGACAATTCTTTTATCTTGCTTATATTTTGAATTCAAGCATTATGATTCAATCTAGATTCTTGAATGTTTGCTTTGTGATAATGTCTGAGTAAAACTCCGCTCGTAAAGGAGTCGAGACGATCGATAGAATGATGATGATTTAGATTCTTTTACAATTCTTAAATCCTATAACGTTTGTAAATTCTTGTAAATCGAATGATCGATGACCTAGTTTCGAGACGATGCTTTCTTGATTGTGTTCGCTCGAAACTAGAGATCAACGATCGATCATTAGATTTACTTGAAGCTAGTTTGTGAATGAGGATTCATCGAAAGGACAAAGGATAAGATGAGGAAACCCTAGCTTCTTCGCAAGATCCTTAACCTCGATAAATCGTCATCGATTTAGTATCAATTCATTAATGGATAAGAATATGAAATCATTAGATCTCATCACATCTATGGATCGATCTACTCCTACGAGCCATACTTCGAATCTTGATTGTTGGTTTGGAAATTATCACATCTCAATTCTTGATTTTAATGTTTTCTTAGATCTAGATTTCTCTAATTCTTGAAATTCAACTTACAAATCATGAATTGTTTCTTTTCTTTCCTTTAAATTTTTGACTCATCTAAATCGAAACACGAACGATTACACTTTCCCTATGGACGATCCGCACTTGCTAACGCGCTACAATCGACACCGTTATTGATTGCGGTCAAATATTTTTGTATGTGATTTCTACACAATTTCATACTACACAATCCGAAATCATTTCAATCAACGCGCATGGTCCACGTACACTTATTTGCCGGCTCACACACATCATCATTGGTAATTGCCATGTCACGTACACTTTAGAACATATTATCTTTTTATTGATATATCAGCTAAATGCTAGTCCAATATAATATTGTGTGATTACTCTCATGTACTAGTTTAGACATTACATTTATTACTTAGACACTTCATGCATTCATATATTCATATTATCATGCAGTATTGTGGGGCTTATGCCGATACTCATTATTTACTTACTCATGATTTTGGGATTTTTGATTTCTATGAGATTTCTAGATTTTGGGGAAAACCGCAAGAATATATATAAAAACTTCCCTCTCTCCCTCTCATTTTAAAATACAAGTTACGTTTTTCTCGTGATGTATGGGCCGTCCACCATGAGATTTCATATTTTCTGTTGGATTTCGAGACCCGATTCGAGGAGTGGATGAACCGTCTCGGGTACATGGTGGGCCCGGTATGGTACCCCGGGGTAAGAGGATCGAGTTGTAGACGATGAGCCTGGTAGGGAAAGACTACCTACCGGTGATATCTGGTGCGGCGGATATCCGGAGGATACCGACCGTTGTCGTGAGATTTGATGATATGGTCCGATCCGGACTGATGGTGCCCGAAATATTGAGACTATGAGATATTGAGACTTTGAGATTTACATGTTTTGTGTCGATACTTCACACGGATTTCCATGGATTTCATTGATGATATTTCGGATTACCATACAAATTTTATTATGATAAAAGTTACAGATTTCTTATACAGATATATCCAGATTTCATGGTTGATTGTTTTACATTCATGGTGCATGCATACTCATACAAATGACATGTTGCTACTTGAGGCACTGACACGAGCACTGAGCATTGCACTTACGCATAGATTATTACCCTGCCACTACTAGATGACTAGTGTTATATTAAGTATATTATTAAGACCTAGGAGATCGTCGTGCATGCGATTTCTACTCGCAGATGCCTTCTACTCATGAGTTGGAAACTCACCCCCGTTGTGCCAAATTTTCTTACAGGTTTCGATGTACAGGTTTCCTTGGCAGCTTGCTGGCACAACATTTTATTCAAGGTGATTTGCTTGGTAGGTTGGTTCACTTGTATCAGGACCGTCGTTGTACTTTTATTATTTTATTTGTATCTAATTAGCTCCATCAACCAGACTTGTATTACTTGATAGATTTAGAAGACCGGTTGTTTTTATTTCGACCTTAGAGTCGCGCTTGTATTATTATGGTTTTTTGTGGATTTGGTTTTCATTGAGTTTTGTTCCTCGCCCTTCGGCGTTGTATATTATATTGCTTGCGTGGTTGTGACCGCCAATTGGCGAAGCGATAGCTTCCACTTGGGGATGCCTTTTTATCATTGCTTATGTATATATTCTTATTTGTACCCGTTCGGGGCCAGTTTTTATAAGGGAGACTCTGCCAAAATTTTTGAGGAAATTTGATGTTGCTTTTAAACATGTTATTCTTTACTTCTTCTTTTAATGGTTTAGATTTCTGGGCTTCGGCTTACTTAGATTACGTTACGCCTCTAGACATTTCGTAATTTTAGTGCCGGTCACGTTCCGTACATTCGGGTCATGATAAAATTGGTATCAGAGCGCTAGGTTTAAGCCTTGTCTAAGTCTAGGTTGACCTTGGTTGATGGAGTAGGTAACTTAGGTAGAGTGACGTATCGTGGGTATGATCCGCGGCATATTTATGATACGCTACTTTGCTTAAGAAGTCTTAGGATGTAAACTTCTTTGCATCGTATTCTATTCGTTCCTATGATTTATCTTCGTCAATGTCGGATGGTGGTTTCTGTTACCACGGTCGCACGGGCAGAGGGAGCTGCAGTTCGAATGCGAAGACCGTTAGGGTATCGCCTATTCGTGCAGATTGAGGCATCGTTTAGTGTGCGGACGGAGAGGTTTCATATGTCGTCTAGGCGATGTTAAAAGGTTCGAACGAATGTCAGAAACCCATTTTCCCAAGTTTAAGGTATTCGGAAGAACACGCAGGTATTTCTATGGACCCTCTAGAAGAATGAAACCCTAAATCGACATAATGACCATGAGAACGCTGGTGAACCTTAGGGTTTGTGGAAGTTCCGTGGTACCGTTAGTGAGGCTTGGGTTTGTCCTTCTGCGGCTGGTCCGTAGATGCTGGGGCATGTACTGGATATTTTTAAACTGTACTTGAGTGTTGAGCTCTCGGGGAATTATAGAACTTTGATGAATCGATCAAAAATTTTAACGTAGTCTGGATATCATGTGAAGGGATAGATTACTTGGGATACTCTAGATGGGAGTATAGCCGTTTGTAGCGCCGTTTATAGAGCTACGGAGAGACGAGTTCGAATCAGTCGACACCAGAGGAAAGAGGAGCACATTGATGTCGATGTAACAATTTGCGATTGGTGATTCGAATATCACATTTCCGTTGTTTGGATTCTGGTATTTTGATGATTTTGTTTTATGATTGGTATTTCCTATGTGTACATTCATTACACTCTATTCGTGTTCCCTATATCAGTTGTATTGATGTTGTTTTGTGCATACCCAGTGCACTCGATTTGGTTTTATACATTTTGAGATATTGATTTGATGTCGTGCATATGGGCTGAACATGATTTTGACATATGCTTCGGCATAGTTTTCATGTACTTTTCGTACTGTGATTTTGATTTTGATATTCGGTATATGTTTTCGTGCACCATGTGCACTTGATTGAGATTCTTGCACACACATGGCGCACTAGATGCGATTTTGTGCACACCAGATGCACTAAATTGGGGTTTTGCGAAGATTAGATGCACCTGATATTATTGCCGTGCACGCCCGTTGCACTTGACAGATGTTTTTGGTGCACATCTGTTGCACTCAGTTTTGTTTCTGTGTGTATTCATGGCATCTGTATTTGATTTCGATTTTCGTGCGCACCGGACGCACGTGGAACCTCGTATACTGTATTTGAGATTGATTTCATTTTGAGCAGTTCGTTTTTATGATATTTAATATTTGGTTTGATTATCGAGCAGGACTTTCCTGAGATCAGTACCTAGGTGTTTTTGCATGCTTCTCTATTAAGATGTTTGGATGATTTTACTATGATGCGCACTATATACAAGTTATAGTTTTGATGTATTTCATGTTGGTTTTTGTATTAGACTTTAACATGGTATTTTAACCATAACTCCGATGGTTGCTTTATGCTTGACGGAGTTGATTTTTAGTTATGTATTGATGATTTCGGAGCCCTGACGATTTGAGTGTTTTGCTAAATGTTTTTGTATTTGTGGGGAGTTTTAATTTAAATTCGGGGACCGAATTTCTTTGTAACGTTTTAAAAATAAATAATTAAATAAATAAAATCCTTTAGGTGAATATCTGATAATCGGTAAAATAAACTGTATTTTCCGTAAAGCTTAACTATAATTATTTTTCATCATAAATTTAAAAAGACCTACTTTAACTATATAATTGCTAGTATTTGGTGTTTATTTAGTGACTTATAAATTATTAGTTTACTAAAATATTTTCCGTAATTAATTAAATTCAAATATTAATATAAGCTTTTAATTATACATTAAATTAGTGCAAATTACAAATTAGAAATGGGTTAATTTGACAAATTGAAACATGACATATTAGAATTAAGATTGTAGCATGCTCTTCTCTTCTTGTTTTGTCTTTAAGATTCTAGAGAATTCTAGGTTGAAACAAATTAGAAGAATAAATAAAATGAAGTAATTATGAAAAGACTAAATGGTTGTATTAAATTGTGAAGCTTCGCCGTTCATTCCCAATGAAAATGGAATTCATTTTTATTTAAGAGATTGTCCTCGGGCTGAGGATTCCACACCCTTTTCTCTCTCTCCCCTCATCCCTCCCTCATGGTCGAAATTCCCTCATGCTGCCCAAAAAATTTCCCATTTCATTTCCATTGGACAAATGTTCAAAAATCCATCAAAAATCCAAAATAAAACACCACTAATTTCTAATTAAATCTCTACCCTTCATTATTTTTCCAAACAAGCAAAGATCTTGGAGCAAAGTTAGCATTTTAGAGACAAGTTTGCATGTTTGATCTCATGTTTATGGAGGTATATTCCTAACCCAAGTGTTTAATTTTTCTAATAATTCAATTAAGCTAACTAGAAGTGTAATTATGGTTTTAGTTTTTGTGATTCAAAAATTCAAGAAAGGGTTTTTGAATGTGATTATAGAGATTTTACGATCAAAAATATAAATACCGCAATCAGAAACGGCGTCGCTTCGCAGCTAGCCGGTGAGTGCGGGTCGATCCACAGAGACGGGTAAATTCCTTTTATGTGTTTTAACGAGTTGATTCTATTTGTAGTTTTGGTTGGTTTATAAAAATCTAAAGACTGGATCTAATTAATCTAATTAAGAATCTTGCTAGGGTTAGGATTAGGGGAAGTTTTGGAAATGAATATTTTTCCTTACCGCTTTCAATACCTTCCTTTTTTAGATCTATTAGGTGTTAAGTTAATTATCAAGAAAGTGGATACAAATCTTTTGGGAAGATGTTTCTTCCTCTAAGTTTGTACCCTACCTTTGTTGATAATTATCCTAACCCTCACGGAAAACGCGCGGAACCGGCCCTTTATACTACGGATCATCGTTACCTCGAAGGGTAGGATGCCGCAGGGAGCGGTTGTGCTCGTATGCGTGAGGTTCTATTTCATTAGGTGAAGGTGGCATTGAAAGGGGCGAGAGATTTCATCTCTCAACCCTTTCCCTAAGGCTAACCCTAACAAGCGAGGAGACTACTCGCTCATTAGGGGATGAGAAGACATTATAATTAAAAGAATAAAAATACTTACTAGTTGACGGCTCCCTCCAAACAAGAAGAACAGATCTGAATTTTGCTCTCAGAAAATCTGAATGTTATTGATTGAAAAGAGGCATACCATTTTTAGATCTAAAATTACAATTTATAGGAAAATAGAAAACCTAGGGTTACAGACTCTCGCACTTGCAAAATTACAGATTTGACCCATGAAAATCCTAACATCTGCACCGACGCACCGATGCACAAAAATTCCACCGACACGGGCTCTGTATGGCCGCGGAACCGCGGCGCCAGGTAGGGTTTGGCCGCGGTTCCGCGGCCAAACAAGGGAGTTGAGCCCTGTTCTTTTTGGGCATGGTTCATTGGCTGTTTGGGCTTCTGTTTCTTCACTTGGTTTCTTTTTTGGGCTTCTGGTTCTCTTCCAGATATTTCAGTGAACACTTGTAGCTATCTTTTAACCGTTCACATGACATTTTGGATCTTGTACTGTTCTTCGTCTTGGCTTGAGTAAGATCCGTCTAATTGCTGGTCAAAAGTCTCTTTTCTGTTGTTTTGTGTCTTTTTCACTGTATTTGCTCCAGAAACCTGTATCCTGTAATATGCAACAAACGTGCGTCAAGAGTACCTGTTTATTTATAAAAAGGATAAGAATAGGGGAATGATAAATGCAATATTATGGTCTGAACAAATACCCCCAAACTTACCTTTTGCTCGTCCTCGAGCAAACTTATTATTTTATTCTCTACAAAAAACCTAACCGCACTTTCGCAGGGAAACGCGATTGCACTGAGCACGTGCAACAAGCCGTTAAACCTCTAGGTGTCCCTAGTAGGAGGAGTGTTGTCTCCTGAGGGTTTTCAGCGGATTACACCCACAAAATCCTATCAATTTGGCCCATTGACTTTTGTTCTCTAATTAGGTTTTCTAACAAGGAATTCTATTATCTTTTGACTCGCAAATTATCCACCCATATTCTTCACACATCCTTATCATTTAACTTAAGATTATATATGTTATGTAGACCTACTTAGCTTTCGGCATCTTTTAAGTCTTCCCTCTAGGGTTTCATCTCTACTTAGGAATTTTCTATCAACTCCATTAAAGATACAAGTTTTATCTTTCATTCCTCTCTCTTATCTAAATTCCAATCACATACCCCCACTTGTGTGTAAAAGTCACCCCTACACTTGGAAATTCAAATTAAGCAATCAACCCCTTGTCCGTTGTCCAAAGTGCTAATTAGTGGTGAATTTAAATGAAATTTGCTTGCACATCCTTCATGCGACCGTTAATACTTCTTGAGGTACCAACGACCGATTACAAAATGCGTTTGCACTTTAAAGCATACTTCCTAGTCTTTGCAACACCCAAGACTTTAGCAGTGACTCCCAAACCAGTTGGTCTAAGGCACTAGGTGATGAAGCACCCTCGCTAAGTATTTTTCTATTTTTGCAGCCTTAAGTAATCACAAAAACCAGTGTCCATTTTTTTTCTTTATTCACACTTTTTCATACTAAGGACTTTAGACAAGAGCCTTTCAAGGTCTCTTCTACTATTCCAAGTTTCAAGGTGCGTGATTGTGCAAATTGTAGGGTATACATTTTCAGAATCTAGACTTAAGCTAGGAACTATTTTTCAAACTTATACTCTAATGAGAACATCAATACTCTTCCCTTGTTTCGACTTAGCCCAGGAAGTGAACCCAAAATATGCCTAATTCTAAATAAACTACAAGGCATATACTTTCTACCGTTAAACTTTAAGGAATGTTATTTTTAGGGTTTTTAATTTACTAAGTCTAAGATCTAGTTTTTCCTAGCTAGTTAACCTATGTGTCAAACTCACGTTAAATAAGCCAAAATTGAATACATTAATTTTTATAATTTTAGAAAATTTTTTTTTATAGGTTTTTAAATAAGTATGCAAATGCAAAAATATGTACAAATGAATGCGAAGGAAGAAGACGTACCGAGCATACCCCCAAACTTGAACTTGACAGTGTCCTCACTGTCATGCTAAACCAAGAGAGTCAAAATACCGATACTCCCCTGTTTATTTATTTATAATTTTTTTATTATTAAGAAAAACAAAAATATGTACAAAAAGGCCCTCCCCCAAACTTCATTTAAACTATGTTAGACATGACTGCCAAACTTTGCATCGGCCAAAAGTCAACACCAACCATTTGAAAAATTTATCAGTAAAGAATATTGGTGGGTGAAAAAATAAGTTGTGGTGGTCCGCAAAGAATTGGGGAAGATAGAAGTAGTGGAATGGGAGGTGTGGAGGTGAATATACAGGTGATGGTGATGCATCGAAACGAGAATGTAAATGATCAGCAATCAGTGGAGTGTTAGCATTCTCGTACCTAATTAAAAGAAATGGGGGTATTTCAACTTCTAAGGGAGGAAGTTGACTCACCACAATACCCCCAAGATGTTCCTGTGGGTCCTCTATTGACATGGCATCATCCATCACATGTTTATGATATTCACTTATGAGGGAACTGATCTCCTCGATGTCCGCCATAGTCCAATTGGAAATTTGCCGCCTATCTTGTAAGACTTTTAAAATAGCGTTCTCTTGCTCGAAGGCTAGAGAGGCTGATATGATAATGGGAAAAGTCTCATTCTCACTTATATGAGCATATTTAAGTTGAGGCGGTAAGGACATGAGTTCGAATTTCTGAGGCGAAAGATTCATTGCGGAATCCACCTCGAACTCAAAGGACTCTAACACAGGTTCGAAATCACTGCAAACAACCGATTCGGATGGTTCGACTGACTCATCCAAAAATTCAAACAACTCATATTCGGGCTGTGAGTCATCATCATCCAAAAAAGTGAAACATTCATAATCAACATCGGTTGTGTCAACGGTGGTAGGCTCAAGGAGGGACGCACTAGTGGCGTCAAAACTGTTTTCATCAAATAGAAATCTTTCAAGCTCGCAGTCCTCCTGCGTGATTTCGTGAATAGAGCAAACTTCTCGTGTACTAGCTTTAGGCACGGGGGGCAGACTTCCCATCTTATAGATATTGAACTCACTAGACCTCTTTCCGAAGGATAGAGTCATGGAGCCATTGCGACAATTTATTACAGCATTGGAAGTGGCCAAAAATGGTCGACCAAGAATCACCGGAATTTGGTTTCTTGGGTTAGCAACAGGTTGTGTATCCATAACGATAAAATCAACGGGGAATATGAATTCCCCGACTTTGATCAACACATCCTCTAGTTGACCCCTTGGATAGGTGATTGATCGATCAGCCATTTGGAGAGTGCAACGAGTGGGTTTCAACTCTCCAACCCCTAATTGTTCGTACACGGAGTAAGGAATCAGGTTAACACTTGACCCAAGATCTAAAAGTGCTCGATTAATATTCTTATCCCCAATTGTGATTGAAATAGTAGGACAGCCGGGGTCCTTTCGTTTTTGGGGTAAGGTTTGATGGTGGTTAATAGCATTGCTCACTGCACTAGCCACTAGCACTTTCTTGGGTACTTGAGATGCCTTTCTCTTCGAGGTGCACAAGCCCTTTAAGATTTTTGCGTATGAAGGGACTTGTTGGATAGCATCCAAGAGAGGTATATTTATGCTAACCTGCTTAAAGATCTCCACAATCTTTTCCACTTGTGTATTTGGTTTATTAGGACTCAACCTATTTGGAAATGGTGCATTCTGAAAATTTGCCGAGTCAAAAGTCTGTGGAGTAGAATGTGGAATAGGAACGGATCCCGGTGTAGATGTGTTCGTGTTGTGAGAAATGGGTCCGTTCGAGTCAGAAGAAGTAGAGCCGTGTGAAGGGTGGAGAATAGGCTCTAAAGAAAAAGGTGAAGAAGGAAGTGAAGAAAATGAAGAAGGGGAAGAAGAACCACCGGCGGGGATGTCATCACTAGTTTCCACATTATTTTGCAACTCTCTTCCGGATCTCAACGTGGTCACCGCATTCACATTGTGATTGTTATATGCGTTTTGTGCGTGACCGGGATTGGGCAATGGTTGAGATGGAAGCTTTCCCTTTTCTCTCTCGCTCAACGCAGCAGTTAATTGTGCAATTTGTGCCTCAATAGATTTGATACTTTGATCGTGTGAGGCATTGTTATTCATTAAAGATTGAACATAACTTTCAAATCTTGCTGCGGATTCTGTAGTTTGCTTAAGAAATGCATCTAGACTTTTTTCGAGCGAGGTAACCTTATCATCATTTGGTTGAACCAAATTGTTCGTTTGATTTGTATAAGGTTGTTGTTGGAAAGGTTGCTGTATTTGAGTTTGTAAGGGTGCTTGTTGTTGTTGTGGAGGAGCTCTTTGAAAATTGTTATTCCCTTGGAACTGTTGATTTGGGTGACTCCTCCACCCCTGATTGTATGCCGAAGAGTACGGATCATTTCTTTGTCTTTGCTGGAATGCAGCATTGACTTGATCCTGCCCTTGAATTGGTACATTATAAGGGCACTCTTCGGTGAGATGTGATGGGTTAGAACAACAAGCACAAACAGTTCGTGTGGGTAGAGTAGGAGCAGGAGAAGACGATGAGATTTTTGTCTCAATGGCTTCTAGCTTTTTCATAAGTGAGGCCATCTCGGCCTTCATAGCGATCGACATATCTATTTGATGTATGCCTGCCCTAGATTGACCAACTGAAGAAGATGATGTGGTCTTGGTACTCTCCCACTGAATTGTTTGCTCACTTAGGTCCTCAAGAAACTGCCAAGCTTCGTCGCTAGACTTGGAGAGAAAATGACCTTGACATATTGTTTCTAGCAACTGCTTCGTTGCCGCATTCAATCCCTCGTATAATGTTTGGCAAAGTTGCCAATTTTCTATCCCATGATGAGGGCATTGAACAAGTAGGTCTTTAAATCTCTCGAAGCATTTCCAGAATGGTTCGGACGGAAGCTGTGAAAATTGTATAATCTCGTTTCGGATTCTAGCAGTTTTATGGTGAGGGTAGAACTTTTTCAGAAAAGCTCTCACAAACTCGTCCCAATTTCTAATGGAGTGTGATGCGGTGCTGTATAGCCACTTCTCGGCTAGGTCACATAAGGTGAAAGGAATGACCCTTAGCCTTATTGCGTCATCACTTAATTGGGTTGTCTTCATCATGCTGCAAACGTTTTGGAATTTATTAATGAAAATATATGCATCTTCGGATTCCAATCCATGAAACTTAGGCAGCATATTGATGAATTGTGGTTTTATTTCAAAGTTGTCCCCATTTGCCGGTGGGGGTGAAAGACATGTAGGTAAAGAAGTGCGAACGGGGTAGAAGAGATCCTGGAGCGCAACTCGTGCGGGCGCGACAACAGGTGGAAGATTCGGGTTATTCGCACCTGGCGGAGGTGGAATCATTCCCGTCGGTAAGGTATAGTTGGGGTCGTGTCCCGACATACCTTCGAAAGAAGAATTTAAAGGTGGAGGTAAGGAAGTGGAAGGAAGATCGACGAAGGGTTCGTCGAAGGGTTCGTTGGTCGGTACCAACGAAACACGGACTAATCGGGCGTTAGTATCCCTAGTCCAAAATGACATACACTAAAGGGTAGTGCAGTCAGAAAAAAAAAGAAAAACAGAAGGTGGGGGTAAGATAACGTCAGTGAGAAGAAGTGGTGGAAGTGAGTTTCAAGTTTCTTTAGCGGCAAGTTGCAAGTTTTTTTAAAAAGATTTTCTTTATTTTATTTTTATTTGTGAGTTTTGCAAGGAGGTTTTTGAAAACGGACTCGTGACACAAAAAGTATCAACCACACATGCACAATCAGGCCTAGATCTAGGGTCGCCTAGGTCTACTAGACAGCTCCTAACTAGGGCTAGAAATAGACCTCAAACCGCCTCTTCACGGACAAATACGGCCAGGTAAGTGGGAAGGAACCACCACTACAGTGGGCCTAATTAAAAACCACTAGCCTAGACACCGCAATGTCGGTTAGGATAAACGGCCGATGCCTACCCTAGTCCTTTTCCTATTGAGCTCGCTGTCCTTAGGTCTGAGTCTAATCTTTTTTAATTAAAGGTGGTTGATGCAAAATGCTTAGGTGTTTTCTGGGGTCCTGGGAAGGGTGATGAAATCCCCACCCAATCTGGATTTGGTCAAATAGCCCCTTAGAGTCCGGTTAAATTATGCAAAACAAATAAAATTTCACTTGCAATCAGAATTTTTAGCGCGGCGCAAAGAAACCTGCAGAAATCTGTTATTTAGAAGGGGGAGAAAGACTTTTTACGCAAAGAACCCTGCAGAAAATTTTCACAGACAGAGATATGGAGATTGCAAAGGGGAGAGAAAGAAATCAAACCAGAAAATTTTAGTGCGCTGACGTGGCACTAGGAGCGCGGATCCGCGGCATATGGGGCACTGGTGCGGCGGAAGCGCGGCTCGATGAGGAGATCAGTGGCTGGAAAAATTTCTACTGCTCTGTTGGGCACTGTCTTCTCTGTTCTGATTTGTAACTTTCTGATTCCCTCTCTGTAAATTTCCAGATCCTTGATTCTTCGCTGTTCCTGCAAGATCCAAAAGATATACCCTTCAAACAGATCAAATTTGATTATTTTTTTATATTTTTTATATTTTCAGATTTTTATAATTTTTAAAATTTATATCAACCCGAAAATTCACAAAAAGAAAGATTACGCCGTCCCCGGCAACGGCGCCATTTGATTATAGAGATTTTACGATCAAAAATATAAATACCGCAATCAGAAACGGCGTCGCTTCGCAGCTAGCCGGTGAGTGCGGGTCGATCCACAGAGACGGGTAAATTCCTTTTATGTGTTTTAACGAGTTGATTCTATTTGTAGTTTTGGTTGGTTTATAAAAATCTAAAGACTGGATCTAATTAATCTAATTAAGAATCTTGCTAGGGTTAGGATTAGGGGAAGTTTTGGAAATGAATATTTTTCCTTACCGCTTTCAATACCTTCCTTTTTTAGATCTATTAGGTGTTAAGTTAATTATCAAGAAAGTGGATACAAATCTTTTGGGAAGATGTTTCTTCCTCTAAGTTTGTACCCTACCTTTGTTGATAATTATCCTAACCCTCACGGAAAACGCGCGGAACCGGCCCTTTATACTACGGATCATCGTTACCTCGAAGGGTAGGATGCCGCAGGGAGCGGTTGTGCTCGTATGCGTGAGGTTCTATTTCATTAGGTGAAGGTGGCATTGAAAGGGGCGAGAGATTTCATCTCTCAACCCTTTCCCTAAGGCTAACCCTAACAAGCGAGGAGACTACTCGCTCATTAGGGGATGAGAAGACATTATAATTAAAAGAATAAAAATACTTACTAGTTGACGGCTCCCTCCAAACAAGAAGAACAGATCTGAATTTTGCTCTCAGAAAATCTGAATGTTATTGATTGAAAAGAGGCATACCATTTTTAGATCTAAAATTACAATTTATAGGAAAATAGAAAACCTAGGGTTACAGACTCTCGCACTTGCAAAATTACAGATTTGACCCCTGAAAATCCTAACATCTGCACCGACGCACCGATGCACAAAAATTCCACCGACACGGGCTCTGTATGGCCGCGGAACCGCGGCGCCAGGTAGGGTTTGGCCGCGGTTCCGCGGCCAAACAAGGGAGTTGAGCCCTGTTCTTTTTGGGCATGGTTCATTGGCTGTTTGGGCTTCTGTTTCTTCACTTGGTTTCTTTTTTGGGCTTCTGGTTCTCTTCCAGATATTTCAGTGAACACTTGTAGCTATCTTTTAACCGTTCACATGACATTTTGGATCTTGTACTGTTCTTCGTCTTGGCTTGAGTAAGATCCGTCTAATTGCTGGTCAAAAGTCTCTTTTCTGTTGTTTTGTGTCTTTTTCACTGTATTTGCTCCAGAAACCTGTATCCTGTAATATGCAACAAACGTGCGTCAAGAGTACCTGTTTATTTATAAAAAGGATAAGAATAGGGGAATGATAAATGCAATATTATGGTCTGAACAGAATGCAATTAGGGTTCTTATCATGAAATCAAGGTTTGAAAGTGTAGTGTAACATCTTAGGGTATGCAAAATGTAATCTAGTTGCTAATTTGTAAATTGTTGCATTTAAATTATCCTAAATAGGATTTTTGCAAACTAGGTTTTTATAATATATATATATATATATATATATATATATATATATATATATATATATATATTGGTGAGATAAAATTCTTGATGATGCTCAATAATGGCAATCTCCAAGATCAGGACACGTGGCAGGTGACGTGTCCCAGAACTCAGAAGAAAGGGCCCATAGGGGCCGACCAGGCCACCCTGTACCCGACCTGCAAACACAAGCTGGCCCTCCTCAGGGCCCTCTGCAAATTGGCCTCCTCGGCCCCGTAGCTCGTGCCGAGCTGCCACAAGACCTGGACTCCTCGGCCTCCTCGCTCGTCCTGAGCTCCAGGTCGAGGCCGTCTTCCTCGGCCTTCCGACCAAGGCCACTGCTCACAGGAGTAACCGCCGCTCCGCGAATCTCTCCATGCGCAGATTCTACACCAGCAACATCCCACGTTCCATGCCATTACGATCCCCATTAATGGGCGATCCGTTCTCTACGCGGGCGTGACGTCGGGAGCGTAACTGCCGGCGAGATTCTCGCGCCTGCGGCTGCATGCCACCACCGCTATATAAGCCCCCATCACAGAGGGGCCAAGTAATCCATTCTTTACTCTTCTAAGCCGTTACTCTGCTCGGATCTCGTCACTAACTTGATCGTCGGAGGGTCCTTGGTGGTACCAAACCATCCCGGGACTTTTTTGCAGGTACTCGGCACCAAACTCCTCATACCACTTCTTCCACCAAAACCCATTGAGACCTACACGCAACAGAAGATAACCATCTAAGTCTACCGGGAGATCAACGGAAGACAACATCTGACGGAGACCCGAAAAGGACCTCAATCAGTTGGCGCCGTCTTTGGGAATCAACTCCACAAAACACAAAGTTGGCCTTCCGATCTCTACCTAATGGCAAGCAGCCATCCTGAAGATCCCGGTACCAGCCGCAGCCTTCCACTCACCGAAGGCGGGGATGGGCCTCCTCCAATGACCATCATCAACGCCCTCGCAGGCCGGATGGATCGGCTACAATCCCTTGTGGAGGCCCTTGTCTGCATCCAAACGGCCAGGCCTGGGCCCCAGACCGTCGCTCCACTGCCTCCAGAAGGCTCTGCCCCTGTCTGGACGGCTGACCACCAGCAGGCTGCATTCCCTGGCAACCGATCTCTCGAGCCGGTACTCCCTGAGGCCCGCTGGGCGCCACAGGGCTCCACGCCAAGATCCGCCACCAGAACGCCTCGCCTCAAGCCTCCTCGCGACCCTTATCCCCCTGAGGAGATGTTAGTCACCTCTCCTATACATAGGCGTGGTCGACACCACTACCCTCGGCGGGCCGCACAGAAGGGGTCCGCCCCGGTGTCTCGAGAGCCACCTCGCCCCGGGACCTAAGGCACCTCATCGAGAGGAACCGGGGCCGCTCCCAGACGCAGGTCACCCGCAGCGGAGGCCAGGGATCCCAAGGCGCAGATTCCTCGGGATACCGTGGTCGGCTCGCCGCCTTCGAGAAGAAAATCGAGGGCATGCGCCGGGAGGCTCACCTCTAGAGCGACAGAGCTAAGTACGCCTCCGACTCGCTTACAAAGCTGTTCACCAAGGAGTTGCTCGCCGTCCACGTCTCCCCGCACAACAAGCCCCCAAAGGTCTCTCTGTTCGACGGGAAAGCCAACCCGAAGGACCATTTGGACGCTTTCACCGCGGGGATGAGCTTCCAGGACTACTCCGACGCCGCCCAGTGCAGGGCCTTTCCGGCCACCCTTATCCGTGCAGGTCGGGACTGGTTCCGGGGGCTCGAGTCCCGCTCAATTTCAACCTTCGACGAGCTGGCTACTCAGTTCCTTGGCCATTTCGTTGGGAACCGTCGACAGAAGCGCACGGTCGACTACCTCTTCATGGTTAAGAGTGGGGACAAGGAAATGTTCAAGGCCTACATTACCCGTTTCTACAACGCCCTTCCTGAGGTGCCCGAGCACCGAGATGAGACCGTCATCACGGCGCTTAGACCTGGTCTGAGGCACAAGGAATGGTTACGCTCCTTCGCGCTTGCGAAACCTAAGACCATGGCCGAGGTCAAGACGTGGACCGAGCGCGAGGTTCAGCTGGAATCCGAGGTGAACGCTAACCTCCCCCAGGCAGAATGGTCCGACCAGAAGAAGAGGGCTCGAGAGGAGAGGCCGGAGCATCAGCAGCCCTACCACCCAAAGTTCTAGGAGTATACCCCCTCAACATCTCCCTCACAGTATTGCTGGAGAAGGCCCAGAATGAGGGGTTCTTCAAGTTTTCTCCGATCCCGCGTCAGGCCGCGAAGCGAACCCGGGGTCCCTACTGCGCTTTCCATCGGGTACTGTGCCACGCCACAGAGGATTGCAAGAAACTTAGGGACTACATCGAAGAGCTCATCCGATCTGGGCACCTCACTGCATACTTGAGAGACAAACGGCAGGCTGACCGCGAGCAAGAGCACCATTGCCCTCCCGCCGACCTGACCATTGGTCAGATCATGCTCGTTTCAGCGGACGGCCAGCCTAGAACTCAAGGAGCCCCATACCCTGTACCGAGCGCCGGGGCCAACAGTCCTTCAAGGAGCCCGGGCCAAGCCGATAAAGTCATTTACTATCGTGTACTTTTCATTTAGAGCGATGTAAACTCTTCCTAGGATCTATTGTTAATGTAATAAAGATCAAGGGAACATTGCGAGAAAGAAAGAAAAGCTTTCTAAATCAAAAAGGTATTATGGGCTCCTCAGCCATACACGTAAAAAGAAAAGGAAATTACAATAGTGGGGGAAGGGGGTGCAACGAGCACTGCTCGTGGTACTTGGTAAAGATCTCCGCTAGCCGGTGCCTCGCAAGGTCCAACCTTTGTCCCCGGTTCCCCCCGCGTGCGTCGATCCCAAGCCTCAGCTCGTAGCATTCGCGGACGAGCGCCTCTGAGCGGGCCAGCCGGTTCACGGAGATCAGGCTGAAGCGGCTCAAAGACCGTAGTTTGCCCACGGCATCGTCATAGAGCTGCTCAGACAGGGGGTTGTAATGACCCGGCGATGCCCTCCAGATGGAGTACATCAGCAGTTGCAGCAGGGAAAAGCGTCGGGGGAGTAGCCGTCTGAAGTGGTCCTCAATGCTCCTATAGACCACCTGCACCGTGTCCTCGGTGCAGTTCTGGTCGTAAAGATACATGTCTTCAAAGTGAATGATGTCGGGGATGGTAAACGGGAAGTCTTCCATTTTCAACGACCTGTTTATGAAGGATGGAAGGACCAGTACTTCTTCGGCCTTAAATAGCCCACTGTGCAGCTCAACAGTCGCCTGCTTTCACCCAAAGGGTCGCTGCCACGCGGCGGGCGTCAAGCCTTCTCTGATGGAATCGAAGCGACGCGCCCCTAGCGCTTCGCTTCCCCCCGCATTCAATGCACATGCTACACGCACTATTGCCTCGACCGTTCCTATTCCCCATGCTTACAGCTGGACGATCGGCCTACACCTCACCAAGATTCAACCCAACAGCTACCCTGCTCGGTCACCCCTGGCGGGTAGTTTCCCTACCGCAACGCCAGGGATCAGAAAGCCCTCCCAGAGGCAGTCGAGCCCGAGGATCCCTCGCTCGGCTAGCCCCAGCGGGCCGCTTCCCTGCCACAATGCCGGGGATCAAAAAGCCCTCCCAGAGGCAGTCGAGCCCGAGGATCCCTCGCTCGGCTATCCTTCAGGACAAAAGCCCTCACCAAGAGGCACCGGACAGTAACCCTGACCGGCCAAGGGTCCTTGGTAGGCTTCTACAGCCCCTCCCGCGCTAAGGACCAAAGTCCTCCCAGAGGCAGTCGAGTCCTTGCTCGGCTATCCCCGGCTGGTAGCTTCCTACCACAACCGACAGGGATCAAAGTCTTCACCAAGAGAAACTGGGCAGTAACCCTGCTCGGTCCCCGTCCTGCAAGATCAAAGCCCTCGCAAGAGGCAACTGAGAAGCTACCCTGCTCGGTCATCTCCGGCTGGTAGCTCCCTACCCATGACACCAGGGATCGAAGCCCTTGCAAGAGGCATCCGAGCGGCTACCCTGCTCGGTGGTAGTTGCCTACCTGTTCAGTTGATAAAACTGCACATTTGTTATTACATTTTTCCTACCATTTTCATATTAAAAAGGTCTTTATTATAATATATCATACATATAAGGGTTTATGTGTAAAAATACTATTTTCCATGTATTGATATATTATAATTAGCATTTGGTAGGAAAATGTATGCAAATAATATCATTGACCAAATCCTAGTAGAACAAAGTCTACTAAATATTATTTAAGTTGTTGTGCAGAATTTTTCCAA
Organism: Agapanthus africanus; assembly: GCA_030015575.1. Classification (NCBI taxonomy): domain Eukaryota; kingdom Viridiplantae; phylum Streptophyta; class Magnoliopsida; order Asparagales; family Amaryllidaceae; genus Agapanthus; species Agapanthus africanus. Next base: position 100,574,898 of record CM057349.1, read on the forward strand.
GTTGTTGTGCAGAATTTTCCAAGAAATCAAGTTGTTAAAGGAAACTTGCCTAATTAAGAAAGCAAAACTTGGAGACCAAGTCTGGTAGCAACCACGAGAAGATTTTCAAGTTCCAAAGCCTCCAGAGATAGCCAAATGTCACAAAAATGAAGCCTTAAAATTTTGATCAAGAGATCTTGACCATTGGCCGCGGATCCGCGGCCATACCCCCCTTGGGCCGCGGATCTGCGGCAAGATTGAGGATTTAGGGTCTGTGCAAATTTTGGGTGAATCTTTACAGATATTTACCTAATTTGGAAGCAAAGGTTTCTGGCTTTGGACTATAAATAGGGACCGAGAGCCTCTTGGAAAAATCATCAAGCCGACGAGATCACGAAGTCCAAGACGGCTCACGCATCCAGGCTGATCATCAACTGTTCGTCTAACTCCTTAGAAGAGATCGAGAAGCAAACTAGTCTTTGTAATCGTTTTCTAAGGAATCAAAGTGTAATGAATATTGTTGATTAATAAAGATAGCTGTCTTTTTCTTATTCTAGTTCTTTGTAGTTTAATTATGCATTTTCTCTCCATCTCTTTTTCTCCCAACATGCGCAAGTAATTCTCCGCTTGTTAGGGTTCGTAGGATTAGGGTAGGCTAATGGATGATGAACATCTCTAAACTCTTTTTAAGTCCTATAAAGTTTATAAACTTTATCAAAAGAATCATTAACATCCTAATCGGGTACGCTAACAATTCTTTGTTAGTTCCGACCGCGATTAGAGATTAGATTAATGAATGTTTTGGTAAAGGCTAGATATGAACGGAGTTCCGTGTGGAGATAGGGGTTAAGAGTGGGATTCCTTTTCCCTTCAGAAACCCTAATCTACACGCATCACCGTCGTTCTAGTTTTAAATCTTTTAAAGGATAGAAAGAGTAATTTTTAATTAATCATCCATGACTACTAAATCCTAACGAACTCTACAAGCCCCTTCTTATATTAACTACATCCATAAATAATCTAGATATATATTTTGCATTAGTGCTTAACGTAGATCTAGATACCATTCTACAATATTCTTTATTCCCCCCTCTCTCTCAACACATCTAAAGTAAGAATAAAAGATTCAACGTTTCCCAGAGGACGACCCGTACTCACCTCGGTCTAGCTACACGCGACACCGTTCTGATTGCGGTTAACTACTATAAACACACTTTTTCGAACCAATCAAATGGCGCCGTTGCCGGGAATACGTGCGTAATTTTTTTATTCTTACTGTTTGTGTTGAATTCATAGACGATTCATATCATTATTAAAACAAAACTGCAAATTGCATATTTAACGATTTGTGCGTGAATTTTTTTGTAAGGAGATCTGGAGTCATAGACTTGAGGAAACAGGAGATCTAGGGTTCCAAACTCCTCTGGTATCTTTCTAAACTCTTTCTCTCTACTCTCATATCCAATAAAATCTATTTTCTGCAGGATTCTTTGCAAAATAGCGCCGCTCAAAATTCTTTTTGCAAAAGTTTTGTGATTGGTTTTGTTTTGCATATTTTAATACGGACTTTAAGGGTCAAAGACCAAATCAAGATTAGGTGCGGATTTCATCACCCTTCCTAAGCCCCACAAATTACAAACCGAGCATCTAGATCAACCCTACATTAATTTAAAAAATATCTAGACCAGACTCTAAGGACTGCCGCGCTCATTAAGGACAGAGGAAGGTCGTGGGTAATCTATCGCTTATCCGCATTACTTTTGTGGTGCCTAGGCAAGTGTGTCTAAGGCAAGTGGTTTACTTAATTAGGCCCGCTATTTTCGGTGATTCGTATAGCGGATACCTCCCACTTACCTGGCACTTACCTGGCCACAAGAGTAGTAAAGAGGTGGTACAGGATTGATCCTGCGGCTTGTCCTTTGGAAGTCTAGGAGCGGTCTAGAGACTGTACCTAGGTAACCTTAGTTCTAAGGTTGCTTGTGCATTTTAGAGTGATTTATCTTGAGTCCCACTTTTTTCAAAACAAACCAATTTTAAATCATACACACGCTGCCACTTGCACTAAACCCGCTTAGTGCATGCTCGGCTGGACACGGGATCCTAGTGCCCGTCTTGTCCGCGTTCCTGCTAGCGATGCCGAAGTCGGTACTTCTTCATCTTCTTTTCCCCCACCACCACACACCACGACCGTGATGGATGGCACTCCATCAGATTATAACACCACGCTGCCACCGCCCGTAGGTGCGCAGAATCCACCGTGCATCTCTCTCTAAGTGAGATGCTATCCTATCTGTGGTCCCCTTCCTACTTGTCTATCCATTCCACCAGCTAACGGGGATAATTTCGAAATTAAACCCCACTACATCAATCTGCTGCCAAATTTCACGGGCTTGAGTCGGAAGACGCGTACGTTTTCATCACCAAATTCGAAAACATATGCGCAATGATGGGTACTTCACAGTTGACTGTCGATGCTATGCGCTTGCGTCTTCTCCCATTCACACTGTGCGACTTGGCAGAAGAATGGCTTTATAATACTGCCGCACACTCTATCACTAATTGGGATAAATTCGTAATTGCATTTCTTAAGAAGTTTTACCCAAACCATAAGACTGCTCGTGTTAGGAGCGAGATCAACCAGTTCACCCAGCTTCCCAATGAACTATTTTAGAAGTGCTTTGAACGTTTCAAAGATCTGCTTATCCAATGTCCTCATCATGGAATCAATAGATGGGATTTATGCCGAATTATATATGAGGGTATTAATCCAGCGACAAAGCAGATGCTTGAAATAATGTGTCAATGCAATTTCATGTCTAAAGATGACGGTGAAGCTTGGAAGTATCTGGAAGATCTCGCTGAAAACACTTTGCAGTGGGAAAGCGTAAGACCACCTTCATCTAAGGGAGGTATTCATCAGCTCGATGTTTCCATCGCAGTAAAATCCGAAATGGCAGCGATGAAGAAGAAACTCGACGCTGTTGAGAACAGATTCTCATCAGTCTCCCTAAATCAGGTTACGCTTCCCAAAACCGTCTGTGGTTGCTGTTCAGATCGTTCACACTTAACGGAAGAATGTCCTATGAATGCACCATTTCAAGGTCATGAGCAAACTAATGCTGCTTTTCAGCAGCGACCTAGAAACGATCCTTATTCTTCCACGTACAATTAGGGATGGAGGAATCATCCTAACTTTACTTGGAACCAAAACCAACAAAGCAATTATCAAAGACCTCCTCCACAGCAACCACAACCACAAAGTCAGCTCCCCTTTCAGTCCTAAAATTTTCAAAATCTGGCCAACTCTTCTACACCACAAGTGGTCGGTACTGATAACTCTTCACTTGCACAAACTTTGTATTTGTTCATGAAACATTCCATGCAATTTTCGGCTGAGATGAAGTCTTCTATTGATACCATACAGAAAGACTCCTCCTCCCATGGCAAGAGTATTAAATCAATAGAAAACCAACTTGCATAGTTGAACGCCGCAATGAGTGCGAGAGAGAAAGGGAAACTCCCATCTCAACCCATACCTAATCCTGGCCACTCACAAAGTAATAATTTGAATGTCGTTACTACGTTGAGATCGGGAAAAGTGCTGAATAACCGAGTGGGTGAGCAATGTGATGATAGTGACACCAATGATACCCCAGCTTCTTCTTCTTCCCATAATTCGTCTAGTCTCCCACCTTCACCCGAGCCTATTCTCCGTTTTCCCCAAGGCTCGAACCCTTCGCCCATTTCCTCAAATCTACCTAAAACGATCCCCACTCCAATTCTGGGATCCACTCCATCCCCACAATCCTCTCCAATGTTGGACCAAACCCTTATTAATAAAGCACCTTATCCAAACAGGTTAAGGGGCAACAGACTAAGTCCACAAATGGAGAAGATTGTGGAATTTTTTAAGCAAGTTAACATAAACATTCCTCTCTTAGATGCTATTCAACAAGTTCCGTCATATGCGAAAATCCTAAAGGAGTTGTGCACTAGGAAGAGAAAAGTTCAAGTACCTAAAAAAGTTTTCCTTGCGAGTAATGTAAGCACAGCTTTTACACAACAACTACCCAAGAAACGAAAAGACCCCGGAAGTCCTACAATTTCAATTTCTATTGGGGGTAAAAATATCAATCGTGCTCTACTCGATTTGGGTGCTAGTGTTAACTTGCTTCCGTATTCTGTTTATGAGCAATTAGGGATCGGAGAGTTAAAACCTGCGCATTGCACTCTTCAGATGGCCGATCGATCTATCACCCAACCTAGGGGTGATCTAGAGGATGTGTTAATCAAAGTCGGGGAATTTATATTCCCTGTGGACTTTATCGTTATAGATACACAACCTGTGGCAAACCCACACAATCAAATCCCGGTGATACTCGGTCGACCCTTTTTGGCCACTTCCAATGCAGTAATCAATTGTAGAAACGGCTCTATGACCCTATCCTTTGGAAAGAAGACAATTGAGCTTAACATTTATAAGTTGGGAAGTGAACCCTCCGAACCCTATGCTCATGTGTGTTCTGTCGAATTAATGGATATCGACAGCAGCGAATTTGATCAACTTCATGATACTGACTCTTTTCATATGTTGTTGTTTGACCCAACCATGTACTCTTCCACCGAGTTGTCCTGGTCAACATCTAACGCTGATGAGGAAAATTTTATAGAGTCTGACGATCACCCCATTTTTTCTGATGACATTATTCTTCGGGGTATCGATGAAAGCTTTGAGGAAATTTTCGCTGATGAACTCGCATTTTTAAAAGATACGGGTGTTGAGATAAATCAACTCCAAGATGAAGAAATTAGACCTCCACCTCTTCTTTTGGACAATCATGATAATGCGAGAAATCCATCCTTACTATCACTGTGTCGTCTCTCCAAATTGAGACGTAATCCTTTTCCATTACACCTCTTATCACCTCCCCACTTCTTCTTGTCGAAAGGTGACATGTTCTTCCACCAACCTTGGTGCTTCATCGATAAAATTTTTGAATGGTTGGTGTTGACCTTCGGTCTTTGCAAAGCTTGGCATTGACCAATAACCTTGACCCCCTCGTGTGATTTTAAAAGATTAAAATTGTTTAACTCATGTTTGGGGGGGGTGGTATATTTTGGCTCTTGAAAGAAAATGATTTTTACAAAATTGTGAGCCTAAAATAAGTTTGGGGGAGGATTTTCACTTTCATATATTCTTGCCCCCATTAATAATGTCCTCCCAAGCTTACAGGTTTTTGTGATCCAGCAGATAGCAACAGTGAGGACACTGTTGAAAACAAGTTTGGGGGAGGTTTGTGCTTATTTACGCATCAATTTGCATCATACTTTGCATAAGCACAACATTTTCAAAACAAAAAAATTTATTAAAAAAAATATTCTTTTATAATAAAAGAATAGAAAGTGAAAAATTATATATGAAAGATAGGAATAGTTTAAGAAAACCAAGAAAATTAGAAGTTTTCTTAAACGAACTAGTAATAAGTAGTTATGAGCTGTTGTCCTAAGGGTTTGTAAGATGAAGGAAGTCACAAATATGAGGATAAAAATAAGCCTGAAAAATAGTTTCTATTCTGGAAGCCAAACATTTGAATGTTGATACCCTACTATATACACTTACATACGTCTTGAAACTCGGGATAGTAAAGGATACCTTGAAATGCTCTTGTCTAAAAGCCAAAGTATGAAGGAAATAATAAATGAAGAAAAATATAAAAACGGTGAAAAGAAAAATGAACACTGGTTTTGTTATCGCCAAGGCAGCAATAAAAAAATATAGCAAGGGTGCCTCTTCACCCAGTGCCCTAAGGCCAACTGGTCTGGGAGTCACTGCTAAGCCTTAGGTGGTGTAAGACGAGGAAAATATTATCACCTAATCAGCAAGCACATGAGTAATCGGTCGGTTAGTATCTCAAGAAGTATTAACGGTCGCATGAAAATGTGTGAGCAAATCTAAATATTCATCAAGTTAAAAATTACTGAGGTAGATGGACAAGAGTATGATAGCTTGAATTGAATTCTCCGAGTGTAGGGATGTCCATTTCACACACGTAGGGGTATATGATCGATGTTTGGATGAAAAATAGGAATGAAGAATAAAGACGATGTTTTATTGAGGGATGATGTGATTTCTAACATTTTTTTCATGACTATTAAGATAGGGCTCATGACAACTGAAAAGCTAGTATAGTTGGAAACTCTTATTTTCAAAGTCTTTCTTTTATGGTTCTTATCTTTATTTGTAAATTTCACCATCTCTCTTTTATTATAGGATTTTGTGGGTGTAATCCGCTGAAAACCCTCAGGAAACAACACTCCTCCTACTAGGGACACCTAGAGGTTTAACGGCTTGTTGCACGTGCTCAGTGCAATCATGTTTGCCTACGAAAGTGTGCTTAGTTTTCTCCTTTCTTTTTTCTCCTTCTCTTGAATAAACTAGTTTGCTCGGGACGATCAAAGATAAGTTTGGGGGTATTTGTTCAGTTGATAAAACTGCACATTTGTTATTACATTTTTCCTACCATTTTCATATTAAAAAAGGTCTTTATTATAATATATCATACATATGAGGGTTTATGTGTAAAAATACTATTTTCCATGTGTTGATATATTATAATTAGAATTTGGTAGGAAAATGTATGCAAATAATACCATTGACCAAATCCTAGTAGAACAAAGTCTACTAAATATTATTTAAATTGTTGTGCAGAATTTTTCCAAGTTGTTGTGCAGAATTTTCCAAGAAATCAAGTTGTTAAAGGAAACTTGCCTAATTAAGAAAGCAAAACTTTGAGACCAAGTCTGGCAGCAACCACGAGAAGATTTTCAAGTTCCAAAGCCTCCAGAGATAGCCAAATGTCACACAGATGAAGCCCTAAAATTTTGATCAAAAGATCTTGACCATTGGCCGCGGATCCACGGCCATACCCCCCTTGGGCCATGGATCCGCGGCAAGATTGAGGATTTAGGGTCTACGCAAATTTTGGGTGAATCTTTACAGCTATTTACCTAATTTGGAAGCAAAGGTTTCTGGCTTTGGACTATAAATAGGGACCGAGAGCCTCTTGGAAAAATCATCAAGCCAACGAGATCACGAAGTCTAAGACGGCTCACGCATTCAGGCTGATCATCAACTGTTCGTCTACCTCCTTAGAAGAGATCGAGAAGAAAACTAGTCTTTGTAATCATTTTCTAAGGAATCAAAGTGTAATGAATATTGTTGATTAATAAAGGTAGCTTTCCTTTTCTTATTCTATTTCTTTGTAGCTTAATTATGCATTTTCTCTCCATCTCTTTTTCTCCCAACACGCGCGAGTAATTCTCTGCTTGTTAGGGTTCGTAGGATTAGGGTAGGCTAATGGATGATGAACATCTCTAAACTCTTTTTAAGTCCTATAAAGTTTATAAGCTTTATCAAAAGAATCATTAACATCCTAATCGGGCACACTAACAATTCTTTGTTAGTTCCGACCGCGATTAGAAATTAGATTAATGATTGTTTTGGTAAAGGCTAGATATGAATGGAGTTCCGTGTCGAGATAGGGGTTAAGAGTGGGATTCCTTTTCCCTCCAGAAACCCTAATCTACACGCATCACCGTCGTTCTAGTTTTAAATCTATTAAAGGATAGAAAGTGTAATTTTTAATTAATCATCCATAACTACTAAATCCTAACGAACCCTACAAGCCCCTTCTTATATTAACTGCATCCATAAATAATCTAGATCTATATTTTGCATTAGTGCTTAACGTAGATCTAGAAACCATTCTACAATATTTTTTATTTCCCCTCTCTCCCAACACATCTAAAGTAAGAATAAAAGATTCAACGTTTCCCAGAGGACGACCCGTACTCACCTCGGTCTAGCTACACGCGACACCGTTCTGATTGCGGTTGACTACTATAAACACACTTTTTCGAACCAATCACTACCCGTGACGCCAAGGATCAAAGCCCTCGCAAGAGGAAACCGAGCAGCTACCCTGCTCGGTCATCTCCAGCTGGTAGCTCCCTACCCATGACGCCAGGGATCGAAGCCCTCGCAAGATGCATCCGAGCGGCTACCCCGCTCAGTCGTCCCAGGCTTGTAGTTGCCTATCCGTGACGCCAGAGATCAAAGCCCTCGCCAAGAGGAAACCAAGCAGCTACCCTTCTTGGTCAACTTCGGCTGGTAGTCGCCTACCCCCGACGCCAGAGGACAAAGCCCTCGCCATGAGGCGGCCGCGCAGCTACCCTGCCAGGCCATCCTTAGTGGGCTTCTTACAGCACCCCCGGATGGTGCTCAACGCTCGAAATCAAAGATGCCCTGTGGCCCATGGAGGATCCGAGTCCCCAATGAGGGGCGTCAGGTCTATCAGAGTCTGAACGATCTCCCCTCGACTCCGGGGCCCATGGAGATACCTCCTCGGCAGCGCTTGGCATGCTTGTCGGCCAGTGATTGAAGTCAACTCAACGGACGATTGCCAGACAGATGGCCAACCTGACATGAAAGTACAACGGTACAAGCAAAGATATCTTACGGGCATTCTTCACACACAGAAGATGAAATGCAAACCGATGAAAACAAGGATTTTCTTTTATTGTCAAAATAGAAAGAATTTACAGAGGGTATTTTTCAGGGCTCCCAGCCTTATAAAATTCAAAAAACAAAATAAAAGAAGGAAAATGGGGGCTCTACACCTCCGAGCCAGGTACGACCTCGAGGTCCTCGACCTCCACCACGTGGCGCACGGGGTCCTCGGCGATCTCCTCGCCAGGAACCTCTTCCCCCTAGTCGTCGTCGGCGCCCACGAGGGGGAACTCGGCCCGGAGATCTGCGTCGGCGAACTCCGACATCCGGGCCTTAACGGCATCGAGGGCGTCGTGCTAAATGCGGGTCGTGGCCATGGCCAAATTGTCATAGAAGTCCTTTGACTTCTTATAGCCCTCCACGGCCCTCGATTCAGCCGACTTGGCCACCTCAGCCGCCACCCCCAGCTCCTTCCGTAGGGCCTTCACCGTCCTCTTCAGGTTGCCGGCGAGCACCTGGGCGTCCTCGAGATTGACCTCGGCAATCAACGCAGCCTCGCGGTGCCGGGCCACCTCCCGTTTCCCGGCCTCCACCTCGCCTTCCAAGGTGGCGACTCTCGCCGACATCGCCTCCAGCTCCCGCCTGGAGCTCTCTTGCAGTGAGGCGAGCTGACCCGCAGCCTCCAGCGTCGGGGCAACCACCTCGGCTTCCATGCACAGGGCAATGGCCACGTGCTGGAGAACCTGGGAGACATGGAAAGATTAGAAAGATGAAGGGGACACTGAATATCACAATGAACCAAAAAACTTACCTGCACGGAATCCTGGGCGATGGAGCCAGCTGAGCCCTGAAGGTCCCCCCGAGAACTCTACCCCCGGCTGAAATCTCTATTTCGTGCAGGAGGCTATCCACAACGGACAACCCCGACGGCACCGCGAACCGGAGGCCCCCTTCCTCCACCATGGTCAGTGAGGACCGACCCCGGGAGGGCCTCCGGGAGCTCCTCTTGAGCTACTCCGAGAGAGAGCCGATCTCCTCTTCCGAGGCTGGGTCCTCCTGGATCAGATCCCGCTTCCGGCCCAATACTCTGCTGGGAATCGGGGTGGGATCTGCCCTCGGGCGCTCGCAGGACACCACCACCGGAGTGGTAGGAGCCGAGGCGGGCTTCGCACGAGAAGAACTGGCGCCCCCGGCCTTCGTAGGCTGCCTCGGCTGGCGCATGGAGGCTCTGAGGGAGACGAAGTCCATGGATCCTGCACGAAACAAATACTCGACAAATCAGTGACCCGAGTAAAACACAAACCCAAAAAGAAAGCCTAACTTACCGACGAACTCGACGGGGCTAAGCCCGGCCCAGCTCAAGACCCTCTCGGACAGCAGCACGTCAGGTCGGGGGATAGGCTCCCACAACGCCACTCTCACCGCGGCGGGGTCATCGGACTGGTTCCCCGGCAGACATTTCTCCCTCGACCACTTGGTAGGCACGGGCCTGTCCTCGCCCTCGGGAGGGGAAAAGAAGAAAAATTTCTTTTTCCAATCATGAATGGAGGAGGGTAAGGCCACAACCCCGGTCCCAGCAGCGCACCCCGGCCGCTTCCTAACAGTGAGATAAACCCATCTCGGGTCACCCGCTCGACCACCAGGGTGACTTTTGAAGGTGAGAGAAGAATCGAGAAGGGAAAGGCTGAAGGGAACCGCCTGTAACTTCAGGCAGATCAAGAACCCGAGGAGGATCCTCCATGAGTTCGGCACTAGCTTGCCGGGGGCCAAACCGAAGAAATTCAGCGCAGCGATGACTTTGGGAGAGAAGGGCAGACACATTCCGCCCCAAAAAGCTTCCAAATACAGGGCGATTTCCCTACCCCGTACTTGATCCGCCCTCTTTCCCTTCTTGGCCAGGCGGAGCGTATAGCGCGAGGGGATGTGGAAGTGAGCCCGAGCATTGGCGAGCTCATCCTCGTGCCTCACCCAGCAAGAGGAGTCAGGGGCCACACCTGCCGCCTCCCCCCTGGAGGCGTCCCCCGCCTCACGATCCCGGGGAGAGGATCCAACCCCTGCTCCTCGAGGAGACTCAGACAAAGCTAAAGGGACCCTAGAACCAACTTCTACAACGTCTACTGATTATACAGAGGAAGACATCTAACCTTGGAGAAGGGAATCTTCAGGGGCTGAAAGAGGGAGAAGGGAGACGAGCGCCGAGCAAACGCGACATAAGAGGGGGAAATATGAAGGAGTAAGGGCCGTAGGGCGGTTCCTACCCCTGTTTATTGCTGCATACGGCCTCATCCAACGGCGCCCGTCATCTTCCGCCGAAACGACTCCTCTCGCCCAGCGGCTCCGATCGCTCCACGTGTCGATCCTGCGCTGAACTGCATTCCATCAGACGCTGCAGGCCTGCATACGTCGCGTCAGCAAGTCGACGCTTGACACGTGGATCGCCGCTTCAGTTGCAGAGTGCATGAACCGGCGCACCTTATTTAAATGCAGAGATCTCGCCTTGATTCGCTAGTGGAAAAGAACCGACGGCCCGAGGACTCGTCCCGGTAAAGCCCTAGAAAGGAGCTCACCTCGGGAGGCCCGGCAGTCCACTCCTGACCCGACCCCCTAGGTGGTCGGGACAAGAGTGGGGGGCTAATGATGATGCTCAATATTTGCGATCTCCAAGATCAGGACACGTGGTAGGTAACGTGTCTCAGAACTCAGAAGAAAGGGCCCACAGGGGGCCCTCCTCAGGTCCCCCTGCAAATTGGCCTCCTCGGCCCCGTAGCTTGTGCCGAGCTGCCACAAGACCTGGACTCCTCGGCCTCCTCGTTCGTCCCGAGCTCCAGGCCGAGGCTGTCTTCCTCGGGCCTCCGACCAAGGCCACCGCTTACAGGCGTAACCGCCGCTTCGCGAATCTCGCCATGCGCAGATTCTACGCCAGCAACATCCCATGTTCCACGCCATTACGATCCCCATTAATGGGCGATCCGTTCTCTACGCGGGCGTGACGTCGGGGGCGTAACTTCCAGCGAGATTCTCGCGCCTGCTGCTGCATGCCAGCACCGCTATATAAGCCCCCATCACAGAGGGGTCAAGTAAGCCATTCTTTACTCTTCTAAGCCGTTACTCTGCTCGGATCTCGTCACTAACTTGATCGTCGGAGGGTTCTTGGTGGTATCAAACCACCCCAGGACTTCTTTGTAGGTACTCGGCACCAAACTCCTCATACCACCTCTTCCACCAAAACCCATTGAGACCCACATGCAACAGAAGATAACCATCTAAGTCCAACGGGAGATCAACGGAAGACAACATCTGACGGAGACCCGAAAAGGACCTCCATCAATTCTAATTAAGGTTTTTATCATTAGGTTATGGTTTTAATGAGTAGTTTAACATGTTAAAGGAATGCAAAACCTAATCTAGTTACAAGTTATTAATTTTTAGTTTAATATTGTGATAATTATGCTATTTTGCTAACTAGGTTTTTAGAAATTGATTAAATAATTGGGATTAAAATCTATTTAGAGTTTCATGACAATATTAACATTATAAATTGCAGTTTAATACTTTAGTTCATGCAAAACCAAGCTTAGTTGTTGAATTGTTAATTTTGCTTTAAAAAGTGTTAAATTTTGATATTTTTGCAAACTAGAATTTTAGATTCAATACAAATTGATGAGATTAAATTATAAAAATGGTTTATATGACTTAGTTATGATATTTATTGAATATTATGGCCATTAGTTTTGTTAAAACATCAAGTTTCGAATTAAAAAGAAAATTTAGTGCTTTCTAGGTTTTTGGAAATAAAACAATTTGATTAATTTTAAGGTTTTGATGATTTAAACCCTATTTATATTATAATTAGTGAGTTTTGGAACTAAAATTTGTACGTTTGTGTTTTATCTCGATCAATCGGCGTTCGTACGCCGATATCGAGGGTTATTTGGTTCTTTTGCATGAGCGGGTCATAGGTTTTAACCTATGCGCGTTTCGTGCGTTGTTTTGGTTTTGTCCGCGATTTCGGTTTAAGATATTATATATGTTTGCATATAGGTACCCCTCACGTGGACTTCGGACGATGAGGAAGAGGATGTCGGCATCGACTTCGGCAGACAAGGACCAGGTGAGTAGATGTATATCTACGGGGGAAGTCGGGTGGATGGCGTATAGCATCTCCGCAAACGTAGAATAAGGATATGACGTACTGTTATTAAGAAGTCGGACGTGATCTTAGATTCTGGGCGAGCAGGGTTCTATTGAAGACTTTAGGTTGGACTAGACTGATGTAGAAAGACTTAACCAGGGGATGATTGCCTTGGAGGGAATTCGTAGGTTTCTTGTAGACACACGCATACACATAAACTTGACTTGGTGTATATGTGTGTATATATATGTATATATATACAACATATACATGTGATATGAGGGTATTATATGATACTTGGGGATGAGTCGATAAGATCGGGCATGATGCCATGAGATATTGGATATATGACCGAGATATGATATGAAATGTGTTACGATATTAGCGGATCGTTGGGTAATGAGATATATATAAACGATGATATGTGTAGATAACATTGAAACGAATGAGACTCTAGAATAGAACCCGGATGGTAATATGTGACTTAATCACGATATGATATATGACATGACATTTTAGTGGATCATTTGACGATGTATATTTACACAGACGATGATATATGTTTGATGATATTGGGATGTATGAGATTATAGTACAATACCCTTGATCATGATATTGTTTGATAATGATACTATACGAACGATGATGTATATATCTGATAGTTGACCCATACCCCGAATTTGGGAAGCCGTACGATGGATTTTACCGTACGAGGCATAGATGTGATGATTGATCCGCACTCTTAACTCGAGGAAGTCGTACTACGTACGTAACGCTATTGAGGCTGGATCGCCGACTACTAGAGATATCGACTCAGACTTTAGGTGGATTCTTATTTCCTATCGACTAGTTTCTTTAGTCTAGTTCTTTTGTGGGTTAGATAGATACTAGTTTAGGCTCGAGTCATATAGGTTGTAGTTAGATATGTATATTCTAAATGTGCGGTTAATACACATTCACCCTTATATTCAGATTGTAATCATCGCATTGCATGTTCATATATATATTTCTTTAGTTAATATGAAACTCTTCCTGTTAGGACACCAGCACCATTACCGATGACGCGCATAATCCACGTAAACTTATTTGCCGGCTCACACACATCATTATCGGTAATTGCCATGTCACGTACACTTTAGAACATGTTATCTTTTTATTGATATATCAGCTAAATGCTAGTCCAATATAATATTGTGTGATTACTTTCATGTGCTAGTTTAGACATTGCATTTATTACTTAGACACTTCATGCATTCACATATTCATATCATCATGCAGCATTGTGGGGCTTATGTCGATACTCATTATTTAGTTACTAATGATTTTGGGATTTTAGATTTTTATGAGATTTCTGGATTTTGGGGAAAACCGTAAGAATATATATAAAAACTTCTCTCTCTCTCCCTCTCATTTTAAAATACAAGTTGTGGTTTTCTTGTGATGTATGGGTCGTCCACCATGAAATTTCATGTTTTCTATTGGATTTCGAGACCCGATTCGAGGAGTGGATGAACCGTCTCGGATACATGGTGGGCCCGGTATGGTACCCCGGGACAAGAAGATCAAGTTGTAGACGATGACCCTGGCAGGGGAAGACTACCTATAGGTGATGTATGGCGCGGCGGATATCCAGAGGATACCGACCGTTGTCGTGAGATTTGATGATATGGGCCGATCCGGACCGACAGAGCCCGAAATATTGAGACTATAAGATATTGAGACTATGAGGTATTGAGACTTTGAGATTTACATGTTATGTGTCGATGCTTGACACGGATTTCCATGGATTTCATTGATGATATTTCGGATTACCATACAAATTTTACTATGATAAAAGTTACAGATTTCTTATACAGATATATCCAGATTTCATGGTTGATTATTTTACATTCATGGTGCATGCATACTCATACACATGACATGTTATTACTTGAGGCACTGACACGAGCACTGAGCATTGCACTTACGCATAGATTATTACCCTGCCACTACTAGATGACTAGTGTTATATTAAGTATATTATTATGACCTAGGAGATCATCATGCATGCGATTTCTACTCGCAGATGTCTTCTACTCATGAGTTGGCAACTCACCCTTATTATGCCAAATTTTCTTATAGGTTTCGATGTACAGTTTTCCTTGGCTGCTTGCTGGCACATCATTTCATTCAGGGTGATTTGCTTGGTAGGTTGGTTCACTTGTATCAGGACCGCCGTTGTATTTTTATTATTTCATTTGTATCTAGTAAGCTCCATCAACTAGATTTGTATTACTTGATAGATTTAGAAGACCAGTTGTTTTTATTTCGACCTTAGAGTCGCGCTTGTATTATTATGGTTTTTGGTGGATTTAGTTTTCATTGAGTTTTGTTCCTCGCCCTTTGGCGTTGTATATTATATTGCTTGCGTGGTTGTGACCGCCAATTGGCGAAGAGCTATCTCTCGCTTGGGGATTTTTTTACCATTGCTTATGTATATATTCTTATTTGCACCCGTTCGGGACCAGTTTTTACAAGGGAGACTCTGCCGAAATTTTTGAGGAAATTTGATGTTGCTTTTAAATATGTTTTTCTTTACTTCTTCTTTTAATGGTTTAGATTTCTGGGCTTCGGCTTACTTAGATTACGTTACGCCTTTAGACGTTTTGTAATTTAAGTGCCGATCACGTTCCGTACATTCGGGTCGTGACAATTAATTAGCCATGGTTTGTTCTCTACATGAGTTAGTGTATGACACTAACTCGCCCATGGTTGCTATTCTCACCTCATGAGTTTCATTTTTGTTCTTCACTTCATCTTCTTCTTCATGAGAAAAAGCTTGCTAGCTTTTTTCTAAGTGAGAAAATATTGTGAGAAAATTAAATCTAAAGTGAGCCCATTTTCTACTTCATCATCCTCTACTGTTAGCCATTTAGTTTAAGGTGTTTGCTTCACTAATTCACATATTAGTGAATAGGTAGCATGAGCTTGAGTCTCCTCAACGTAGATCATCTTCGGCCTCAAAGACATTGAACAAGCTCGTTCATTTCTTCATGTGGATCCTTACTAGAGTTCGGGTGTTCACTATTTGGAGCGAAGGGACTACTACACGGAGCTTTAGAAGTGAATGACCGGTCTACAAAGGTTGTATTCCTCATTCACTTTCTATGTAAAGTTGTTTGCATTCTAGTTTATCTCCTAAAACTCTGGTTAGATCCTTGGCATGGGTTGCATAGCTCTCTAGGTTTTTTAAATTTGTATAATTGATGCCCCAAAATCCTTGTTAGGGTGCTATGGAACCTAATAAGAATATGCGTGGATCTTTGATGGGATCTAGCTTTCTTGGTTAAAGCCACAGCTCCAATGTTATCACAATACAAGGATATTGGATGCTCGATGGACGGAGCCACACAAAGTTTTTTTTATGAACTTCTTCATCCAGACAACCTCTTTGGTAGCTTCGTTAGCAGCGATGTATTCAGCTTCCATCATCGAGTCTGCCACGGTTTCCTGTTTGGAACTCTTCCAACAAACCGCCCTTCCATTGAGGGTAAAGACAAATCTCGAGTGCGACTTAGAGTCGTCCTTATCACTCTGGAAGCTCGAATCGGTAAAGGACTCCACTTGGAGTTCTCCGTTACCATACACCAAGAACATCTCTTTTGTCCTTCTTAAGTACTTGAGAATGTTTTTCACAGCTGTCCAGTGACTCTCTCCTGGATCTGCTTGATACCTACTCACTACACTTAGTGATTATGCTACATCGGGTCTGGTACATAGCATCACGTACATGATAGAGCCTACTGCCGAAGCATAGGGTATCTCTTGCATGCGAGCTCTCTCTAAACCAGTCTTGGGAGACATCTCTTTGGAGAGAGTGAGTCCAGAGATCGTGGGTAAATTCCCACGCTTGGATTCTTCCATACTAAACCTCTTTAGTACGGTTTCAATGTACTTGGATTGGGACAATCCCAGTATCCGTTTAGATCTATCTCTATAGATCTTAATCCCTAAGATGTAGGAGGCATCACCTAGATCTTTCATTGAGAATCTTTGTGATAAGAAGAGCTTGACCGAGTGCAGCATAGGAATATCATTTCTTATCAAGAGTATATCATCCACGTACAATACGAGAAAGACAACCTTACTCTCTGCCACCTTATTGTATATACAAGGTTCATCTATGTTTTCGATGAAGTCAAACACTTTGATTACGACATCAAAATAGATGTTCCAACTCCGCGTTGCCTGGTTCAATCCGTAGATGGATTTAAGCAGCTTGCACACCTTCCCACTGCTCCCAGTGTCCATGAAGCCCTCTGGCTGAGTCATGTACACGCTCTCTTCTAAATCACCATTTAGGAAGGCGGTCTTAACATCCATTTGCCAGATTTCGTAGTCATGGTATGCAGTAATGGCAAGTAGGATCCGGATGGACTTAAGCATAGCCACTGGAGAAAAGGTTTCATCATAGTCCACACCTGGTCGTTGACGAAAACCTTTTGCAACAAGTCTAGCTTTGAAAATCTCAACTTTTCCATCTACACCAAGTTACTTCTTAAAGATTCATTTGCTCCCAATGGGTTTTACCCCTTCAAGAGCATCCTCCAAATTCCATACTTTGTTGGTGTACATGGATTCCATCTCAGATCGCATTGCATCCAGCTATTTCACAGAGTCCCCACTCGTGATGGCCTTCTTGAAGCTAGTTAGGTTATCATCTTCCATGATGCAATCCTCGGTCCAACCATCAACAATAAAACCATAGTATCTCTCTGGTGGATGAGGAACCCTACTAGATCGGCGGAGAGGCTGGGGTTCGTTGGAGACTGCGAAATTTTCTGGTTCCACCAAATCTTCTGTCGTAGTTAGTATAGCTGGAACTTCTTCCAGTTCTACCTTCTTGCCACTAATTTCTTTCATAAGAAAACCCTTTTCTCAAAAGGCGGCATGTTAACAAACAAACACCTTTTGTTCCTCGGAATGGTAGAAGATATACCCTCGCGAATGTTTGGGATATCCTATAAACTTGCACAGAACTGACCTTGCCTCGAGCTTGTCTGGATTTTGTGTTTTCACATAGGCCAGACAACCCTATATCTGAATAAAATTATGATATGGCCTCTTTCCATTCCATATCTCATATGGAGTGATAGGCACCGATTTGGTAGGAACTCTATTCAATAGATATGCTGCTGTCTCAAGCGCATAACCGCAAAAGGAAATAGGTAACTCAGCGGTGCTCATCATAGAGCGCACCCTATCTAATAAGGTGTGATTCCTCCGTTTTGATACACCGTTGTGCTGTGGTGTATACGGAGGAGTAAGCTGAGAGAGAATCTCATTCTCTTTTAGATAGTCCGGGAATTCATTGCTCAAGTATTCTCCTCCCCGATTAGATCGAAGGATTTTAATACTTTTACCCGTTTGGTTCTCGACTTCATGCTTATATTCTTTGAATTTCTCAAAAGCTTCAGACTTGTGTTTCAACAGGAACACATGTCCATATCTTGAGAGATCGTCAGTGAATATAATCAAGTATGAAGAACCATTCCTGGCATGTGTAGACATGAGACCGCATACATCACCATGTATTAGTTCCAAGAGTTCCGTAACTGTTTCTCCGTGTCCAGTAAATGGAGTTTTGATCATTTTTCCTTTGAGACATGACCGGCAAGTGCCATAAGATGAAAATTCGAACGAATTCAAATATCCATCCTTATGTAACTTAGCTAGTCGTGTCGTATTGATATGACCTAGTCTACAATACCATAAGAAGGATTCATTCATTTCTGAACTCTTCCTCTTGTGTGTGTTTTGTACATTAAGAACTGTGTTTTGATCTAGAACGTATATGTCATTATTTAATGAGCCTTATCCGATCAACTTTTGATTCAGAAAGATATTCATAACATTATCCTGTACTACAAAATTATATCCTTCTTTACTTAATAATGAAACTGATATAAGATTCCATATCAGGGTCAGTATGTAATAGCATTCGTTCAGAATCAATGTATTACCAGTTGGTAATACAAGGTGATATTCGCCAATTGCTTTGGCTACAACATTTGCACCATTCCCTACTTTTACGGAATGATCACCCATTCCCAGTACTCTACCTTTCCTTTGCCTATGTAACATATTACATATGTGGGATCTTGATCTGGTATCTAATACCCAGGACGTAGAGTGAACCAAAAAACAGTTCTCGATAACAAACACACCCGAAGAAGATACATCAGCATGCTTTTTCTTCGTTTGGGCGGTATGGGAATCCGGATATGTCCATATTTCCTGCTCAGTCTTTTAACAATTATAAGAAAGAACGGAACCAACGTTCCTCTGCTCAGTATAACAAGCGGGTTCGGTCAATACATCTATATTATTATCTTGATTAAGGCCTGTAATGGTCGCTACCTATAGAGAGAGAAGAAAACATTTTAGCATATGCTCTGCAAGATTAGATTGGTTATTATCTTATCTAATCAGGATGTCTCCTACTGTTTTCATCAAATCTTCCTTCAAACCCTAAATGGTAAGACTAGCCGGGATTAATTACAACTTACAAGTTCGCCAATCTTTCAGCCAGGCCAGTGTTGGTGCTTTGAGGGAGGTTCCCTGTGCTTTCGCACGGACCTAATTAATATAAACCTCATTTTCCCAGGGGCATAATCCCGTAAACACTTTTCTAGATACCTACTTGATCGACTAATTGTCATATGTAAAACTCTCCCAGGAGTAACTCTTACTTGCAGTGTGTATCGGGATCCAAGTATCTCATAGAAGGTAGGAAGTCTCATTGCAAATTTCAACACTTGAAATACCCGATAATAGTTTTTACCCCTAGCGTCCTATGACCTTGACGGAGGCCAAAGTACCCATATGGTGCTAGTTAAGTTCAACACGTTCATTTCTTGATTGAATTAGACCCACCCGCACGAACCTTGACGGAGGCCAAACTACGCCGTATGAATACCCTAATCCAATCGCATCTCATGCTACGGATAAGTACTAATCAGGTACCGTACACTACGTCTTGATGAAGGCCAAACTACCGTCGCATGAATACTAAATAACACTTATCGGAAATGACGGAGGGCTATGCAGGTTTTTAAGAAAACCATGAACGTAATGAACTTGATATCGTTGCAGAATCAAGTGATTTTGAAAAGGAGTGATTTTGAGGATTTTACTAGTTTCGCTAAAGAGGTCACTCCAGGTGAAGGGATCTCGGCTCTTTCCTTATCGAATAAAGTGCAGGATATTTCATAAATACCACGATGCAAAGCAAGAACTATAGAAGCAATCAAAAACTAAACCGAATGAGTTGTAGCATCTGCTAGTTTTGCTAAAGAGGTCACTCCCGGTGAAGGGATCTCGGCTCTTTCCTTATCGAATAAGATGCTAGATATTCTACAAGGAATACCGCTATGCAAAGTAAAAACTAGAGGTACCCTTTTTGAAAATTTGATTCTACGACATCTTTTAGGTTTCTTTTCTTTCATTAATCTCATTAATAACGTCCCATCATTTATGCTTCCTAAGCATCACAGAAGAAACGAAAATATTGTTAGTGTATATGCCCTAGAGGCCATTACTGTATCATACTAGTTTGTATATTACTTAATGGAAGCTTGGGATATTCACCTTGTATAAACAATCTTGCTCAAAATAGTAGTATGCTACTTGGTTTGTTTCTACTTCAATGTGTACATGTGTTTATTTTAGTATATCACCTATACGCATTAGTGGAGCCCTTAGGATCTTTGCTTGATTACCAGCGTTGTGATGGCAGTCACACTAGTGGGGGCTGGGTAATCTATAAGCACATCCTTATACAGGTCCCTAGTCGCAGGACTATCGAAACAGGGCATCGATACTCCGGAGTAGACTAGCGTATGAGCTTCTCATCCCAGTGTGGGAGATGGTCTGTCCCACAGCCATCAGTACGTCGTACTGGAGATAGTATACGGGTGCTCGTTGGGTTACGAGTACACCGGACAGGACTCGTCGGGAACTGACAGGTTGGTACTATACCTATCGTCAGTTATCAGTTCCCAGGTGACATGAGTACAGCTTAGTCCGCTGACTTGACACTGGCACTTCGCCTCGAGTGTGTTCCCACTGCACTTTGATCACTACCCTACCGCGGCTCAAAGGAGTCGTGTAAACAGGTAATGGTTGGGTGCGGTCCCGAAGCACTTGGAGGCAGTGACGGTTAGACAGGATTCGTCTCTCCCGGTATTGGGGGTTGACATCGCGCTGTGTCTAGAAGAGCCATTACACGAGTAGTCCCTGGCCAGGGCAAGCGAGATATACTGGTAGGCTTCCGGTGTTATCTCAGGGTGTTTTGGGCTTCACTCCGACACGACTTGTACCGCTATTAGGGGACTGACGTTTACCGCCCCCTAGGCCCGACATGCGATGTATCAGACGAACAGACCGGACTGTACGGAGACTGTCATATTCAGACTCAGTAGGAGTTCAGATGGGGTTCACCTCGTCAGCCTTCTTATCGGCATCTACCTGGGGACCGTTACGCACAGCTAGTGCCGCTTGCGGTCTGTGGTTAAACCCACTGCCAGCGTAGTGTTGAGTTTTTAGAGTCCCATACAGAGGGCTATTCGCCTCTGGGCAAAACAGAGTAGAGGTCGCATGGTTTTGCGACAGGGTTCGTTCTCATCCGCGCACTTGTGCACGTTTGGAGTCCGGACGGATATTACTAGTAGGCTCTGGTTTGAGCCAGATACTGGTATACGTTTTGGGGTTGATTTTATCTCATGGTATTCATGTTCCTCGGAACAAGAATGCGGGTGTGTATGCACAGTTGATTGAGGCGGAGGATTTTCATTAGGGTTTCGGAACGGGTGCGTATGCACAGTTGACAGTCGTCTTTTTCCAAACCCTAATGGAATTATGATATATCAATTAATAATATTAATTAAATGAAATTGTGTCATGGTTGGGTTTTTGTTGACTTGTTGACCATGGTTGAAGGTTTGACCATCATCATTACTTTGCAAAGATGCTCTTTGATTCTAGCAAAATTCATTTAAAGAATGTAATGATAATGGTCATTCCAAACCATCCATCAACTATTTCATTTTCTTATTATTGTTAATTGATAATTCTTTTCTTTTTGTGATATGGTTGTAGAATGAGAAAAAGAGCTCATTCTATCATAACACTTCTCTCTCCTCACTTGTTCTTCTTCCTCCTCTAATTCAAGGAGAATCCTTCTCATGAGTTGAGAATCCCTCTCCTTGAGATAAAAACACCCCAAAGACACTCTCTACTCACTCTAGGGTTAAAGGTTTAGCAAGCCGAAGATTCTAGTTCTCTCAAAGTTCGAGAAAAAGCCCGAAGGTTGAACCCTCAGGTGGATCCATCTTTGACGGAAGAAGGCAACGAGGAAAGCACCATCAACCCCTACAAAGGTTTCAAGAAGAAGGAGTTCAAGTTAGGTATAACTTCTTTTCAGAGTAGCTAACTCCCTTTAGCATGATAGCTAGTTTTAGTTTAGAAAAGATCCCGACTTTGTTAGTCCATGTTGCCCCATGCGCTTAAAATTTGAGTTTTATACCGTTTCCGCCTCCCCGTAAGAACCGGGGGTCGCAACGTGGACTTACAGTGGTATCAGAGCCTAACTAAACTTAAACTAGCTTTGTAGTAAAGTGTATGGAAGTTCGATCGAGAAAAATCGCAAAACCGGAAAATAAAAAACCCTAAGTTTCTGTTGAAATTTTTTGTGCTCTAAAAGTAAAAAGTTTTACTCCTAAAATCGGCTCAGGGTTTTGTGGAAACACCCACGAAATACGATCGCATGATTCCTTCAAACCGCCGCGGTTCCGCGGCAATGAGTGGCTTAGGCCGCGGAACCGCCGCCGTTTTGTCTCCTCTTGTGATCGTGTTTTGTGTAGTGTTCTTCTGGTAGGGTTTTGGGATTTTTCAGATATGTTATTTGTGCCCAGATTTTCCAGAAAAGAAATTTGTTTTTGGGGGCCTATAAATCCGTATTTTTATCGAACTTCACTACACTTTGACTATATTGGTTATATCTGTGATGTTTGCATGTATTGAACGTCGGCTAATCGCTATATGTCAATTAGTCGGGGTTATACATATCTGTGATCTGAGTTTGTTGATGGTATGTGTATATGAATGGATTGGATTGTCGTGGGTGAATAGCCGGGATGGATGTGAGATGAGTGTTGTGTTTCTTTCATTCATTTGTAATATGTAAATTGATGTAATATTATTATTTGTATGGCCGCACAACCGGGTCGGGGTTGTAGCCGTCATTGTATAATTCTTTTTACTGTTTTTGCTCCTAGGATAGACCCATGGAGAGGTGCACAAACTACCGGGAACTTGGCGGGTAGTTTGCCGCACCCGTAGGGGTCTTGGGTGGGGTATTGGCTATTCACCGCGACCGTGTAATCCGCTTTTCGTTGCAGGCTCGAACGGATTGCGGATTCCTAGTATATCCAATATATTCATCTGTGATCTGTAATGTCTATCATTGCTATATATTTATAACTATTTAGGCGTTGCTTATGTTTTACAGCCGCGCTAGCCCAGCCCCCGCTCTGTCGTTAGTTAAGTAACCTAACGGGTAATGACGGGGCCCCGTGGCGAATGCGAATGGCAGAAGCGTACGTCATATTTTGGTTGTTTTCTGCAATGGTAGGATTAAATGATGGGACGCATTAAAAGAACTAATGCAAGAATATCACGCATTAAAAGAACTAATGCAAGATAATAAACCAAGCTAAAGTCGTTGGAACACTTTCGAAAAACCACTCGGTTCTTTTCAAAACTAACTTTTAAATGCGGAGCTTGAGCCACTCCTTCTAAAAGCTATCTCGTTCCATCGATTATATCAAGTTCACTACGTTCACGGTTTCGCCAAAACCATTTGTAGCCCTCCGTCGTTTCGTATGAATATTCAATAGTATTCAAGTTATGTTTGTTGACCTTCGTCAAGGCATAGAGATTGGTAGCTGTTGGGTGTTCATATGTAGCAAAGATAGATGCGTTGGTTTGGGACAGTCGTATTGCCTTGTTGACCTTCGTCAAGGGTATATACGGGTGGGTTCAAATTAACCTGGAAAATGACGGGCTGAACTTGACATGTGACTTATGATTTGTTGACCTTCGTCAAGGTCATAAGAGCATGGGGCAAAAATCCACATCGGGAGTTTCATAAGTACCGAAACTTGCTAGATTTGCATACCATTTGGAGTGTGGTGATTCTGGTAGGATTCCTTCAGTTTCGTCACTCGATGATATTTGGATCCCGATCCTACTGTGAGTATATGCTACTCCTCGGGAAATTTCTCACTAAAAAATCAATGCTATAAACCTAGTAGGTGTCTAGAAAGGTGTTAGCGGGGCTACGCCCCCAGGGAAAAGAGGTTCTTTAATTAAGGAACTTCGCGAAAGCGTTGGAAAACCTCCCTCGAAGTACCGACACTGGCCTGGCTGAACGGTTAAGCAAGTATTGTGCGGTGGGATTGATCCCGACTAATTCTTCCTTTATGGTTTGAGGAGGGATTCGAGAGACAGTGGGAGCCATCCTGTTTAGACAAATTAAAAACCACTCTAAACTTGCAAGAGCATCGTGCTAAAGTGTTTCTTCTCTCCGTCCTAATTGCAGCGACCAATCGACATGACTGGACTTAAGTTACTTCTAGATAAAAACATACTAACAGGGCCAAACTATAAAGATTGGCTCAGGAATGTCAAAATGGCAATCACTTACGACAAGCTGGGGTATCTTCTTACCACCAAAGCTCCCCCCGTCCCAGGTCCCACCTCCAGCGTCGCGGATAAGAAAATCCGTAAGACTTGGGAGATTGATTGCGCGAAGGCCAGGTGCCTCGTGCTTGCCTCTATGGACAACGAACATCAGAGGAGGCACGAGAATATGGACCTGGAATCCATATTTCTTCATACAAAAGAACTGTATGGAGAGCAGTCTCGTATCGCAAGATACGAAGTGTCGAAGAAGTTATTTTCGGCAAAATTGGCCGTCGGATCATCGGTAGCGGACCACGTGCTTAAGATGATTGGCTACATTGAGGAGCTCACGGAACTTGGGACCACGTTGGAAAGTGAACTCTATACGGATTTAATTCTCCAGTCCCTTCCATCCACTTACGCCCAGTTTATACTGAACTTCAACTTATAAGAAAAAGAAGTTGAACTTTCAGAACTCCTCAACATGCTGAGGAGCGCAGAGGGCACCCTACAGAAAGGTAGGGAAACACCCGCTTTGTTTGTAGGAGGATCTTCTTCCTCTAGGTCCAAGGCGAAAGCCAAGGGAAAGAGGAAGAAAGCCCCCGCCAAACCAAGGGGCGGTGTTAGTAAAGTGGGTACGAAGGGAAAAGAAAAGGCAACAATGATAGCGGGGAAGCTTGTGGGTAAAGAAGAATGCTTCTATTGTCATAAAAGTGGACACTGGAAGAAAGATTGCAGGTCTTGGAAAGCCAGGACACAGGAACTGAAGCAGGTTGCGGCTTCAGCTTCAGGTGTGTATGTTATTGAAAACTGTCTTTCTATAAACTCTACTTCCTAGGTATTGGATACCGGATCAGGATCTCATTACTGTAATTCTTTGCAGGCGTTGAGAAACCGTAGGTTTTTGAAGGCAGGTGACATGACCCTCAGAGTTGCGAACGGAGCTAGCATGGATGCTAAAGCTGTGGGGGACTATCACATGGGAATGTCAGATGGACATGTTTTGGTTTTGCGTAATTGCTTTTTTGTACCCAACGCAACTTGTAATATCATTTCTGTATCTTTGGTTTCTAAAGAAGGTTATGAATTTGCGTTTGTAAGTAATGTTGTAAACATTCACCTTAATCAAGTTCTGATTGGGTCAGGTACACTGAGCAATGGTATATACGTGTTAAACCAACCACAGATTTTCAATGTCCAGAACACACACAAAAGAAAGTCTCCAGATATCAATCAGGCTTTCTTATGGCATTGTAGACTGGGTCACATCAATGAGACACGGTTGACTAAGTTACATAAAGAAGGATACTTGGATCCGTTCGAGTATCAGTCTTATGCCACTTGTGAATCTTGTCTCATGGGAAAGATGACAAAGACTCCGTTCACTGGACACGGAGAAAGAGCGAGCGAGCTCTTGGGACTCATACACAGTGACGTGTGTGGTCCAATGTCTACACATGCGCGAAGCGGTTATTCATACTTCATTACTTTCACAGATGATTTCTCTAGGTATGGACATGTCTTCTTAATGAAGCACAAATCCGAGGCCTTTGAGAAATTTCGGGATTACAAGAATGAAGTTGAAAAACAAACAGGCAAAAGTATTAAGATTCTAAGATCGGATCGAGGTGGTGAATACTTGAGTGCCGAGTTCCTGGACTATTTAAAAGAGAATGGAATTCTCTCTCAGCGTACTCCTCCATACACTCCGCAACATAACGGTGTATCGGAAAGGAGGAATCGAACCCTATTGGATATGGTTCGTTCCATGATGAGTAAGGCTGAGTTACCGCGATCTTTCTGGGGCTATGCACTAGAAGCAGCTGCATATCTCTTGAACAAGGCTCCCACCAAGACTGTGCCTACCACTCCATATCAGATGTGGAGTGGGAAGAAACCCTGTCTTAAGTACCTTAAGATATGGGGATGTCCAGCTTTTGTAAAAAAGCAGCATGCGGACAAGCTCGAGGCACGTTCAGTACTGTGTAAGTTTGTGGGATACCCAAAGAACTCTAGGGGGTATCTGTTCTATTCCGCTGAGGAACAAAAAGTTTTTGTTTCTCAACATGCCCACTTCTTGGAAACTGAGTTTTTGGAAACCCAGATAAGTGGGAGTGCAATCGAACTGGAAGAAATTCCAGAACCACAAGCTATTACTGAAAGCTTGGAAGAGCCAGTAAGTTCAAAAGAACAGGATATTCCTACACCGCTCCGCAGGAGTAGTAGGCAGTCTCATCCGTCCGAGAGATACTACGGTTTTCTTATAGACGGGGATAGAGAGGATTGCACCATAGATTATGATGAGCCTACTAGCTTCCAGCAGGCCGTTCAGAGCGTTGACTCGGTAAAATGGCTGGACGCAATGCGGACCGAAATGGAGTCCATGTACACCAACAAAGTATGGACGTTGGACATTGCTCCAGACGGGGTAAAACCCGTAGGATTCAAGTGGATCTTCAAAAGGAAGATTGGTGTAGATGGACAGGTTGAGACCTATAAAGCTAGACTTGTAGCAAAGGATTTCCGTCAAAGACCTGGTTTGGACTATGACGAAACCTTTTCTCCATTGGCTATGCTGAAATCCATTCGGATCCTTCTTGCCATTGCTGCCTTCCACGATTATGAGATTTGGCAAATGGACGTAAAAACCGCTTTTCTAAATGGAAATTTAGAGGAGTGTGTCTATATGGACCAGCCAGAGGGTTTCATTCAGAGTGGGAGCAGCGGAAAGGTGTGCAAGTTGCTTAAGTCCATCTATGGACTAAAGCAGGCATCGCGGAGTTGGAACATCTGTTTTGATGAGACGGTCAAAGAATTTGGCTTTATCAAAAACCCAGATGAACCATGCATCTATAGTAGATTTGTAGCGAGAACTGTAGTATTCCTCGTTTTATACGTGGATGGCATTCTCTTAATAGGAAATGACATTCTTATGCTACAATCTGTCAAGGGGTTCTTGTCACACAGGTTCTCCATGAAAGACCTGGGTGATGCCTCCTACATCCTGGGGATCCGGATCCATCGTGATAGATCCAAGAGGATATTAGGACTTTCTCAGTCCAGGTACATCGACACCATACTGAAAATATTCAGTATGGAAGATTCCAAGCGCGGTAACCTACCGGCTTGTCATGGGATCACCCTCTCTAAAGAGATGTCCCCCAAGACTGATTTGGAGAGGGATCGCATGTCTATTATACCCTACGCTTCTGCGGTAGGCTCTATAATGTATGCGATGTTGTGTACCAGACCGGATGTAGCTTATGCACTGAGTGTGGTAAGCCGGTATCAGTCAAACCCTGGGGAGAAACACTGGATAGCGGTAAAGAACATTCTCAAGTACCTGAGAAGGACTAAGGAGATGTTCTTGGTGTATGGCGGAAAAGACCTCCAGATCGAGGCCTTTGCTGACTCCAGCTTCCAGAGTGACAAGGATGATTCCAAGTCCATGTCGGGTTTTGTCTTTACCCTCAATGGAGGGGCGGTGTGTTGGAAGAGTTCCAAACAGGAAACCGTTGCAGACTCGACTATGGAAGCGGAATACATCGCTGCATCTGATGCCGCAAAAGAAGCTGTCTGGATGAGGAAGTTCTTGAAAGAACTTCAGGTGGTTCCGTCCATTGTTGACCCAATACCTCTGTATTGCGACAACAATGGGGCTATAGCTTTAGCGAAGGAACCCAGGTCCCATCAGAGATCCAGGCACATCTTGAGGCGGTATCACCTGATCAGGGAGATCGTGGATCGCAAGGAGATCGAGGTTCGGAGGGTTGCTTCAGAAGAAAACACTGCAGATCCATTCACCAAGGCACTGCCCCAGACTCAGTTCGAGCGGCTGATCGAGATGATAGGTCTTCGATACGCCAGTACATGGCCTTAGTGCAAGTGGGAGATTGTTAGTGTATATGCCCTAGAGGCCATTACTGTATCATACTAGTTTGTATATTACTTAATGGAAGCTTGGGATATTCACCTTGTATAAACAATCTTGCTCAAAATAGTAGTATGCTACTTGGTTTGTTTCTACTTCAATGTGTACATGTGTTTATTTTAGTATATCACCTATACGCATTAGTGGAGCCCTTAGGATCTTTGCTTGATTACCAGCGTTGTGATGGCAGTCACACTAGTGGGGGCTGGGTAATCTATAAGCACATCCTTATACAGGTCCCTAGTCGCAGGACTATCGAGACAGGGCATCGATACTCCGGAGTAGACTAGCGTATGCGCTTCTCATCCCAGTGTGGGAGATAGTCTGTCCCACAGCCATCAGTACGTCGTACTGGAGATAGTATACGGGTGCTCGTTGGGTTACGAGTACACTGGACAGGACTCGTCGGGAACTGACAGGTTGGTACTATACCTATCGTCAGTTATCAGTTCCTAGGTGACATGAGTACAGCTTAGTCCGCTGACTTGACACTGGCACTTCGCCTCGAGTGTGTTCCCACTGCACTTTGATCACTACCCTACCGCGGCTCAAAGGAGTCGTGTAAACAGGTAATGGTTGGGTGCGGTCCCGAAGCACTTGGAGGCAGTGACGGTTAGACAGGATTCGTCTCTCCCGGTATTGGGGGTTGACATCGCGCTGTGTCTAGGAGAGCCATTACACGAGTAGTCCCTGGCCAGGGCAAGCGAGATATACTGGTAGGCTTCCGGTGTTATCTCAGGGTGTTTTGGGCTTCACTCCGACACGACTTGTACCGCTATTAGGGGACTGACGTTTACCGCCCCCTAGGCCCGACATGCGATGTATCAGACGAACAGACCTGACTGTATGGAGACTGTCACATTCAGACTCAGTAGGAGTTCAGATGGGGTTCACCTCGTCAGCCTTTTTATCGGCATCTACCTGGGGACCGTTACGTACAGCTAGTGCCGCTTGCGGTCTGTGGTTAAACCCACTGCCAGCGTAGTGTCGAGTCTTTAGAGTTCCACACAGAGGGCTATTCGCCTCTGGGCAAAACAGAGTAGAGGTCGCATGGTTTTGCGACAGGGTTCGTTCTCATCCGTGCACTTGTGCACGTTTGGAGTCCGGACGGATATTACTAGTAGGCTCTGGTTTGAGCCAGATACTGGTATACGTTTTGGGGTTGATTTTATCTTATGGTATTCATGTTCCTCGGAACAAGAATGCGGGTGTGTATGCACAGTTGATTGAGGCGGAGGATTTTCATTAGGGTTTCGGAACAGGTGCGTATGCACAGTTGACAGTCGTCTTTTTCCAAACCCTAATGGAATTATGATATATCAATTAATAATATTAATTAAATGAAATTGTGTCATGGTTGGGTTTTTGTTGACTTGTTGACCATGGTTGAAGGTTTGACCATCATCATTACTTTGCAAAGATGCTCTTTGATTCTAGCGAAATTCATTTAAAGAATGTAATGATAATGGTCATTCCAAACCATCCATCAACTATTTCATTTTCTTATTATTGTTAATTGATAATTCTTTTCTTTTTGTGATATGGTTGTAGAATGAGAAAAAGAGCTCATTCTATCATAACACTTCTCTCTCCTCACTTGTTTTTCTTCCTCCTCTAGTTCAAGGAGAATCCTTCTCATGAGTTGAGAATCCCTCTCCTTGAGATAAAAACACCCCAAATACACTCTCTACTCACTCTAGGGTTAAAGGTTTAGCAAGCCGAAGATTCTAGTTCTCTCAAAGTTCGAGAAAAAGCCCGAAGGTTGAACCCTCAGGTGGATCCATCTTTGACGGAAGAAGGCAACGAGGAAAGCACCATTAACCCCTACAAAGGTTTCAAGAAGAAGGAGTTCAAGTTAGGTATAACTTCTTTTCAGAGTAGCTAACTCCCTTTAGCATGATAGCTAGTTTTAGTTTAGAAAAGATCTCGACTTTGTTAGTCCATGTTGCCCCATGCGCTTAAAATTTGAGTTTTATACCGTTTCCGCCTCCCCGTAAGAACCGGGGGTCGCAACGTAGACTTACAAATATAACGTACGCTTATGCCATCCGCATTCGCCACAGTGTCCTGTTATGAACCGTTAGGTTACTTAACTAACGGTATACCGGGGCAGGACTAGCTCGGGTGCAAAACATAAGCAACGTTTATTATATATCTCATATATAATAATAAAGCAATCGTCTCAAGCATATAAAGTGATCACATCACAAAATATCAGCAGCAGAAGATAACATATGAAATATTGGATATACTAGGAGGTCAGTATTTTGTATTTAGCCAACAACAGAAAATAAGAATTTCACGGTCGCGATGAATAGCCAAATCCACATCCCTAGACCCCTACAAGAGCGGCAAGCAACCCTACCTATTCCAGAGTTAGGAGATCCGGTCTCAACTCCTCGAGATGGTCTCCCACTGGACTCTAGAACCCGGTTACTTATGCTCCCCACCTTGGGTCTATCCTAATGCGGAAAAGTAAATAATATACAACAATGGTGACATCATCCTCAACCCGGAAGTGCCCCAATAATAGAATATTACATACATTGAATTTTACATGAATGAAAATGAAAAACTCTCATGTCACATAAAAACCCCGGCTATTCAAATCACGACGATTCAATATAACATATTACAACAACACATAAAATCACATGTCATCAACGTAAGTAAATATGTGTATCCCAATTGTCGTTGACATATAGCAACGAAACCGGCAATACACCACATACTACACTTACGGTCGCAGAAAAGAAAATGTTAAACTACAACATTTGGAATCCACAATCACCTTAGACATCATAAACCCGAAATATCACATACTTCGGATTTCATGCCTAACTATATGAATTTCACATATTGTATCACATTCCACATAAATCTAGACGATGTTAAATGTTTCGATCGAATCAACAAACACCCACAAATCACTTCGAGAGCTCAACACTTGAGCAAAGTTAAGATATCCAAAAACGTGCTACAGTGTCTATGGACCAACTGTAGAAAGGTCAACCCTTCCCTCACCTATGGCGACACAGGACTACGGTAAACCCTAAGGTTTGGCCGCGGTTCTATGGTCATGATCGAGTTAGGGTTATGTTCTTCTAGAGGGTCCATAGTGATACTTGCACGATCTTCCAAATATGTTCAACTTAGGAAATTCCAACACTTGAAAATTTCCACCGAGCGTAATGAGGTGATGTGTGATATTCGTTCGAACAGTTAAACGTCGTCCAAGTTACCAAAACAATGTTTAAAAATACGACTACGAAATACTCCGAATTAGCCCTTAACCAAAATTAACATCACATGAAATTTTTGGGCTAAACAAACAATACCCGAAACCCTAAAGCCTAACCACCAGAGCATAGAAGAAAATCGAGGCAAAAAGGACTTATTTTGGCCGGCCGCCTCGAAATTTTTGGCTTGGTGCTCGGGTCAAATCCGAGGGAATGTCCCCAAATATCTTCTGTGTTATAGTTTTACACATACTAACTTCTACAGTTGTTTAAATAATTTTTACAGACCATTTAAAAATCGACAGAGAGCAATATTCAGGGTTCTAGAAATCCGTATTTTCGGAGTTGTTTCGGTTTCGTAATGTTTTTAATATCGTCTAAGTTTCTAGCTTGGCTCTGATACCACTGTAAGGATTCTTTAGCACCATGCCTAGGATTAAGGTTGTATCACACATGCTATATCAAAAATTTAGGTGGTGCTAAAAAATCCTAACCATGAATCGAACTAGAAAGTTAAGGTAACAACTTGTAATATCACATATTAACTAGTGTCTAACACTAAGTGGGGAGAAATACAACCTTTGTAGACCTCCTCTTATGACTCCTTGGATCTCCTAAAGTTTGAACCGGCTTGCTTGAATCCTTCCAAATCCACGACGATCCACCCGGAGTCCCTTTGCTCAAGCTCCTTGCTCCACTTGATCAAGATGAAGATGAAGCAAACAATCTACACTAATGGGATAGAGTAGTATAGATTGGTAGTGTGCTTTTTGTTCTCACTTAAAAACCCTTTCTTTTTAAGTTCCTCACTCTATGGAAATCTCAAGAGAGCATGAGAGAGGAAGAAGATGAAGATGGCAAAGCTTTAGCTCTTTTGTTTTGGATAAAAAAACAAAATATAAATGAGAAAAGAAAATTTATATGAGAGACACTCTCTCAAGTAACCATGGTCAATAAATAACTAGATATTTTCATCATTGAGTTAAAGAGCAAAGGAAATTAAACCATGGTCTTACTTTGGTCAAGTAAAGAATAGTGATGAAGAAAATTCAACCATGATTTAATCATTTCTTTTTCTCAATAATGAAAATATATATACATATATATCTACCATATGAGTCTTGCATTGCCATCTTTAGTGTATCAACAACCATGACACACATGTATGCATGTATGTATGCATTCACATCAACATGTGTATGTGCATACATGCACACACATCCAAATAGAAAAAGGTTTATATAAATGATATAAAAGTCAATATTAAATCAACAATTGATTTAATAAAACGGTCATATCTCATACGACCCGACCAATAGAAAACGCCCGATTAAAACACGGTATCATATACACGCATTTAATCGAGCTCCCGCGTATATCTCATATGCACACCACATCTTTTCGCCTGAGCTAGGAAACTCCTATGTGGGACTCTAAGACTAGTTGATACGCCGGCAGTAGGTGATGATCATATCAAACACCCACAAGCCGCAAGCGGTCAGCTAAACGTAACGGCCACCCGGGTATTGAGCAATCAAAAGATCAACAAGCAAGCCTGCTCATACTCCTGTAAATCCAATCAGTAATACTACCGTACATTCCGGTATCTTCGTCTAATATGTCGCATATCTAGTCTAAGGGTGGTGAACGTCAAACCCCAGTAACCGATAAGTCATGTCGATATGAGGCTCATAATGGGTCGATAAACTACTGATAACACTTACCAGTAGATCTCCATATCAGCCCGGGCCAGGGACTTTCAGTATAGCCAATCGAGCACAACGCAACATCAACCCTCAATACCGGGAGAGATGAAACCCTTCCTATCGTTCATTGCCTCCATGTGATTCGGGACTGTACCAAAAAGCCACCGTTTTGCACGTTCTCTTTAACGTGGTATGGTGGAAATCAAAGCACAGTCCGAATCACACAAGACTTTATGACGATCTCGGGTCTACAGACTAACCTGTACCAGTGTCACCAGAGAACTGCTATCTGACGATAGGTATAATACCAACTAGGAGTTCTCGGCGAGTCCATTCAGTATACCCAGTCTCCAATGAGCACCCGTATACCATCTTTGATGTAAAACACCAATAGATGTGGGATCATCCATCACCCATCATATGGGTCAAGAAGCGTATACGCTACTCTACTCTGGAGTATCAATGCCATGTCTCGATACACGCTCGACTGGGAACAATTATAGGATGTACTTGTGGACTACATCGGCCCTACTAGTATGATCTCTATCATAGTCCTTGTAGTCAAGTACAAATCCTAAGGGCTTTATCAACATGTGAGAGCAAGACAGTATCAAAAATACAAGTCAACATGTTAAGACAAAGAGCAACCAGATAGCATACTATCATGTCGAGCAAGAAATTCCTCTCTCTATATATGTCCAAGCAACCACTATAATATGCATCATATGTACAACAATGACATATACAAATCAACATCTGAATCATATGCCTATATGCAGGTGGATATCATCTACGTGTCCATCAACGACACAATCAACATCATGGAACCTGAGTGTCCAACATCGACACTCGAAACATCATAAAAGCATATGCATGTATGTATGAGGATATCAACTAACGTGTGTCTATCAACGACACATCAAAGTCATGGAATCTGATTTCCTAACACCGACACTCGAAACATCATGAAACCCGTGTCCAGCATCGACACATAAATCCTCATATCTCGGGCTCCGTCAGTTCGGATCGGCCCATATCCATCTCACGACTCCAGTCGGTATTCTCAAGATAACCGCCAGGTCCAAACTATCACCGGTTGGTAGTGCTCCCCTGCAAGGCTCACCGCCTAACTATACGAGTCTTCTTGCCGCAAGGTACCTCACCGGGTCTACCATGTACCCGCAGACGGTGCCTACCGCTCCTCGAATCAGGTATACTCATAGCTCAGAACTGAGAAAACACATGGTGGACGTCTCGAAATATCATATCAAGAGAAACCGCGCTTTTTAAAATAATACATAATTTCCTTTGAAATATAACCGCGGTTCTCAAATCCAGAGATCTCATGAAAACAGCATCTCAATGCATTTAACCATAAAGTACGATGAATGCAACATAGAACAGTAATATAACCATGTCAAGTATATTATGCAAGCAAGTCCTATGATAGTGCTGAGCAATGAATGCACATTTATGGTTATGATTAATATCATGGTACAACAGTTCTACTATGCAAGTGGCATGGCAATTACCGATGATGAATGTATGTCAGCCGGCAAATCTGTGTAAGTGTAACATACGCATCATCGATAATTGTGCAGGTGTACTAGCAGACGATATCATAACAAATAATGGAAGCACAGGTATATACAATGCAATGAGAATATCATAAACGTAGAAGAAAAGTAAACCCTAAGCGCCGCATTATAAAATATACGTATCTAATCTAAAATCTACCTAAGGGATTAAAATATCTATAACATATCCGAGTCGATGAATCTATCAATCGGCAATCCAGCCTCATAGCATCACGTACGGTATAATCCATCGTACGGCATCCTCGAGTCAAGGGTATGGATCAATCATTAGGTAAAACTCATCGCGTACGGTAATCCATTGTATGGCGGCATTAAACAAATAGGGATTCTATCGACCTATACAATAATGAGGGTACGGATATAAAGTCTCATACGACATATCACTCATTATTCTCATAAATATATATATACACATATCTCTCAAGTCCCATCTGTATCAATCTCATATCATGTCTTGGCCAAGGTATTTATATTCTAGTATCGCCTCTCATCCGTATATCGACATATTCAGCCAAATCATCTTATTTCATCATATGCTGTTTTCATCATGTCAATATCTCACATGAAGTCATCTTGCATACACTTCATATCTTATTAATTTCACAACACATTTATCTCAATCTCATGTCGTTTTTATCGATCTCATAACATGTCACCATAAATGTCATATCGCTCGTATCCACTCGTATCATCTTATCTCATCATATTGATACCTCAATTCTCATCATCGCGTATTAATCATATCATCTCCTACTAATTCTTTAATCATATCCATAAGTTTCTAACATAGTTTCTCTAACCATATTCTATATATTGTTTCCCATTTATAATTTGCGGGGGTGCTATACGCCATCCACTCGACTTCCCCCGTAGATATAAATCTACTCACCTGAAAAACTCCTCGCTAAGCGGAAGTCAATGTTCTTCGTCGTCTCGGAAGTCCACGCGAGGTACCTACAAATCAACACATATCGCATCGTTATGAAAACCAAGTCCGAAAACCGATACGGCACACGAATTTCTTATAGGTTAGAACCTATACCTTACGCATGCAAAAACAACCAAACCACCCTCGTTGTTGACGTAAAAACGACCAATGACCAAATCTTATTAAGAATTTCATAAATCCAAGTTTCAAATATCGAAAAACATAGGCACAACCAACTCAAAATGCTCCCAGATTTTAGCTCAGGTAGACTAGGACAAAACAACCAATACAGTAGCTAGGTTATAAGGAGTATGAGCTATAGGAAAAAACCCAACACCAGACTCCAGAATTTGGCTGACGAGAAGTGCTACAATAACGGGTGTCGCCGGCACAATTTTGGTATTTTGGTCTCGTTCTTCTGTGGTGGTCTCCTAGTGGTCCTATTAGGTCAATGTACTTATTTGATTTTCTTATAAACAACACAAGTTGCTCTAGATTCCCTGTAAGTCCTCAAAACTCCACAAAACCAACATCGGAAAGTTTCAGTTTTCGTGTATGGGGTTCTATTCTCTGGCCCAGGTCAGGAAAATCATCACTAAGGTCCTACAACACTCACTACACCTCCATTACCTCTTTACATGTCCACAAAACCATTAAACATCAACTTGGAAATTTCCAAGATCATCAAATCTTATCGGTTTAACTCTAAACTAACAATATGATAAACTAAACACAATATCTTAAATAAAGTCTAGAAATATACCTTATTTGGCAACTCAAGAAAATTCTTGGGTTGCCCAAAATTTTCAAAATCCAAACTTGAAAGGTCCATAGGGTTTAGGAAGAGGTAGGGATCATTTTTAATGAAATGAGTATGTGGTTTTGACAAGGTTTTGGGGATGAACCATGGAGGTAGAGGAGGTGAAGGATGAGATGAAGAAGAAGGAGAAGTTGAAGTGACGAAGGAAAATAATGGATGAAGGGAAGGTTAATGTGTAGGAGCCTCTCTCTCTCTCCCTTTCTCACTCTCACTCTCTCTCATGGCATGCTCAAGTCATGAGTGTGTTCCCTCTCTCTCTCTCTCATCAATCAGGGAATTTCTCTTTCCTTTTTCTTTCTTTTTCCTTTTCCCCTCTCACAAATAAAAGCAAACACAATTAAAACAACATGTAACCAAAATATAACATGACATGGTGCACTAGCCATGGAAAAGGTAAAAATACGGATTTGGCCTAATCGTGATTAATAGTGCACTAATCAAGTTTAATTGAAACTCACTTATAATTAATTATAAAAATGCCAGAATTCGATAAATATCATTATAATCAATTAGCCATTTTAAATCTCTAATTATTTTCCAAATATTGGTATATACTTATACCATTTTACGAAAAACCCCTATTCGTAAATCGAATAGTTTTCGCGAAATATATTATTTTAATATTTAATTTCCAGAAATAGTATTTTATTTTTCTGAAATTTTACAATCTTCCCACCTTAAATAAATTCGGTCCCCGAATTTAAATTTAAACCCCCAAATACTAAAACATTTCAATAATCTTGTTCAAATCAACGGGGCTCCAAAATCACGGAATACTCAAAATATCCCGCTGCATCGAGTGTGAATGAAAACGAGTGAGAAACTCAAAATCGAAACTCCGTCAAGCGTAACGCAATCATCGGAGTTACAAAGGAGATATAGATATCGAAATCCACTACTGAAATCCAATATATTATTGTCAAAACCATAATACGTATATAGTACGCATCCTCATAAAATCCTCTAAAAACTGGATAAAACACATGCAAAATCTTTTCCGAATCGCCGTGCGATGCGTAGCTCGCGGCACAAGTGGCGGACGCTCAATTGTAAAGTAGTAAATATATCTATATATGTTTTTGCTCAAATTATATGTCCCACCTTTTTGAAATATCACAGAAGGTTTTCCTTGTAAAGGTTCGTGTCATTCGCGGGCACGTAGGAAATAGTGAGACTATAGTTCCTTTTTTTGAAAACCTCCTGGTAACTTTTTATGCATGCAAAATTACTCACGCACTGTCCTCAGATCTGTCCTGCTCGGCTACTATATAATATATTGTCCAATATCAAACTATAATGCTCAAGAGCAAAAATCAGCCTCAAAAGGTGTATCCATCATTACGTGCGTCTGGTGCGCACGGAAGTCAAAACCAAATACAAGTGCCACGAATGCACAAAAGCCAAACTAAGTGCAATGGGTGTACACGAATGCATCTGTCAAGTGCAACAGGTGTGCATGACAACGATCTCAAGTGCATCTAGAGTGCACGAAAATCTCAATCCAGTGCAACTATCATGCACGAATAAAAATCTCAATCAAGTGCATCCGTTGTGCACAAAATC
Organism: Agapanthus africanus; assembly: GCA_030015575.1. NCBI lineage: Eukaryota > Viridiplantae > Streptophyta > Magnoliopsida > Asparagales > Amaryllidaceae > Agapanthus > Agapanthus africanus. The sequence continues at coordinate 100,613,027 of CM057349.1, forward strand.
CCATACCATATGCCCAATATGCGCGAAATCCAAATCAAGTGCGTCAGATCCGTATAAAACATCTAGTGCAGTAGCGTGCACGCTAACGAACGTCAAGTGCAGACATGCATGGAAACATAAATCTGGGACAACAATGCACGGAATACAAATCGAGTGCAACCAATGGACGAAATACAAGTCAATAGTATTGAAATCCACAAATCATAAGTACGTGCAGCCAAGACACAAAATCGATATCAAGTGCAATAGATATCAATAATCATAAACCAGTGTAGCGGTGTAAAAATATAAATCGAGTGCAATAATTGTGCACAAAAATATAATCTCCAGTAGGTGCAGCCATGGTACACGAAAATTATATCATGAAACTCAAATCCAAACGATAAAAGTGTGTTACTCGGGTCATAAACGCAAATCGCAATAAATGATATTGAGGTATACCTCCTTTAATATCGGAAAAAGCTGGTGCGCCCAAAGCTGGCAGAGCAAGATCATCTACTTGCCTCCTACTCCTGGTCTGGCGTCTTCGGTCTCTAGGTCCTCATTTTCTCTCTGGATTACAAATCTCGCAATCCTTCGGCTCGTCGGCCCGTTCAGGTATACTAACGGAACAGTCCCACTCTGGAACTCCTCTGATCACCGTTTGGCCAATCAACATGACCACTCTCAACGGCACATTACTGACGGCGGCATCTGGTCCTCTGATTATGCGCGATATAACTGATCCTAGGTGCAAATCCTTATCGCTGTGGTGCCCTGGAAAGAACCTGCTCATGGCTTCTTCCGATATCACCTATGCCGAACTATACGAAGGTTGGCACCCTTGCATAATTTTTTCTCGTTTTCTGGACATCTGTGTTCTCTGCATAGCTTTTCCTCAGGAATTTGGTCCTATTCCAACGCCTCTGCATATTTATCAATCCTCTGGAATCAATGGGGTGTAACAACAGCTCGTTAACATCTCACAGGAACCTCTTGTTCCACGCATCGTCATTATCATCCACTTCGACGTCAACTCTTGTTGTCTTCGTACGGCAATCCGTCCTCGGCTACAGTCAATTTGGAGTCTCTCATAAGGACTCGAAATTACGAACTTGGTATCTTCAGCACTCCGTGGAAGTTATCTAGCCGAACATGTCCTCGGGAACTCATCCCAAACATCGAAGGAATACACTTTATTCGTCCGTTCTCAATCAACTCACAAAGCATCTGTGTGAGGTTGTCTATCCGAAGATGGTTAACCTACTGATCTCAAATCGGAGCATCCAACGAAAAACGTCCTCTCTGGATCGATCTACTCTAGATCTGAGTAAGATTCTCCAACTGGAATTCTTCAACTCAACCGAGCCTACGTCGATGCATCAAATCAGACGGATCATCTTCGACACTCTATTCATGATGGACTAACTATCTTCGTCACATCTCTGTCTGAAATCTCCAGCAGTTTCAGCTCAAAAACTCTGGAGGCGATATCCTATCAATCTCAGCCACAACTAGGTCATCTGTCTGCGCGGTAGACAACATCATGATCTCTGAGGTAGGCTGTATATCAACAGTCCTCTCACAAACTGGCAGCCTCAATCAATGGCTCGATCATCCGGTGCAAAACCGAATACTCGCCTCGAACGAGAGATCACAAGACAACACTATACCTATACGTTCCCACGTCACCAGAAACAACATGGTCAGCCCTCGTCCATGACGAGCTCACTCTGATCGCAACACTAGCAGCAGCTCAATGTACGCTCAAACCATGGTGACAGGAACCTCAAGCAGGTATCGATGATGAAAGATCAATGAACGAAAGAATCAATAGACCCCAAATGGATATAAGATCATAGGAACGAATAGCATCACAGATCTCAATATAAGTACATCCTAAGGTTCCCAAAGATGGCCTAAAGCCTCACAGCATTATCTTCTACCTGAGTATGTAATTGTCTTTATTCTCTAAAAGTCGTTTCATGCTCTTTCTGCTTTAGGACCAGTTTCTGCTCATAGTATTGAATGAGAGTGGTGTTTACCGCCGAAAACAGAGACGAACTGGGATGGGCCGTCTTTCCTGAATTTGGGGGCAGATGCTATTTAGATTCATCCGTCCACAACTCCGAAAATATCAAGTTGATTTATGGCACCGTATATTGGAGTTTTGGACAGACGCGACCGTCGTAGCAGATTTTATCAGATTCCCCCTCATTTTATGAGGGGTTTTTGATTGTGGGGAAGCTCTTTCTTGCAGGTGCAAGCCCCTACAGTCAATTACGTCATCGCATTTCGATAACCACTTTCTCCTGCTCCGAAAGTTCACTTCATGTCGTGTGTGTTTTTGTTTGTTTTAGTTGCCCGTGGATTGTATATGGAGACTAATTTATGTCGTCGCTCGTAGGGCGCGGATTAGTCCAAATCTATATATTTAAGATTTGGGTTTTGTTTTTTTATGGACCGTTAATCTGGTTTGAGGTTAAAATCGACTTAAACATATGAGTATTTGGGGCTCGGTTATTTTAGTTTAAGGACATCGCGGTCCATTACTGCCGTGTTTGGGGCAGACATGCATTGCGCATGGCGCGCACGTGGCAGGCGCACGTGGAGGGCGCACATGCATTGCATGTAGCGCATATGACGCTTGCGCATATGACGCTTGCGCATATGCGCAGGCCCTAACTTAGAGAACTAAGCTCCTATGGATAACTAAGCTTCTTTGAGGATTGAATCCTATTTTTTCTAAGAGATATCCCCTCTTATTTATATTGGAGTGGTAGAGAAGGGATCAGTTTTTTTTTTCCGATGTAGGACTAAAAATGTATCCCCTATGTGGTAGAGCATTACTTAGACTATACGTGCATAGCACATTTGCTCATAACTTTTGATTCTGGAAGAGTTATAAGACTCATAATATATCAAATCGAAGGATTTTTCGAGACTCTTTCGGTTCCATCATAATTTACTTGATTCTCATTCAGGATATTGGCAAAATACAGCCCAAAATATACTGGTTTGCATTTTCTTAAACGTATTGCTGCTATTTGATACCTTGGCCTCTTTTGCGCAGAAATTTTTGGCGGGAACAAATGCCCCCCACTATTTTTCCCACATACGTATGTATGTATGTTAAGTAGTGCAATGTTATGCATATCCGTAGAATTTATAGATCCAGAGACAAGTTTAGGTCCTTATCGTCTAAGAGTTTTTCATCTTCATGAGCCATAATGGTCTTAAGAATTTTTTTTCTCTATATGGGTCGTGAGGATCACATAGGTGCCTATTCTTCCTAGAAATCGTGAGGATTCCTAAGTGTCTTTCACTTTCGTGAGTCGTAAGGATCTCACGCAAGTATTTTCTCCTTACGAGTCGAGGGGACCCGCAAGTGGTTTCTTTACTTTATTAGCGAATGTGGCCCGTGGATAGTGTATAAGAGTCAGTTTGGACCTTCTTGTAGGACAGCGATGGATTAGGAAATAGGTTTAGATCTGTCACCCAAGACTTTTCAATTTTATAAGCCGTGAGGGTCTCATAAAGACTTTTCTCTTTACGAGTCGAGAGAATCTCATAGGTGTATTTTCTCCTTAGAAGTCGTGCTGACTCCTAAGTGTGTTTTCTCTTGAGAGTCGTAAGGAACTTACAAGAGAATTTTCCCCTTACGAATCGAGAGGACTCGTAAGTGGTTTCTCCTTCTCATCGGTATGCGACTTTGGAGAATGTGGCCCGTGGATAGTGTACAAGAGTCAATTTGGACCTACTTATAGGGCCACAGTTCTTAGGAAACAAGTTGATATCCCCGTCGCCTAAGACTTTTCACCTTCATGAACCATGAGGGTTTCATAAAGATGTTTTTCCCTACGAGTCGAGACGAGTCAAGAGGATCTCGCAGGTGTATTCTAATGTGAAATATAGATAACCCCCATTCATTTACGATAGAGGTCCATCAGGTTTGTAGTACTAGGGTTTTAGTCCGTGGTACCGTCGTGTTGGCTGATATATTCCTCGATATGCGGTCTTTAAGCCGCTGTTCCAGTAGCCCGGCGACCGTCGTGTCTCTGATCACTTCTGAGGCTGGACAAGACGTCTTCAAGTAATCTTCTTAGGTCATATTACCATTGAATGAACAAGCGTTAGGAATTTGCCATGACGCTTTTACTTGAGGTTAGGCTCAGTTTAAAGGCCTGATGAGTCATAACCACTCCACTTTGGTGTGGGATGATCTCCAATAGTCTTTTAGGCTTTATATGAGTTTCCGTCGAGACCCTAAGCTGGGAATATGTCGTTGCTTAATTTTTTTTTGACGATATCGTGCCATTTCTTTGCTGAAGTAGGGTAGACATATATAGGACTTCTATACTGTATGTATTGAAATTGAAGTCCGGAGATAGGAATATGACATTGCTCCAATTTCATTTGATAGTTGCATCCGCATCCTGCTGAAATGAGGGGGAACCTAGAAATAGTCTCTGGGTTGTATATGAACCGTCAAGATTTGGATCTAGGATTTTACCGTAACTCCATTTTTGCTTTGACCCTTGGGTCTTTTATTGACGTTGCATCTGCATCCTGCTGGCATGAGAAGCACGTTGAGTGGGAGTTAGGATTTTGCCGTCACTCCTTTTTGGTTTGGATTCTTGGAGCCTTTGTTGATGTCACATCTGCACCGAGAAGAAACGTCGAGTTGGAGCTGGGATTTTTCCATCACTCCTTTTTTTTGACCTTTGGGTCTTTGATGACGTTGCGTATACATCCTGCTGGCATGAGAAGCATGTCGAGCTGGAGTTAGGATTTTGCCGTTACTTCTTTTTGATTTGGCTCTTTGGAGACTTTGTTGACATTGCGTCTACATCCTGCTGGCATGAGAAGCATGTCGAGCTGGAGTTAGGATTTTGCCGTTACTCCATTTTTATTTGGCTCCTTGGAGCATTTATTGACGTCTCATCTGCACCGAGAATGAATGTCGCTGGAGCTGGGATTTTGCCATTGCTCCTTTTTTGTTCGACCCTTGGGTCTTTGTTGACATCGCATCTGTACTGAGAAGGAACGTCAGGCTGATCTCTAGGCTGTAGATGTTGCCATCGAGATCTGGAGCTAAGGATATGTCGTTGCTCTACTTTATTTTGGTGATGCCATACCGATTCTTTGCTGAAGTTGGATATACATCCAAATGACCTTTATGCTGTATGTATCGCCATCGAGGTCCGTAGCTAGGAATATGCCATTGCTCCAATTTCATTTGACAGTTACACCTGCACCCTGATAGAATGTTGAGAACGTTGAGCTGGAGCAAGGATTTTTACCATCACTCCACTTTTGTTTGTTGATGTTGCGTTTGCACCGAGAAGGAACGTCGAGTTGGAGCTGGGATTTTGTTATTACTCCTTTTTGATTTAGCTCCTTGGAGCTTTGCCGGCGTCACGTATGCACCCTGTCGGAATGAGAAGAGCGTCGAGCTGATCTTTAGGTTGTAGATGTTGCCATCAAAATCTGGCTCTCCCTTTGACGAAGCCTGCTGGGAAAATATAGTTCCCTTTCTTTCATTTGTGCCCATGGATCGTATATAAGACATATGATTGTCACGGCAGAGCTATGCGTTCTACCTTGTCGAATTTGTTCTGCTTACCGCAATTAAGACAGTGTCGCTTTGCAGCTAGCTGGTTGAGCATGGGTCGATCCACAGGGAGATGGTAGTATGTATGTTCGTGTTTTAGACGAGTCAATGAAAGAATGTATATATCTGTTCAAGTCTATCCTATGTGTTCGTATTTATGTTCAAGTAAGTTTGTTAGGATTAAGGTTGGTTAGTAGAGTTAGGATTAATCTTGTGCTTTTCTTTTGCCAATCATAAAATAAAGTTGGGATAATCGAATGTAGCGGGGATTAGGAGGACATAGGAATGGGATTTGCGAGTTTAAGCAAAATTTCCAACGCTAAATCCATTCCTAGTGCTCCTTGTCCTTCCGCTATGTGCGCTTATTTCCAACCCTAGGCCAAGCACCCACAACCATGTATCTAATTAAGTCATAACTACATGTCACGTTGTAGTGCGCCCAAAGGAATTCTCGACTTAGGTCGTGACCATATGTCACATATAGTGTGTCTAAGTGAGGGGGTTGTGTTTGTTTGGTCTAAGTTTGTTTCAAGGTGTTTGGCGAAGAGAAGCACAAGGGATTTTTCAGTGCCTTATACTAACCTTCCTTAGCCCAAACAAGTGTGGAAATTATTCACACATTTAAAAGAAAATAAAAACAAAACAAGAATGAAGCAAAGAAAGAAAGGAAAAAATACGGTTTTACAAAGATGCAAGCTAACGACTTGGGTTCTCACCTAAGTAAGGAACTCCATCAAGTTTCATGGCTTGAAAATAAGGATAATAAGAGAAGGAAAACAAAACAAGAAAAGTAAAGAAAATCAACAACTATTTAACAACAATTAATAAAGTTACAATAAGAATTAAAATTACAAGACAAGAAATGAAATTACAATACAAGAAAATTAAAGATACAAATTAAATAAAAACCTTCATCTTCATTGATTTTCCACTCAAGAGCTCTTACTACACTTTCATGGAGAATAGATGAAGAAGAAGATACAAAATAAACTACACTAATTCTAACTATACATAAGCATTTATACAATGGCTCAAAACTGGAGTATTTATAAGCAGAGAGCCGAAACCCCAGGGCCAAATTTTGAGCCCAAATGAAGTTACAAAAATAAGCCCAAACTCCTATCTGACGCCGAGTTGACTCGGCCGCGGAACCGCCGCATAAGTGGCCAATTGGCCGCGGTTCCGCGGCGTTATGGAGGAATTGGGATGTCGTTTTTCTAGGGATATCTCGTGTTGCATTCTTCTTCAGTTCTACAGTTCCAAAATGGAAAAATGGTTCTAATATTTCTTCAGATTTTCAACAGTCCAAATTGGCTTCGCTTTTAATTCATTTGACCATTATCTCCCTCGAGCTCCGCGCATAAATTGAATCTTGTGCTGCCCCTCTCATGCTCTATGCTTATCCGAGATACGAATGACCACTGTTTTTTGTCTTGTCTCTTGAACTGGTAAGCGACACTGGAGGGATACGGATGAACGGAACCCTGCTTTTATTTGTCGGTGACAGATGTTCTGGATTTTGGCGTAACTGTGGATATTTTGTATGATTTGTGTTATTTTGGACTAGAAACCTGTAACCTGTAAATATGTAGCAAACACGGATCAAAAGCACCTGCCTATAAACAAACGAGCAGAAGAATGGGAGGTATTAAATGCAATAATCTGGTATGAACAAATACCCCCAAACTTAACTTTTGCTCGTCCCGAGAAAAACCAATTATTCACAAAAAGTCCTAACTTCACTTTCACAGGGAACACGATTGCACTGAGCTCGTGCAACAAACCGTTAAATCTCTAGGTGTCCTTAGTTGGAGGAGTGTTATCTCCTGAGGGTTTTGAAGGACTACCTTAGAACCATGATGAGATTATAGAAGCATCTACCATGCCAAATTTAAATTTTTCTTGGTGCTAAGCTAGACTAACAAGATCTTTAACTAGATTATTAGGGTTTTCTTTACTTGATATGTAAACTAGATAAGTGTAGGAAGATTATACCTTGGTAGAATCAAGTCCTTCACTTCACTTGCTCCTTATAGTAGTCCCGCGACTCCACTAGGCATCTCTTGAGGCTTTGAACGGGCTTCCTCCGATGATCTTCACGACGAAGACGATCCACCATGAAGCTCCTACTAGTTCAAGCTACCACTACACCAAACTCCTTTAGTGTAAGAACACACTAGTGTAGAGTGTTAATCTACACTAGGATGATGAAGTAGGGGATGTTAGAAGCTCACAAATGCAATCAAAAATCCATGGTTCATATCACATGTCAGAGTGTGGATTTTTGAAGTCCTGAAGAGGAAGAAGAAGATGAGCTAGAAAGCATGAGAGCAAGAGGGAAGAATAATGGCTAAGTGTTTGCAAATGAGCAAAAGTGAAGACCAAGCCTTGACCCCTCACTCATTCAAGCATGGAATTATCCAATATAAAATTACAACCATGCTTGAATAGTGAGTTAAGAATGAATAAACAAGAATTAAACCCATGCTTGCAACCATTCTTCTACTTTCCACCTCATTTCTATGTTCACAAAATAGAAATTTAAATGCCATGCTTCATTATAATATATATATATATATATATATATATATCATATATATTAATATATATTTAATGAAGAATAATTAGTGAGCTGATGATATTAGTTAATATATAATTATATCACATATAATTTATATCACATTATTAAATCAATACTTGATCTAATAATCTGGTTATGTCATATATGACCGACTAATATCATTTATCTGTATATCACATTATCGAATCAACACTTGATTCGACAAACTGGTTATATCACATATAACCGAACAGATAACAGATGACTGCCAGATTACAATACGGTATCACATACTCGTATTTAATCAGGCCCACACACATATCACATATGTGTCCTACTTCATTTCACCTTAACCAAGGAACTTCTGTGTGGGACTCTAAAGACTCGTCAATACGCCAGCAGTAGGTGATGATCATATCAATCACCTACAAGCCGTCAGCGGTACTAGCTGGACGTAACGGCTACCCGGGTATTGAGCGATATGAAGATCAACAAGCAAGCATATCCACAGTCTCCATAAAGCCTATCAGTAACACTCTTGTACAGTCCGGTCTCTTCGTCTGATATGTCGCATATCATGTCTAGGGGTGGAAATCGTTAGACCCCGGTAACATGATAAGTCATGTCGATGTGTGGCCTATAAAGGTTGGAGAAACTAATGATAACACTTATCAGTATATCTCGGCAGCAGCCCTGGCCAGGGACTTCCAGTTATAGCCAATCGAACATAGTGCAACATCAACCCCCAATATAGGTGTAGGGTTCCTAGGCACTCTTGTGAAGGTTCATAAGGCATCAAACATGCCCGGATAAAAATTTAGACGTGCCGAACAACCCAAAGCCGGGATCTTTGCTAGATTATTAGGGTTTAACATGCAAGATGATAACTTTTATCTAAGTGTGAGGGATTACAACCTTTGTAGTCCGCTCCTTCGCTTCACAAGCTCCGAGTAGAAGTCCCTTTGCCGCGATCCACGATCTCCCGGACTCATGAGAGGTTCCACGACTCGAACGATCCATGCTAGCTCGAAGTATTCCAAATCTCCGATGATCTACCTTGAAGTTGCAAAGACTCAAGCTTTCTCACTCTAAAGAGATGAACACACTAATCTCATGGGCTAGATGAGATGAGGATGAGAGAGTAGTATTTTTGCTTTCTTTTTAAATCATTTTCTCATATTATTTCATCACATAAAGAAAATCAAGTGAGCTTTCTTCAAGAGAGAAGAAGAACATAATGGAAAAGATAATGAGATTATTTTCTTTTGTGATGAATAGAAAGAAAGAGTATATGATTGATTATAAACCATGGTCAAGAATGAGTGGCTAATAATGTGTAGAGAATAAACTAGAGTTAGGGTTTGGTTGGGTTAAAATGTGTCATCAATAAATATCTTAACCATGACAAAAGAAGTTGCTTCTAGAAGGTGCATGAAGCAACTAACCCTAATCAAACCCTAATCTCAATTAATCATCCTTAAACATGTTTAACAATTAATCATATCATGTCACAATAATATATATCACATATATATTATATATTTGCAACAAAAGAAAATAATACAATTAACATATATCGCATATATATCAATGTATCATCCAGTGAGAAAATGAAATAATAAAGCGAGCCAATATTAGATAATGTAATAATATATCATATATATTATTATACATTAAATCATCGAATCAACACTTGATCCGACCATCCGGCTATATCAAATATTACCGACTAATATATCATGTACCGATTCATCGAATCAACACTTGATCCGATGACCAGGTTCATAACTAAATATCGCGAGAATATAATACGGTATCCCATATCGCATCATTCTCGGTCATGCACATATCACATATGTGCCTCTACTCCGTTTCGCCTGAGCCAAGAAACCTCTGTGTAGGACTCTAAAGAATCGTCAATACGCCGGTAGCAGGTGATGATCATATCAAACACCCACAAGCTGCAAGCGGTCAGCTAAACGTAACAGCCACCCAGGTATTGAGCGATCAGAAGATCAACAAGCTAGCCTGTGCGTTCTCCTGTGAATCCAACCAGTAACACTCCCGTACAGTCCGGTCTGTTCGTCTGATATGTCGCATATCAAGTCTAGGGGTGGTATACGTCAGACCCCAGTAACCGATAAGTCGTGTCGATGTGTGGCTCATAACGGGTCGAGAAACTACTAGTAACACTTGCCAGTAAATCTCTATATCAGCCCTGGCCAGGGACTTCCAGTTATAGCCAATCGAACACAGCACAACATCAACTCCCTATACCGGGAGAGACGAATCCCCTCCTATCGCTCATTGCCTCCATGTGATTCATGACTGTACCCAAAAGCCACCGTTTTGCACGCCCTCTTGGACGTGGTAAGGTGGAAATCAAAGCACAGTGGGTATCACACAAGATTCTATGACGATCTCGGGTCTACAGACTACCCTGTACCAGTGTCACCGGAGAACTGCCATCTGACGTGTGGTATATCACCATCTGGGAGTTCTCGGCGAGTCCGTCCAGTGTACCCAGTCTCCACTGAGCACCCGTACACCATCTCTGATGTCTAACACCGATGGATATGGGATCATCCATCGCCCATCATATGGGTCAAGATGCGTATACGCTAGTCTACTCTGGTGTATCGATGCCCTGTCTCGATATACCCTCGACTAGGAACAGTTATAGGATGTACTCATCGACTACCGCGGCCCCACTAGTATGATCTCATCATAGTCCCAGTAGTCGAGTACAGATCCTAAGGGCTTTATCAACATGTGAGAGTAAAACAGTAAACCAATACAAGTCAACATGTTAAGATAAAGTGAAACCAAATAGCATACTATCATGACGAGCAAGAAAGTCATCTCTATATATATCCAAGCATCCATTATAATATACATCATATGTACAACAATGGCCTCTAGGGCATATACATAACTAACAACAGGGAGAGACAAAACCCATCCTATCGCTCATTGACTCCATACGACTCGGGACTGTACCCAAAATCCACCTGTTTGCACGTCTCCTTTAAGCATGGTAGGGAGGAAATCAAAGCACAGTGGGAGCCGCATAGGACTCTATGACGATCTCGGGTCTACAGACTAACCTGTACCAGTGTCACTAGAGGACTGCTATCTTACGATAGGTATACTACCACATAGGAGTCCTCGGTGAGTCCTGTTCAGTGTACCCAGTCTCCAATGAGCACCCGTATACCATCTTTGATGTCAAACAACAATGGACGTGGGATCATCCATCGCCCATCATATGGGTCAAGAAGCGTATACGCTAATCTACTCTAGAATATCGATGCCCTGTCTCGATATTCCCTCCACTAGGAACAATTAAATGATGTACTTGTGAACTACCCTGGCCCCACTAGTATGTATGGTTAGTATAGCACCCTATGAAGTGTTTTGAAGCATCACATGACCGAAAGTTATAATTTTTAAGGTGCTAAACTAACATGCAAAGGGATCGATCCTAGAAAATTAGGGTTTCGAAATAAAAAGCGAACTAATCTAGGGTTTCGAGACTACAACCTTTGTAGCTCCCTTTCGCTGGACTCCTTGGTCTCTAGGGTGTTGAACGAAGGTCCTCTTGAAGTCCCCATGTGTCCACGACGATCCACCACGGAGATCTCCGTCCAAGCTCGCAACTTCGTTAAACCGAAGAGAACACTCTAAACAAAACGGCTAAGCTTGTGTAGAATGATGTTGTGGTTAGGTTTCTTACTTCAAAAACCTATCTTTAAGTGGTATTTGCTCACTAGAAAAAACTAGAGAGCAAAAGAGCAAGAGGAAGAAGATGGTGGCAATTTTTTGAGAAGAGGTAAAAAGATAACTCAAGTGAAGAAAAAGAAATATATCAATATATATTTTATTCCTTCATGCTATGAACCATGGTTAAAGTGATGGAGACATTATTTAACTTTGGTTTGGAATGATAAAGAGAAGGATAACCTTAGGTTAGTGGTAGTTGAGCATGGTTAGGTCAAAGGAAGAATGTAGAAGCATGAAAGATTATCCTTTCCTTTTTCATTTTCTTTTAAATCCAAAATTAAATAATAATCCATTATATAATCCATGGTGTGAGTCTTATATTGCCACCATTTCCATATGCCAACAACCATGATGGATGAGTGTATGTATGTGTGCATGTATGCACATCTACATGTGCATGAAACTAGAAATGAAGAAAGAAACACATGCATGCATGCATACATCCATCAAACCCTAGAAAGGTTTCAAGTGAGAATACTAATGGTTAGATGATAAATCAACACTTAATTTATCAATCCGGTCATATCTCATATGACCCCACCAAAAGCAGTTCACCCGATCAATGTTCGGTATCATATACGCACATTTCAATCGGGTGCATGCGCATATCGCATACGCGCACCACAACGTTTCTCCTGGACTGGGTAACTCCTTTGTGGGACTCTAAGACTCGTCAATACGCCGGTAGAGGGTAATGATCATATCAAGTACCCTCAAGCCGCAAGCGGTCAGCTAAACATAACGGCCACCCGGGTATTGAGCGATCAGAAGACAACAAGCGAACCTGCTACAACTCCCGTCGAGCTATCCGGCAACACTACCGTACAGTCCGGTCTCTTCGTCAGATATGCTGCATATCGAGCCTAGGGATGGTCACGTCGACCCCAATAACTCAATAAGTCGTGTCGGTGAATGGTCTATAACAGATCGAGAAACTACTGATAACACTTATCAGCAAATCTCAGCAGCCCTGGCCAGGGACTTGCTGTTATAACCAATCGGGCACAGCACAGCATCAACTCCCAATACCGGGAGAGACGAAACCCCTCCTGTCGCTCATCGTCTTCGTGTGTCTCGGGACTCTACCCAACGGCCACCTGTTTGCACGACTCAGTAGAGCCGTGGTAGGGTGGCAATCAAAGTACAGTGGGAGAACACACAAGACTCCATGACGATCTCGGGTCTACAGACTAACCTGTACCAGTGTCACCTGAGAACTGCTATCCGACGATAGATATAATTCCATATAGGAGTTCTCGGTGAGTCCGTCCAGTGTACCCAGTCACCACTGAGCACCCGTATATGATCTTGATGTCAAACATCGATGAATGTGGGAATATTCATCGCCCATCGTATGGGTCTAGTATCATATACGCTAGTCTACTCTGGTATATCAATGCCCCGTCTCGATATACCTACGACTAGGGACGTTCCAGGATATGCTTATAGACTACAGATGTCCCACTAGTATGATCTCCATCATAATCAGAGTAGTCAAGCCGATATCCTCAGGGCTTTATCAGCATGTATGAATGAATAGAAGCATGATCAAATAAACATGTCAGATAAAGAAGAACCAGATAGCAAACTATCATGTCGAGCAAGAATGCAAACTGTGTTGCGCCACGGGAGCGCCCCGGCCGTCTTACTCGAGGCCAAATTGCGGAATCAAAATTTTTCCTTACTCGGAAACCGGCGCTACCGCGGACAAAGAAAACCCGGATCGTTTACCATTAACCTACGCTAGCAAACAAGAGATGGGGTGAGAAGTATACCGAGTGATCCGAGTCCTCCGGTCTTCTCTTCATCATCCCGATCTCCCGCGGAAAGTCTTTGCTCCACATCGTCGCCTCCTCGCCGGAAAGGGCACCACATCGCCTTCGTCTTTTACGGGCTCCCGCCTCAATACCGAGGCAACTCGAGCATGAAGCCGGCAACTCGACATGCCCAAGAAGTGCTGTAGAATGTAGTGTAGATTGTCTCGCTTGGGTTTATGTTGCCATTTGAAGATGATGGAGGAAACAAGGATTAGAAAAATGGTGCTTGCATTTTTCTAGTATGAAAAAGAGATCAAGAAAGAAACTCTTAAGAATGAAGCTCTCTCTTCTTCTTTTTTCTTTCTCTCTTTTCTTCTTCTTTTTTCTTTCTCTCTTTTCTTCTTCTTTTCATCAAGTGAGAATGATCAAGTGGTGGAGGAATATATCATAACATCAACATGAAGGGAGGTGAGTGTAGGAGCAAGAGAGGGGTGACCACATCCAAGGTCAACAAAACATCAACCATGCCATTTTTCCTATTCAACCCATAACCTTTCACCTCACCATCAAAGCAAGCATGGAGGAAAGAAATGATATCTATCATAATCAAACTTTATGCAAGAAACCCCCCCACAAAGTGTAATTTGCAAAACTGCAAATTACCCCCTCCATCGGAAAAGTCCGGCCGGGAAAGAACAAAGGAAAACCGGCCGGAACGGAATGCAAACTGGCAACTCCAGAAAACTGGTCCCGTAATAAATTACAGGAAAACCCCGACACTGTGCATACACACCCGCATCTGTATTCCGACCGGATACAAATGCAATGAGACAAAATCTACACTGTACTAAACTAGTACCGGCTTAAACCAAAGCCGGCTAGTAAAATCCGTTCGATCCTGATCCGTGCAATACCGCACGTATCTGATCGAACCCTGCCATATAACTATACGGCCATTAGTACAAAACTGTCCGATCCTGATCCGTGCAATACCGCACGTATCTGATCGGACCCTGCCATATCTCCATACGGCCTCTACAGCGTTTCGCCCGAAAGCTGAGTAACTGAAAATGTGGTGGACTCTAAAGACTCGTCAATACTATGGCTGTGGATTTAACCACTGGCACGTCAGAGGTATAAGCCAATACGTGACGGGCCACCAGCTATTGACCAAAAGGGACGTCGATGAGGAAGCTCACCCCGACACCCAACTGAGCCAGTCAGTGACAATATCCGTACAGTCCGGTCCGTTCGTCTATGAGTATCGCATGGCGGGCCTAGGGGGTTGGTAAAAGTCAGACCCCCAAAAGCGGTACAAGTCGTGTCGGAGCGTAGCCCAGAACGCCCTGAGATACTACTGGAATACCTACCAGTAAATCTCCTGCCTCGGCCGAGGGCTTTGCGTAATGGCTCTCCTAGACACAGCGCGACCTCACCCCCAATACCGGGAGAGACGAACCCCTGCAGATCCGCTCACTGCCTCCATGTGGCTCGGGACTGTACCCAACTAAAACCTGTTTGCACGACTCCTTTGAGCCGTGGTAGGGTAGTAATCAAAGCACAGTGGGAACTCACACGAGACAAATGACGATCTCAGGTCGATGAACTAACCTGTACACATGTCACCAGGGAACTGCTATCTGACATCTGGTACAAGACCAACTAGCAGGTTCCCGGCGAGTCCTGTCCGGTGTACTCATAACCCAATGAGCACCTGTATACATCTTAGGTGAACCAACTGACACCAGTGGCTTGTGAGACCGGCCACCGCCCCTCGTCGGGGTCTCGACTGTATACACTAGCCTACTAATGGAGTATCGATGCCCAGTCTCGAAACTCCCACGACTAGGGACCTTTTAAGGATGTGCTTATAGACTACCAGCTCCCACGTATATGATCGCCATCATACTGCTGGTCGTCAAGCAAGAATCCTAGGGGCTCTATCAACGTGTAATAGCGACATGTCAGGTCACCTAAAGCAGTACACGATGATAAAGATAAACCAGATAGCATACTATCATCTCGAGTAAGACTGTCCTACCGGGATAGGTCCTCCCTCAATCATTGCAATCACGTGCCTGTGATCCAATAATTGACTCTGAGGGCACTAACTCCAACAATCTCCCACTTGCACTCAAGGCTAATTATTGCGATGTCGCATACTCACAGCCCATGTGATACCGAACACCCAACTCCTCTACTAGTCAGTCTCACAAAACCCGTTTGCGAAACTATTGCGTTCGAGGAATAGCCTCAGTGAGTGGATCCGCTGTGATGTTTCTTTCTATGTCTCTCTATATCTCATGTTCGCGGAGAAAACCATCTCCCGAAATGAGCAATACCTGTCTTAGAATGTCTGGATGTCTGATGGGACCTAGCTCATTAATGAACTCCAAATCCAAACTCCTTAGACTGTATCAACAACTGAATTTAATCAGTATTCTGCGCCATGCCTTCCTCAGTATTGCCTTGGACCACCTGTCCAAAATACTGTCCCTCGTAAGAGGGAGAACTATAACTCTGACAACCTCCTTGTTGTCCATGTCACCTTGGAAGCCTGGAGTGATAACCGTCTCCAAAAGGAGCCAGCCGTTATCATATCCCTAGAACATCCACTTATGTTCTAAAACTGCTTCCGACTGTTTCTCCAGGATTGGATTAATGTCAACTTATTGCATCTAGTGCAAGAACAACATCTGGTGTGGTACTTGACATCAATTGCCTAAGCAAGTGATCTGTCAATCATGCGTATCCCTCTCCACTTTAGTCTGCAAGACACCTTTAGAGAGGGTGACTCCATTACCTGCAGGTACACTACCATGCCAGGAGTCGTCCATTCTAAATACTCTTAGAATGCTGTCAAAGTACCCTGATTGGGAAACCACCCAAATCTAGATCTAAAACCATAGATCTAGTAACCAGTATGTCTGATATAATATCCAAGTCCCTTATGGAGAAACTACTGTGTGACGACCAAAGTATAACCGATCGTAGTATAGGAATATCACTTCCTACTACCTTCTCAACAGATCCATCCCCTATTCTGATGACGTCAAACCCATGACTGTCACATCAGAAACAGATGATCTAACTCCGTTATATCTGCTTTAGTCTATAAATAGACATAAGCCTGATGTCCACCAATGCTTCCGCTGCTCCCACTGACTACGACAACCCTCTGCCAGAGTCATATAGACGTGCACTTCTAAATCTAGTTTAGAACGACGCTATACTCATCCTCCTGCCGGGTCTCGCAGCCTGGAACAACAACAATGGCAAGTGTGGGTAAACAAGAACTTCCCTGTCACCGTCCTTGAGGCTACCGGAGTACCTCTCGGGTGTCTGAAGTTACCCACCTTATCTGCGGAGTGGCCAATGGAATGTCAAATCAGATTGAATCTTTAGGTTCCTTATCAAATCTTCAGTAATCGTTTGCGGTTCTGGAATCACTTCCAGTTCTACCATACTCCCACTTCTGTTTTTGAAAAAATCCATTTTTAATAAAACTGTGGCGAGTTTAGAACAATATTTCTATTGATCTGCCAGATGGTAGAAAGTCAACCCTCGTCATAGCCTGGGTCAACCCACAAACAGCCATTAGAGAAACGTGCCTTGAGTTATCCGGAGTCTGGTTTTAAGCATAAGCCGGACAACTCCCCGTACCTTAACAATGTTAAGATATGAACTGTTCTATATCCAATATAGAACCAGAGGCACTGATTTAATTGAACCAGATTCAAATCATGCAGCTGTCTCCAGTGCATGTCAAC
This sequence comes from Agapanthus africanus, assembly GCA_030015575.1. Taxonomy (NCBI): domain Eukaryota; kingdom Viridiplantae; phylum Streptophyta; class Magnoliopsida; order Asparagales; family Amaryllidaceae; genus Agapanthus; species Agapanthus africanus. The sequence continues at coordinate 100,630,490 of CM057349.1, forward strand.
TAAATGGAAGGAGGCCGATCAGCGTTACTCAACTTAGGAACGCTTCCAATTATGAGTATCTTGAAAGAGAAGCAATCTGTCTTCATCATTACTATCAACTGAATACCATACACAAGTATCTACATCTTCGATCTCTTTGAAGAATCCCGATACTTGCTACACCTGGTTCTCTACTCTATTCAAATACCTATAACTCCTCAAAACTTAGACCCTGTGTTTCCACGAAGCACATGTCTAAGAACTAGAGAAGTTAAAAGTAAACAGAATATAGTATGAGGACCAACCCCTCTGTCCTAATGGACACTGGACAACATACAATACTCTGTATAAGTCCGCTGAGTCTAACAACTCTTTCACTGTGTGTCGTAGGTCGAAAACTGTACTTATGGTTAAGAAGAATTACACCGCTGTTTAATGCTCCTTACCTAACCATCCACTGATATAGGTAAATGTCATCGACATAATATCAAAAGGCATATCTCACTCTATGAAAATAGACGTACAGATATATCAATTTGAAATTGGTGCATAACCGCGGATATTCAAAACCAAATAATTGCCGACCGGCAAACAACTCAGGTGACTTCCTCAAATATCACCGATTACAACGAATCCCGATATAATGAGGATGATCACCCAATTCCCAATAACTTACTCCCACTCATCATCTGTAAAACCATACAGATGTGAGAATCATACCTGGTAAATACATACCCTGGAATAAGTGTCTAATCGGGAAATCAGTTTTCTTTTAACAGTACACAGTGAAACTGAAACATTGTAATGTTTCGATGGGGTATCCTGGTATTCCTAGTAATGCCTCTACCATCATCCAGATTCACAACTATAACCGTATATCTCTTTGCCATCTGTCCAAATCCCTTTATATGTCTTTAGTCAATACCGTCTGCACACCCCTTTAGGCCAAATGGTTTTCTTCCTTCCCTACCGTTCGGCACCAGCCTATGGTTTGGAAGAAGACTATCCAAAAAGCATAAGGGGTGTACTGTCCTAATCCTAGGAGCACTCGCAACGCGAGAGAAGGTGAAGATAAAAGACACCTGAATGTACTTTATTCTTATTTCTCCTGAACCAGAATCCATCCCCGAACTGGAACTAGTTCCTTTCGAGTTCGTATATAACCATACGATGGAGTATCCAATAAAATGGGATCTTCGTAGTGATACGGAGTGTCCTGGAGAAATACAAAGGTGATTTAGGATTGGCGAAGAAATACTTGGTTTGGTCGTGAATATCAGTCGCAATTTACTTTGCCCTCTTACTAATCCCTTTCTTTGTCTGAACTTAATACCTTCTGTACACCGTTTAGGTTAACTGGTTTTCTTCATTCCCTACCGGTCGGCACCAGCCTATGGTTTGGAAGAAGACTACCCAATTTACGTAATAGGTGTACTACTCCTAAACCAAGGAGTACTCGCAACGAGAGAAGGTGAAAAGAAAAGACAACTGAATAATCCTATTCGTTTTCTCCAGAACCAGAAACCATCCTCGAAGTCCTTCGAGTTCGTATATAACCATACGATGGTTTTGTCCAATGGAAGTGGACGTTCGTAGTAATACGGGGTGTCCTGGAGAAAAGGGTAAAAGCAGGAGTGGCAATGAGGTCTGCAACTCTGACAATCCAAAAGCCAGTGTTAAGAAGGTTCAGTCAACTTGGTCACTGAGTCAAAGTCCAGGGTCGGGTCAATGGTCGCTGCCAGAGAGAGAGAAAAGAAACACTCAGCGTGCACTCTATCCTAGATCAGAATGGTTATCACTTTGTCTAATCTGGAAACCTCCCACTGTACCTCAAATTCTCCTCCAAACCTGAAAGAAGAATTAGTCGGGATCACCCGAGGAGTAAACCAACTCATCAGTGGGAATCGGGATCCAACTCTCATCGCATGATAACGTGACGGAATCCACTCACGTCACCACACTCCAGAAGGTATGCGCATGCTTGGCAAGTTTCAGTTCTTTTGAAACTCCCGATAATTGTTTTTACCCCTAGGACCCAAGTGACCTTGACAATGCCAACAAATCAAAGAGTCCTAGTCAAGTTCTACCCGTCATTATCTTGATTGCATTAAACCCACCCGTACGAGTCCTTGACAATGCCAACAAGACCGCACGACTGTCCTAACCAATCCACTTATCCATGTGACAGAAAAGCATTACATAGCTACCGAACACTACGCCACGGCAATGCACGACAAACGCAGCACGAATACTAAGTAATACTAATCTGAAATGACGGAGGGCTACGACTGGTTTTTGGCGAAAAACCTTTAACGTAATGAACTTGATATCGTTGAAGGAACTGGATAACCTTTTAGAAAATATAGTGACGAAAACCTTTACTAAAGAGGTCACTCCCGATGAAGGGATCTCGGCTCTTTCCCCGTAGAATGAGGTGCAGGATATTCCAACTGAATACCACAATGCAAAGCAAAAGTAATCGGCTATAGTGAAGTTAATGCCCTGACGCAAACTTCTGTCCAAGGGGTCACTCCCGGTGAAGGGATCTCGGCCCTTGCCTCGTCGACTGAGGAGCAGGATATTCCAAATGAATACCACGATGCAAAACAAAAGTGAACGTCCTTGCAATAACAGCTTTTTGAAAAAGTGTTCCAACAACATCAGAATAGGTTTCTTTAACTTGCATTGATCCGAATCAATGCAGTCCCATCAATTGATCACACCACAAAGAACGAAAATATACTGACGTACGTATATGCCATCCGCATTCGCCACTGGGTCCCGTCATCACCCGTTAGGTTAGCTAACTAACGGCAGAGCGGGGACTGGACTAGCGCGGGTGTAAAACATATACAACATCTACTAATATATATACCAATATATAGTATTTCGCTCAAGGCGTGAATAAAATGCAACATCACAGAAATGTACAGCATCACAGAACAATACAGATATCTGGAAGCCCCGGGTTTCACAGAGCCGCTGCTGAAACCCGACGTTCCCCTGGTCGTGTGGATAGCCTGTGCAATGAAAACCTAGACCCCTACGGGCGCGGCAAGTCACCCGCCAAAACCTGAAGCGAGGCAGCCCCCTTCAGTACCGTGAATGGACCACCCAGCACTTCACGGAATCCGGTAACTTGGGCACCCCTCCTGGGTCAACCTGTACCCCCTACGAGTGCGGCGAATAGCCCGCCAATCCTGGACTGAAGCCCCCTCCGTCTCAATGCCCTGAGATGCGGGCCCGTTGCCTTCCAGAACCCGGCTATCCGTGCACCCCACCGCGGGGCAACCCTAGTACAGAAAATAAAATATACATACACCGGGTACATCGACCGCAACCAGGTCGTGCCCCAAAAGAATAATACAAACAGGCAGTGACGGCAGTCCACATGTCGGACGCTCGCCCCGCAATATCAAATGTATAAAATACAACAAAACTGTACTAGCATTGCATCCAGGCTATCCCCCACGACCGATCCGCAACAACACAGCATAAACATAGAACATCAACGTGAAAGTTACGTTCGCAAATCCGTCTAACCGGGCTATAGCAGTTAGACCGGATTTACCGATCGAGTGACATTCACGGTCGCAGATATAATGTAAACACTGTGAAATAATGTGTTTAAAATTTTCCGATTGACCAAAAATTAACAAGTGGGCCCCCAATCAAAACTGTAGCACTCACAGAAATTCTGGGCCCAAACTTAACATTCCAGAAACCACATTTTCAACACAGAAACATACTAAAAAAATTTGGGTGACTGAACAGTCTAACCCGCGGCGGAAGAGCGGCCAAAGCATGGCTTTGGCCGCGCTTCCGCGGCGATTCTTACTGTTCACGATTCCAAATTTTTGCAGATCTCTTATAATGTCCTACACATCATTCTGAAACAACCTGAAAAATTTTTGGACTTCAAAAAATTTCGACAGAAACTGATGTGAAGAAAAATGCGGTTTTTGCAATTTTTTGTTCGATCGAGTTCTAAACACGTTAGCACAAGCTAGGTAAGGTTAATGGCGTGGCTCTGATACCATGTTGCGCCACGGGAGCGCCCCGGCCGTCTTACTCGAGGCCAAATTGCGGAATCAAAATTTTTCCTTACTCGGAAACCGGCGCTACCGCGGACAAAGAAAACCCGGATCGTTTACCATTAACCTACGCTAGCAAACAAGAGATGGGGTGAGAAGTATACCGAGTGATCCGAGTCCTCCGGTCTTCTCTTCATCATCCCGATCTCCCGCGGAAAGTCTTTGCTCCACATCGTCGCCTCCTCGCCGGAAAGGGCACCACATCGCCTTCGTCTTTTACGGGCTCCCGCCTCAATACCGAGGCAACTCGAGCATGAAGCCGGCAACTCGACATGCCCAAGAAGTGCTGTAGAATGTAGTGTAGATTGTCTCGCTTGGGTTTATGTTGCCATTTGAAGATGATGGAGGAAACAAGGATTAGAAAAATGGTGCTTGCATTTTTCTAGTATGAAAAAGAGATCAAGAAAGAAACTCTTAAGAATGAAGCTCTCTCTTCTTCTTTTTTCTTTCTCTCTTTTCTTCTTCTTTTTTCTTTCTCTCTTTTCTTCTTCTTTTCATCAAGTGAGAATGATCAAGTGGTGGAGGAATATATCATAACATCAACATGAAGGGAGGTGAGTGTAGGAGCAAGAGAGGGGTGACCACATCCAAGGTCAACAAAACATCAACCATGCCATTTTTCCTATTCAACCCATAACCTTTCACCTCACCATCAAAGCAAGCATGGAGGAAAGAAATGATATCTATCATAATCAAACTTTATGCAAGAAACCCCCCCACAAAGTGTAATTTGCAAAACTGCAAATTACCCCCTCCATCGGAAAAGTCCGGCCGGGAAAGAACAAAGGAAAACCGGCCGGAACGGAATGCAAACTGGCAACTCCAGAAAACTGGTCCCGTAATAAATTACAGGAAAACCCCGACACTGTGCATACACACCCGCATCTGTATTCCGACCGGATACAAATACAATGAGACAAAATCTACACTGTACTAAACTAGTACCGGCTTAAACCAAAGCCGGCTAGTAAAATCCGTTCGATCCTGATCCGTGCAATACCGCACGTATCTGATCGAACCCTGCCATATAACTATACGGCCATTAGTACAAAACTGTCCGATCCTGATCCGTGCAATACCGCACGTATCTGATCGGACCCTGCCATATCTCCATACGGCCTCTACAGCGTTTCGCCCGAAAGCTGAGTAACTGAAAATGTGGTGGACTCTAAAGACTCGTCAATACTATGGCTGTGGATTTAACCACTGGCACGTCAGAGGTATAAGCCAATACGTGACGGGCCACCAGCTATTGACCAAAAGGGACGTCGATGAGGAAGCTCACCCCGACACCCAACTGAGCCTGTCAGTGACAATATCCGTACAGTCCGGTCCGTTCGTCTATGAGTATCGCATGGCGGGCCTAGGGGGTTGGTAAAAGTCAGACCCCCAAAAGCGGTACAAGTCGTGTCGGAGCGTAGCCCAGAACGCCCTGAGATACTACTGGAATACCTACCAGTAAATCTCCTGCCTCGGCCGAGGGCTTTGCGTAATGCTCTCCTAGACACAGCGCGACCTCACCCCCAATACCGGGAGAGACGAACCCCTGCAGATCTGCTCACTGCCTCCATGTGGCTCGGGACTGTACCCAACTAAAACCTGTTTGCACGACTCCTTTGAGCCGTGGTAGGGTAGTAATCAAAGCACAGTGGGAACTCACACGAGACAAATGACGATCTCAGGTCGATGAACTAACCTGTACACATGTCACCAGGGAACTGCTATCTGACATCTGGTACAAGACCAACTAGCAGGTTCCCGGCGAGTCCTGTCCGGTGTACTCATAACCCAATGAGCACCTGTATACATCTTAGGTGAACCAACTGACACCAGTGGCTTGTGAGACCGGCCACCGCCCCTCGTCGGGGTCTCGACTGTATACACTAGCCTACTAATGGAGTATCGATGCCCAGTCTCGAAACTCCCACGACTAGGGACCTTTTAAGGATGTGCTTATAGACTACCAGCTCCCACGTATATGATCGCCATCATACTGCTGGTCGTCAAGCAAGAATCCTAGGGGCTCTATCAACGTGTAATAGCGACATGTCAGGTCACCTAAAGCAGTACACGATGATAAAGATAAACCAGATAGCATACTATCATCTCGAGTAAGACTGTCCTACCGGGATAGGTCCTCCCTCAATCATTGCAATCACGTGCCTGTGATCCAATAATTGACTCTTAGGGCACTAACTCCAACAAACTGAATATATATATACATGTATAGATACATCCACTATCACATAATGGCCTCTAGGGCATACATATATCCAACAATCTCCCACTTGCACTAAGGCCAGTTATTGGCGTATCTCATACCCAACATCTCAAAAAGTCGCTCATGCTGCGGCTGAGGGAGGGCCTTGGTGAATGGATCCGCGGCGTTGTTCTTTGTGTCTACTCTCTTAATCTCGATCTCGCGGCGATCTACAATCTCCCGGATCAAATTAAAGCGCCTCAGGATATGTCTGGACCGCTGATGGGATCTGGGCTCCTTGGCTAACGCCATCGCCCCATTATTGTCACAATACAAAGGTATTGGATCAATAATGGTTGGAACTACTCCTAGCTCCGAGACGAACTTCTTCATCCAGACGGCTTCCTTGGCGGCATCATTTGCAGCAATGTACTCAGCTTCCATCGTAGAGTCTGCAACGGTATCTTGTTTGGAACTCTTCCAACTTACCGCCCCTCCATTGAGGGTAAATACAAACCCTGAGATAGATTTGCTGTCATCCTTATCGCTCTGGAAGCTCGAATCGGTAAAGGCCTCCATTTGGAGATCTGTATTACCATACACCAAGAACAATTCTTTAGTCCTTCGTAAGTACTTAAGAATGTTCTTCACAGCTGTCCAGTGGTTCTCCCCTGGGTTGGATTGATACCTGCTTACTACACTAAGTGCATAAGCTACATCTGGGCGTGTACATAATATCGCATACATTATAGATCCTACTGCCGAAGCATAAGGTATAATGCTCATGCGAGCTCTCTCTTCATCGGTCTTTGGACAAGAATCCTTGGAGAGAGTGACTCCATGGCAAGCGGGTAAGGCACCCCGCTTGGAGTCTTCCATACTAAACCTCTTTAGGATGGTGTTGATGTACCTGGTTTGGGACAATCCCAATAACTTTTTGGATCTATCCCTATAGATCCTTATGCCCAGGATGTATGTGGCATCACCCAGGTCCTTCATGGAGAACCTTAGTGATAAGAATGATTTGACCGACTGTAGCATAGGAATATCATTTCCTATCAGAAGAATATCATCCACTTACAATACGAGGAATGTGACAGCTCTTCCTACAGCCTTCTTATAAACACAAGGTTCATCTGGATTTTTGATGAAATCAAACTCTTTGATAACATCATCGAAACAGATGTTCCAACTCTGAGATGCCTGCTTTAACCCATAAATGGATTTAAGCAATCTACATGCTTTCACGCTGCTCCCACTGTCAATGAAGCCCTCTGGCTGATCCATATAAAAGCATTCTTCTAAATCTCCATTTAGAAATGCTGTTTTAACGTCCATCTGCCAGATTTCATAGTCGTAGTGAGCAGCAATAGCAAGTAGGATCCGAATGGATTTAAGCATGGCTACGGGCGAAAAAGTTTCGTCATAGTCCAAACCTGGTCTTTGACGAAAACCTTTCGCCACAAGTCTTGCCTTATAGGTCTCTACCTGCCCATCCACACCAATCTTTCTTTTAAAGATCCATTTGCACCCTACAGGTTTTACCCCAGGGGGTACAACGTCCAAAGTCCATACTTTGTTGGTCTACATAGACTTCATTTCGGATCTCATGGCATCCAGCCACTTCACAGAGTCACCACTCGTGATAGCTTGCTGAAAACTGGTAGGATCATCATCATCCATGATGCAATCTTCTCCGTTACCATCAATGAGGAAACCGTAGTACCTCTCCGGTGGGCGAGAAGTCCTACCAGATCTACGGAGTGGCCGAGGTTCTTCAGTTTCTGTTGCAACAGCCAGTTCAACCAAATCGTCATTTGTAGTTTGTGTCTCCAGAACCTCTTCTAGATCTACTACCTTGCCATCATCTTTATCTGTGAAAAACTCTTTTTCCAAGAATGTGGCATACTGAGAAACAAACACCTTTTGTTCCTCTTTGTGGTAGAACAGATATCCATAAGAATTCTTTGGATATCCCATAATGTTACACATGACTGACCGTGTCTCGAGTTTGTCCGAATTCTGCTTTTTAACATAGGCCGGGCAACCCCAAATCTTAATTCTTTTAAGAGATGGTCTCTTCCCATTCCATATCTCATATGGCGTGGTAGACACGGCTTTGGTTGGAACCCTGTTTAGCAGAAACGCTGCAGTCTCCAATGCATGTCCCCAAAACGAGACTGGTAACTCAGCATCACTCATCATGGACCGGACCATATCTAATAGGGTCCTATTCTGTCGTTCTGACACACCGTTGTGCTGTGGTGTGTAAGGAGGAGTGAGCTGAGAGAGAATCCCATTCTCTTTTAGGAAGTTTGCAAATTCTGTACTGAGATACTCTCCACCTCGATCTGATCGAAGCATCTTAATACTCAAGCCGGTTTGTTTTTCTACTTCTTGTTTATATTCAATGAATTTCTCGAAAGCGTCGGACTTGTGCTTTAATAAAAATACATGACCGAATCTTGAGAAATCGTCAGTGAATGTAATGAAGTATGAAAAACCGCCTCTAGCCTGTGTAGACATAGGCCCACATACATCACTATGTATGAGGCCCAGGAGCTGAGTAGCTCTTTCTCCGTGTCCTGTAAACGGAGTTTTGGTCATTTTACCCTTGATACAAGACTGGCAAGTCGCATAAGATTTATATTCAAAAGAGTTTAAATATCCATCTTTGTGTAGCTTGTTTAGTCTTGTTTCGTTAATATGACCAAGTCTACAGTGCCAAAGAAAAGCTTCATTTAATTCTGAAAATTTTCTTTTATTAGTGTGTTGTATACTGAAAACTGTGTGTTGATTTAGGACATATATTCCGTTATTAAGTGTACCATACCCAACCAACATTTGATTTAGGTGAATGTTCATAACATTGTTCTGCAACACAAAATTATACCCTTCATTGTCCAACAAAGAAACGGATATTATATTACATAGCATACTTGGTACAAAATAACATGGATTCAAAATCAAAATACATCCAGATGGCAACCCCAAGTGATACTCTCCCACTGCGACTGTATGTACATTGGAACCATTTCCAACGCGGAGAGTATGGTCACCTGTCTTCAAAACCTTGCTATTTCTCAGCCCCTGCATAGAATTGCAAATGTGAGAACCTGAACCGGTATCTAATACCCAGGAAGCAGAGTTTATAGAAAAACAGTTTTCAGTCACAAACGCACCTGAAGCAGAAGCATCACCATGCTTCTTCTTGAGACTTAAGTACTCCGTGCAATTGCGCTTCCAATGTCCTGTCTTGTGGCAATGAAAACATTCGCCTTTTCCCGAGTCTCCAGCCTTGGACTTTCCCTTTCCCTTAACCTTTTTAACTCCGCCCTTAGGATTAGTGGGTTTCTTCTTTTTCTTTCCCTTGGCCTTGGCTTTCGGGCGAGAAGAGGAAGACTGTCCAATAGTCATAACGGGAGTTTTTGCTAACTTCATAGTGCTCTCTGCACTCCTTAACATATTAAGGAGTTCAGGGAGGTCCTTCTCCATGCCATGCATGTTGAAGTTCACTATGAACTGAGCAAAGGTGGAGGGGAGGGACTGCAGAATAATATCTATATATTTTTCATTGTCCATCGTCCATCCAAGGTCCTCAAGCTCTTCTATAAGAGCTATCATCTTCAGAACATGGTCTCCTACTGGTGTGCCAGGGGCCATTCGCATCTGAAACAATTTTTTTGATGCTTCGTATCGTAATACGCGGGATTGCTCCCCATACAACTCCTTTGTATGGAGCAATATACCGTGAATATCCATGTCCTCGTGCTGCTTTTGATGTTTGTTATCCATCGATGCAAGCGCGAGGCATGTGGCCGTGGCACAGTCAGCGTCCCATGTCTTGCGGACTTCAATGTCCGCAACTGAGGATTTTGGACCTGGGACGGGCGGGGCTGAAGCCGTGAGGACATATGATACTTTATCATAAGTCAAGGCGATCTTCAGATTCCTTAGCCAGTCTTTATAGTTGGTCCCATTCAGTTTATTTTTATCTAGTAGAAACTTAAGTCCAGTCATTGGTATCTGCCATTAAGAGAGAGAAAAGAATACACTCAGCGAAAGCTCTTGCACAGATTAGATTGGTTTATTATCTTGTCTAATCGATGTTTCCCACTGCTTTTTATCAAGTTTTTCTTTCAAACCTTAAAAAGAAAAACTAGGCAGGATTAATTACAGTCTACAACTTCGCTAACCGTTCAGCCAGGCCAGTGTCGGTACTTTGAGGGAGGTTCCCCGTGCTTTCGCACGGACCTAATTAGAGTAAACCTCGTTTTCCCAGAGGCGGAGCCCCGTTAACACCTTTCTAGACACCTAATGAGTTAGCTAATTGTAAACTGTAAAACTCTCCTAGGAGCAACTATTGCCCACAGTGGGATCGGGATCCAACCATCACATGGAAGGTATGCAATCTCATTGCAAATTTCAACACTTGAAATTCCCGATGTAATTTTTACCCCTAGTACTTATGACCTTAACTATAGTCAACAAATCATAAGTACCAGTCAAGTTCTACCCGTCATTTCTTGATCAATTAGACCCACCCATATGACCCTTAACTATAGTCAACAAAGTCGCATGAATGTCCTAATTAATCTGCATCATATGCAGTGTAGGAAGACATCACTTAGCTACCGTACACTACGCCTTAACTAAAGTCAACAAACGTAGCACGAATACTAAGTACTCTACTTCTTAAAATGACGGAGGGTTGCGAATGATTTTTAAGAAAATCTTTAACGCTTTGAACTTGATATCGTTGTAGAATCAAATGGTTTTCAAAAGGAGTGGCTTAAGCTCCGCGTTTTGAAATATAGCTTTTTCATAAATATCCGAGTGGTTTTCAAATCCGATTCTACAACATCTTTTTAGGTTTATTTTCTTTACATTAATCATATTAATGTAATCCCATCATTTAAGTCCTAAAGCCAATCACAGAAAAGAAACGAAAATAACACGTACGCTTATGCCATCCGCATTCGCCGCAATGTTCCGTTATGCACCGTTAGGTTACTTAACTAACGGCATACCGGGACGGGACTAGCGCGGGTGTAAAACATAAGCAACGTCTACTATATATCATATATATAATATGTCATTCGTCTCAGATATCACAGAACACAGGCAGCAGAAACATAGATATAACGTGGGATATCCTAGGACGTCCGTATTTAGTATTTAGCCAGAATAGAAAATACGGATTCCACAGTCGCGATGAATAGCCAAGCCCACACCCTGGACCCCTACGAGAGCGGCAAGTGACCTTACCAATCCTGGAGTTTAGGAGACCCGGTCTCGACTCCTCGAGATGGCCTCCCACTGAACCCCAGAACCCGGTCACCTGTGCTCCCCTCCTTGGGTCCATCCTAATGCGGAAAAGTAAATAATATACAACACTGGTGACACAACCGCAACCTGGAAGTGCCCCAAATAAAAGAATATTACATTACATTTGAATTTACATGAATGAAAATACAAAACTCTCATCTCACAAAAACCCCCGGCTATTCGATCGCGACAATCCTGCACATCATATCTCAGCAACACATAATATCACATATCATCAACGTAAGTAAGTATGCATACCCCAATTGTCGTTGATGTATAGCAACGAAACCGGCAATATCTAACATACTACACTTACGCTCACAGAAAAGAAAGTGTAAAACTACAATATTTGGAATCCAGATTCTCTTTAGACATCATAAATGCGAAATATCACATATTTCGTATTTCATGCCTAAACTATATGAATTCCACATATTGTATCACATTCCAGACAAACAGACAGTATTAAAGTTTTCGAACGAACAATCAAGCACCCAAGATTCACTAAAGCTCAACACTTGAGCAGGGTTCAAAAAATCCGGAGTGTGACACAGTAGTGGCGGTCCAGCCGTAGAAGGGTCAAGCCAACGCCTCACATGTGGCACGCCGTACTGCCCCAAACCCTAAGGTTCAAAGGGCAGTTCGACACGGTCACATAATCGAGTTAAGGTTTGTTGTCTTCTAGAGGGACCACCGCAAAAAGACTTGCACATATCTCCAAACTATTTAAACCCCGTGAATAGTGAGTAAATGATACTCGTTCAAACACTTCAATACTTTCTAATTTACCCGGAAAAACTACGAAATGAAAATCCCGATCGAATTGACGAGTCCAAAACCACCTCCAGAATTTTTCAAAACCAAATACAGATTAAACATATCCAAAAAATTATACAAGCAGATTCAAGAATTACTGTGCAAAAAGTATCCATCAATTCATATGTACGGCCGCGGAACCGCGGCCTAAGCAAGCTTAGGCCGCGTTTCCGCGGCGATAATCACTGTTCACTGAAAAAATTTTGTACCGTAACTCTTATTTTTTTCTGCTGTATTTTTTACATATTTTTAATTCTGCAAATTGTCAAATTTTAGAAAATTTCCAGAGAGCACCCAAAAATACCGTATTTTTGTCCGATCGGGGTTTTCACTTCGTAAAAACGTCGCCTAATGTTCTAGGTCGGCTCTGATACCAATGTAAGGTTAGTATAGCACCCTATGAAGTGTTTTGAAGCATCACATGACCGAAAGTTATAATTTTTAAGGTGCTAAACTAACATGCAAAGGGATCGATCCTAGAAAATTAGGGTTTCGAAATAAAAAGCGAACTAATCTAGGGTTTCGAGACTACAACCTTTGTAGCTCCCTTTCGCTGGACTCCTTGGTCTCTAGGGTGTTGAACGAAGGTCCTCTTGAAGTCCCCTTGTGTCCACGACGATCACCACGGAGATCTCCGTCCAAGCTCGCAACTTCGTCAAACCGAAGAGAACACTCTAAACAAAACGGCTAAGCTTGTGTAGAATGATGTTGTGGTTAGGTTTCTCACTTCAAAAACCTATCTTTAAGTGGTATTTGCTCACTAGAAAAAAACTAGAGAGCAAAAGAGCAAGAGGAAGAAGATGGTGGCAATTTTTTGAGAAGAGGTAAAAAGATAACTCAAGTGAAGAAAAAGAAATATATCAATATATATTTTATTCCTTCATGCTATGAACCATGGTTAAAGTGATGGAGACATTATTTAACTTTGGTTTGGAATGATAAAGAGAAGGATAACCTTAGGTTAGCGGTAGTTGAGCATGGTTAGGTCAAAGGAAGAATGTAGAAGCATGAAAGATTATCCTTTCCTTTTTCATTTTCTTTTAAATCCAAAATTAAATAATAATCCATTATATAATCCATGGTGTGAGTCTTATATTGCCACCATTTCCATATGCTAACAACCATGATGGATGAGTGTATGTATGTGTGCATGTATGCACATCTACATGTGCATGAAACTAGAAATGAAGAAAGAAACACATGCATGCATGCATACATCCATCAAACCCTAGAAAGGTTTCAAGTGAGAATACTAATGGTTAGATGATAAATCAACACTTAATTTATCAACCCGGTCATATCTCATATGACCCCACCAAAAGCAGTTCACCCGATCAATGTTCGGTATCATATACGCACATTTCAATCGGGTGCATGCGCATAACGCATACGCGCACCACAACGTTTCGCCTGGACTGGGTAACTCCTTTGTGGGACTCTAAGACTCGTCAATACGCCG